>CM052439.1:12496051-12577526 GCA_028533085.1 Varecia variegata
CGGCCTACATTTTTTAATAAAAATAAATTTTTACCTGATACTCATCTTGCCTGTGGTTACTAAATAATCCATGGATGCTATGAATTCAATCTTGGGTTTTCTTCCTTTTGTTAATAACAGAGGAAATAAAAAAATAATGGATAAGGTATACCAGAGTGTTTTAGAAATTATATCCAGTTTTATTTAAAAGCAAAACAAAAAACCTGAGATTTAAAACAAAAAAATACATGGGTTATTCCCATCTTCATCTCATGCAGTCAGTTACACCAGGCTGTAGTAATATTACAAGTAATAACGCAAGTTGCCCTTTTAGTTAGTAGCTAATACACACCACACACTGTGCTTCATCCTCGTGTGGATTGTCCCACTGAACCACCACATCAGTCCTGCAGATGAAAAAAATTGAAATTCAGAGTGATAAATAGTTTGTTTACACACTTAATAAATGGCAGGGCTAAGAACCAAATTCAGGTCTGTGTGACTCCAGATCGAAGTTCAGGCCATTCTCATTATGTGTCCCCCTGCCCTTGCTATAAATTATTATGCATTGTAAAAGGAAATCAGACAGTGAGTATGAATGTTAGATAGAAAACAACCAGTGATTTGTTTGCAGTTTATTTTTTGCCTTTGTCATTCTTTACTTACATTCTTGCTGTTGTTGATTATAAAACATCTCTGTTCTAAATATCTTAACCTTTCTAAATGTATGTGTGGTATATTCCTTTACAAACTTGATTAAGGTAACCAAAAAGGAAATATTTAAATTTTATCTGAACCTTTCTGTCTCCACCATCTCCCCTAAAGCCATTTAAAATAATATCCTGAGGATATACTAAAGACCAGCATCAGGTGAGAGCCCTCAAAACAACACAGTACATTTTTTTCAAATTTCTCAGATGTTGAACTAGAGAAAGTAAAACTTTGTATGAATGGGATGATCTTGAATTTCTAGTTTTGCAGCTGTTTTTTGAAAAATAGTTTCTGCAGAGGGCAACAAAAATCCCAATATAATTAAGTTTAATTTTAACATTCATCAGAGTTTATCATCTTGAACTTACAGAAAAACAGAAGAAGAGTGTTCTGAAATCAAATAAATGAGAGTTAATTGTGCCATTTAATAAGTCATGAAACATAGTATCAAAAGCCAGCAATGATCAGTTCACAGTGTTGGTATCAGAGGACAATTTATTTGAGACATATTAGTTTAGTAACTTTTCTTTGAATTTTACAATGTGGCCTTTAACATAGCAGAGTTCTGTGAGTGAGTCTTGTCTCTTTTCCTTTTTCTTTTAGAGCAATCCATTTTTATAACGCTGTTCTACCCCAGGCTCTGTTCTATAATGTTGGGGGCACTACAAGGAGTACTTATATTGATTTGAAGAATAATTTAAGTTTTATAAGGAACTCATTTATTCTTTATATTTCAAAAATGTCAGATTTCTGACTTGCCCCCTACCAATTCCAAAACCAATTTACTCTTCTCTTGATAATAATTTGGCCCATGAGGGCCAGCCATGGTGGTGCACACCTATAATCCCTTTGGGAGGCCAAGGTGGGAGGATTACTTAAGCCAGGAGTTTGAGACCAGCCCGGGCAACATAGTGAGACCTGGTCTCTACAAAAAATAGAAAAATTTGCTGGACATGGTGGTGTGTGTCTGTAGTCCTAGCTACTTGAGAGATGGAGGCAGAAGGATTGCTTGAGCTTAGGCGTTTGAGGTTTCAGTGAGCTATGATGATGCCACTGCATTGCACTTTAGCCTGAGTGAGAGTGTGACCTTGTCTAAAAAAAAAAAAAAAAATGGCCCTGTAGCATTTGGATATTGGAAAAAGGATGAAGTGGTTTGAGCCTATTTGAGACAAAGTGCACTTTAATGCTTTTAGAAATAGGTCTCTTTACAGTTTCGTAGTTGTTCTCAAAGTGTGGTCCCTGTGGACCAGCAGCATTGTCATTGGCCTAGGAGTTTATAAGAAATGCAAATTCTCAGACCTCACGAGGAAATTATATATTCAGATTGGGACCCAGCAATTGGTCTTTGAACAAGTCCTTCAAGCCATTCTGACATATGCTAGAGTCTGAGAAGAAAGATCAGAAGCTGCTGAGATTAGAAGTTTGGTATTCCTGCTAAATTTGGAGGCATCTTTAGTCTAAAGGCTCTTCTTTAGTTAAGTCTGACCCAAACTAGAGCTTAGGCCACACTTAGAATGATCTGAGAGACCAGTCACATCTTTCAAAGCTCTCAAACACGTTTTTTTTGTCTATGTCTTTATCCCTGACTTGAGGTTGAGAGTAAACCATCTTCACAGGCAGAATGTTCTTCATGTGTCTATATCAGTCATCAATACAAAGCATTTTGACTGCTATTATAGTTGTTCCATGAGCTTAGTGGCTCAGAAACCAAGGCTCAGTGTTATTCTCTTATTTCAAAGATTAAAACGGTTCAAGCTCGAGATTTCCTGGGAAGAAAAACCCTAAAACAATGTAAATGTAAAAGTAATCATAATATATAATTGCAGAAATTTGAAGTGCCTAAAAGAAATTCCAAAAAAAAAAGTGGTGCAGGAATATCACTCAAATCATGATACATCATTTAATCAAGAAAAAAAAAACACTTTAAAAATGGTTTTACTTATAATAGTACTGAGTCACATCAGTTTTTCCAGTAAGATGGTTGATGGAAAGTTTACTCTTTTGCAGCAATGGTAAGAAAGCGCTCTTTATTAAAATTTGTCATTCAAAACTCAGGGAGGCACTGCAGGGTAACAGAGATCAAGGAACTGTGGATTCCAGACTCGATCCTGGCATAGCTATAGAGAGGAACTGTGGGCAAGTCATTTATCTCGAAAATGAATGTGTCCAACTAGATCAGTGGTCAGTAAAATATGGCTCTGGGCCCATTGTGGCCAGCCACTGGTTTTTGTATGATTTGAAAGCTAAGAATGTTTTTTAGAGATGACATTTGCAATTGGTTTGATAAAAGTGAACACTTTCTTTGAACCTCCATTAAGTGAAATGTTACCTCTCAAATAAAAAATTCCATTCTCCTCATTAGTAAATCTGTATTACAAAAAATAATTAATTTCTATTATATTTTGAATTCCATCACTAAAGAAAATTGTGAAAATTATTTTCTCTCTTGTTCCATAAGTACCCTCATAATATCCTTGGTCTTCCTCTTGGTCTCTGGTTCTTTATAGAAATATTTGCCGATCCCTGGACAAGATGATATTTAAGTTTACTTCAACAATGACATTTTTAATGATTCTCAACACATAGCAGTAACACCAGATGTGTAATACAGGTGATTTACACAATATGAATTCGCTAGAGTTTGGCCACATTTTGCTAATCCAGAGTTGACTAGAATCATGTAAGTCCAATAACAGATCCCCATTTTTCTGTAGCAATTGTCCATCTTCACCCTGTAGGTTTGAAAAGTAAAAATAGAAATCTGTGCATATTGGTTCAAGCAGCATTGCCTGGGTTAGAAAATCAACCCTGCCTTGGGCAAAGCCTTAGTCTCTTTGCCTCAGTTTTCCCATCTGTGCTATGGGAAGTCTATTAGTTAATGTTCATAGCTTCCCCAAAGATGGCTAGGACCTCTACATTTTTACAAAAACTTCAAAGCAGCAGTCTCTTCGACAGATATTTCCTATTATTTTTTTCTTATATTATTAATATAATAAATAGTCTAACAAGTGAGCAATTAATCAGAGAACTAATTAAATAATGACCATTAAGTGGCTTTGATATTTCTAAAATAGATTCCTAAGCATACTGGATATACTATGTATCCAGTACACAAAAGGCAAAGTTCTCCATCAAACCTGTTTGGAAGTGTGTACCTAATATCACGCCCACAAGATAAGGTTGGAAAGACATATAAGCTCACTTTGCTAAATATTTCTTAGGGACCAGTTTGCATAAATGGTTCAAATTCCCCAATAGAGAGTCACTGTCAGAATTTCAGTTTTTACCTTTAGGAAACTCCATGTAAAACACAAATTTCTTACCTGGGAAGGTAATTTTTAACTCCCCAGTAATTAATGTCTATTTGTTAGAACTATAGCTCAAATTAGGTTTTCAAGTGAGCAGTATTTCAAGAAAAAATGATATTCTTTGAGGTAAGCTCAGAGTAGGTTTTGGGAACAGGTCCTTGGGTGATTGTGCTACGTCTCTCATCACATTGAGCGTCCTGCATTTGCAGGAGTGCACATGTGTGCACACATGAGCACACACACAAGACTTAATGCTCTACTTTCTAGAGCAGCATTGCCCAATAGAAATATAACCCAAGCCACATAGGTCATTTTACGTTTTTTATTAGGTCATTAAACATGAAATGTCCGATTTTGAATCAAAAGCATAGTTTATTATATCTCAAATAAGAAGCAATGCAATTAATCAGAGTATGTGCCTAAACTATTGACACAGTTTTGCCATCTTAATGGTAGCTTGTTTATGCCAGCAGCAAAGAAGCCTGGAGAGCAAGTGGTGATGAAATCACAAAAGGTGTTTTCCACAGCTTGTTGAGAATTGAATATTTTTCCTTGCAAGAAGTGGTCCAAAGCCTGGAAGAAGTGGTAGTCAGTTGGTGCAAGGTCTGGTGAATACAGTGGATGACAGAGCGTTTCCAAGCCCAGCCTCTGTAGTTTGAGCAGCGTTGTTTGTGGGACATGTGGTCGAGCATTGTCTTGCAAGAGGATTGGCCTGTCTTTATTGACCCATTTCTGCTGCTTAATCACAAGCATCCTGACCATTTCATCCAACTGGTTGCAGTAGACATCCGCTGTAATTGACCAGGTTTCATGAAGCTGTAGTGGGTAATACCAGTGCTGGACCACCAGACAGACACCATTAGCTTTTTTGGATGAATATTCAGTTTTGGATTGTGTTTTGGCACTTCATCTTTATCCAACCATTGTGATGAATGCTTACAATTGTCAAAAAGAATCCATTTTTCATCACATTGCTTTTATGTTGTGACAGCAAAGAAAGGCAAGCTTTGAGACGATTTCTCTTATGGTGCTCATTTAATTCATGTAGTACTCACCTATCAGCCTCTTTACCTTGCTGATTTGTTTCAAAGGGTCCAATTTTGTTATAATGGTGATGTCAAATGTTGCTGCTAATTCACGTGTAGGTTGAGATGGATTGGCTTCCACTACAGCTTTCAGCTCATCATTATCCACCTTGGTCTCAGGTCACTCATGTGGCTCATTATCCACCTTGGTCTCAGGTTGCCTATGTGGCTCATTTTCAAGATTAAAATTACCATAAAGAAACTTCTCAAACCATCGACATACTGTGCCTTCATTAGCCACATCCTTCCCAAACACTTCTTTGGTATTTCGAGCTTTCTGCACTGCATTGGTTGCACCAAGGAACTCGTATTTGAAAATAACATGAATTTTTGACTTGTCCAGGGTTTCACAAAAATTACTGTAAAAAAAATTGAAAGATAATCACAAACCAATAAGTGAGTTTGAAAGACTTAGGATGTACCTTCATAATAAAAATAAAACAAGTGTGAAAGTGAAATGTCAGAGGTATCAACTGTCAAACTTAGTACTTGAGGAATTTGAATGTTTCATACTTAATAACCTAATAGCCACATTGAAAAATAATTTTTTGAAAAGTTAAAATTAAATTTAATGATATAATTTCTTTAACTTTATTCAAAATATCATTGCTTTCAATATGTAATCAATATAAAATTATTAATGAGATGTTTTACTTGTTTGGGTCTTAGAAGTCTTGGAAGTCTGGTGTGTATTTTACCCTTACAGCTGGTCTCCATTGACCAGCCACACCTGCAGGGCACAGTAGCCACAGGTAGTGAGTAGAAACTTTAATGGACAGTGCAGCTCTGGAGGGTGTTGAACTGGGAAGTGGATCACAGATAGCAAAGTGTGGCTGATGAAGGCAGCAAGGGGACGGGCTGAAAGGGAAGGCAAGTGGAACTTGGGACCACCCCCAAATCCCAACCTCTCCATTATATCCAAGCCACATTTTTGCTGAAGGTCAGTCTTAACACTGTGCAACTTAAAAGTATGTATATAAAAACTTTTAGAAGAACGTAAGCACTGGAGTCAGATGCTGTTAACTTCACCACTGAAAGGTGTGACCTTGGGCAAGTGACTTTAAACCCTGAGTTTCTTCATCTGCAAAATGGGAATAGTGATAGTGCCTCAAGTTCACAGAATTATTGTGACAATTAAATGAAATAATGCATGTAAATACAGTAACTACTCAATGGATGCCTGATATTTGTCATCACAATTGCTATTAGCTGTTTTTACAAATTAAATTAGTTAAAAAATGAACTATAAAGACAATCAAGTGCTGTCAATCTTTCTATATTTCTTTAAAAAATGACCATAACCATCTACATAGAGTATTTTTTAAAGAGTAAATATAATCAACTTATTCAATTGGACACTACACCTTCATGTACACACACCTGTACACCAAGAAATCCAAAAGATGCTATGTTACTTTTAAAACATTTTTGTCTTTGACTAAAAGTAATTATGTCTAAGTATCCTGCAAAGAAACTCTACTGAAGACTATCTTAAACTGCAACCTTGTTATGGTAGTGGGTGAGTCAATGAAAGAAAAGAGTTTTTCTTCCTCCTCCATATCCTCCACCTTCTTCTTTTATTTAAAGTCAGCAGAAAGAACTAATTAAGGCAAAGCTAAAGGAATTGAATGCGAAGTTTGCATTGCACCTGGGAACTAATTTTCTCACAATGGCATATTCAGGGGGCCAAGTAAGGAGCCTATTCTTCTGGTCCCTCATCTAGGGAAGCCTCCCTGGAAAGAAGGCAGGAGAAAGATGTTTCTGGAGCTTGCACTTGGGACTGTTCTCTAGACTGGCTTACCAAGTCATTAGTATTCAAAAATACAGTGTAACAGTTCTCACTTAAAAGAGAACGATGGGAAATAATAACATGTGTCAGTGCTTGTAATGCCAAGTACATCTTTCACAGGGGTTTTGTTTAGAATGAAAGAGGTAGTGAAAATTTTAAGATGCAAGTAAGTGGTGAATAAATGCAGAATGTACTTACACATTTATGCACCAAATGCCAGAAGGCTGTGCACCACACAGAGCAAAGAAATGTACTGAACCATCAATTTAGTAGGTCATTTTGAATGTAGGCAGCAAAATGGTCGTGTGCATGAAAAGCCACTACTATATTTTGAGAGAGCCTTTCTAAGCATCCTGAAATATTAATAACATGGTCTTAATGTGGTTGAAGACAAAAGAATGTGTTAAGGGTAGCAAGGGCTGCCGAAAATAGCACAATGACAATTTTGTATTTTCTGCTTGCGCTTGTAAAAGCAAGAGGAAAAGAGTAAAAATAGTCAGCGTGTTTAAAGAACAGCAGTCTTCAATTTTCCAAATTGGTGTAAAACTCCGTGTTCCTAAATGAACTCACATATATTTATTAGTAGTGGTATATCGATACTAGCTTTGAGGAAAAATAGAAAAAAAATATAAGCTTGCAAATGTATTTTTCCTTAAATTCATGTAATATATACCCCGAATTTCTGCACTTTAAGAAATATAAAGAAATTAGGAGAAATATTTTCCAATTTGATTTTTGTGGACTATGAGTTTAATTTTTTAACTGGAAGTAGTCACATAAGAACAGAAGTTGAGGAAACAGCGGTGCCTTTTTTTCTTACAAGCTTTTCGAATGTGATGTTTTGACACTGCAATGATCAGTCATTGGCCAATTTTTTTCAGCGCGGATCTCCCGCTCTGTGAGTTTTTAGATTTTGATGCTTGATGAAATGGAGGTGCCCACGAATCAGTCAGTAGTAACATGCAGCGCTTTCCCCAAACATTCACAGAAGAAATGAAAGCAATTTGAACCTTCTTGGCAGTTCTAACGTGAGATGCCACAAGTCGCTTTTGTCAGCTAGGACTGACTGAGTGCCGGGTGGGACCCGGTGGGTTTGTGTTTGTGTTCAGAGACACATTGTGTTTGATGTGGGAAGGCCAGTGGACCCCAGGGCTTCTTCCTGCCTAAGCAGGGGTTTCTGATTTTAATCGAAACCCCGGGGCCATTTTTAGCATGCCCAAAGAGCACCTTGCAAGTTGAACCTTATCTAATTATGCAATGTGTATAAACCTGAGACACATAAATCTCGGTCATCAGAGCAATTTGTTTTTCTAAGATGCTCCGGTCCAGTGAAAGACGAAAGCAAAAATAAGGGAGAGATTGATCTCCGAGCACTTTTATTGTCGGCGCTCCACACGTCATAAACTTTTGGCTCGTTAAAGGAAATTCCATAAACAACTTTAGTTAATAAGAGTGAAGTAACTGTGTGCCTTTCTGAGCTCCTGCTAAACTCCCTTTCCGCTTGCCATTACAAGCGCATGATTAAGAAAATGCCAACAGGATATGCAAGTGGGAGGAACAGACTCCAACTGGAAGCCATACAGATGCTTTGATGGAGGAGAAGCAGCAGAGGCATTATGGCCAGAGCTCCACTGAAAATCAAACAGTTGTGTGGATCTCTTTTTATGTACTTATTTCAGTAAGATATGCTGGGTTGCTAGCACGGTTGGTTTGTTCTGGTGACCAGACACATGAAAAATGCCCGACGGGTCCTTCCCCGAGCTGGTGTTTCTGATAGTGTATACACACCTCCTAAGGACATGATAAATAGAATTGAGAGTGAATTATGCTGCAAAGATTGTGGGCAACTGTCACATTTTCTTTTAACCTCTGGTGTCATGGAATGACTTTATTTTTAATGGCCTTGTCTCTGTGGGTTTAATACTGATGGTGTTGGTCAATTTTTATTTCAAGTTGAGACAGATTTGGGAGCTGACCATGAAAGGCATAGGGGAAGAAAAAATGGGGGGAGCAAGGCCCTAGTCATTATTTTTTATTATGAGTTTTCACTGCATTAGTGAGTTTTTCCACATTAGTAAAAGTAGTCCTCAGTGTCAGTATGATGTTTTTGAAGATGAAGTCATGGAAAGCATGTCAGGTACACAAAGAACTATATGGCCCATGTTCCCTGCACCGGCCTCTTGGGTGTGTGCATTGCAGGAGAGGGGTGCTGAAAAAATGGAGACAGGGAAAACCAGGAGTGTTTCATTAACTTGAAAATAAACACAAAGTATTTGCTGCTCAAAAAGAAATTTTTTTTAGCATATTGTATTTCAGAATCTACAGTTGGTAGTTTTTATGATTTTGCTCTGAAACTGTGACCTGTGCCTTACGAACTCTTGGTTTTCATACTTGGTTGCTTTTGTTGGTTTTTTGATTTGGTTCTTTCTGTAGCTGTAATTAGGAAATAATCACCAACCAATTTTTTTTTGTTAGCACTTGGATACACTTCCAACTGGTTGGTTAAAGACCGCACTCTCAAATTCCATAGCATGTGGCTAAGTGTACAGGCTTTGAGGGCAGAACACTTGGGGTCTACGCTAGTTGCTGACGGTTACCAGATGCATGGTCATGTGCTGGTAATTAACTGCTCAAAGTTGAAATTCCTCACTTCTAAGGTAAAGATAGTGCCCATGAAAAGGAATGCTGGAGGGACTAAACAGCACGAGGCTATAAAGGGGACTGACACATAGAAAGGCGTTCAGTAAACTTTAGCTGTGATTTTACTTGGTAACACAAGTTTTAAGAAAATGTCTTCCATAGGGCTCCATGTCACCTGACCGGAAATGTTAATGACCTTTAAAGTGTGACTATAATCAATTAGTGTTTTGGGTTACTTTCCTCGCATCTCAAGCCACATGATCACTAATGATTAGCAAAAAATGTCTCCCTTCTGAGTTAAGGAAGTGGCTCCGGATTTTGCTCTGCTAGATTCACAGGGTGGTTTATATTTGTTTGTTTTTTCTCTTTCCCTGCAGCTTGCAAAATTGGATATTACAAGGCTCTCTCCACGGATGCCACCTGTGCCAAGTGCCCGCCCCACAGCTACTCTGTCTGGGAAGGAGCCACCTCATGCACCTGTGACCGAGGCTTTTTCAGAGCTGACAACGATGCTGCCTCTATGCCCTGCACCCGTAAGTTGTGTGCTTGTCTCCCGTTTCTGCGATGCCAACAGCTTTCATTACCACCTAGAGGGGCACTGCCAGGTCTTGTCCCCGGATAATCATGCAGTGGCAAATTAGATAAACATGCATCTTTTCTCCGTCCTAGTAGGGGAAATGCTTAGAAAAAGAGAAGATCTTTTTCATTGTTTCTGGTTGCCTTCAAAAATGCACAGCTGCCATCAGACTCCTTGGTGGAGAAGAGATTGAGTGTTCAGAGGTTGTCTGACTAAGAGCTGAGATTGGAACTAATAAATGGATTTACTATTGCATGAGGGAAGCCTGACAACTGCAGGAGAAATAGTAGACGGCAGGGTTTAGGAATGTGGTTTCAGGGGCAGCACAGTGTGCACTGAGATCATTGCTGGCATTGTCATTACATCTCTTCCGTCTTTCCTCATAGTTTTGTATTCATAACCCTTAGGCCCGGATCCTAATAAATGCCTGTTTCGTGATAGACATTTAATAAATGTTGGGTTAATGAATGGATGAGGTGGGCAAGCTTGATATGAAGTGGGTGGGGAGTTTGGGGGGAGTCCAGAAATCTCTTCTCACGCTTTATATGGACAATGTTCCCAGGTGTTGCCATTCCTTTCATGTATACTCTGGGCTTCACAGATCCTGCAATGGCCACAATTTTGACCAGAACAGGGAGCTGTGGGCCCAGGCCTTCCACCCACAGGTTCCCAGTAGGTGAGTCTGTGTTTGGTGGGACAGCCTAGTGGTTCGGTGCACAGACAGACCTTCCACAGGTTTTGTGTTTGTTTCCCAGCCCGCTGTTGAGTAGCTGGGTGACTATTTAGCCATGTAAGTCTCAGTTTTCTCACTTGCAGAATGGAGTTAATAATAGTACCTCCCTCATGGCTGTTGATACTCAACAGCCTCAAGTGGTTATATGCTATGTAAAATGCATAAGATGATGCTACTTGACATATTTTAGCTCTTACTGTTATTATGACTATTATTATTTTGTTTCCTAACTACTACAAACAAACTTCACCTTGGCTGGCCTGTAGCTAATATCACTGCAAATAAAAGTTTTTTCTAGTTTTTGAGGAGTTGGAGCTGCTATGAGGCCATTGCCTAGTGCAATCCAGTGTCACCTTTAAAAGGAGTGGGCAGACAGCTTCCAGGGCTATTCCCAATCTGTGCTGAAATTGCCATAACCTCCTGAGTTTCTTGTACAGCAAAAGACAATAATAATAATGACAATGCTATAATTATACCCAGCTAATATATCAGGCACTTTCAATAAAGTGTCACATGGTTCATATTATAACAAATCTGTAAGGTAGATATTATCTTCGTTTTATAGACAAAGTAACTGCAAGCTCAGAGGTGTTAAGGAACATGCCGAAGACCACACCTCACCTTGGAAAAAGGTGTATCACCTGAAAATTCACATAGTTTTTATTACTGGCAGGTTCTCTGGCCTGCTCTATCAGGTCAAGTGTAAACATCCAGAATTAAGGAGAATCTGGGATCAGCCTTAGGTGTAGACATAAATAAGCAAGGCTTTCTTTCCTTTCTTCTTTTGCTGTTCCTCTCGTAGACTAAGTACTTTCTCAGGATGGCCGCTTTGGTTTGACCTGCTGAGGTCCCAACCCTTTGCCTTCCCAGGATAAATAATTTTATGCTATGTTCCATTTTCTGTGATTGGTTTAATAATAAACTCCCCATCTCTATCCATACCCACTACCAACAACTCTCTAGTTGTGGGAATTTAAGGCACAATAGCAAACTCAAGGGGAAGTGTTTTGGGCTGACATTTTGATTATTGCCCTCTATTTGCACCGTGCGTTCACCACCTACTTTCCATGCACACTAAACATTCTTTAGGTTGGGATTTGATTGTGTTATAAACGTCATGAAACGTATCTTTGATGG
Organism: Varecia variegata; assembly: GCA_028533085.1. Taxonomy (NCBI): domain Eukaryota; kingdom Metazoa; phylum Chordata; class Mammalia; order Primates; family Lemuridae; genus Varecia; species Varecia variegata. Next base: position 12,508,011 of record CM052439.1, read on the forward strand.
CAGTAGGGCCTGGCTCCTTCTCCCAGGTATTTTTCGGTCTTGTGATTCCGACCTGTTGTCTAGCATTCTAGGGGACCATGTGCCAATCACTTCATCACTGCATCTTGCTGCTTGGGAGTTTAGGGAACCTCCAAAGATGGTCATATGCCTGTGTTACTGGAACATTCGCCATATACACGTGTAGTAAGGATGTGGTAGTTGAATCCTTGCAATTTTATTTCTGTGAAAAAGAAATTGTTAGCTTTATCTTGAAGATGCAAAGGGAAAAAAGGAAAATATTGATTTTAGAATATGAATGGACCAAAAAGTGCAAAAATTCAAGTAATTTTTGCATGTTTCAGAGATTGTTTTCAACATGGTTAAGGGAAGAAGACTAGTGGATTTTTGTGTCATTGATAAAAGATCATAAAAATACCAGTGCAATAGTTGATCCTTTTTCTCCTGCTCTTGGAACTTCTCCGACACTTCACTACTTTAAGGTCTACTTCAGGGTCACTACTCTGATGGTTATAGCATACCCCTGACTGACACACAGTGGTTCCGTTAAGAGGAAACAAAGTGCTGATGGCAACACCACACAAACTTGCCACATTGAGAGGGTGTTTAACCTCTCCAAGCCCCAATCTCCTCATCTGTACAATGGAATTCTCACTAGTTACTTCTGGAGTTGTTTTCAGAATTAAAGGAGAAAACATTTGCAAAGGTCTGGCACACGGTAGAGATCTAATAAATATTTGTTCTCTTACTTTTTTATCCCCAGATGGTCACTTCCTTCCCCAAACTACCTCCACAGCAAGTTGACAATGTATCTCATTGTCTCCCTTGGTGATTTTCACCCTTGACTGCATAATTAAATTACCGGATGCTGCCCGGCACCCCGGGATCTCTGGGGGTAGGACTTAGGCATCAGTATTTTCAAAAGTTGGCCTGTTCATTTCATTGTACCATTATACAGTCAAGGCTGAGACCATTTCTCTACAAAACTGAATTTTTAAGTTTTGAGTTTTTTTTTCTTAACTTAAACATTAGCTACATAAGTCTCTTAAGACCCCCTTTGAGATAAAGGTAATCAGGAACGTCAGTGTACCTTGCTACTAGATGTAATAGTAAGTCAGCCAGCAGAAGTGGACTCTAATTTTTAGCCTATGGCTCTCCCTCTCCTTCTCCCTTCCTGTTGAATATAGTGGACAAGCACCATCCAATACCGTGGCCACTTGGCACATGTGGCTATTCAAATTTAGAGTCATTTACATTAAATTAAAATTCAAGTTCTTATTTAAGCTTGCCATATTTCAGGGTCTCAATAGCCACGTGTGGCTAGTGGTGATTATACTAGACAGCACAGCCATGGCATGTTTCTGTCATCGCAGAAAGTTCTATTGGATGTCACTGTAGTGGACGTTGCAATGGAGAAGAGAGTGGGAGTTTCTCAAAGGACCTCTTGTTCAGGTAACCCACAGCGTAGCCCTCTCCACTCTCACCCTGCCCCCCCCCCCCCCAGGCTTTATCAGATTCTCTTGACAAGACGTGAGGATGGAAAGGAACATAAACATCAGGGATCCTTTCAAACTGATTCCAGCCTCTAATCAGTTCTTACCAGTTCGTTAAGTCAGGTGACAAACCCAATTCCCCTGTGCTGACAGCCATGATAATCAGGCACCTTCTTTGTTCATTATGCTGTCTTTAACCCCAGCATTCTTATGCGGCCCTGCATTTAGTGATCGCTCACTGTGACGGCACACTAATGAAGAAATAAAACACACTCTCTGAGACTCATTCTTCTAGCCAAAGAGAGACTGCTCCACTGGCCTGTAAAATCAGGTTTTTGTTCACTTGGAGAACGATTAGACCAGGTGAATACAACAAGTAGCATTGGCTAATTTAGAAGGAAACGCCTAGGAAATTCACACCATCTACATTGCTGGAGGACTTAAGAGAATTTAGAGTAAATAAAGTTTATCTTTGAGAGTACTTTTGATGGAGCCAGGTTAACATAAATGGCTGCCTGTGAGACGTACTCAGATGTTTCCATGGAAGCGTCGTCTGAGTGTTTCCAAGAAAATAGCCCATACCTGTTTGGAATAGGGCGTTTAGAACAATGCCCCTTAAACATTGATGTGCATAAAAATCACCTAGGGATTAGGAGGACAGAGGTTAGGCTGAGATTCTGCATTTCTAACAAGTTCCCAGGTGATGCTGAAGCTGCAGATGTGTCAACCAGTTTTAGGGACCAAGCAGGTGATTCTCCATCTGATGGCATGGCAGGAGACAGGCCATCCTCTTTTTCTATGCCTGTGACTTTCAGGTCTGTTCTTCAGCTCACTTGGTGACTCTTGAAAGATATTTCAAGAATTAAATACATCATTTGTCTCCTACATGAACAAAATCCAACCTGGGTGGTGTCACACAACCAAATGCACTCACCCTGGAATTTTTCTGGTTTATTTTTGTTGTTGTTGTTTGTTTTTTTTTTGTTTTTTTTTCTTCCAGAAGCCTAAGTTATTGTCATAGAGTAGAAATATAAGTGTTCGCTTGAGACACTGTTATCAGTCAACAGGCTTTTCCGGCAACATTGCCAACAGGACAAGACACCAACACTTCTACACACTCAAGGATTCCATTCGAGCCCATGATGGAATTTCGCTTTCATGAATCATCTCTTAACAGGAATTTTGATGTGCCTTTTATTAATAAAATTAATGTCCTTTAACTCTGCAGATAACCAGCCTCTTCCTCTTTCTCCTCATGTTTCCCTTTCCCATTAGTCTGGAACGTAGTTGGGCAATCAGCCCTGTTGGGAGTGGTCAGCTGCATGCCTGTGCAGGAAGACTTGTGAGCGCCTCAGTCATTTAGTTGCTTGTTCCATGATTATAGTTAGAAAGGTCTTCTTTTCCCCCCCTGAGAAGCAGCGCCAATACTATATTTAAGGTAACTTTTCAACCCTTTATTATCTTGCAAAATGCGCCAGAAAAATGCCTTGTAAAGGTAGTACATTGGCTTTGTATATCTAGAAAAACATAGCTAATTTGTTATTTTCCCACCTTTACTCCTGAGCACTATTACCAGAGCGATTTTCCATATTTTTCAATTGGAAATCTGTCCTTGTATGTTTGGTTGCTCTCTATTTAACTTATTTGATGAAACTTATTAGAGCCTCGTGATTGGGAGCGCCCCGTAAATGAGAGATTATTATTTTAGATTGCCAACTTGAAGGGCCTTCACAAATCTGTCTCCAAGTAGACGGCCTTGAATAACTCAGTCAGCTGCGCCAAACAAACAAAGAGTGATTGATTGACACTTAGACATGGCCTAAAATATTCCAAAACTGCAGCTTTTAAGACAATTTATACTAGAAGAGCTTAGAGCTAATGAGGGTAAATTCACCAAGATTCTAGGATGAAAGATCCTGATTTGAAAAAGCTCTCTGCAGGTTTAGGTTATCAAGAAATTGAAATAGCCAAGTTCCAAACAACAAACATCACTTACTTTGTCTTTACGGTTGCCTTTTCTAATTGAATTTAGTGTTCTGCTGTGTTTCCTCCAGAAAGCGTATTGTTTTAAAATTACCATTTCAGTTCTATTACTCAGAGCCCTCGCTTCTAATGCTTTCTGACAGTTATCAGCATAATGAACCATAATAAAATGATGGGCAATCGTCAGTGGAAACCCAACGTCTATTCCACTGGTGCTGTGTGACTGTGTTGTTAAAATTTGAATGCAAATTAAAATAACATCGTCCTTACTTGTTTCCAAGGTCAGGAGAAGAGAGAGACTCTTTTCCTTTTTTTTCTTAAGTGCTTTAATTTTGGGAATCTCACATCCATTTTCAAACAACCTCTTGAAGATGCTCCTGATGTTCAGTTCGATTCTCTATCCCAAAGGTTACATGCTTAACAGTCTGGCTAAGGGATTTGGGGAGGGAGATCTAGAGTGAGGCTTTGATGTATAAACCATAGGATAAAAGGCAGCCTTCAGTTTCAAGTAAACTACACTTTTTCCCCACCTGAAAGCATATTTCTTTTTGCTTTAGAGCTGCAAGTAACTAGTAAATGTAATGATGGGGGAGGGGTACATTTCTATGAAATAGGTCAGTGAGGCTGCAGTTAGCTCTAGTGAAAGACTAGTTAGTTAAAAAAGGAGAACCAGGGCCAAAGATTCCCAAAGTGTCATTCATGAAAGTATTTCAGAGGATCCCTTGGTTGATCTCTAAGCATTTTATTATCCATGCAATCCATCATTTTTATGAACATATTTTTACGAAAACTGTTGATTCCAAGATTTCCAGGGGAATTTCTTATTTTATGTCATTTATCAAATTTGCAATGTCATGTGTAGTTTCATACCACATTCTATTTGTCAGCGGATGAAAACTCAAATTGAGATACTAACTCCCCCATTGCCAGATTATGTGGTTGGTTTTTAGTTCACAACATATGGTCCTGCTGCCTGTTAGTTGATAAGCTGGCTAATGTGTCTGTCCCCTGGACTGTACAAACTGATCAAAGCAACCAAAGACATTTTGACAAGTCATATGCAGCCTTCAACAGAGGCTGCTTCTTTACTTAGATCTCAATAGTTCTAGTTTGACATTAGTTACTGAGTAAACCACATCCTCATTTCTTTCTTTCGGATTGCCTGTCAGCATTTTAAGTACTAGTAGGAAAAAATACCTTCTGGAGAACCAAGTACATGATTCTTGCTTGAAGACAATTAGAAATACAGGGAGAAAAGTCCCCAACTGAGCTTCATGGAAGGCACTAGATGGATACCAGGCTGATCACTTGTCATTGGTTGTTTGCAAAATTTTAAAAACTTCGTGATATTTCATAAAGATTTGGTATCTTCTCATTGAATTTGTTTTCCAAAAACAATGCAGTTTTAGCCTCCTCTTTCCTCTTCAACCTACTTCTCATTTTATAGGGGTAAATAATCCAATGTGGATTCAACTGGAAAATGCGTAGGTTTGGGGAACACTAATGTATACCCAAGTGAGAGGCTTGAATAATCTGCCAGTGCCATTTAGCCAGGTTATTACAATGTTTCTACCGTCATGAATAATTAAGAGTGGCTTGTCATCCACCAAGCCCCATCATTTCTGGATGGCATTTTTGACACTATTCATGGAAGTCATACAGTGGATTTTCACAGCATGCTTCTATGAAACACAGTCAATTATACATATTTTCTGAGATCCCCTGGGGTGAGAACTGGCTATCTTCTTTGCTATCAGCATTCAGATTTTTCTCTCATAGTTGACTCCACATAAAACTCAGCAAAAGATGAGCTCAGGGAAGAGTCTGTTGCAGAGGTATAATTGCTCCTTGGCCTCCTCCTGTGATCTTCCACCCAGAAAATGAACCTTTAACAGAAACTCCTAACTCCCCCCTTGCATGGAAGGTAGGAACCAGGCAGAGAGGACAACCCCACTAGGAAAGAGTACCATCCCAGAGGTAATGCTAGCCAGTCATCTTTATCGTAAAGGGAGGGGAAGCTAAGAGAAACTGAACTCTGGGGTAAATTGAGAAAGTTGGAAACTTTCCACCATGTTCCAAAAAAGAATTCATAGTTATGCTTCATTATTTTCTTTTTTTTTTTTTTTTTTTTGAGACAGAGTCTCACTCTGTTGCCTGGGCTAGAGTGAGTGCCGTGGCATCAGCCTAGCTCACAGCAACCTCAAACTCCTGGGCTTAAGCGATCCTACTGCCTCAGCCTCCCTAGTAGCTGGGACTACAGGCATGTGCCACCATGCCCGGCTAATTTTTTCTATATATATTTTAGATGGCCAGATAATTTGTTTCTATTTTTAGTAGAGACGGGGTCTCGCTCTTGCTCAGGCTGGTCTCGAACTCCTGACCTCGAGCGATCTACCCGCCTCGGCCTCCCAGAGTGCTAGGATTACAGGCGTGAGCCACCGCGCCCGGCCTGCTTCATTATTTTCTTTAAGTCATTTATATCTCGGTGAAGGGGGGAGAGAGGTTGTTTAGCCTTGGAGTTAGGATTTCTGACCATAGCTTTGCACGTATTGGCTGTGTTAATTTGCGTGAGTTGCTTAACTTTTATTATCTTAGTTTTTGGTCATCAGATTGCTGGTAATAAATACTTTCCTGTCAGATTTTATGATGGGGATTAAATAAGATAAAGTATGAAAAACTGCTTTGTGAGAAATGTAAATGAATGTACAGGCTAGCTAATTCTAAAGTGAAATACTCAATCCTACTTTTCTTGGTCTTTTATATTGCAGCTTTCTCATATATCATTGACAACTTACTTCATAAAATACTTCAGCCATAAGCTAGTTATCCTAATATAAAGAAATCAAACCCCTAATTAATCCAGTAAAGAAAAGACAAAAAAATTCCTGGAGAGGAAAATGGAAAAATAGATATACCAGAAAAATAGGTGATGGGAAAAATCTTTGCAAGAAGTTAACCTCTATAGGAAGCCAAGAATTTTTCATGACAGCACCAAGTGATTGATGCATCCAAATGGTTCTGTTTCTAAATAATGGACAGCTAGCTCTGTTTGGCTTTATTCATTGTTAAAAGCCATAAATCGCCATGATAAAAGGTTATGCACTGTTCATATATCTCAGAAGAGGTGTCCCCGAACAGCAGTCTTTATGTAAACTAACCCACTGTAGCAAGGGCTGAGAGAAAGCAATTAGTGGTGGCAAAGTATACAACTGTCCGGGGAAGCATGGGCTCTATTTCAGAGTCAAAACTTACACACCCCAGTTGTTTACTCTGCCTTACAACCTGTCTTTCAGCTGGAGAGAGATTAACAAGAAAGGCTTATCTGAAGGGTTGAAGGGTTTTACAGCTAAGACACTGAAGTATTATTGACAGTCCAAAAGTTGTACATGATTAATGAAACCTTATGAAATGGATCCAGAGACCCAAGGTGCTGCTTCCTCGGAAGACAAGTGTTGTTGTGCTGGTTACCTTGGCATTTTAGTGAGGTGACAGTAACACTGAGAGCAATTGATCGTGTAAGAGTTACGTTTCTGCTCATGGTCTTGGGGGATGCTCCTTTCCACATCCAGAATTAATTTCATGGCTCAGGCATTGAATTTTAAAATGGTGATTAAAAATCAGTTAAGTATTAAAAGTCTGTGTTAGCTCTGGAAACCACTCTATCACATGAGGCCAGCAACTGTGGTTTTTCTGTCAACTATCTCCTTGCCCTGGTTGCAGACTTTTTTTTTTTTTTTTTTTTTCACATTTCAGCATGTGATCGCCTTTTCTTTTTCTTTCTTTATTGTTATTGTTATTATTATTATTATGTTGCTTGGTTTTTCATGCACAAGTGCTATGACAGTGAGGCTTCCGATGAATGAGCTGGACTGGGCTCTAAAGAACCATCATCCATTCATGTATTCATTCAGCAGATACTTCCTGAGCATCCGTTAGATGCCAGGCATTGTTCTAAGGGCTGGGGATATTCTCTTGAACCAGAAGGAAAAAGATTCCTCTTCTCCTGGAGCTTATGTTCTAATGGGAATGCAAATAACAAACAAATAAACAAGATAATTCAAGATTCTCACAGATAGGAAATTTTTTAAAAAAGTGATGTGATGGGGTGTGTTGGGACAGGGCAGGCGAAGATTATAGTTTATATGGAGTGGTCAGAAAGGAGAAGGTGAAACTCCAGGGATAAGGAATCAGCTAAGCAAAGAGCCAGGGGTGAGAATTCCAGGCAGAGCTACCAAGTCCAAAGTATTTGAGTTGCACATTTCAAGTTTTGCTAACAATTTGGGTTTTAAACTTATCTTATTTTTTCCCTCGGCCTTAGAGTCTGTTAGCACTTTAATTCCAGTTTTTAAGAAATAGAATTTTCAGGTGTATATGGCATGATCTGTCCACATATATTTAAACTCTTTGGCAGAACCCACTTCTGCCAGGCCCACTTTTAAATGCAGTTATCATAGCAGCTTTCCATCTTTTGCTAAAGTTCCAGTAGCTTCCTATGAGAATGAAGGTGCATTTTCTCTAACTTGTGGGGGTGGAGTGGAATGCACAGGCTGCAGTTATCTTTGCCTGGATTTCTCATAGAATGGTTTATATCAAACTTAGTAGTTCACACTGGAGACATTTATGACTTTAGGTTCAGTGTTGGCTCATGGTTTTTAAATGATGTTATTAAGGCTTATACAGATTTCACGTGGATATGTAAATATTGGGTTATCCTAAAGGGGCTGTTTTAAATACTGACATAAGCTACTAAGTGTGTTCTCTAAACTACTCAGGAATTAAATTTTAGTCTAATCCTTGGGAGGAAAGAATTAAGATGTGTGAAATTACTGGAATTTTCTTTTATGCTTGGAATATTGCCCTTCTTAACTGTCACATTCATTGAATTTCTCCAGATAGTGTGTGGGTCATTTTCAGAAGCTGGTCTTTTTGCAGACAAGAGCACATGATAGGTTAAGGAAGATCAAGACTCCTTTTATAATATAACATGATACGATGTGATATTTTATGATATGGTATGATAGTCCTTTGCATCTACTATAACTTGGCTACAGTTTCTTTGGGGCTTCCTACTGTCAAACTCCTGTCAACTGAATGCAAGGTGACATCCCACTAGAAAATAATAATTACACATTGTAGCACCTTTCGCCAGTGCCTGCTGTGTGATGCAGAAAGTATTTCTCACCAGTGAAGTGAATGAATGTTCATTAGATTTACCAACAATGACAAGAAACGCAGTGTCCATTTCTTTCTGAGCAATGAGAAACTCAAGAAATAGGCCATATTTTGCATATTTTATTCCTTCCTTAGTCAATACAGATAGATATAACTTGGGCTTTAGAAGCCAGGGTTGTTACCTGGGCTATATAAATGTGTTAGGCTCTGCAGCCTAACATATTTAATTAATCAGGGGTTCCTGGACTGCACCTTTTAGAGAGGCTCCAGGTGTGCTCTAAGTCCTCCCTAGAATTGTGGGTGAAATTCTGAGGGTGCCTGAGAGCATCTTCCTAGGAAGAAGGTACATTGTTGTCATCACATTCTCAACTGTTAATTTCCACTGCCTCCTATCTTTGCAAATAAAGTTTTCTTGGAGCACAGCCATGCCCATTTGTTTAGGTATTGTCTGCGGCTGCTTTGGAGATACAATGCCAGAGTTGAGTAGTTGCTACAGAGACCAGATGGCCCATAAAGCCTAAAATGTTTACTTTCTGGCTAGATGGTAAAATTTCTTTACAGAGAAATTATGCTGACTCCTGCTCTAAAGATTCATAAACTAAAGATTATTGCATTTGACTTTTGTTTCTGGTAGTACAGCTATTATCTGTGCCACTAAACTATATTAAAAATGTGAAGGACATTCTAAATATAAAAACTTTAAAATAGTTTCATGTGCTAAGCCTCATTCTTGCAGAGAGACAGTGAGAGACAATCCTGGGCTTATATGTGAATTTCATGGAAGGTTTATAAATATAACCAAAAATATAAAGGAAGGAACATTTAGTTTCCCTTAAGTACATGTTAGCATATGGTTAATTTACGTTTAAAAATGTCTTTTTGGTTAAAAAATAAAATTAATGTAGTTCTATAAAGGCTAATAAGGAAAATGTGAGCCTATCTTTGGAAATGTTAAAATTAATTTTCTTCCGAGGTAAAGTTTTGTCCAGGTTCATGCCCGAATAAATCATTACCGGAAATCAAGGTGGAAAGAAAAAGTAGTAAAAACCAATCCCAACTTGAAAAACTTTATTTGTTGGAGCCCATATTTTAAATTCCCAGCCATGGTGGTTGGTTCGGCAGCTATAAAAACAGGATGGAGCAGGGTGCGTCCAATGCACACATAATCCATATTTAGTTCCCTGCTGTTTCTTCCCTTCCCCTAGGTTCCCTACCCCTTCCTTCAACTCTCCAGGAAGCTATCAGGAAAGTATCAAAATGAATCAGAATATTTTTTTCCTCTCTTCCTTAGAACAGATGACAAACACTAGACTCTCAAAGAATATTTGTTGGCTAAATGAATAACTCCACAGTCCTTCCCAGCAGAAGTAACCAGTAATATTTGATATATAGTAGCCCTTCCTGCTTTTTCCAAGGTAATTGTAAACTATGAAAAAAGAGGAACTTGAATTAAAGTGGTTACTTTGAGGCCGGGCGTGGTGGCTCTCGCCTGTAATCCTAGCACTCTGGGAGGCCGAGGCGGGCGGATCCTTTGAGCTCAGGAGTTCGAGACCAGCCTGAGCAAGAGCGAGACTCCCGTCTCTACTAAAAATAGAAAGAAATTATATGGACAGCTAAAAATATATACAGAAAAAATTAGCCGGGCATGGTGGCGCATGCCTGTAGTCCCAGCTACTCGGGAGGCTGAGGCAGTAGGATCGCTTAAGCCCAGGAGTTTGAGGTTGCTGTGAGCTAGGCTGACGCCACGGCACTCACTCTAGCCCAGGCAACAGAGTGAGACTCTGTCTCAAAAAAAAAAAAAAAAAAAAAAAAGAAAAGAAAAAAGTGGTTACATTGAGATACTCCTTTACAGCCTTAATGCTAATGAATCTGTATGTGAAAAGCTGACTCTTATAGCTTTAGCTCCGAGAAGCCTGCATCAATTCACATACCTCAAAACACTGCAGTTATGTGAGTGTAGGATGCATTAAAGACTTTGTCAGTTTCCTGTTCATTCATTCGTTCATTCATTCCTTGACTCATCCAACGTTTAGTGAGCTTGCTCTGAACTAGGAACCATGGTAGACCCTGGGAAATGATGAAGATATCAGTTATCTTGAGGAGCACTTAGACTGGTGATAGAAACACACATAAATTGGGTGTTTGGTTAGCAGAATAACATTACATATTACAGACTAAGTAGGAAGTAGAAATAAAGAGCTGAAATGTGGGGGACAATACCATAAGCAGGATTTTCTGCTAGTTCTATATTCAGGCTTAGTAGTGGATAGTTCTGAAAAGCATAAAACCGTGCCATTCCCAATGATCCTCCAGCTACCTGGTGTCAGTGTGTGCTTAGTAGGGAAGATGTAGATGTGGGGATAGAAAATTAGAACAAGTAGTAAGTACAGTTATCCCTCTCTGTTATAAACCTCATATTTGTAATTGGAGATGTCCTTGTAGGTGGACATATTTCTGATGAGAAAAGGAATCGCCGTGTCAGAAATTTAATTGCTCCTAAATATCCAGATCTGATACCTAAATAAATGGAAGAGAAAATAATCTAAGGGTTAAGTTGTTTTCCTTCTGGATGCCTTGTATTTATTGAAAGAGAGCTCATGGTACTCAGAATGCCTGTTTTTTCTTCTTTTTAGCCATCTCTGCAGGTAATTGTTTTAAGGTGCTGCTGTTAAGTATAACTGTGGGCCCAGATTAGCTTTTGGCTGTATTCAAGTCCATATTTTTTCTTCATTGTCTTGGGAAGAAATTGCTTTCTTTTCTGAGAATGACATGGACCCATGGGCCTGCCCTTTAAATGGAAAACACATTTGTTATCTATTATCTTTTAATTGGTGAGAGTTAAAAAAAAAGAAACCACGATATCACAAACACAACACAATTATCATTACGATTTTAATTTGTCAAACATGCGTCCTTTCCCAGGCCTTTGCAGGCCAATGTTATAATCATACTGGGTGGATATTTCTGTATGTCATTTCCCCCTCTATCATATGACTTTGTCATAATTCAGTTTCTAAGCTGCTACTATGTGCCCACATAACCATCACTCTCTGATAGCAAGACAGAAAACCTACGTAGTTCAGTTCCCCAAACTGTTCACGGGGCAACATTGAACTTGAGCTTGTCTCGTTCTCAATCTTCCCCCGAGCATCAAGCTCAGAGCCTTCTACGAGAATCTCTGCCCAAAGAAAGAAGGCTGTTCCAGGTTGGCACTTGTTTTCGTGCCAGCCCTGCATTTTGAGATCCTCCAGCATCTTTGTATTTTTTTTTTTCCACATGGCAGTGTTATGTCTCCGAGTCCTGTGACCATTTAGTTTTCTGCTCCATTTCTTCTCTGTTTAGACACTGCCATGCCCCGTCCTACATACTAATTACTGACTTTTTGCTTCTGCAGTGCTTGATTCATTGTGTCACATTTTCCCATGTGAAAATGGACCAGGAACCTTGGCCAGGAGGTTAATGGATTTCAGAGTCACTCTTATTTAACCCTGGAAGTCACAACAAAATAAGAACCAGTGGCTGACCCATTTTATAATATAACCAAGCTATGGTCAGCCTCAGCGGCACACTGGCCATGGGTCCCTGTGGTGGCAGGCACTGCAGAAGGGACACAGGCCTGACACCCACTCCCTGGCCTACCGTGCTTCTCAGACGCCGGCTGAAATTTTTGGTTTTGTTGTCGTTATATCTTTTGTGGGGAATACATGGTGGACTAGAAATAACCCCAAATGGCAGATAGTACTTTTGTATTTTAGTCAAATTCTGACACTAATTAGATTGCATGAACTTTCAGTACGATCAGACCCACTTTCCACATTTCAGTTTTCTCGTCTGTAAAATGAGGGTATTTGACCAAATGATTGTAATGTCCAATGTGGCTCTTAGACTCTGTGATTTTAAATAACTCCATTCATTTCTTCAAAAATCATTTATTCATTTATTCATCCTTATTAGATTCCAGTCACTGTGCTAAGGACCATAAATACAATTTTGAGATCTAAACAAGAAAGGAATTTATATTTTCTTTCTGAGGACCTCTGTGAGGTAATCTCACCTTAAATACAAATTTTACAACACTTTCATAAAATTTTTGTGTTTTTTTTTCTCTAAGTTTTGCAGGATGGGGAACCAATCTTAATGCTAAGAGAGGTTGTTGGGAATTAATTAGTCCCAAGGGAAGATTGGGAGGGCCTGTTTACCTTGTTAAAATAAAGTCTTCAATAAGCTGTATGAAGAGAAAAGGAGAGGGAATTACCCTTATTAAACATTACCACCAAAAAATCCTTTGGCCATTAATCACCACAAGCTAAGAAGCTAAGTAATAAATATTGACTCTGACTCCTTACTTACAGGTTACCTCTTCCAATTCTCCAGCCTCTCTGGAATGATGGCTGACTAGGTAAAGCTCTCCCAAGTCATGCAGGCATCCAGTTAACTTCCTTTTCCTGAGGAACAAGTACAAATTTCGTTCAAAGTAGTCATTCCAAATACATTATCAATAGCGTACCTAACGGTGATCAAGAAACCTCAAATTTTCATCAAAACTTATTTCAGTTCATCTTTTGGAAGACCAAAATGGGGAAAAAAGAAAGAGCTTTCCAGTTGTCACCTTGAGTAAATATTTCTCATTAGAGTGCGGCAGGTGTCTTTTAAACCTTTGGAACTGGCTCGGACCAAGAACATTCCCTCTCCCTTCTCCCAGCCTGATTCTTCTACCTGAAGGCAGTTCCTGTCACAACTTCTTGGCATAGAAAGTCTAATCTCCAGCAAGAAGCAAAGGGTTCATCGTGGTCTCTAGTCTTATTTTTTATTATTATTTTTAAACCAACCATTACGTTGTTAGGCATCAGTTCTGTTTCATAACAACCAACGCTATCATTCACATTTCAGAAACTCTTTGATGTTGGTGGGAAGGAGCCTGTTGAAGGGCGGGGGGTGTCTGGTAGCCTTGAACAGTCCCTGCCTAGTTTTGAGTTCCCGCAACAGCTGTATCTTTGACATCTCTGCAACCATGTTGAACCAGTTCCTACTAATTGCCCATAAACAGCTTAGCCCTCAGCTGCCGTGTTGAACTGCAGAGGCATATCTACACAGTTCTGTTAATTTTATTTGCGATTGATGACATGCTGTCCCTAGGAATTATAATTTATCTGCAGAAGTGATGTATAACTATTAATTTACCAGAGTCTCACAACAGCCCTGGGAACTAGAATCACATTCGTTTTTCAGATGATAAGATGGAGACTAGATAAGTTATATTTTCCTTCCACTTCAGAGGGAAAGTCTGGGCTTGGAGCCCATTTGCTGTAGAGTTGCTTCACATCTCAGAGTGGCAGTGGGTGCTGGGTGTTTTGTTTTTTGGACAGGAATGAGAATGACACTCATGTACAGCCTTCTATCATATTGTTCTTTTAAAAGATCTTCCTTGCTGGCTTGGTTTGCTTTTTTGCTTTCTTTGCCAAATGGGTCCACTTTACTTCCTAGAGCTGCAGAGAATAATATAAACTCTGAGAGATTCCAAAAGGATATTTCAGTTCTTGGTGTGACCATATGGTTTTCTTTTCTCCAGGCCCACCATCTGCTCCCCTCAACTTGATTTCAAATGTCAACGAGACATCAGTGAACTTGGAATGGAGCAGTCCTCAGAACACAGGTGGTCGCCAGGACATTTCCTACAATGTGGTATGCAAGAAATGTGGAGCTGGTGACCCCAGCAAGTGCCGGCCCTGCGGAAGTGGGGTCCACTACACCCCACAGCAGAATGGCCTGAAGACCACCAGAGTCTCCATCACGGACCTCCTAGCTCATACCAATTACACATTTGAAATCTGGGCAGTGAATGGAGTGTCCAAGTACAACCCCAGTCCAGACCAGTCAGTGTCTGTCACTGTGACAACAAACCAAGCAGGTAGGAATCAGGTCCCCTGTACTGTATGATCTGGATGTGTGCAGAGAAAAGGCTTATGGTGATAACCATGAACGGTATTAAAGTTCTTCCACTGCAGTAGAATCGATTGAATCTGGGAGCTGTGTTATAACAGATACTTAGGACATTTATTCATTCAGCATTTTTTTTTTTTTTGGACCTCAGCTGCATAGCATGCCCTGTACTAGGTAGTAAAGATGATGTGAAGACTAAGACAGTATCTGATTGAAAGGGGATGACACTCCAGTGGCTGAATCATTCAAAGCTAGATTTCTTTCTTGGTCTCTCTTTTTTAATTTGTTTTTTTATTTCACCATAACACAGGTACACAAATGTTTAGGTTACATATATTGCCTTTGCCCTGCCCAAGTCAGAGCTTCAAATGTGTCCATCCCCCAGATGGTGAGCACACGCCCATTAGTTGTAAATATACCCATCCCCTCCTCCCCTCCCATCTGCCAACACCCAATGAATGTTACTACTATATGTGCACATATGTGTTGATCAGTTAATGCCAATTTGATGGTGAGTACATGTGGTGCTTGTTTTCCCATTCTTGTGATACTTCACTTAGTAGAATGGACTCCAGCTAGTACGGGATTCATATCTGCTATTTTTATCACAATATCCATGGCTGGACATCAGAGCATTTATAGATTATGTGGGATTATAATATTGATTTTTACCAATACAGAGTGCTGTCTTAGTAATTGCTGTATTTTCTAACAAGCATTAGCAGTTATAGTTTTGATCTTGTTATTTAATGTAAAATTTTCATGGACCTACGCTAGAATCACCATATAAATCTTTATGTGTGTGGTTAACGAAGTTTGTCTTAAGACAATACTACTTTTGCAGCTACTTTCACAGTTGAATCTATGATTGACATGAGGGCTGGCGTGGAGGAGCAGTCTCCCTCAATTCCTACATCACTTCCTTCTAATTCAGAAGACTAGAAAACATTTTCTATTCATGAAGTATTTCTGCTGAGTTAACCACAGAACTGTCACAAAATCTTGAATATCAAATATTTCCAACATGTAGATTTCTAGGCTCTGGCTCTGGACCCAATCATCTGTATTCCTTCCCTGAAAAAGTTCCCACCCACCAGGAGTTTTACATTGCCAGCTCCCTGTTATTTCTGGAGAGTTATAGAGGAACAGGAAAAAAGGACCGTGGCTTACCCTTTTGTGAGGCTCTTAGGATAGCAAACATCACCGGAAAAGGATTATAAATTGCTAACAATCCTATCGCCTCTTATTGCACTTTTCTCTTAAATGAATGTTTCAGTAAGTGCACTCAATAGTTAAGTAAAATATCTTTACTAATTGATCCTATAGTGAAAAGTATTCCAGCATCCCAATCCAAAGCCATTATTTTTCCATTTCCCCCTGAACTTTCTAGAATAAAAAAGTTAAGACTTGGGGAAGATTTTGAATGGAGGCTAGAATGGCAAATCTTACTGGAATGCATCTTCAGCTCTACAAATGTGAATGGTCTTTTAAAATATGTAGTGTGGACAGGTCATCCTGTTAGGCTTTTGTCTTTCATTTCTGCACTTTTAGGTTGTGAACACTGTTAGTGGTGGTTAGTTTTATTTTTCTACATAGAATAGTATGATTTAGGAATTTTCTATAGCAACACAAGTGCTCTGATTGCCAATGTTTTATTAGTTTTCTTTTGGAAGAACACAATGGAAATATTGCACACAGATCCTGGGAACATGCATGGGTGCCACTGGTCTCTCTGAGTTAGGAGACAATGTAATGCAGAATGATCTCTGCACCCCCTGGAGAATCTGGTTTATGACCCAGTCAATATTCTTACATTCAACCCCCTTATATCTTCTTGGCTATTCGCAAACATATCACTACATCGTGTTCTTAACGAAATTAAAACTAGAAATGGATGCTTTGAGCCTCAGCTGTACAAGGTGAAATCATTCTCTTTGGCAGAGAAAAGCCTCTGGGAGAAGTGCTGGGGACAGGCTTGGCTCCCACAGATTTGGGGGGAGACTTCTATGACCTTCTGTATACTTAGGGATTTGAGGCAAGAAATTATGTCAACACCTACCAGGACAAAAGGCCCAAAGAACACAAAGAAGACATACTTAAAATCCTCCAAAAGAAGAAAATGTGCAAAACCATTGCTAGAGAAGGGAAAAAAAGTCAGTTTTATTTAACATGTAGGTGTAATTCTTTTAGAGCTAGGACAAAAGTAGACAGAGAATTCCTCTGACACAATAAGGTTTTCTCTGCCATGACGTGCACTCCTGCCAGGAGGTTTGCTGAATAGGACAAAATTCCAGCTCCTTATTTTAATTTTCATGAAAGCTAATGCTGGGAAGCTGTTCAAAATTAAAAATAAATCTTTCAATAAGGAGACCTCCTATGTGGCCAGCCAGAAAGCTTTCGCTTAGGAGAGAATTGTATATGAGCACAGCACTACCTCGTTATCCTACCATAATTTGAAGTTCACTAATTCATAATCATCGGGATAGTTTATCTTTGATTAACAAACTCTTTCTTCATAGTAGTGCAAATTAATAATGTAGGCCAAAATTCTGGGTGAATGTAGCAACCATAAACTCTATCAAAGCTCCCCTAAGCATATTTGCATGCATGCAATTATATTCTAATTGCAGTTGTTCCTATCATTTCATTAAATTAAATTCCTTAAGGACCACTATAGGCAATGATATCTCACTCTGTAAGGAATACACAGAATTAATGAATGTTAGCATTTAGCACCTGGAGGCCAAAAAGTTTAGAGACTCTCCATCTTTGCTGTGTTTTTACAGGGTTCTTTCTCTCATCAGTAACATGTTTTGAAAAATAAATAAAACCAAACACACAAGACCTAGAATTCCTGGTCCTATGCTCACTACCTTTGAGATTTCAATAGTCGAGGAACAGCTCCATGAAGGGGAAGTGACTCACCTAAGCTAATGTCAGCACCAGTAGGTAGTGGAAACAAGGGCGAATCCTACCCCTGAAGGTGGAAAGTTGCTTTCTTTGAAAATCACTGGGTGATTAATAGCACCCCGTGGCATTTTCCCTCTCATGAGACCAAACTGTGTGAGTATCTGGGCATGGAGGTGTAGATTTAGCTGGGCTTTGATCATTTAATTGTAGAATGTGGTGTGAATGGGTCTGTGTTCTCACATGGTTATTTAAACTATTCTAACCCAAATCTTACTCTTAAGGGGCTACTAAACACCATTTCCCCCCCATCCTGGGTTTAAAACCAATTGACAGGGAAAACAAAGAAAATCAGAATGTCTGTCAGCTTTATTGCTAAAAAGCTGATTGAAAGATGTGACCTTTTTATCTGTGGCCAAAAGGGATGGCTTTAGGGACATTTGTGGCCCACCTGGGTGACTTCAGTCTCCTTGGCAGGTGCAGAGCCTGCCCTGCTCTGGTTGCTGGAGTGGACATTCTGCTGCACAGGTGGGCAGGCAGGCAGGTATGAGAGAGCAGAGCAGTTGAGCTGAGGGCATAGGACCTCTCCCCAATTCTCCAGTGAGATAACTCGCCCCTAGTCTCACCCTCATGCCAGGAGCAGTGAAGGAGAGACAGGGAGGAGGGAGAGGTGAGGGTGTTACTCCCTGAAGTCCCACTACACTAAAACTGGGAAAGAGGAAACTCCTGGAACCCCCACTCCCCAAAAAGATACTTTCCTGCATTACAGGCCAAAAGAAGCAAAGCGAGATCCCACTTCCTCCATCTTCTATCCTGTAGCCACTGTTCTGTCTTTTGTTTAGAAGGAGATAGTCCCGATGTTTATGAAAAATGGATAAGCAAACTGCTGGGTGATTTGTTTCCTAGATGGCTTTCCTTTGGTTTACTTTTACTTAAGTGGACCATCTCAGGCAAATGAATACAGGATGTGTCACTAGGAAAAAGAAATGCTCTATAAATGAAATGAGGTTTTCTGGCCAAGCAACGGAACTGTGAATATTTTTTTTTTTTGTTAAAAATGCTGGGATGGCAGCCAGCAGTAGCTGACTATCACTGAGTTGTTTTTTACCATACATCCTCTACTGCCCATGCTTGGCCGTCTAGCTATAAGGCCGGACCATACTCTGGCGTGTTTCTTTTAAATCATTATGGACCCAACCCCTATGAATGGTGTTCTCTACTAACCACAAATTGCACCCAGGAGCAGTGATATCAATTTTGCATTTTTACTTTGCATGTGACACTTTTCTAGATACTTTGCATCCAGTCATCTATCTATCTAGCACAGCTATAGTGTCCTAGTGACAAACACATATCTGTAGCACTCTGAGTTGGGAGGAGTTAAGATATTTGATGGACTATATAATTATTTAAACCTAGCTATTCTCTGAAATCTTCTCCAATTCTAAAATTCTATGATTCCAAGGATACAACAATGAGCTATGAGCTGTGAATGTGAAGAAGTGAGGCTTATTTTCCTATTATGTTCAGAAATGGTCTCAAAAGGCAATTCTAAGAGTGGGGGAAAAAATTCCAAAAATGCTTTAGCAGAATTATCATCTGAATTCTGCCTCTCCTCCTTCTCTCCAATCCTTCGCCTCTCCAAGGTATTTTCCTTGAAGGGAAAAACAGTAAGATAGTGTACCTCTAGTGCAGTTGCTCTCAATCTGGGATGATTTCTGCCTCCCACCCCAACCCTGGCATTTGGCAATGTCTAGACACAGTTTTGGTGCTGTTGCATATAGTGGGGAAAGGTCAGGGATGCTGCTAAACATCCTATAATGCACAGGACAGCCTCCCTACTACCAAGGAATTAGCTGGTGCAAAATGCCCATAGTGCTCAGATTGAAATATTCTGCTCTAGTGGTATGTTTGAAAAACAGACTTTGTAGCAATGCCCATCATTTAAGAGTTCCATAGCCAACAGGCCTATGCTTGGGCTGGCCTGTGGCTCAACACCTAGGGAAGGTTCCACACTTCCTGGGGTCTACTGTTCTGTGCCATTGCTGTTCTCAGAGGACAAGCTGTCTCTCCTTTCAGGAGAGCCCCTCGTGAATCCCCTTGTCGTTTTGCTATCAGATGAACTGGTGCTGCTCGTTAGACTGGCGTTGTTCTCTAGCATTGGACAATTAAGAATCAACTACAGGAAAAACCACACCAGCAATAAAGTGGCATTACCCCTCATCATAATGCCCTGTAGGACGGGTAGTAGTAGATATTCAATATCTGTTTGTTGATTAACGTTTATTTACAGTAGAAACAAATCAGCTAACTTTCTTTGTCAAGTAGTGATAAATTTAATAAAGCCTAAATAATGAATAGAAAAAAGAAAATAACTAAGTACAAGAGGCACACTGTCTTTTATTACTCAACTGGTAAGTTCCCATTCTCTCCCTCTGCCATCTTTTAATTAGACATATTATGTTATTTGAGTGGGATAACGGAGAACAGTGGGAATTCTCATCCCCACTGAGCATAATTGCTACCTGTCTTCTAGATAGTAAGGGGAAAGCTTCAAGGAAATGGTGGGAGAAAGGGAAAAGTCTGAGAGCAATTGATTTAGGTAATGTGCTATAGGCACAGTAGAGCCAGGTTTTGCCGGGTCCAAAGCATAGACAATTTTTGTGTGATGAAGGAAAAAACTCTACAAAACTACAAATAATAAATTAAGAACAGAGCTTCAGAAAGGGCTCATGCAAAGATCTTTACCTTCAGTCTATAAAACTCTGCCTCTGTCTCTACTGAAATGAACGCAATTGTCAGACTACTGCATAATTATGCCTAAGAGTAGAAAGGAACAGGAAGAAAAGAGATATTGGGAAGTCCAGTCTGGCCTGATAGGAAGGGTGTTGAAGACACACGGCCATAAAAGAATATGGTTCTGGCCCATAATTATGTGTGAGAGGCACCCCTGGAGTGAACCTGAGGTGTAGTTTGAGATCAAAGGAACAAACAGAAAACACATTCCTGCTGATTTTGAGAACTGTATTGTCAAACTAAACCCAAATGAGATATGACCAGGATGGAGGCTTGTATGTAAGCTTGAATAGATACGGAAAAAAAAAAAAAAGATTTGTTGATATTTTTAAGGCACAGATTTTGTTTCTTTTAGTGCCCTTAGAGCAGGGGTCAGCAAACTATGGCCCACAGGTCAAATCAATCCTAATCCGATCCTCTACCTGTTATTGTACAACCAACCCCTAAAGAATTTTTTTTTTTTTTTTGTATTTTAAAGGGTTGAAAATAATCAAAAGAGAAATAATATTTTATGACAGTCAGAGATTATGTAAAATTTAAGTTTCAGCATTCATAAAGTTTCATTGGAACATTTGTTTATACATTGTCTAAGACTGCTTTCATGTGACAACAGCATAGTTGAGTACCTACAACAGAGTGAATGGCCCACAAAATGAACATATGAACTATCTTGCTCTTTCCAGAAAAAGTTTGCTATCTCTGCTCTGGAGTACTAAATCAAGAAAAGGGGACCAGAGAGAAAGGAGGTTGAGAAGATGTTGAAATGCTGGTGTCTCTTATGGGAAACTGCTTTGACAAAGGATGCAATAGAGTAACATTTAGGTTCATCTCACATTGGAAACAATTTTACATTTGACAAGATACCTTATTTTTTAGAGGTTTTGACTATGTAACAAAAATTAACTAAAATAATTAGGATTTTAATCACGACTTTGCTCTTGAGCCACAATTTTTTCCCCATTGACACTCAGGTTTAAATGGATCATGTGGAACATGCTGGACTATTGTAGTCGGTGTTCTGGTTCTCTTTAAAGTATGCATTCTTAACACTATTGTGTTGGTCCGAGATGCTAGCAGCAATTTTCTGTATAAGTAATTATATGCTGTGCTCTTTTATATTATCCTCTCTCTGAGATGATTTCCTGTTTGCCTTTGATTTTCAATACATGTTATTTTTTTCTTACCCCTAAGAAATTTAAAAGAAAAACAAATGATGGGAATAGTGAAATCTATAAAACGAACAACTGTTTCTCAAGACACATTTTAAAATCTTTCAAATGGATTCTAAAGCAATTCCACTGAGAGATTTTGCTAAAAAGTTGTTTGCACATCCTCAGTTGGTAAGGGACCTGTAGCTGGTTGGAGAGTCCTTTCTGTGCCTGGCTAATTATAGGCCTAAGCTAGCATACAATGGGCTTCAGAAGAGCCAGGCTGTGGTTTTCTCATTAACAGCTCTGGTCTAGCCATGGGCTCCTGGTGAAGTTCATAATGCCTATGAAATATACATTTAAAAACCATGCAGTACCATTTTTTTAAGAGGGAACAGTCTCTTGATTCTTCACTTTATACTGAAAAGAATTTCATTTCCAGAATACTGTTGCTACCACTATAATTAATAAGCATACTCACTAATTATGATCATAATTAAAAACAAAATAAGCCAGCAGATATACAATGGTGCAGCCTTTTGTGTGTGGCAACAGGGTCTATGAATTTGTATTCAGGGTGGATACTACCCGTCCTAGAGAGGAGAAAAAATAAATAAAAGCCTTCCAAAAGAACCCACTAAATTATCCAACTTCAAGGTTGACTGAGCAGCACAGACAAGTGGTATGTCTATAGAGTCTAGTGGTAATTATTGCATATAAGTGAAAGTAAGGTTGCATTTTTTAAAAAAGATTTTTAGATTCCACTCTAAGAGAATGAAGGTATTATTTATATATCCAGGACTGAGAACACTATTTTTCCTGACTCCTTTCCCCTTGCTCCTACATAAATGTACACACATGTTCAATTGTAAGAAGGGAAATCCATTCACTGGCATTCATTTGACAGTCTAATTCTGATTTGTTTTTCATCTATCAGGGTTGTGCTTGTTCCATTGAACAGACTCTCGCCAACTTTTACACCCTCTGGAGAAGCCATCAAGAGATTTAAAAAATAAGTGCCTGGCTGAGATGAGAAATGGACAATGCAGGGCTAGCAAAGGTTTTAGATGGGCTTCTAAATTATCTAATTGTCACTCCAACTGGCTAAATTAATTACTGTCTCCTCTGAGGAGCCAGACGGGTCTCTGGAAACCAGTCTACAATTGAACATCGATGAAAAGATCCAGAGAAACTTTATCAAAGCTTCCATTAACCCCCTGCTGATGTCTTTAAATAGTTTTTTCCTTTAAACACTGTGAAAACCCAAAAGCCATGCTGCAGGACTAATCTTGCATTAAGAGATCTTAAATCTGCAAGGACTAATTGCAATGCCTGTCCCTGTCACCCAAATATGCAGAGCCTTCCTCTGAAATCTCAGCATTCCTGTGGTGTTTTTTTGTGATGTGGGTATACAATAAGAGGGTATCTTATATGTTGTCTTCAGGGAAAGGCACATGAGGATGTTTTTAGGATTTATATTTTAATCTTTCAAGATAAGCAAACCTTAGCTTGATGCATCGGCATTAAAAACTTCTCTGTTATGTGATGAGGCTTCCCCTACTGTCCAGCTTTCCCCTCCTGGCAATCTATATACCGGCTTTCTCTTTCTTCGCTTGTGCCAGAAGTAAAGAATGAAAGAGGTTTCCTAGGCTCCCCCAAAACTGCAATAACCAAAAAATAGAGATGGTACTGGACATCAGTGTGGTCTCTTGCCTGGTGAACACAGTGGCTTTCACTGGGAACTGTCACTAATGATTTGGGTCCCCAGGTGAGGGCTGGTACCCAGCGCCCGGCGTCAACACTCACCAAAGTGGCCGCCAATCTAGTCACAGAGCTGAAGGAATAACGCTCATACTATAAAATTCCTTCTTTCTCTATTCTCATAAATTGTTAAGCCTGACCTAAATGGTGAACTATATTGCGGTTCTCCTCTGAACCATCTTTTGCGTTTTGCCTTTTTTAGGACAAAGCACGAGAGCCACTTTCTAAATAAAATACTTTGTGGGTAAAAGTTACAGAGACTTAAAATACATGTTCTCTTTTGCTATCACTTTTGGTTGGGGAAAGGGGAGAAATGAAGGGGAGCTATGGTCCACTCCTCTTTGCCTCACATCTTCCAAATGTTAATCGGTGTCTACAAATTTCTCAGGCAGTTCGTTCACCACTTTCAAAAAGATCTTTTTGGTGAAGGCTGTGGGATAGATAGATAAGTTTTTAAAAAATCTTATCTGGGAACCTTTTGTCTGGACATGTGCCTGCAAACAAGACTTGAATACTCAGCTTCAGCTTCTCAGTGGGTGCTAAGTAGTGACCTGCCACCGATAGACTGGCTGTGTGTGTAGCAAGCCTGGGTAAGAGCCGTCCATTAGAGCAAGCACTGAGAAGGGGCCACTCACAATGGCTCCCTGGAGAGTTTGTGTTTGTCCAGATAACACACTGCAAGCTGTAAATCTGCCTCCTGAATCAACTCTAATTTTATTTTTTAGCATAATAATTGTGTGTCTTTTGAGCATAATAAGTGTGAAGGTGGGTGGGAACACAGCTTCCGTCATGTTTCTTTATCAAAGCTAGGGGCACACGTATAAACTAGCCAGGGATTTTGAGCATGCAGTTAGCAGAAGTTTGTTGCTTTTACACTGGAAGCAAGGACAACAACTATAGCAGAATCCCACCCTGTGAAAGTGTCTTCTTGTAATCATTACCAGTGGACAGAAAAGGTAAAAAGCATGAATCATGTTTACAGCTCTCGTTGTATTTGGCTATGTAGGATAGTCAGCTAATTCAGGTGCAGCTCGAAGAGTCTGGGAATATATTGAAGGGATTGTCATATAATATAAAAAGCATATTCTTATCTTTTGAGGAGAATGATGAAAGAGAAACAATTTAAATCTCACTGTTAACTCTTCAAAGGTATGCCTTACCTGTACTGGTTCTTTGGCGGCTTTTCCTCTTTCCCTCCATTTCTTTCTCCTCTTCCTGCTTCAGAACACACTCAAGATAATATCCATAAACCTGCTCAGAGTGTGCTGGAGCCCAGCTCCAGTGTCTGTCTTAGACACCATGCTGTGGGATTCTACCTGGGTGAGAATGAGGTCCTTTCAGTATTTAGGGCTTGACTCCTGGGTGGAGCCAGTTACACTGAATTTCACACTTTAGCAAAGTGTAAGATTGCCCCTGTGAGAGGCTGTGAACCCCCAGTTTAAAAAAAAAAATCAAGCCCTAAAATAGTTATAGCTTTCCTAATATAGTCTTTATTATTTCCTTTTTTTTAAAATCTTTTTTGTTTTTTATTTTGTTTTGTTTTATTTTGGAGACAGGGTCTCACTCTGTTGCCCAGGCTAGAGTGCAGGGGTATCATCATAGCTCACTGCAACCTCAAACTCCTAGGCCCAAGTGATCCTTTTGCCTTAGCCTACCAAATAGCTGAGACTATAGGTGCGAGCCACCATGCCTGGGTAATTTTTTTTTTTTTAATTTTTTGTAGAGATAGGGTCTCACTGCATTGCCCAGGCTGACCTGGAACTCCTGACCTCAAGCGATCCTCCCACCTCGGCCTCCCAAAGTATTAGGATTACAGCCATGCACCACCGCACCTGGCCTCAATATTCCTTATGACTATAATGACTACTAAAGTCATCTCAAATTCTTAAGCACAGATCCACTTGAAGACATCTATTGGCCTTAAAAACATTTTAAAAATTTAATAGCTCAGTTGTTTCTGCTTCAGTCTTATAATGCCTGTAGGAGTCTAAACTATCTGCCACATATAATTTAGTTTCTGGCTGATGCCCCAAAATAAATAATAATAATAATAATTCTATAGTTGCAAATTTCTAAGCTTAAACTCCCTTCTCATAAATGATTTTCCTGTTTCTAACCTATATCATAGCTTTTAAGAGAATTGTCAAAAAGATAGAGATTCAGATATGAGGGCTACAAGAATATTGTTTCATGGCCACACTTTGTAAAAGCATAGCATATGGTGACCATTTGTATGTGAAGCATTTTCAAAATGCACTGGTTATGATTTAACTCGAAGTCTCTGTCCTTTTTCTCTCCACTACCACTCACTTTGTGCTTATCTACACAGCAAGCAAGAAACTGGACAGGAAAGATTTGTCTACACATAAAACAGAGGCTTCCTTATGTGATACTAAAAGCTAGCTTCTCAGCATTCTGTGGTTCATGAATATTGTCCTCTGAATATTTTGATTTCCTGTGTTCAGAACTTTTCCAGACTTCCATGCAGTAGCACCACATTATAGTAAGATGAAAAATCTCAGAACTTCACCCCGTTAGCTCTTCAGCCCTTCTCTCTCTCTCTCTCTCTCTCTCTCTCCTACTGTCCCACTTGTAACACTCTACTTTATCATCCATGGGCATCACTTCTCAGCCCTTAACCATTGTTCTTTAAGCCAAGCACCATTTGGACTTGGAAAATTCCAAGTAGCACAGAGCACATCATTTTGCAACCAAAGTTTTACTGACGTGCTTCCTTTGTCTATTTGGCCCTATTTATTAGTAGTAGTCTATGGACTATGATTTCATGCTCTAATTTATTCATTGTCAAATATTTTTCATCTTTTTTTTCTCTATTCTGCTGATGTGTTTCGAATGCAAGAAAAAGAGAAAGAAAGATAAGTTAGTAAAATATAGTTTTAGAGATAAAAAGAACAATGGCTAGTAAAGATGCTAAGGAGCTTATATCCCCAATTTGTGGTCACCATGACCTTTTTTTTTTTTATCAGCTCATGTGATCTTTTTAAATGACCATTAGAAAAAATAGGTACCTGTTCCAACTGTATATGTGATGGAGAATTGGATGGCTAGGAAGATGACTAATGGGACTCTGGACCTTTCTGTCTTTAGGTCACCTCCTTGAATGTGGACTACGTCATAAGTGGTCCAAGGCCCAAGCTATAGAGTGACTATGTTAATGGAATTGGTCTCAGTCCAGGTCTTGGTCGACAGGTGCTCACATCATAAGTGACATTAATTGACTTCCTAGTCTTTCAACTTGGAAGACAGTGAAACATCATTGAGACAGTGATGGGAAGGACTTACTCATGATATATTCAGGCTCCACTGAAAGCCAAGGAATTCAGTTCCTTTAGCTGGCACCAAACTGGCACCTTGCAAATATTGTACTTGTCTCTCATGGGTTCCATTAACTTAACAAATGAAAAAAAAAATAGGAATCTAATTTTAGAGGATTTCCAATAACTCAAAATGGCTAATGCTGTTTTTTTATGAGGTCACATGAGCCTCTTGTGTTGGTTGAAGCTTTTCTCTTCTTTTTGCATTAAAGCAATTAAATACCTCCTATGGAAATTATTCGTTTTTCTTTGTTGGTTGGTTTGGGGGTTGATTACCAAGTCACTTATTCATAACAAAAGCTATGGATGATACTGTTTGATGGAGAATTTAGTAAGGCTGCCTTCATGCCCTTGTGAAATAGAGATCAATGAAAAAGTGACATTGAGGCCCTTTTATTCAAAGCATGGAGTTAAAAAGGGTTCATCCAATATATACTCTTTTTCTGTTGTTACAAGTAGCTGAATCCAGAATAAGATGCCTTTCATTCACTCTCACTAATGGTCGCAAGCAGAGGGCGATTTGGCTTGAGTTGGAGGAGATTGTTGGTATTATTGGCATTATTAATACTTTGCCCACTGAAGTTTCCTGGGTTCATCTACTGGAATTTTCCTTTTTTTAACTTCACAGATGATTTGGATTTCCCTAGAGCGAGTGGGTAAAGCCACAACACTCCTGAATTAGTTATCACACTTAAAAAGTCAAGATGACAACAGCCATAGTGGATCTATTTATTGAAGCAGACAGGCTCTTTTAGCAGAATGATCAATGTCGTGTCTCTTTCTGAAAGGCTTTTCAGAGGTAGGAAATCGTCATGCATCTGATATAAAGTAATGAACAAGGCTTTTTATTGGTCAGTTTCTGACACAGGCTTTTAAGGATTTCCGCCTGTAAATGTAGAAATCTGAGTGTGAAAAGGAAAAGGCAAGAGCAAAGATTTACTGGGTGCATCTATCATCCTGGCTTTTAGAGTCTTCGTGATTAATACATGTTTAATTGGGGACTGATCTAGATGCCTTGGATGTCAGAAAGCTAAATGTTGCAGCATTGTCTCAATGGTTCCTCACACAGCGGGACGATTAGCAGCTGTCTGAGTAACAAAGAGAACCTGAGGCCCACAGCACATCTTGTTATTTTCCAGATTGGGAATGCTTGAAGCTCTCCAGTACAGTTGATAGCTAAAGGAACAGAAGCCTTGATTCACAGCGGCAAATCCCTTTCCTTTCTCTTTGCTGTATTTCTGCTCCATAAAAGAGAACCTTTTCCTTAAACTATTCTCTAGATCCCAAATTAATTTGAGGAGGGGGGCACTGTAGGTCATGGAAGTCTTCACTTTGGTTAGAGCTCTCTGTCCTGTCGAACCAAGACATACATCATATAATTCCAACACAGAGTTGAAAAAATGGATACTTTTTCAACATATTTAGGTCCAATGAGAAGGTCCATCTTACTAGAAGCATTCAGAGGGGAAAAACATACATTTAAAAAAATAATTTTATTGTCATTGCAAGCTTTACCCCATTTTCTTCTTTTCAAACAGTTGTCTTGCTCAGGCAAATTCTTCTAAGTTGCCTTGCAGTGGAAAGACTTGTTTTCCTGTTTGCCTCAAACTGGCGTTCTTACTTAACAGGAAATACACACACTGAATCCTGCCATGTTTCTGTTGGCAAGTGTTGAGCTATCCTTGTCAGAACCTGCCAACAAATTTCTTAGTAAGCAAGAAGAAAGTAAAACAAGCAGCCCTCAGACGAAACAGAGGACACACTTGAACTGCAACAGAGACACTTGGATGCCCCTGAAATAATTCCCTGTTAATTCTGGTGGATGTGCGCCTTGGTTTCGAGATGAGCTGTCACCCACTTGTAATTCTGTAACTAATCCTATGACTTTACCTGTAGTAATGCTAGTACAAGATATTAGCTCTCTTAAAAAGTAAAACAGGCATTTAAGTAATGCATTTTCCTTACTACAAAGAGCAAGGATTGCTGGATGGCTCAGGTAGTAAGCATAATGATTAAATAGCTGCAAAAGCTCTAATTTGCAAAAACTTAAATCTCTGCTGATACCTTTTTAGCTCTTTACCCAGGGGGTTTACTAAAGATTGTGGATGGGTCTTTTTAATAATAATTATGATACTTCATGTTTAATACTTGTAGCATTTATATTTGTTTTATAACCTTTTTATTATGAAATATATACATATACAGAAAGGAAGGCAAGACTCAAATGTACAGTCACTGAATTATCACAAAGTAAACATCTATGTCAACATCACCCAGGCCAAGAAACAGAATAATAGAACATTGGTAGTCTTCTGGAAGCTTCCCTTTCACCCTTACCTCTTCCCTAACTCCAAATACTATTATTTTATTTTGTAATGGAATGTTTTTGATTTTATTCTTGTCTGTTGTTTTAGGTTAGTCCTAATGTGAGTTGTTTCATCACCAAAAGCTTTAAAGTTTGTCTCTGAGCAGGGATCATGTCTAACTTACCTCTGGGTTTCTGGCAGCCCACAATGTACATAGGTAGCCCTGTACCTAACACATGACAGACTTCAGAAAGATTGACTGTTGCTGCTGCCACTGCTGCTGTGGGAAAAAATCACTTAACCTTCAAGTCTCCAGTTGCTAACCAGGGGAACGAGGAGTAGAGACTACTCACTTTCTATAGCTCAGTAGTCAAGAATGTGGGCTCTAGGACCAGATTTTTTTTTTTTTCTTTTTTTTTTTGAGATAGAGTCTCCCTCTGTTGCCTGGGCTAGAGTGCCGCAGCGTCAGCCTAGCTCACAGCAACCTCAAACTCTGTGCTCAAGTGATCCTCCTGCCTCAGCCTCCCGAGTAGCTGGGACTGCAGGAGTACACCACCAAGCCCAGCTAATTTTTTCTATCTTTAGTAGAGATGGGGTCTCACTGTTGCTGAGGCTGGTCTTGAACTCTTGACCTCACGTGATCTTCTCGATTCAGCCTCCCAGAGTGCTAAGATTACAGGCGTGAGCCACCATGCCTGCCTGGCCATAGGACCAGACTTTTGAATTCACCACTTATAAGGTATAACATGGGACAAGTTATTCAAACTCTCTGTACCTTATATTCCTCTTCTATAAAATGGGAATAATAATAGTACCTGTCTCAAGGGCTTTTGTGAGGTTTATGTGAATTAATTCATGTATGAGATTCAAAACAATACTTGGCACATTATGATCACTTAATGAATGAGAGTCCACTGTGTGTGTTATAATAGACATGTGGCACAGAGGTAAGCTCACATAGTTTGGAGTCAGGCAGACTTGAATTTCAAATCTCATTTTATAGTTTTGATCAGATTATTTAATTTCTCTGTGCCTGATTTCCCAAATCTGAAATATTAGGGTGATGATTATAACTACTTCGAAGCATTGTGAGGATTACATGATACGTGTGTGCAAGTGCCTTGCAGGGCAGGCCGGTAGCATCTGTTTTGCTCATTTACCCATTCTCTCTTTAGCAGGGATTCACAGGCCCTAAGTCTTCAGCTGCTTAAGCTGTTAATTGTGCAATGAAGACTAAACTCTCTTCTAAAAAGGAAACTCAACCAAGCCATTTTGAGAACCCCACTGTCTTTTTCCATTTGAAATTAACACAAGCTCAGCTGAGTCTTTTCGCCCAGTATTTTGTGATTCTGCTGAATTCATCTGCTATTGGAAGACTGGTGTCTGTGACTGTGTCCCTGCAAAGTTGCATAGCTTCAGCCACTGGCTTTGCTGACCTCAGGGCAGCCTGCTCCAGTTTCTCACAAATAAGTGAATATTTCCTCATCGTGTGTGACCAGGAGCTGGAGTTCCCAGTAGGGGACCTGAAGGCCATTCAGGCAGCTTCAAACCACAGGCCCATCTTCTGGGGGCCACAATAACACTGCACTTCATTTAAGGTCGTTATTACATGAAAACGTCTCTTTTTTTTTGCTAAATGGCTCCACTTCACTTGAATAGGTACCTGCTGTAATCCCAAATGTCAGTCAGTGCGTTTTCCTGTTTAAGTCACATCCAGTTGGTGGTGATGAGAAGAGGTTGATATGGGGCTTCTAAGATGGGCCTGGGGCATCAGCCTGCTCATGGCAGATTGTGGGTTGGGTTCCAGGCAATTTAAGGTCACAGGGAGCTATTTATAGATCAGGTCTAGAAGAAGAGTAGTCACTTCAACCCACATTCCATTGCCCAAAACTTAGTCACAAAGGAGTGCAAAGAAGTCTAGGGATGTACTCCTTGTCTGGGCAGCTCATCCAGAAACAGGTATTTAGAGGAAGACAGCACATATTTTTGAAGCTTGGTCAAAGAGGCCAATCCCAACACCTTCAACTTCCCTATGCACTTAACATGAAGGCTAAGAATAGCATCATATGCCATTATTGAAAATTTTATCAATAGTTCTCTGTAAAGAATCTGTCAAAAATAATCTGCTGCTCATCACTAGGGGAAAAAAATGGGCCATCTCATCTATCTGGAGGAAAATAAAAGTCTTATAAAACTTCGGTCTCATATTAAACCAAAAATAAAAACTCCGTTAAAGACTTTGCAAAGTCTTACTTTTGAGTGAGTGAGTTAAAGCATTCTTAGTTCTTGAAATTCAGAGTGTTAAAATTGTTGGGAGTATGGGTCAATTGTATCCTTTAGTAAGTGTTACTGGGCCCAGCTTTATTTTATGATATTTGTTTAAAATAGACTCCATATTGACCTTGGAAATCACTTTAAGGGAAAAAAAAGATAGCTCCCTCCTACATTTTAAGTATAAGCTTAATAAATATAAATACTTCCATGTTTAAATATAAGTGAATTTCATTTAATTCAGTCTCCTGGTTTTGGGTGAAAATTTGGTTCTAAATTTTTTGTCAAATAGGGAAAAAAATCTGTATTGATTTTGGAATAATCAAGTTCTTTCTATACCTTTTGCTTGTTTGTTTGAAAAATTATTTCACTTCTTGACTATGAGAAAATTTGCACACATGGATTAATAACATAGCAACTCAAAGCTGTGGGATGCGGAACTCAGTTTTAAGTGGGTGATGTATCCAGGAGGGCTGGTTGGGGATTGAATCTTTTAATGATTTTACTTAAAAAATAGCAGAGGGGTTGACCCAGCTAATAGAATGTGCTACAAACAACATCATGTGTGTGTGAAAGAACTTTGTAAACTGTACTATAAAATACTGCAATGATAATGGTAAAAAAAAAACAAAAACATAGAAATGGTTTGGTGATGTTTGGTGCCATAGGTATTACTATGCTTGAAAGGAGCAATCCTTCTCTCCATTTGGTGGAATGTGGAAGAAAGCAATTAATATTAGCACCCGAGTTCTTAGTATCTCTGAGACGCAAAACTGTTAATCACAAGGATATCATTAGTGCTCTGAAGCATTTAATTTTGATGCTTGACAGCATTTTAAAATGCACAGACCTTTGATAAAGAGCAAATCAGAGCTGCAGCGTTATTGAGAAGGAAATAGGGAACAAAAACCACCTTAAGCTCCAAGTAATTAAATTTAAATATGCTATTTGCATTAAGCAGAGAGATGTATAAACTGTGGGTTTATTTTTCCTATCAGTGAAAGACCCCTTGAGTAAACATCATCTATTTAAATCCAGATCCTGAGGAGGGGAAAGGCAACCCCTGCTGTGGTTAAGAAATCATCTTCCCTGCAAACACTGGCCATTGTGTACCACTGACACCCAAGAGTTCAGGTTTCTTGACTTTCATAAAGGGCTGTTTTCACTCTTCCTTGCCCACAGGCTGGGGACCTTTCATTGCATCTGTTTATTTCCTGCCTCACCTCCCCCCTACCCCCCTAATTTGAACCAGTAATGAAATGCAGTCAGTCTGTTTCAGCTGTTTCCCTTTTCCCCACCAAGTTCCCCCAAACTGTTTTTAATTCATTGCTTGCCATGCTGGACTCAAGCAAACAGTTTTCTAGCCCAGGAACCAAGTGAATCCTTTTTCTTTTCTCCGTATCTCTTTTTCTCTTCTCCATCCCATTTGGGTGTCACAAGGACCAAACTGCTGCGGTAAAATGACTTGTAGGTGTTTAATGGCAAGTCATTGAGGAAGTGAATAAAAGAAAATTGCAGCATTTGCATCAGTGGGGAGCAAGGAGAACTGCTGAGCTTTGAACCAAAGAAAGTTAAATTTACCGTTTTCTTAAAGGGAGCCACCTCTGTTTGACATCAAAGCATCTCCTGTAATTTTTCCTTGTGAAACGTACCACTGTTAGAGAGTCACGATAGAGCCCCCTAATCTGTGTGTTTCTGTTTATCAAAAACACACACAGAGATAAAGCCCACATGTGCCTTCTGACTGCATTGTGGTCTGTGTTCAAACCAAATGTAACCACAGGTACATAGCAAATGGGGATTCTATTTAGAAAGCATTCTCTGTTTCTGAGGGGTATGTGGAACTTTGAATACAAAATTATTTGGGGGTGAAATTTATCTTGGCTTTCTGTTAGAAAGCTCAGATATTCAACTGCCAAGCTTTGGTGAATTTTTCTTTTTATCCTCTTTTTCTTTTGCCCTTAATATAACATTTTTAAATTATTTTTATTTTTAATTATTATGGGTACATAATAGTTGTATATATTTGTAGGGTACATGTGATGTTTTGATACAGGCATGCGATGTGTAATAATCAAATCAGAGTAATCGGGGTATCTATCACCTCAAGCATTTGTCATTTCTTTGTGTTAGGAACATTCCAATTCCGCCTTTGTAGTTATTTTAAAGTATACCCTAACGTATTGTTGATTATAGTCACTTTGCTGTGCTACCTACCATATATTGTTCGTTCTAACTATCTAATTATATTTTTTGCATGCATTAACAATCCTGTTTTGGTTTTTGCTCCATCATTTTAAAAAATGGTATTTTACTACAATTTCAATTGTTTCCAATGGGTATGTAGAAAGAGAATCTGTCCCAAATGCTTAATCTTACTGCCTCAACTCTGACTACAGAGGGCTGTCCACTATACTCTCACATTTCAACAATATGTCTTTTTAGTGGCTGTTCAGGGACTTATGCAGTACCTAATGGCTTCTGCTGGCAGTGACTGGCATTGTTTGCTCTAGTGCACCTTTGGAGGAAAATTGTGGTCTTAGAAAACAAAGCGTTGCTTAGGATCCTTTCTAGATTTAGGACTATGACGTGGGCATCTCAACACCACTGCACCTTGGTAGTTAGGAAATTGGGAGAATTATTTGCATATGCCCTACAGAGATGGAGGAGAAACACTGAGCAAATTGTCAACACTTTCATCAACCAAAAGAGCAGAACCTCAAAATGCTGTCTATAGCAGGTGCGGCGAAGCCTTGTTTTAATGTTAACTTACATTTGAATGACATTTTACAGCCTGTGTGTGTTTGAAAAATGTTCAGAAGCATCACATACACGTTAGAAACAGAGACTCCATTTATAATTAGATCCATCATTTGCTTCACCTCCAATTGTCAATGTCTCAGTTAACCTAAATAGCAAAAGCAAACCCACAAAAGGTCACCTGAAACAGGTGACGATGGAAAGTTGTTTTCGGGATGGCTCACTTCTGGTACTCTATATTTAGAAAATTTCTAACTGTTTACTAAGAATTTTTATGTCAATTTTAACATTTAGTTCACTTTTATTCACTTGACAAATTTATTGAGCACCATTTAGTGGATGCGTCAGTATGATTTGTAAGCAAAAAAGAAGAAATGAAGGGCATGTTTTAGATTAAAAACTGCTGAAATCCCCTCGGGAGTAAGAGGAAAAGATGGTCTGAGGTACAGGAATCTCAGAACGGGAAAATTGACATCTATCAGTCATTGGAAATTATGCTTCAAAAGTTTGAAAAGTAAGGACTTAACTGAATTAAATCATACATCTCTTTTAAAAAGCTACCCTTTAGTGTAGTGCTCACCTTTGTGATTTTTATCTCCATCTTCTTTCTCTAACCATAATGCTGTCAACTAGCATGACAGCACACCTTACTGTATATTGTAGCTACATTCTAACCATTAAAGAATGCTTTCTTTTGTCCAGGGACACAAAACTGTCCTAATACAAACACTTCCTTTATGAAGTCAGTCTGCAAGTAGATAGGAATGCGTTTCAACCTACAGCGCATCTCTGTCTCTCAGTGAGGCTGTGTGCATCGGCCCCTAGCTATTGAGTGTTTACAGATAGAGTGAGGAAGGGCCCTTCTCTTACTTCCCTCCATTGCGATTAGAGAATTTGAATAAAAAGAGTGCTAGCAGGAACTGTCTCCTCTTGAATTCTAGAAAAATGAGTCCTCTGAGTTAATAACATTAGAAAGTCTAGTCTCTGTAAGACTATTATAAAAACGTCCTCATCTTTTTTTTTTTTTTTTTTAGTTAAGAGGAGGCTAAAGTATAAGATGGTACTTAATCAGATATCAAAGGTTGTATTCTGTTTGGCCTTACTTCCCTGTTCCCCATCTTGGCTTTGTTGCATAAATGCTCACGAAATATGTGTCTAGTGGATGAGTCAATATTGAGGAAGAACCTTCTCTCCACAAGGTTTCAGAACGCAAGGCAAAGAACTGAGCAGCAACTGAGGACCTTTTTTCTGCTGGATCATTTTATGTTGACCAGAATTCCTACTATGATTAGGAGCCCTCTTTTGAACTAAGACATTGATCGGTCAAAGCTCCTATTGAATCATATATATTTAGGGGGAACATTCAGAATGTTATTTTATTGTTCCATTAACTCCTCTTCTAATTCTGTTAGCAAAGGGCAGAGCCCCTGGGGTAGAGCAATTCAGAATCCAAGACATTTCTAAATGGAGTTGGGTTGGGCATTGTTTACTAAAGTGTGTAAACATACCAGTGGTGGCATCAGAGATGATTTGAGGGAAAACACAGATGGGATGTTACATAATCCTGAATCGCCCTGTGTGCAAGTTAGGTTCTTTTCAATTCTCTCTCGGTAATTCTGAGCACTCCAAGGCCAGAATTGCAAGTTGGTGGCTGGATACCCTTTTCTTCTCTAACACTAGCTAATCTCTCTTTTTCATAAAGCTTGGAGAGGTAAGAATGTCCAGTTAATATTGATAACGTTTCATTTACATATTATATTCCTTTTTATGGTTACTTATCATTATTTGTGAGTGATCACAGGGTTTCATTGATACCAGTTAATGGGAAAGTGCTTTTCCAATATAACTGTGAAAGTTATAAATACTGCATTTATTCAAGAAAAACTGTTACTTAAATCATCTTACAAGTTGCAGAGGGATGTGGCGGCAAATGTATGGCATGGAAGTCTGCTGCTTGGGAGCCACTGGGGTAGAGGAAAAATTGGAACATGCCATTGGCAAGCGCCTCGTCTAGGGAACTGAGCCATGGGCAGACACACAGAGTGGGGTGATGGCTTCCAGATGTAGAGCCGGAGGCTGTCTTGGAAACCGGGTAGAAAAGGTGAGGGAAGTGCCCTTATGTGGCTTATGATGTGGAGGACATCCAAGTTGCCTCTTTCCAAAGTGGCTGTATGGCAAAACCCAGCTTATTTCAAACTGGTGTTCAAAATGGTAAGAAGCCAGAGAGGGTAAGAAGCTCTCCTTCAAGGGTGGGGAGTGACTGCCATATCACACCGCAATGCAGTTGCATGTTTTCGGTACCTTTCCCAACCTCACTTGGTCATGGCTTGCTTTTGTCACTGTGCCCTGATAACATGCTCTTTCAGAGAACATCTGTTCAATAAAGAATTCAGACTTTACAGCCACACAATGTAATGCTTTCTGTGAATTAGATCTATTTATTCTACTTTTCCCTGGTTGCATTTATTTATATAGTAGATCCTGAAGACAAATGTCAACTTAGCAGTTTTCTGATTGTCCTCAGCATAGCGTTCTATTAATATTTTCGTACAATCCTTCTTTCCTCTTACTCGTATTTCTCTTTTTATCTTTCATTTTCCTCCATGTTTATGACAGTGGAGTCAAGGTACACTCCACTGATTTGTTCTCACATTTGTGCATATCATTTTTCCAAGTAGGGCTGACTTAGAAATATTCTATTATTTAACATGATTATATTGCTAACTCCCTACTTGAGATTTTTTAAGCATCTTAGTGGGGCTCATATTCTCTTTGAATGGTGGCAGGAACACTGCTGCTCAAACTTCTAAAATAGAAATCAGATTCACTTCCCACATGCAGCACTTTAGTGACAACCCAACCAGAGAGAGCCCTTAGTGCACTCCGAGGGCAGGCGGCAATTCTTCCCCCAGGAATCTGGCGATTGTCGGGACCTGACCCAGACCATCTCTGGGAGAAAGTTCGTTTTATAATTTTATGATTTTTGTTCCCTCCTGCTTTCCTTCTAATGACTTCACTTTTCTGTTTCATTTCCCAATGCTGAACATCACAGTTTAAAGAGGCGCTTTTATGGAGTGCACGCTAAAGTGCTCTGTTAGGCAATATATTTATTACCTGGAGTGAAATGACTTTTCACAGCCAGGCAGTTCTCTACGCCTCCTTGCTACCTCTATATTTAAGAAAGTTGCTCCTTGCATGTTGCTGGACGATGGCTCTGTGTCAACCAGTAAAGAAAGAGAGAGAGAAAAAATGTGTGTGTGTGTGTGTGTGTGTGTGTGCATGAGTGTGTGTGTGGGTGGGGGGAGCCTTAATGCACGTAATGAGCCCATTTCCATTTTTCATTTCCCTCAGATGTTCAGTGGCTTCCATATGTCTGCTGCATGTAGCTTTGTTCACCCACTTTGGTATTACTAACCTTGGGATTGCCTTTGATGGAGGACATGTGTATCCACTGTGTCTTTCCTTTGTGTTTATGCCTGAGATCCAATCTGGAATAGCTTTGGGATTGAGAGAAAGATAGAAAAATAGGGAGGAGTGTGTGTGTGTGTGTGTGACCATTTCGAGGCATCCCTAACAGAGATGCCGGGCTGTCAAATACCCACCTTCAGTAGACAGTCCCTGTAGACTGGATTCAGCTGTAAGGCTCCCTTGTGTGACTGTCATGTGTCTGCTTGGTCTCTCTGCCATCAGTGTACCCATCAGATATGGTCAAGCAGGTTTGAAGCTTTTCCCATTCTATTTTCAGTGACAATTTATTTCACTTTCTCTCCTGTTCCCTCTAAGTCAGGGGTTGGTAGTCATGTGTGTATTGCGGAAGGGCAGGAAGATGACCCAACATTCGTTTGTTGTTCCTCAGTGGCCATTGTTTTGATGTTTTTTTGTCACATATTTCCACAGTTTGGGAACAAAAAAGAATATTCATTGGATTTAAGAAGACCCCGTAATCTCTGGTCCTACAGGCCAGCTTTGTTAGATAAGATTAAGGATTTCGTGAATGCTCTCTCTTTTCCCTGGAGATTGCACATTTGTACCAGCCATTGTCTGTCACGGCAGAGCTTGATGGCAGCTGGCTGGAGATGCAGCCACTGCAGCGGAGAAGCAAGCGTTAGGCAGCCTGGGTTTATAAATCTCAATTCTGTCCCCCTCCCCACCTCCAGTAATATGCCCAGAAGAGCGCTGTTTTTGTGTCCTTCTCAGTGGAAAGAGGAAGGTTTGCTACTTAACAGGAAAAAAGCAACATGTCAACTCCTGTAAAATAGTTGTAAAGCACCGTACTTGTCCAGGGAGACAATCATTGCTTTATTTGTGCTGTTCACACTGAAAAATCTTACCACAATTAAGCAATACTTTTATTTATATTGGAAAGTAAGTCAATTGTTTGCTTTCTTGCATTTCTTATAGTACTCACGGAAGACTTTCAGATTTTCTTGTTTATATAAAAGTAAAGACAAGTAAGATGACACTCATAATACTTGGAGGTAGGATGAGATATAGCTTTAACTGAGCTTAAAAGAAGTCTTCCAAAGGCTGGCATCGCATGCAAAGGGTCAAAACCAGGCAGCCATCTCTATACCTGCAGCCTTTTATAAGGAGTGGCTCTAGGTGACACAGACGTTATACAGTAGGCCTGTGGACCCACCAGACTTATACTTTAGAGGTTGTATTTTTAAGACAAACTGCATACAAAAAAAATATATTGCAGAGAATGATTAAAAATGGTATGCTTTTGTGCTGGAGAAGAGTAAAGTGGTCAGGAGGAAGACAAAACAGTCCTTCACACTTTTCTTAAATAAGATGAAATTATTGATTGATGCCACCAAAAGGATTTTTCTTTTTCTTAAAGTGGGATATCTTTTGTCTTTTGTTTTCCCTAATAGCACCATCATCCATTGCTTTGGTCCAGGCTAAAGAAGTCACAAGATATAGTGTGGCACTGGCTTGGTTGGAACCAGATCGGCCCAATGGGGTAATCTTGGAGTATGAAGTCAAGTATTATGAGAAGGTATGACTTGAATGAACAAGGCTCCTCCCTCCCTCCTTCCTTCCTTCCTCCCCTCCCTCCCTCCCTGCCTCCTTCCCTTCTGTTTAGGTGTTTGCCAGTTATAAATTGTAAAATACCAGCAAATCCCAAAACCAAACACGTTTTGTTTCCCAATTAAGTCTGATTATGATATTTATTATTTATTTAGTTATTTTGAAAAAATAGAAAATAATATATTGTGTTCTAATATAACTATATTTTTCTTTCTAGTAATAGAAATCAAGATAGCTAATTCTTGATTTCTAATCAAGAAGTTCTAATCTATGAGCCTTCTATCAGGGAGAGTGACTCCTAAAAGTTGAAATAATGATCTGTTTAAGTAGATCACTGCTATTCAGAATAAAGGTGTGGGTTTTGATGACTTTTAAAAGAAAATTGGGAAAGGAAAATTACATTCTTCAACCTCTTAAAGTTATAGAAAGGCATTATTTTTACAAATAACTTGTCTCTCTCTTAAAGGACAGAATTCTAAAGAGAGCTATTTGCATTCAAGGTTGTCTAGAAAATGAACAATTGTCTTCACTTTCTTTTTAAAGATAATCACTTATTGGCTTTCTTATTAAAAGCAAAAAAGGGATAGGATTTTTTCATTGAAACCAGATTACAACATTTTTGACGTTTTCTAGATAGAAAATAGAAAAAGGCAAGGGACGCTCTTACAGTTACTTCTTTTAAATTGCTGGATGTGGAACTAGAAAAGCCACCAACCATCATTTAAAGTTCTTTTCATAAAAGATTATGAATAAAGATCTGGATGTGGTCAGTGTCAACAACAGTCGTATCTGAACTCCACATTTCTTTCAATGTGTAAGAAGTAACGACAGTACTTATAACATTCCAGAGAATATAGGCTTTAGAGAGTTTATCAATCCTCATTGACTTTCAACCTCTGAGTGGACTAGCTCAGCGCCCTTAATATTGTGCCTAGAGTAAGCAGAGGATTTATTTTGCCACTTTCTCTGATTTTATCTTCTCGTAATATAGGATCAGAACGAGCGAAGCTATCGTATAGTTCGGACAGCTGCCAGGAACACGGATATCAAAGGCCTGAACCCTCTGACGTCCTATGTTTTCCACGTGCGAGCAAGGACAGCAGCTGGCTATGGAGACTTCAGTGAGCCCTTGGAGGTCACAACTAACACAGGTAACAAGGACCACCCAGACTCAACGAGTTCTGAGGCTCTGTTTATAGTGCAGGGTGAATCCCATTACGCTGAAATCTAAGGAGCTGTACATGATTTTTGGCTAGGCAAACGTTCTGCTGCAATGAACGTTGCTTGAAATAGGATAGCCAATGTCTGCAACTCAGAAAATTTCATGCTACTTAGAGGAGAGCATTTTTCATAATAATATCTGATCTATCTTTTCATATAAATGAAAAACGTTGCCCATTTTTCCCTTGTTTTGAGCCTTCTATAAACCATGAAAAATGGGATTACTAAATTGACTAATTGTGGGTTGTATAGCTACCCTGTATTAAGATAGGGAGCTTTCTCCCTGAGAAGACTAAAGAAGGGGCCAAAAATATTTTTCTTTTTACTTATTTCTAGGAATCTGCTTAAATCAAGTCAGTTTTTTTTTTTAAAGCTCCTTTTAAAATGTATCAAACATATCAGCACTATGAGT
Source organism: Varecia variegata (assembly GCA_028533085.1). Classification (NCBI taxonomy): domain Eukaryota; kingdom Metazoa; phylum Chordata; class Mammalia; order Primates; family Lemuridae; genus Varecia; species Varecia variegata. Next base: position 12,548,547 of record CM052439.1, read on the forward strand.
TGAATCAGCTGGTTAAGTCAAAAATGTTTATAGAGGGGCCTACCCATGAACAACAAGTTTGCCTAAGACATCTCCACTTCCTTAATTAACAAACCAAAATTGGGCCCACTTAATGAGGAGATGGTGGGGCAGAATTTTCAACATCAGTTCTATAAAGTAATTTTGTTCACAAATTATGAAATAACATAAAAATGAGACAAAAAGCAGACGAGAAGGTAGAGTTGAGTCTGAAGCGGATTGACATCCTAGGGGATCATCCAGGAAGGCTCCCAGGAGGAGAAGTGGCTTTTGAGTTGGGAAATAACAGGCAGGTTTTTTTTTTTTTTGATAGCTATGGAGGAAGCAGGTGCATTGAAAACTACTGTCCTTTCTGAAGTGTCCAAGTGTCTTTCTCACTAAGGAATACATTCGATCGTTATGTTTAATGTTAGGATGGGGCTAGAAAGGAAAAGAAGAAAAAAATAACGAATTATGTTTGCCGTGGGATTTAATGAGTCTTCTGTTTGAAGTTCTTCATACAATTATAAAAAGAATGTCTTTGTCTCATTAAAGCTGTCTTAGAAAATGCTGTTGCATGAATACTTAACGGAGGGCCAGAGAGGCTGTGAGCATTCCGAATGACTTCACAAAGTTGAAAATTGTCACCCATTCAGAAGTTCTACCCCTTAGTACTTTCCCGAAGGTGACCCTTGTGTAACTGTCATTCCCAGTGCCTTCCCGGATCATTGGAGATGGGGCCAACTCCACAGTCCTTCTGGTTTCTGTCTCAGGCAGTGTGGTGCTAGTGGTCATTCTCATCGCAGCTTTTGTCATCAGCCGGAGGTAAGCACTGAAGCCACTCAACTGCACTGCCCCTCCCATTCCCCACTTTTTTTAGGAGGGAGCTTTTTGTCTCCTCTGCACAAAGCTAAGGCTTTTGACTAGCATCATAAACATGGCCTTTGCATCCCGAGCTCCCTCCTGGTTGCTTTGATCTTCCTCTCACATCCCTACCAAAGCTGCCACCTGTACCCTGGTGACAGTCCTCACTGCTGAGAGTTCCGGAAAGACCCAACTAATTCCAGGAACCAAAATGAACAGCAAGCCAGTGCAAGCTTTCTAGAGCCACTAAGCTGTAAGGTGTTACATTTATCCTTCTCTTAAGCCTGGGCTTACTGCGAAAGGCAAGAAAAAGCTGGGCCCAAAATTTGAGCTCTGCCATTTGCCAGCTGTCGTCACATAACCTATTTGAGTTTTTATTTCTCTTTTATAAAATAGGATATTCATTATTTGCCTTGAACAGTTATTGACAGAAGAATTCTGATAGGCAAAATAGATAATACAGCACACAGTAGGTGTTTCAGCCTGACATTGGTTAACAATAATGGTAACCAAAGCAAAGAAATAGGGACTACACTCACCATTTTCCCTCAGGACAGGGCATCAGCATTTCCAGAGAATATCCACGGAGTAGACTGTGGGCATGGCATTGCTCTTGGAAATGAATCTCAAACCAAGAACTACTCATCCTATGAGCCCCTACAATCTAACCTGATACTTAAAAAATAATCTGCAAAGGAGAGAGAAATAACAACAGCTTGGCCACATATTCTTTTGAACCAGTTTTTCTTATTGTTGTTGCCTCCATTTGCTAATTTTTGTATTAATCCATGAATGGAGTAAATTTGCTTGTCCACACTGCCCAGAGGCTCCAGAAGAATCATCACCCTGTGCCCACATCTAGGCCTTCTCTGTTTTCTGTGTGTGACAATCTGCCTCTTTCCTGATCTTTGCCCCCGTATACCATCACCTGCTTCACAAGATGGGGCTTTTGGTGAAGAAGGGCAGAACCTGGGGGTGTCAAAATGATCCTCTTAAATCAAAAGATTTTCGTGTTATAGAAGAGGAAAGTGATGCTAGGAAGATGTAGGGCTTGTCCAGGGTCGTTACACTGCAGCAGTGGTAGGTAGCGCCACTACTACTGGCTCCACCTGCGACCGTGCTTGGCTCTCAGCATAGCGTCTGTTCCATTGTCCCTCTCTGCCCGTCGATGATCTCACCAATGTCACAACAGTGCCTTTGGCTATTTTCACTGGCCTGGGCAAGTCACCATGCTTTTACTTCACTCTGACATGCATTATAATTAGGGTGATGGCCACATAATCTAGTTTGCCTGGATGGTCCCAGTTGTTACATGTATTTCTTAATATTGCACCCCCACCCTCACTCTCCAAAGTGTTGTGGTACATAGGGACCAATTATGGTCATGCTAATAACAACACAGTGTAGAACAACTCCACATTCTGCCCAGACGTCTATATTTGTCATTGTGTTTATTCCTTTTGGTGCAAAATCTATAAATAGGTGTTTGATCAGAGCAGTGAGTCCCATCTTGAAGAAGTTAAATCCACAATAGATATTCATCCCTGTTGCTGTAATACACACTTACAGAAACACACATATAGACGTTGACACACCCACTGAACCCTAAACAGCTGTATACCTCGGCCTTTGGAAACTTCAACTTGACCTGAATAGAATTTCGCTCCCCAGTGTCCTTTCCTTCCCTGGCATTTGATTTTGGGAGCCAATCAAGATGACCCTCTTTCTTGTCCATTGCCACTTAATGTTGTATATTTACACGTGCCATGCATGTAAATACTTGGGGAACTATAAGCACTAGGACATATCCATCTGATAGTGGGGACAGGGAGCAGGATGAGGGAGTACGTAGAAATTACATGAACTTTTAGTGTTACATATTTCTGTCTCTATAATTTTTACAGTGTATAGAAATACTGATACATTTGGTTAATTGCCTCCACCTCAAAAAATATTTGATGAAAATGCAACACAATGTGATGCTCAGAACACTTCTTTGCAGAAAATGGGTCTTATCTGTGTCTTGACCATCTCTTTGATGTTGGTTAGAAACATTCTCTACTTGTAGTCCCTCTTTCATTAAGATTTTTTTTTTATTTTCAGTTGTCCTGAATACAGCCGTCAAACTCAAGTAATCATAAATAAGTTGCCTTATTATAAGTTTCTTTGGATGTTCTGCTTAAAACATTGGCTTTGACAAAAAGAAAGGAAAACCACACGAAAATGTAATGCAAAGAGACAAGTTTATTAAAAGCCGTGACAATAGAAAATCGCATCTTCATGTTTGATGACTTAATTTCCTCTCTGCTGTTATTGATCACTTTATTATATAAGGCAGGATTGATAGCAGGATGCATCGGATTTCCAATTATGAGTCCCCACCTTAGAGAATTGAGCCTGTCGAGTTACCCAGCGATGATTCCTGTCCCTCTCCCCCATTAAAAAAAAAATGTCACTTCCCAAGGCTGATAAACAGTGCTTGGTGATTGGTCCTCAATGGATCACTTTTTAGAAAATGAAATGTCAACCCCTTGCCCTTATATTGATTCTTCTTTAGTGTCGGCCATAAAGCTGTCATGGGAAAGGCCGCCTGGAGCCAGGTAGCTGACAGGCTTGCAGTGGCTCATGCACACTCAGCCAATTCTTCTCCTCACGCAGGTTGTCTGCCCTGTTATCTGGAACTACAAATGTTTAAATGGGACAAGAACAGGTGAACGGAGAGGAGACAGGTAGTGCAGACTAAAGCGTGGCCCAGGCTTTTAGTACAAATGAAAGGCAGTGAATGGTACCCTTGAAATAATCTTGCCAGACTTCGGCCAGTGGCATGAGAAAGCAACCGATTAAACCCCCTAACCTGTAAAACCGGAGTCATGTCCTTTGCTGGTGGGGCTGCTTCTTGCTTCTCAGAGCCACAAAATTTTGATGCCAGAAAGGATGCTAAAGATAGATCCCTTATAGGGGTCCACTTGAACTGAATCCCACACTGCTGGTAGCATGTGAGATTTTTACAGAAGTCTTTGGGCAGAGACTCACAGAGTGAGAAAAGTTTCAGTCCTTTGGATGACCTCAAAGAGAAAATCTGTTTGGTGCTAATTTGTCATTTAAGAAAGAGGAAACAGCCTCAGGCTCACTGTTGGTATCTTGCTAGTTTTTTTTATAGCAATCATTTCATGTATTTCGTTGTACATATTTCATTTATACTGAGAAGCCTGAGCCTACCGCAAGCCAGAATAATCTCCAATTTTTTAGTGAGAAGATCCACTTTTTTTTTGTTGGCCAACTTGAACATGTAAGCATTTGGGGATCTCAGTGAAAGAATCAAACTAGTAAATTTATAAACTTTATTTATACACTTAAAATGAGATATAATACAAAGTACCTTGATTTTAGACGTATTGTATGTTTTTTTCCATCCACATTATGTTAAGCAAATTAATTCATAATTTTTATGGGCATCTTTGATCTGTGTTCCTGATCACTCAAGTTACAATTTCAAAATTCTATCAGCTTCCCAGAACACATAATTGTACCTGCTATCCAGTTGTTTTAAACTGTGACACTTCTTGTTCCTATGTGATGCTGTCCCTGGAAATTTCATCCCAAACCACATGTACACATTCTTTTAGCATCAAGGCACCATTTCTTCATTTTATATATTTATATATTTGTGATCTCCACCGTGTAACCACTTTCTTTATTGCTTCTTAAAGTGATGTTTAAAGGGACTGTTAACAATGACATCATAAAATGCAATTATAAGGTCATAACCTTCAATACTAATGATTAAATCTGTGTTAAATTTCTCTGACATCCCCTCCCCTTTTATATTAATGATTTCATCAGGTTACCTTCAAAACCATCCCAAACTAGTATTACTTCAGATTGTTTTAAGCTAGTGTGTTTTCCCCAAATTGTATTTTATTGTTCAAATATGAGAAACAGTCTTGAGGACTAGAATACAATAAGAGTCCCTAATTCTTAACGGAAAATTTGGTGGTCAGGAGAAAGTATTAATTAACTGATAACAGGGCATAGGCTGCTTTTATTCTGTCTTTCTAATGATTACTAGTGATACCGGGTTTTTATATGTTAATGTTATAAAGTACCCCCCTTTAACTGAATAAAGAAAAGAAGCGAATTGATTTTAAGAAAAATAATGAAGTGTCTATGGCAAAATTTACTATTAGGTACTGGAGGCCTGAAGAGGTTAAACAATGAAATAAACCGAGATCTCACAGCTCGGTAGTTGGCTGATCAGGACAGGAGTCCAGCTCTCCTAACTGTGAATACTGGCATAGATATATTATTTTAACATTTTCTTAACTGAAAAAAAATCGACCTACATAAAAAGCTAACATTGGCAGTTCTACCGAACCAAAATTTCAAGAGTTCTCTTAGTGATGTTGGTAAGATTTGTTGAATTAATGTGCAAGTCTAATGCACAATACACAGAGTTTGCCAGTTTGTTTTATCTTCTTATTGAAAGTTAAGATTTTCCGCTTTGTAGCTAAGCGTTCACATAATGCTATAACAGTTATTGTTCAGCCTGTATCTATCTTCCCTGGTGCTCTAATTTTCTTCCATGGAATATTATGATCACATAAGAATGAATGCACTTAAATGTTAGCCTAAATCGGCTCTGATGAAGTCATATAAATTCACACAATTAGGGGGCAGATGGTACCTCGGGAACATTTCTAAACAACTTGCATGCAATTGTATGGTTCAATTCCAACCACTTCAAAATGTTGCTCGTGAAGAACATTCAGACATCATTTGGTGCAGGAACAATGACAGCTTAAGGAAGGGGAAAAAGAAGGATGGCTTCTATGAATCTTCATGGGTGATGCCGTTTCAACACTGGGAAGGGTCCTCGTGGAGCCATGCTAGTCATTACATTGCTTTATCTTCTTTACTATGCACTGCAGCTGTATAATTACTTACCTTTTACTAATTAGCTTCAGAACAGTGAACCACATCAATCAAATCTGTCCACTTAATCAGGGAAGTTAGTACTTTAATAAAAGCAGGGTTTATGCTGCCCCCTGCCACGCTCCCTCATCTCTATTCTGTTTGTTTTATTGAATAGTCAAGGTGCCAGCAAGGACCCGTGGGTTGGGAGGGCTCCTGCTGTTCCCCAACAATGTGGGTTAATACCTTTATTACCATGTCCCTTGGGCCTGGGGAGAGCTCAGCTCACACTTTTTCAAAGTTTCACCTGCCTTTTTCTATAACTCCTGCAGTTGAAGGGTTCCATGTTTCCTTCTGGAGCATTGGCTAACAAACCACTCCTCCTTCCTCCCCTTTCTAATCAGCTTGTCCACATCTCCATAATTAGAAAATCTTCAACAAGGATTTCCTTCTGCCATTCAGGTGATCAGCCTCCCATGTTACTTTAGAGTTAGCACTTCTTCAGGCTGTGCGGTTTCCTCTGGGCGGGCTGACCCAATAGTGAGCGTCAATGGGCTTTCTCTCTTGGGACAATAATGGGCCACATTGTCATACCCTGAGCCAAGGAAAAAGGACCATCAGGTGGCAAAGGTATAGAGGGACATAGGCACTTTTGTTTTCAAGGTACTATTAAAAAGCAAATAGGCTACAATTAGCCTTTGAACAGTAATCCTCGTGTTTCTTTTTCAGCATTCTCTGAACTCTTGTAGGGTCTTCTCCAAATAACACTCCAAGTAAAGAAGAGTCTTTAAAAATACCCCTTCTCCACTAATTTAATTCCTCCTTCTGTGTTTAGAAGTCCGAGGCAGGGATGGGCGTGTCAGCCTTGTAATTAATGACCCTGCCATTTTGTATTTCCTTTGGCTTTGCACATATTGAGTGAATGTGCTTGATGTCAAACAGACAACCACACTCCTGGGCAGCTTCAGGCCACGTGTTTCTATGGCATGTGCCACGTTTTTGACTAACTCACTGACAATTTAAAGTTGGTACCAAAGCTCTCTGGCTCTATGCATTTTTTTTTTTCCTTCTTTAAAGAAAAAAATTCCAATCAGTATTCTAGATCTTAAGTGGTTTAAAAGATATGCTTGTAATTTTAGATAATGCTTTTAGGAGCTCTGATAAGACACAATCTCTCAGACTGGCAGGACCCTATCACACCCTGGGGACCCAGCAATGGCATCTTCTTGACATAAAATGTTATTTTAGCAGTCTCTGACCCAAGACTCTTATATTTCCTTTAAAAGAGGGCAGAGAAGAGGGGTGGGGGGGAGAGGATTGCAGAGGACTCTGTGTTTTATAGAAAGTTGTTTAGTTTCAGGGTATTTAAACCTGTTTAATTTCTTTGATGAAGCAATGGAGTTTAAGAGCAGTTGAATTCAATTTAAGTGGATTTACTGATATAAAATGTAATATTACTTATAATTAACTCTCGTCGGGTATCCTTGTGTAACTAGTCTACACTATGAGAGTCACTGCGAAGTTGTGGGCCGGATTAAGGCTCACAAAATCCTGTACTTGCTAAGACGGCATGTGTGTGAATCACTTGCCCCTCTGGCTCTATGTCCCCATCTGGACAATGAAACTGAGTGTGTCTGTCCATCTGATTGCTTTCATAGGGTTATTGTGAAGATGCAATTAAATAATAGACCCTTTGGAGGCCCTTTAAAAAAATGAAATGCAAAGGAAAATGCAAGCTATGATTTGGGACTGAAATACACACTTCACAGTTAACTAACTGTATTAACCAGGGTCTCTTGTTTTGCTAAGCTGGTTCCTGCTTTGCAAACAGTTCAGGGAGGAGATAATATATTTGATGAGAACACTTTGAAAAGTTAAATGCAGTGTACAAGTGCAAGGTATTATTACTTGCAAGGGAATTATCCACACAGAGAAACATCTGTGGGCTCTGAGGGTCTGATTGCCTGGTTCCTACACTGCTGACAATTAGGGGAGGAATGTGGGAGGGAAGCTTTGAATACGTGACCCCAGTTGGGATGCCTCCCTGGTGGCGTTGCCTGGCTCCTGTGTGTTCTCTGTTGTTTTCTCTTTTACCTGGTCCTGTGGCCTTTCTGCCTGTTCAAAGTTCAGGAGTTACAGTGTCAGATTCTGACCACACTGCCAAGACACTCTGTGGCCTTGGGGGAATCTTTTCTCACATCAGAGCCTCAGTTTCTTCTTCTGTAAGAGCCTTGGTTTAACTTGTCTTTGAGGCTCTAAGATAACACAAGATGATTGTACATTTTACATTTTTCACAGAAACATAAATGTATATATTTTATTCACTAATTTGGTCTCAATTTCTTAAACTTGGACAGCTGTAATATCAACTGAGTTGATTCTCCAATCCCTTTAAGTAATATATATTCTGCTGATTCAATAATTATATATATATTTAAGATTTTTAATTCCCAAGGCTTGAGTTGATTTTCCAGTTTATATAAGTGATAGATGTGTGTGTGTATGTATCCCTGATTCCAGATTTGTATGTACTAAAGATTTCTAATTCCCAAAGCTTTGTAACAGACCCAGATATCACTCCAACAAGACATAGGAGCAGAATGCCAACTTTGAGCTCATACGCTATTTTATTGAAAGAGAATTAGATAAAGCAAACAAAAACTTCTCATTTTTACTCTTACTAGTTTTTTACAAAATTCTAAGGAATGTAATCCAGTACAAAGCAAATATTTACTTTCTAAATTTTTATTGATAATTTAGGAATTTGTGTGCAGCAGTTGAAACCAGTAACCGCAAAACTATTGTTTCAAGAATATCATGTGTCATGATAATGAGTTTTGTGGTAGTGGCTATCACGGTTATAGCAACAGGACTTACTATTACCCATCACATACTGAACATTATTGCCATTTGACTTATGAGGAATTATGCATGGGAACTTATTTTCATTAAGTGTGTGTGTGTGTGTGTGTGTGTGTGGATAAACTAGCCAATAAACTTATCTTTCAGTAAGATAAATTTCCTCTGGGAATTTGAAATTATAATTGTAAAATATTTGCTTTATCTATTGTAAGACACCTCTGTTTAAAATTGTGGTCAAGAGCAGAAACTCTGGACTATGACTACTTGGGCCTGAAACCATGACTCACCACCCAGGTGACAAATTATTTACCTTGTTATTAATATTTCACCTCTTGTAAGTTTCAGTTTCTCATCTGTGAAATGTGCATAGCGGATCTGCCTGACTTACATTATGGTAGCAAAGAACTTTGTCCCATGGCTTGTGTTACAGTTTTTGTGCTGGAGGAAAATAATTTTCCTTTTTAAAAAAATTTTTTAACAGACGGAGTAAATACAGTAAAGCAAAACAAGAAGCGGATGAAGAGAAACATTTGAATCAAGGTACAAATAATTCAATTAAAATTTTTATTTTTAGAGTAGTTCTCATATTTTCTAGTTTGGAAAGGTCTAAAGAACATTTATGTGGCTACTAATATTATATTACATATTCCTTATTCAAATAATGTACTTCAAGAATATCAAAGTGAAATAGGTGATTCAGGATTATTTCAAATGAGATTAAAGATCAGGGGTGAGTGGGGAAATTCCTTTAGATTCTTCCTTTTCATGATTTTATCCTCCACCCCGAAAAAGCCTTGATCTAGCTGGCTTATTCTCATAGTTGGTTTGCAAGATTTAACAGGTAATTCTTCTCATAGAAGCTAAAAATGTGTGGGGAGGTAAAGAATAAGAAATTGAAGAGTAATTACTACTTCCCAAAGAACAGCTATATGTGGTATAGAATTTGTGACTGTCAATAATTTTTTAGTGGATTCTAGTTACTTTGATGTTCCAAATGGGTTCAAAGAATAAATTGAAAGTGGCTCTCGAATGCTTAAAGCAAGGTAGAAGACTTTTAATTGGACAGTGCTGACGACTGACCAGGAGCACCATCCAACAGAACTTTCAGAGATGAAGTTCCTAGATCTTCACTGTCCAATACGTTAGCCAATAACCACATGTGCTAAAGTGAATGAGGAAGTGATTTTTAAATTTAATTTAATTTTAACTTATTTGCATTTAAATAGACACATGCTGCTAATCACTCACACTGGTGCAGGGAAGTGGAAGGAAGACAGAGACTGGGAGTAACCAGAACTATCTTGAGGAAGATTTTCTGGGCTAGAGCATAGAAATTGATGGGAGCTATGGAATGTCTGACAACTTTCCATTTGTTCACCTTGTTTCCTTTCTTAAAGCATACTTTTAAAAATTTTCACATGGTATATGTGTTTAAAAGCAAAAACGACATATTAAAAATAAGTAGCAAGAAAATGCTGATTTAAGTAGGTTATTCCTAATGGCAGATGCTGAGATGAAGACAAGACTGACAGGCTTGGGAAATTAGAGGGACTGGGCCAATTGGTGTCCTGCATTCTCTCCGTGTCCCAATGCCCCAGGAGCTCTAGGAGGGAGAGGTGCAAATGCAGGAGAAAACTCTCATAATCTCTTCTTCCTCCTGGCCTGAATGTCTGTCACTGGGCTGCCTCTGAACTCACATTCTGAATGTAGTTTGCAAGTGAGTATGAGGTATGTCTGAATTACACTCCTGGTGGACAAACTGTTCACAATTAGGTTTCAACAGTTATCTCCACTGAAGCTTCAGGCGAACTTGGATATCTTTGCTTATAACGCCTTCTTTCCAAAACAGAATACAGGTAGAGGTCCAATCCAGAGTCTATATTCCCAAATCAACTAGCTGATATTATCCCTCTTGTCTATAATAACCTTGGTTTAATCACAGTTTATTAATCCAGTCACATATTTAATTGGTCCAGATATTGGGCAAAATGTGACACCATGTAGACAGGGCCAATTGAAAAAAAAAATGTTGTTGTTATCTTCCGTCAGGAAGGATAGCTGAAAGTGGTAGGTAAGACTTAGTGCAAGGACAAAGGAGCTATGAGCAACTGCTTGGGACAGTAGTATTCAGCTGACACATTCCAAATTTCCTTACAGAGACATTCTCTTTTCCTCCATGGGATGGGTTGTTTTTAAAATCTTGTCCTTGAAGTGTGAAGACATTCCAGGAAGTCAGTAGAGCTGCAGCCTCCTAAGTAGCTAACAACTCTTTGTTTACCCACTAACGAAAACCAGAGTGAGAATTTACCATTTTCCTATGTCAAGACTTTGCATCTAACCCAACTTTTCTGGTGTTCAGTATTTTTAGACCCAGATTGCTTATGTTCAGTAGTGGTTCCTGAGAAGTGTTCAACCAACCTATCACATCTTTATCACTTAGGTGTTAGAACTTACGTGGATCCCTTTACATATGAAGATCCCAACCAAGCAGTTCGAGAATTTGCCAAAGAAATCGACGCATCCTGCATTAAGATTGAAAAAGTTATAGGAGTTGGTAAGTATCCGATTGTATGTGAATGAGTCTATTTTCTTGGTAGATGTTAAATATATATGCATGTGAATTATTTAAATATATATGTGTATGAGTGTGTATATGATATATATGTAAATATCTGTGTACATGAAATTCCCTTATTTGAAGTATTAAATGCAGTGTGCTGTAAAGGACTCTGGGGCAAAATGTGATTTTTATTCTTAGGAAAAAACTTAATGAATAAGCATGTGCAATCTGAAATCGGACTGATTGCATTCAAAATTTTCACTCTATGTCTTAGTAACTATAAAACTGCAGGCAGGTTTCTTCATTAAGCCTTAGTTGTCTCTGATAAAATGGAGCTGATGACAGCACCTACCTTGGGGTTGTGGGAAGGACTGAATGAAATAATCTATGGAAAGCACTAACACAGAGCCTGACATGTACCAAGCACTCAACAAATGTTAGCTATTACTCTTTCATCTTGAATGTGTTTCTGGTCCATTGTAGATTTCTTTTCTCTCCCAAAGGTGAATTTGGTGAAGTATGCAGTGGGCGTCTCAAAGTGCCTGGCAAGAGAGAGATCTGTGTGGCCATCAAGACTCTGAAGGCTGGTTATACAGACAAACAGAGGAGAGACTTCCTGAGTGAAGCCAGCATCATGGGACAGTTTGACCACCCAAACATCATTCACCTGGAAGGCGTTGTCACGAAATGTACGTGGGTCACTCCCTTTACAAAGCCAACTTAGAAGTTACTGGGAAATTAAACACACATTTTCTTTCCAGGGAAATGACAGATGGAGCAGACCCACTGATTGCTAATAGGAGGAAATCAGTGCAGGACAAGTCATTAATCTTGTAGTCAGCTCTAAGTGGGTCTATGGTTTCGGCTGATACCCTATCTCTAAGGCAGCTTGTGTGAGATTTTAGGGAAATTAATATTGCAGATTTTTGGTATGCTGTGCCATCTTTCAAATCTTTGCTAGGCCAAACTGGTTGTCACAGGATAGGCACAAGCAGATGGTAGGCAAAATAAATTTTAAGTACTTTTCATATAAAGCACAATAAAACCTCGCCACACCTTGCACTGGAAGCTTCAATTCCAGATGCAGGGAGTGAATCTTGGGAATCTTTATTATTTTGGGGGATTTGCTTGTCTGCTCTGCTTGATTTATGGCTATTGTAGTTCAGCACTTATTTACAGTAACACCTGGTTGAACTTTCCTTTTTTTAGTCCATTAGCATTCGCCGAGCCTGTGAACCATGCTTCAGTTAAGATACGACACAGCTCAACACATGCATTTTGTGAAGCAAACCCTGAATACCTCTGTAAAGCTGGCTAAGACCAACTTACAAAGTGCCACACGGACAGTGCAGCTGGAGCAGTCACTGTGTGAGGTGGCTGTGTTCCAGAAGCCATAGTCCCTGCTACAGTTACTGCAAGTCAGGGATGGTGTAAGCCTGGGGCTATGTCTCCTGGAAGGCCAGGGCCTCTCCTGTTTGATCTGAGGTGTCTGTGCAAAGCATCTTCAATCAACACATGAATATGGCTGCTCCAGTGGGTGCAGCAGTCGGGGGAGGATAGGTTGAAGAGGAAAATGAAGACATTAGGTCTAAGCAGAGGGCCAGTAGGACCCAAGGTACAAAATCTTTAGGAAGAGGAAATGAGGAGGTTCCTAGCAAGTAAGTGAAAGTTTAGTTTAGAGGTCCCCAAACTTAAACACACATAAGAATCTTCTGGAAAACTTTGTTAGGACAGTTTTCTGGGCCCCATTCCCAGAGGTTTGATTCAGCAGGTGGGGTGGGGCCCATGAGGTGGCATTTCTAAAGGGCTCACCACAGGGCAAGCCAATGCCACAAGCCCAGGGGTTACACTTTGAAGACCCTTGGCCTAGGAATCAAAGACCTGCCTACTGGCTCAACTGCTGTAAGACTAAAGCAATTGACCTTAACCAGTTGCTCAACCTTTCTGGTTCAGTTTTCTCCTCTGTAAAATGGAGTTTAAAAATAGAACTTGTCTTATAAGGTTATTTTGGAGTGAAATAGAATGTTTAGATTGGTTAGCATAATAGCAAATTAAAAAAAAAAAAACTCTTAAGTGTTCACTAATGTTATTATGTCTTAAGAAGTACATCTTTCCCCATCTTTAGAATCTTTAAAAAAAAAAAGCACCTTGGTGTTAAGGACATATAATTTTCTGCCTAAGGTGAAGGCTATAATTAGCATAGAATAGCTCTATTTGCTTTTTAAGATTAGTTTTACAGACAGGATATTTTTCTGTTGCCTGTGGCCTTCAGGGCTGCCCAGAGCCCTTCACTACTTTAATTAAAAGATAACATTCCCTTTAAACACTTCTGCAGGTCCATTTTCTAAAAAGGAGGCTCTGTTCAGCTTAGGGTGTTTTTCCTGCCGCAGACAGTGATTTTCATAGCACCTCTGCAGAAGAGAGAAGAAACAGGGGATCTTTGTATTAAAGTCCCACCACGCCTCTAAAACCCATAGCTATTACAGCTGTAGCTGTTATAAACGACTGGATGCATTTGCATAATGCAGTTGTCACTGAATTAAAATGATTTAACATTTCCACCCGAGCAGATCCCCTCCCCCTCCCCATCCCTCCCCACCGCATCCCTGCCTGTTGCAGGGAAGGAGCCCCCTCTGCCCACAGGCCCGGCCCAGGCCCATTTTACAAGCCCCTCTGCTTATGGAGACATTCACCCATGCTCCTCTTGTAGAGCTCATAAAAGATTCTGACAAATGGATACTTTTAATAAACAGAAGAAAGGAATGCAGACAAATTGGGAAGATGGTGCCAAGAGTGGGACTAGGGAGGTGGGAGGGTGAAAGGGTAGAATGGAAGAGTGTGAATTCATTACCAGCAGTTACTAGAGTAAGTTTTCAAAATTGACAGGAGGACCATAAATCCTCCCCCCTACCCGACTCTTTTAGATCCTCTGCTCTCTTCTCCACTGCTCCGGAGGAATCTGGTGAAATGGAAGTAGGTGTCAATGGACGGCCAAGAGAGGCTGCCCTTTCTCATTAGTTGACAAAGGATCTTTTGATGGAGGCAGGTTGATTAAAACTCATTTAGATGTATTGGTTCTGTCAGAAGACTGTGGTCGTAGATGTAGAGGGCAAATGAATCTGAAAATAAGTGCTTCCTATTTCTAATGGAAGATCCAAAGATGTCCAGGGATCACCCCCTCCAGCCCAGGGGAAGGACTGGAAGTGGTTTTATCAATCCTTTGGTCTGCACCAAGATCCCTACTTTGTCTGCCAGCTTTCATTCCTCCCTTGAAAATAAAGTCTCCATGGTATTGTTTTCTAGTCCAAAATGTGTGCCTCCAAAAGATTTCGAAGATGCAACATCAAAAACACAATCAAAGAACAAATTGATAAATTGGATTTCATTAAAATTAAAAACTTCTGCTCTTCAAAATTGTTGCCTTGAAAGTGAAGACATTTCCCCTTTCCGCACTCCAGCAATTACAAGCTGACAGGGTCTCTGATTGGAAAATGTATTAGTTTAGAATAATTATGGGTTCTTTTTAGCAGTGAAATATCTCAGCCTATTTTCCCTGACTGCATGTCTCAGACCAAACAAGTGTGGCAACGAAAGTGTGAATATTTTTGATGTATCCAACAGACATTTTATTTTCTTCCAAGGGAATCTTTTACGGACTTTTTACTCTTTTACCTTTTCCTTAGTAGAAAAATTGAGGATTACCACCCTCCATCCCCCAACAATACCTTTAGAAAGAAGGAATTTCAGACCTTGAGTCCATTGCCAGTGATTAAGAAACTGAAGAATCACTCTATTTCCTAAGGTCTTCAGAAGCAGAATTAAAGTGAAATGAAAATATTGTTTCTACTCCACTCCTCCCAGACCTTAAAATCATTTTGATTTCTTTGCTAAAAAAAGGGAGGGGGGGAGATTGTTCTAGTACTGAATATAAATTGCTGTCTTAGATGAAATAATTCACTGGACCTTTTCTGTGATGGTTTTGGTTTTTTGTTTGTTTTTTGAAGTGGCTAGTTTAAGGAAGCAAACAGAATAAATTTATTCATATGTAGGGAAGGAGAAGAGAAAAGATACAGCCCTGACCTGAGCAATGCAAGGGGAAAGAAGTTTTTCAGTTTATGTTGTGCATGCTTGGCATTTAAGATGTGTCTAAATAATGAAATATCCAGCACAGCTACTGCTCCCTGAAACTTCGGTTTCTCTAAATAAAGAAAAAAGTTTCTCTGTCCATTGCCTTCTTTAGCATAGCACAAGTGGCTCTTCTGGGGACAAAATAAATTAATTACCCTAAAGATTTTTTTTTGTTTAAACAGGCCTTCCCATTTATCGTTTTCCCCTTTGCTTGAGAGAGCAATTATCCATTCATGTGTTCCCTGGATACCAGAGGCCACTTTAGTTAAAGACCTTGTCAACAAGCCACCCAAAGGGTTAACCTTCCAGATGGGACTTAAACCTACTCCTCCTTTTAATATTTCATTCCTAGCTCCCCACAGCTGAGGCATAAGCTTGGCTTGTTTTAATTAAATTAGATCGCACAAGACAGGTGTCTTGGCAGTAAAATTGTGCGCGGCCCATTTTTATCTCATTAACTGCAGTGCTCATCAAGGGTTTGTGTTTTTCTTTCTGAAAACTCTAGGTAAACCAGTAATGATCATAACAGAGTACATGGAGAATGGCTCCTTGGATGCATTCCTCAGGGTACGTGTGTCTACTTTATATTAAACCCAAGAATGTTGGTGTTTAGAAAACTGTAGCAGATTCCTTGTATCCACTCTGGTGGTATTCATAGACCTTTTTAATGGGGCGAAGGAAGAAAGAGAAGAAATGGAGAATTATGTGATTTTTAAGGCTATTAAATAATCCATGTTCAATGAGGGTAGTATTTGATTTATTCTTGAATCATGGAGCTGTTTGAGCCGTAGATTCATTACAGTTGGATTCTTTCCATCTATCACAGGAAGCAAACCCAGCTTCGAGAGTACACTCTACTAGTGAATTAGTGACTTTGGTCAGAAAGGCCCGGAAATAATGTTGAGTTTCATTGCATACCGGATACAGATATCAAAAAAGATTCAAGTAATAAATGCATGGTGATAATTAATTTGGCCTAACACTAATAGGACTGTTCCTTACTCCTTTCCTCTGCAGAAGAATGATGGCAGATTTACAGTCATTCAGCTGGTGGGCATGCTTCGTGGCATTGGGTCCGGAATGAAGTATTTATCTGATATGAGCTATGTGCATCGTGATCTGGCTGCACGGAACATCCTGGTTAATAGCAACTTGGTCTGCAAAGTGTCTGATTTTGGCATGTCCCGAGTGCTTGAGGACGATCCGGAAGCAGCTTACACTACCAGGGTAAGGAAGGTTTGTGACCCCTGGGTTTCATGCTGATGACACTGTTCCTTTCTTCTCACCTTGATGTTGAAGCCCCTTTGTGATTTTTTAAAATGTTTAAGTTTCTTCATCCTTTAGAGCCTCTTCCTATTCCCACATCCCCTGTTTAAATCCTGTTTCCAAAAAAAGAGGGATTTTGAAGCTGACTCTACATATGTGACCCTATTATAAAGCCACAAACTAGAAGCAAAAGGAATTATCTTCCCTTCTACATTTTTTTGGGCAAAGTGCTAATGAACAATAAGAGGATGTCTTAAAAAAAAAAAAAAAAGAAAAGAACAAGCTAAATGAGAAGCAAGTATCAAGGGTAATTTACACAACAGATGATCAATTACTGAGAAAATCAGGAGGTAGTTTCACTTATTGTATTTTTTTTTATACTTAAGCTTGCCTTCCTTCCTTCCTTCCTTTCTGTTTTAGATTTTCTGTTTGGCTCTTTTCTATTCTTTAAAAAATCCTTATTCTAAATAAGACATAGCAGTGTTTCTAGTTTGTTGGCTACCAAATCTGAGAATGCATATACAGGATTTATAAAACATGTATGCTATGCAAGGTTTTCCAGTATCTAGTGGCCTTCATTTTACTCCGAGTAGATAAGCAGGGATTAGGCACAGTTAAAAATTTTCAACATACAGCTAATGGCTATGCTATCTTAGCTTGACAATCTGAATATAAAATACTAATGGAGTAAACACAGAATCATAAAACAGTTATTGGCCATTAAGGCTGACACTGTTAAAACCAACATGAGGCAGACAGTTACCAGCCATTTTCTCCCATTAACACTCACCATTTTGCATCTGCAATCCCAAGCATTGAGGGGTCTTTTGATTGGTTGGTGTGGAGGTTTTTGGGTAGTATTCTATTTCTTTGGATCTAATTTTGATTCTTATACATATCCTCTTTTACGTTCCAAGTCCATTCACTTACAAAAGAATATATCTTTGTGAATGTTGAAGATCTTTTATTTTTTTCCCAGATGTTAGAGAGAGGAAAGTTAAAGGAGCCTTCTAGAATCATACATTTACGTAGATAAAACCTTAGCCAAATATTTTTCAAAGGCAGAAGGCAGCACAAGTGTCCTTGTGTCTGTAACAAGTATGGATGTAATGCATTGGGTTTTCAGAGTATAGTGCAGTGTATCAAAGCAATTTCTAGTACAATTTATTATCCTGTGTACTAGCCCTACCTAATAAAGCAAAGAAAACTTTTAAATGATGACCGTTTGGACAGCTCAAGGGTCGAATTTGAGTTGAATTAATTTCCCCAGATGGAACCCTAAGAAATATGGAACCCTAGGAAATTTGAAACTGGATTAAAAATACCTTGCACATAAGTATAGACAAACAAAAGACATTTGAGGCCAAAAAAAAGTGCATGTTAAACTTTCCCTGGGTAGTGTTCAATTACTATACCGTTTTTTCAGGTTTTTAAAAATTAAATAACAACTAAAATCCTGCCCTTACTCCACTGAAATCAGTAATAGCTCTAGTATCTGATATTATTTGACTACCTTTAAGGCCCTATTTAGCATAATTCTAGCTGTACTGGGCATGTTTCTTATGCTATATAAGAGTAGGTAGACAGTATGATGGATAGAAATTTTTATATTTAAATTCCTTCATTCTTTATTTCTGAAGCAGTATTAAGCATTGCCTTCCTTTGTACTGCTTGGTGAGAGAATCCAATAAGAATGTCAGCTACATATCCATTGATATGCCATGTAAAATATATGCACTTTGTAAACCCTGAGATTCTCTTTCTTCTACAATATTGCCTTAGCAGAACTCAGATAATAGGTAGGCTTTTAAAAAATAATTGGACATATTACTTATTCACTTCCCTATGACTAAAGAAAACATATGAGGAGAACTGCCTCAACCTAGAAGACTTTAGTTAAAATAAACAAATCTCTTATTATTGTTTGGAGAGCTGTCTCACAAATGCTGTTGTCCTGCTTGGCAAGCAGTAACTACATTCAGAATCTAAAATGACACAGCAGTGATGTACTTAGGGAATAACTTATGACTCAAATGTTCACAGGGTGGCAAGATTCCTATCCGGTGGACTGCGCCAGAAGCAATTGCCTATCGTAAATTCACATCAGCAAGTGATGTGTGGAGCTATGGAATCGTTATGTGGGAAGTGATGTCGTATGGAGAGAGACCCTACTGGGATATGTCCAATCAAGACGTAAGTCTCTATATTCAGAAATATATGTATTTACATTGAGATTCAGGAAGCTCTGTATCATTGTATGATGGAGTGAGAGTTGAGTTTGAAATGACACATTGAATTCAAGGTTCTTAGTACTATGCCTAGTAGTCTAGTTCAACATTGTAACCAACCATGACTATAGATTTCAAGGACCAAAATTAGATGGCCACCATGGTACATAGATGCATTGATTGGTAAATAAACAATATGGAATAGTATTTTTACTTGGTGCACTTTCAAAGTCATACTGAAAATTAAACTTTGTATTTTAACAAAATGCAAAAATTATGAAGAAAAAAAGTTCACATGTGATAAAATTGGCATGAAAAGTTTGTTGAAAGAAAACTAGTGAATATTTTAAAGCTGGCATAGTTGTAATTAGATCTTGCCCCTTGAGGACTCTAAAATAAAGCTTCACTAAATGACCCTTTGTAAATTATGCACATCCCTTTAAATGTACCATCTGGACTACATCGTAAGGGAGTATCCATGATGCCTGCAATTTCAGAAAAGCATTCAATAATGACACTAATAAGATTCCAGAGTAATAGAATTTAATTACAAACATCTCCAGTGAGAAAGAACAAAACAAAACAAAACCAAAGAAAGCTCTGTAGATAAAGGGGGTCTTCCTAGAACACATTTCAGCTAATTTTGGAAAAGTTTTAGTTAGTTCTGGAAGGATTGGAAATCATATCCAAATTAAATGGCCACCTATACTTTTTGAACTTTTCCTAACTTTATTATGTGTGAGCTAAAACATCAGAGAGTGTTGACAAACACATGGTATTCAGTTTATCAATTAGAATTATATATTGGAAAGTCTTCCTTTCAAAAATTCTCTCTGTTACCTAGCCATCTGCCTTGTCCTCCTCAAACAACAGGAATTTTCAAAGCCTTAAGGAAGAACCAGGTATACTTAAGAAATAGGATGCAGTTTGCCTTACCAATAAAAGAATGTGAAGGGCGATAGAAAAACTAATGTACTCCATGTCTAGTGTGGCAAAAAGAAATCCCTTTTCACCAGATTAAAGGGAATAGTAGTGTTGACAGTGTATTATCTGTAAATTATAAAGGAAGATTCACAGCAGATGGGGAGAAAGACAGCAGCTAGGACAGGTAATAGATAATTACAGGCTGGAATAAGATGGCAGAGGTGAATGGTGTGTAATCTATTGTCTAATGTGATTATGCTACGCAGACACCTTCAAGTAGCTTCTTGTAGCAACATTTGGATTCAGGTTAGAGACTCTCAGAGGGACCAATAACCTAAATGAGCAAGTGGTGCACGTATTTACTTATTTACTGTAATTATTTGGTACTTAAGCTCTCCTTTACTTCAGCTGAGAGTCGTAGCCAAATGTTCATAAGAGCAGAGTATCTAAGGGTGTAAGTTTTCTCACCCTAAATATTTTCAGACGTGTAATTTTTACAGTCTCCATATATATAAACCAATTTTGTTGTTTTAAACTTTGAGTTGTCTCGGTTTATCCATGAAAAAGCATCTGAAGCTATTTCTTGATCACAAATAATATTGAGCTATCGTTCGTCTCTGTGTTGGATTCTGTGTAGAACACGAATCAATAAGAAATGTATCGGGAGAATTACTTTCATGAGTAGAATTCATTTTTGGCATATGGTAAATGGAGTGAAAGTAACTGTTGAAAATATGTCAGATTTAGCAAGTTTTTTTGTTTGTTTTCATCCTCTGCCCCCCAAAAATATTCAGCAGTAAACTGAGAAAATATGCTTTGTTAACCCCCGAGTCGTCTTCCAAGCTGGCAGCAGATAGGGAGCTTATGAAAGAGTATTAGTCAGTCTGAGGGGTATAAGGAATCGTGCCACCCTGGCATCAGCCCAGTGTTGCTTGCATTCTCATGGATCCAGTGGAAAATGTTTTCATCAAGTCTGGAGTCAACACCATGCACCTGGAAAGGTAAAGAAAGCCAGAGGATCAAACTGACCTAGTGTAATTGCTGGAAATAAACAGAATAAGGTTCAGTTAGACAGCATAGAGAAGTCTACCTTAGAAGGAAAAGTAGATAATACTGATACAACAAGACACTGGCAAACTACATGAGAAGAAAGGATCAGAGTACTTCATAAATCGCAAGGTGATTTGAGAAACTGAAGCAGTGCACTGATTTAAAAGACCACAGTCCTACTAATCCAGGGAAACTGGACCAACTGAGTTGACTATTTTCTGTTGAAGGCCAATGACTGAGCAGTCAATAGGCCCACTGCAGGGTGAGTCCAGTGTGGTCACTGGTTGTTTCTCTAGCAACTGTCATTTTGGTAGAAAGAAAAAAACCAAAATGGACTGATTTAAAACAAATAAAACTTTTTAAAACCCCAAACAACTAAAATCACCTCCAGAATCTCAGAGGATACCCACAAAAAAAGCTTATAAGTAACAAAGAAAGTATGAAGTAATTCCCCTCTTTAAATTTGGCATGTCATACCATGTTACATTACTGGAATTTACAGCCCAAAAAAGGGGGAGTTTAGAGAAAAGCCAATAAAATATAATATAATGCTTGTGAACACAGATTAGAAAAATTAGAATTAGTAGAGAAATCTATGAACAATTTATTTATGTCTCAATAGACAATGACACCACTCTGATAGTCTTGGACAATAAGATAGTTAGCATCTACCATTATGGGGTCCTGCCTTAGATATGGATAAGGATCTCCATTAATATATAGATGCCCTACAAGACGGGATTTTTTTGTTGTTTTTTGCTAGCACTTTTTTTTTTAAATCTACTTACTAAACCTTCAACAGGGTCATTGGAAAGCCTGCAGAGACCAAGAAAGAGACACAGAATTGGTGTCTGAGGGTAGAGTCTTCCAAAAGGAAAAATGGCTAAGAATCATCTGGAAGTGGGCTGTGGGGTGGACCCCATTAGCTGTCTGAGCAAGGGGACACAGGCTTAAAATGATGCAAAGTGAATTCCATTTTGGAGATAACCATTGATTGCTTCTTATGGGAAGTCTTTAGCACTAGGTCAGAGTCTCTTTCACTAAGAGTGTTCAGGTGTTCTGGTGCTGAATAGCAGGATGGAGGGGACAGAGGCAGGGCCATGTGATCTCTGAGGGCCATGGCCAATGCTCTGACACCATGTGGTTGATCTAGTTGAGCTCTAACCACTTTCAACAGTGATGCATCTTCACTTTTGAGTTTCAGGTTGGCATTGCTTGCCATTTGAGAACACCTCATAGCAACAGCTGGCTTCCCTCTCCTGTTGCCAGCGACACTCAGGTCCAGCTTTGGCTTCTGGGAAGGAGTTGGAGCTGTTCCCACGCTCAAGCTTGCTGGCAGTTTAATGTGCAAGAAACATGCCAGTCGGAAGGGTTAACCTCGAACAGCAGCTTGCCTGGCAGCTTAACGGACCATCCTGTTGTCTTCCATAGGTGATTAAAGCCATTGAGGAAGGCTATCGGCTACCCCCTCCAATGGACTGCCCCATCGCACTCCACCAGCTGATGCTAGACTGCTGGCAGAAGGAGAGAAGCGACAGGCCTAAATTTGGGCAGATTGTCAACATGTTGGACAAACTCATCCGCAACCCCAACAGCTTGAAGAGGACAGGGACGGAGAGCTCCCGGTCAGCTATGCTTACTTACTAATGATGTATGAAGGAACACATTAGAGGTGGCAGGCAAGCCGTGACTCACTCTAATTCCTGCCTTTTTGTCAGAAGCCACTTCACTGCTCTCTGAAACCTGGGTGGCTTAAATACTCCAGAGAGTATTTAAGGTAGTTCTAGTCACCATTTTGAAAAGCTATTACCTGTCAGGCCTCAAATAGTAGTAAGAAAAAAAAAGTTAAAAAAAAAATAACAACAGCAACAAAATAATAACATGCTTATTTTATGATGCTGTACCTGAAAATTTAGGAGGAGAGATGGAATGCACTTTTAGAAGATGTTCAGATCAGTAGACGCTCTATTTTGAAAAGGGACAAGAACATTGGAATAGTAAGAAATAGGGAATAAGGACAGCTCTTTAAGCACTGCAATTTTAAGTTGACTTATAGAGTGTTAATTGTAGCAAGAGGTTCATTAGGTTTCATTAGATTCTTCTGGTTTCCCTTTTCTGAGTCTTTCATAGCAGAAGGAAACAAGGCCAAGATAGAAACTCGTCAAGTTACAAAGCATGCAGATGAATGTTTGAGAAGGGTTTTAAAAATCAGAATGACCAGACCACCTGGGAAAGAGC
The DNA here is from genome assembly GCA_028533085.1 of Varecia variegata. Classification (NCBI taxonomy): domain Eukaryota; kingdom Metazoa; phylum Chordata; class Mammalia; order Primates; family Lemuridae; genus Varecia; species Varecia variegata. The sequence goes on from CM052439.1 coordinate 12,571,575, forward strand.
AAAATGAAGAAGTGTATTTATTAGTCTATAAAGAACATAAAGATACTGTAGGTTCTATAATTTAATAGGAACTTTTCTACATGGAGACTGGGCTTTACTGATATAAGATTCAGACACCTAGATACCGGTCCCATCTGGACCATCCTTATCAATTAAATTATTTACAATGACAGGCATAATAAAACCAGGTGATGCAGACCTGCAAGAGCTGAGCCACTTACTCATCTCCACGTCTGAGCTTCTCAAAGACTTCTCTTTCATCATGACCCTGAGTTAAAAATAGAACATTGGTATTTGGTGCTTCCTCTGCTAGCATAAACTGTTCAGCCACTAATACTACATAATGTCTGTTTTGTACCAAAGTAAAGAACAAATCCAGGTATTGGATACACAATTCTCAAGTCTAAATTGTTCTCACTGATGGTACTTAAATAGCTGTGGTGCTTATTACTGCTTGCTGATAATGAGATGCAGTATAACACTGTATGTGACTCAGCACGAAATTAGACAAATGTCATAGTGTTCCACGAAAAGCACAAAGACTTCCAGACAAGCTTGAGAATGACCCTTCAAGTTCATTGATATTATTATTTCCATGCAAAGGACATTTTGACTTTGTCAGGCACCTAGAGCCTACATCTTGCCCTATTAATGCTCCTGGATTATAGTTAGAAGTAAATGCAAACTATTAACAAATATTGCTGTACATCCTACACACAATTAAATGTCTAAAATTCTACATGGTAACATTTGTTATTGACTCAAAATTGGGAGAAGAAATTAAATCTTGATTATTGTGCTGTAGGCATCTTCAGAATTTACTTAGAAAATTGAATGTAATTGAAATAATGGATATAAGAAAGGTTATAAAGGCAAGGTATTATCTGGACAAAAAACTGATAAAGCAAGTCTTTAAAAATATTTATATAAAAAAAGAAGTAATACAAGTCAAATTAACTTAGGTGAAAAGGAAAATTTAAAAATGGAATTGGATTAAATCCGATATGTAGAAAATTAATCAAGGTATTACATTGACTTTTGTTTTTACGAGAAAAGAATCTTTTTTGTTGAAAATTCAGTAGTAATGATATAATTCTGATTTAAATGTTTGTGCTTAAAACATAGTCTCAGGATGAAAAACCAGGTCAAAATGTTAAGATCAAACACATTCTGTAATTTTTAGGGAAAAGGTATGTTCAAGGAAATATAACTTAACAAGTAATAGTGTTACTCTACAGGTAATTATAGTAAAGGTGGCATAAAATACCCTTGTAAAGTTCTTTCCTATGATGATTAAGTAGTTTGATGATGAAGACGACTGTAATTCTCTTCATATATACTTTCTATCAATGTAATTTATTGCATGTCAAGATCATTAGGAATGGCAGAGTTCTTGCCTGGAGATGCTCTTGATAGTGACCTAATATAAAACACCTGGCCTGAGAAATGAGTAAACTAATAAATAAGTTAATAAGGAGTGCTTTGAATTTGTTGAAATCATTATTTAGGAGCCCCAGCAAGGGAATACGAGAAGCACATTCCACAATCCAAACAGTGATCAAAGTGGCCATTCTTTCTGCCAGCCTTGGCACACGTGCTGGTCAGGCATGGGTTGATTAAAGAGGGGATTAACTCCCTGCTGTCCCAGGTTTGTTTGAATGCACTGAGCCTGCCTGCAGACCTGGCTGGGAGCACGCTAGACTTGAATTCTTGCTGTTCTCTCTGCTTCCACCCAGTCTGGCAGGTTGCAAGCTCCCAGTTTTCCTTACTCATACTTCACTAAGGTTTCCATAGTTGCCGAACTGAGGTCTGTAATATTCAGTGCTGGCAGGGATTGGACTCTTTCCGCAAAGACATAACAGGTTTCAGCCACAAGGGCTCCCCCAGTCCTCACCCCGGGCTTGGATTTTAAAAGACCTGCTATGTGCATTAGTGCACTAAGACGTCCACATAAAACAAGTGCAGGAAATGGAATTAAGAAAAAAAAAATAGGGTGATTGATACATGCTTTAGCAGCTTTGTGAAATTAAGAGCAAAAAAATCACATGGTTACATTTAACAATGGTTATTCCATTTGAAGCCTTCTCCTCCTAGCTTTTCAGCTCCCCTCGCCTATGTTAGGCAGCCTGACTTCTGAGTCTTTCTGTTTTACGGACAGCTAATGTCTGTTTATACTTCCTTGTTCCATCTCCAGACCTAACACTGCCTTGTTGGATCCAAGCTCCCCTGAATTCTCTGCGGTGGTATCGGTGGGCGATTGGCTCCAGGCCATTAAAATGGACCGATATAAGGATAACTTCACAGCTGCTGGTTATACCACACTAGAGGCTGTGGTGCACATGAACCAGGAGTAAGTACTCAGCGATGTAACACGAAAGGGTAAATCTAGATTTAATAGTATTTTCCTTTCTTGCTTTGAGCTGCATAGTCATCCTCCTCATTGTTTTAAAAAATAAGAAAACTGGAATGCCTCTCATTTTGAGTATAATTGTACACAGCCTCTACAAAGCACCTACATTGTTGCATTAGTTAAACCTTTTTAATACACCTGCCTTGTTGTGCTGTATTAATTGTGGCTGATTCAAATGTGTGTCTGCATGAAGCCCAGAAAGACAGATTCTCAGCCCCCATGACTTTCTCTCTCCCTCTTTTTTCGCCCTCCGTACAGTGACCTGGCAAGAATTGGCATCACAGCCCTCACGCACCAGAATAAGATTTTGAGCAGTGTCCAGGCGATGCGAGCCCAAATGCAGCAGATGCACGGCAGGATGGTTCCTGTCTGAGCCGGTACTGAATAAACTCAAAACTCTTGAAATTAGTTTACCTCATCCATGCACTTTAATTGAAGAACTGCACTTTTTTTACTTCGTCTTCGCCCTCTGAAATTAAAGGAAAAAAAAAGAAAAAAAAACATCTGCAGCATTGCTTGGTGTACAGATAGCTGAAACTGTGGGGCTTACAGAAATGACAGCCGGTCATTTGAATTAGACCTGGAACACATTGTTTCTCGGAAATACGCTGTCCATCACCCGTCTGTAAAATACATGTACCTATAGAAATAGAACACTGCCTCCGAGTTTTGATGCTGTATTTGCTGCCAGACACTGAGCTTCTCTGAGACATCTCTGATCCTCTCTCCATTTGGAATTACAACGGTAGTGTTTTGCTTGTGGCATAAATTACAGTCATCTCTCTTTCACTGGAATGAAGACCAGGCCCAGGAACATTTTTGAAGGATTCACTCGTGGCTTTTAGGGCTTGGTTCATACCGTGGAAAAAAATGTTGGTGAAAACCACATGGCTCATCAGTGTTGCCACCTCGGTGGTCAGGCCACCTGGTGGATTCTTATACTATGACATGAGGGGGCTGGAAAGAAAAAGAAAGTGGATTAAAAAAAAAATTCAAAAACCCAAGCCCCATAACCCTTAACTGGACAAATGAGGTCTGTTTCTTTGGGCCTGAGGCTGTGCCATATAAAGTCTTATTTTGGGACTCTACAAACTTGTCGTAACTACCTTATGGATAATGGGCTGTGACAATCTTGACTAGGGAACTTTCACACTTTCCTCCTTTAAAGAAGCAACCCCAAATCTACAAGGTGAGTCAAGAGGACCAGCAATGAATCTTTCTCCCACGAAAGCTTTCTCTTTTGTCTTATTTTTAAACTTGATTTCATATGAAACACTGAACAGAAAATATTCTTTCCCATCTCTCAGGTAGGTTTGGTGTTTTTCAGGATTTCAGTCCTTTTTTGTCAATGGGAGAAGAGACTAAAAACAGCATGGCTCCCTCCTGCTGTCCTTCCAGGAAGAGGGGAAGTAGGAACTGTCTGAGGTCAGGTTCAGAGGGTGGGTCCTAGACCTCACCACCTGTGCTTTCCCTCACAAAGGCCTCCCTCCGTCTGTCCTTTGGGGCCATTCATTGGTGCCACACACATTTAGTGAGTGTCTTCTAGGTACCAGGTAGTGACCTCAGGAGACTTTCTCTCTCCCCTCGTTGGGTCATGTGCCCCATCTTTTGGAGAATTTGCTTCAGTTGAGAAGTCATGGGGAGTCATTTCCATTAGCCTCATTTTCTGTCCTGCTTCAGTAACTTCTGTACCAAACAGTAATTAGCCAGAGAGGATTGACCACGATGTCAACTCATTATCAGAAAGTGATCTCCTGAAAAGCATAGTTTTCATTCATAAGCCTATTAACTTTCAATGCTTCGATTTTGTGTCCCCAGAATTTTCTTATTGAAATAAGGTGAATTAGATGGCTTTGTTCATTCCTAGAAGCAAAAGGCCTAACTTTAGACTGGACAAATTTTAACTTTTTATTTTCTTTTAAAAATCTATTCCACCTTACACTTTTAAACAAGAACTTGGCTGGTTTTAATGACCTTTTCCCCCACCCTTGGTTTTATCCTGAAAGCTATTTCTTATAGAGCAAGAAATGTTAAATTTGATGCTGTCAAATCATGACAGTTTAGTAAAAACCTTTTTTGCAACATTAGTTGTAAAAGCTTTTCTGTTCGGAAGGAATGTGAAAATTTATTTTTAAAATACTCCAACAATTTTTGTTTTACCACCACTTTTGCTAAAGTCTAAGAGTCCCAGATAGTCACATTAAGAGTTGACAAATGTAAGTTTAGGGGATTTGTTTGTTAGTTTGTTTTGCTTACTTTCTAAAAGATTTTACTATTTACTTTTTATTCAGCAAAGCTGTAGAATATTTTTGTTTTTCATCACCACAGTCCAATTCCAATAAGATAGCATTATGTCATTATATTTTAAGTAAAAACAGAATGTTACCTTGCATACATTGAATAATTAAAAGTTTTGCTTTAAGTTAACAACTTAAGCTATTTTTGTAAACATTGAACATATTCAAAGCAGAATGCTTCAAAAGTAAGAGTATGTCAATTCTAAAATATTCTAACAAATTAGCAATATATATTAAGCTGGAGTCATTTTGCTACTGCTCAGCAGGTGTCTGTAAATGAAATAATCAGGAGAGGATTGAAAGAAAGTTGGAGTATGAAATCTTATCCTCTTCAAAGGTCGGTCACCTTCTGAAGCTTAGCCATTTTAATATGTGCATGTGTCAGAGTTAAGGCCAATAGAAAGGCCAAAAAAGGACTTTCCAAGTTTCTAAAATAGTATCTGGCAGCGGTGAAAGTGTTAACTATCGCCACTGCCTCCGTGAAGTTTGAGAAGAGAAATGTAAGAACAATAGGAATGTTGCATTGTTTCCCAGGGCGTGGAGCCAGACTCCTGGCATCTGGACAGCTATGGATTCTGAAGCCAACTGAAATGTTGACACTGGGAAATTTACCCCACTTTTCTTTATAACTCAGTTCCTCCACCTGTAAATTAGAGAGATAATGATACCTTAATAATAACACCTTTCCTAATGCATGGTGGTGTTGTTGCAAGTATACATGAAATATTCTTATGTAAAACACAGTGAGCTCCACAGAAGAAAGGTGCACTTCTTCCTCCAACATTGTCCAAGTGTTTTTCATTTCTTTCACTTGCGATCCCAAACGTTTTATTGCAACACACCAGAGGAGGGTGAAATGAAGTTCAGTAGTAGGCAGCCATGCACATGGAGCATCTCCACTTTAAGTGGAGTTATGAGAGTTTAGGGGTAAATGTACATCTATACAAAAGGTGGTAGACCTATCAAATTGCTCCTGGCAGGATGAACATACATCATTTAGTCTTGGCGTTTATGAAATTGTTACTTTATAGCTGGAAAGGCAGTGGTACACACAAGTAAAACTCTATTGCAATGAAAAGAAATAGATGGTAAAGACATTTTGATGTCTTCGTGACTGACTCCAAAGAACAATGCTTTGTTTATTTAGTCACAGTGAATTCTCTAACTCGTGACTCCACATGGACCACATGCTTTGTCGGGTCTCTGTTTCAGAAATCCCCCATGGTAAAAGAGTTGCCTGAATTC
>CM052439.1:12578026-12759902 GCA_028533085.1 Varecia variegata
TACACACAAGTAAAACTCTATTGCAATGAAAAGAAATAGATGGTAAAGACATTTTGATGTCTTCGTGACTGACTCCAAAGAACAATGCTTTGTTTATTTAGTCACAGTGAATTCTCTAACTCGTGACTCCACATGGACCACATGCTTTGTCGGGTCTCTGTTTCAGAAATCCCCCATGGTAAAAGAGTTGCCTGAATTCAAAGGGGAGGAGAAGGCTTATTTTTCACAGTTCTTGTTCTGGCGTTAACTAGATAGAAGTCTTCACATCCCCATGCTTCTCACTTCCAGCACCCAATCATTTTCACATACACACCAAGTCCTTAAATTGCCCACTTACTATCCCAAATATATTTATATAACATATATTGATATCCAGATATACTAAGTGAATAAGAAAGTTGGCAGAATGCAAGGGGACAAATATGATTATGAGACCACTCTTTCTCCTCTAGGGATGGAATTGCTAGTAGCAAAAGAAACTCACCATCAATAAGGTTGTGTATCCACATGGTGTTGGATATACTGCAGTTTTAAAATCACATTCATGTTCTCCTCATCCTTCACATAAGTACATGCCACTTGATGAAATCCCTGTGCACATTCAGGTTTGACAAACTACATTTGATGGACTTGATAATTTCCAGAGAGGAAACAGTTGGAAAAAATATATCTGATTGCTTTTCTTTCATTTTATCATAATTGTCAAAATGAACAGCCTTAGTGCTGATGAGTGGCTTCTTGAAGATATTGGTAGTTACACCAAAACTCATTTATAATTTTAAATTGCTTAAAAATAATTCTATCTGAATAATTTATGAGAAAATTTTTTATTTCCATCTCTCCAAATAGACTAAAGGGTTTTCTACAAATATGGTCACTTAACCTCAAATTAAATTTTATTTATTCTTCCCTACACAATAAACACATACATACACAGAACAAACAAGTAAGCGGTTTGATAAAAAAGCAAAATCATCTGTAAAGTACATTTTGGTCTCCGTCCATGCTCTACACTTGGAGGCCACCAGCTGCTACACATGGCCACAGTGGTGGAGGAGTCCAAGGAGCAATCTTGGTTGTCAGCTGTCACGAATGAAAGAAGGGAAATTGCTTCTTTGGGTTTGAGTTGATTACTTAACAAATACGAGGACAATGAGGAGCCACGACGATGCCGTTGCTTTTTGCCAGCCTTGTTCGATGCTGGGCTGATGTCTGGAATTCTAGGCTGTGGCTGATTAGTTCTTGGTATACCAAGGAAGCCTGGAGCCTGGAAGACCCCAACACTGGCATAGTGAGTCTCTCACTCTGCCCCTGGCCCCAGGTTCCCTCCCTCCTGCCTGTTTACATGCAGATTGTGTGGATCCTTCACTAAATTAGATACTCCCACTTATCCAAAGTTATTTTCTTTTTAAGAAAAATATCCAGTGCTTTCTATTTCTTAGTATGCATTTTGTTCAATCATTATTGTTGACTATGTGTGGATTGTGAACCAAAACAAGCCAAAATTTTCATTTCAAAGCCAGGATTTTCATTTCAAAGGGAGGTGGTTCCAAATAGAGGTTAAAGCATGGCTGTGAATTCAGACTTCGTTGGTTTTAATCTCAGCTTTGCCAGTTCGACTGTGTGGCATTGGGCAGCTTACTCGGTCTCTCTGTGCTTCGGCTTCCCCCGCCATGTGATGGGGATAAGAATAGTATCTATCTCAGAGTTGCTGTGATTAAGCTGTTAATAATTTTTTGTTGTTGTTATTGTAATTCTATTTTTCAGAGGAGGAAAGTAACATTTTTTGCTCTTCCTCCTGAACTACTTTTACTGGGCCATACCAACTTCTAGGAACCTCTGTTCTTTCTCACAATAGTGTTTGACAACTGGCTGGCAATACTGGCTGACGTCTTGTCTAATGTCTTATTCTTTTCTCCCCAGGGTGTAGATTCTGCTATCTTGGCCTCACAGCCCTTCCTGTTGATTACAAAGCCCTTGGAAGAAAACAGAACACACCCTCCTCTGTTCCATCTAATTGTGTTTCTTCTGCTTCTAATACACCAGTTCTGGGGCAAAGACACTGATGAAGCAACACCCATAACCTGAAAAGAATAAGTGTGTGATTTTGAAGTCCCCTTTCCCAGTGAAAGAAACAGCAAACATTTTAGCTTCGGCATCTGTTCTCCAGTTGCACTGAGGAATGTACTGCCTCACAGCACCAGCTCTGCAGAGCCCTTGCTCCCAGCTCTTTGTGGTTTTATTTATATGTATTTCCATATTTCATTCCTGTATGTCACTGCTGCATTGGTGTGGCAGCAAGTGACCAAAGGCTACAGGTTTTACTATGGACACCAGGTCAGGTGCCACCACACAAAACAAAGCCAGTTCCCATGAGCTGCCTATGATATGCATTGCTGAAGTAACGTTTTACCCAGGGTGTGCCATTGCAGTGATATAAATATATTTTTTTCCTAGACTAACTATGAGCTGACTATCTCTTTTGATGTGTGTACATAGGTGTGAGTGTATGTATGCGTGTGTGTGAGTGTGTGTGTATACAACCTCATGCATAGAACTGCCTGTGAATGTTGTGGAATGCTACACCTGGAGGGTTCTGGTTTTCCACCAGTTCCAAGAGAAAGAGCCACATGACATAGTGGGCCTGGAGACCATGCCCATCCCCTTGGAAAGACCACCTGGAAATGTTAAATGTCCTGTATCGATAAGTATATTTTATAGCTGCCACACTAACCTTAATAAGAATTCTACAACTTTGGACAGAGGCATTTTCATTCCACTTAATGGTGGAGTAATTTAGAATATAAATCCATTCAGGTGACAACCTATCATCAAAATTATAAATTCCGACTGAACTCATCTGAATCACCAGTTCCTTGATGGAGAGAAAGAAGGAGATGGGATCTGTCTGGTAACCCCAAATGGAGTACAAGTAGCCTTTGTTTTCCTGCATAAATGGACTTGTTGAATGAGAACAAATATATGCAATTCATATACTTTTGGAGATGAACATAGATATGTGTGTCAGCTTTGAGATGATGTGTCCTGGATTAATACTTTGTCTCCCAGTATCACAGAAAAATACATGCCAGTGACTCTTGAGGTTAAGGTAGTTGGGATGAAATGGCCTCAAGCAATTTCAGGTTCCCAAATTCCACGGAAAGTTCTACAGTATGCAGCTAACTCCTATTGCCCTCAAAAGAGCATCAGCCTTCTAGAATCAGAGTTCCGGTGTGTGAAGATTCGGTATTGATAGGATATATATACCAAACTCCAGCCAACATACTGCCATTTTTCATATCTGAGTGGCTGCCTTGCTTGTTGTAAGCTATGGTTGCAGAAACTGTGGCCATTTATATAAGCTATAACATCAAATCAGGGAAAAATGAGGAAAAAATAGATTCTCAACCGCTTATTGTTGAATAGAGAAAATCATCAATAAATATTTATTACATTCTGACAGGGTGTGTGGCATTGTATTCTATGCCAGAATGACAAAGTTAATTCACCCCTTTTTGGGGACCTTAATATATTTTTTAAGGGATGTGCCTATGCATTGATGCCTGAAAAATATGTATAAAGAAATGAGGTTGAATCTCTGAGCAGATCATCTTTCCCAGAAGTAAGGGTAGGAGGCCAACTTCAGGTCTGTGTCTAGCCCGTGAGCAGGCCCTGGCCTAGTGAGCTCTGACGCTAGGTCGTGCGCAGATCTAACGAGGGGTGTGAAGCTGTTGCCCTGCACCAAATCAAGTAGCTTCACCTTGTGTCTGCTGGCCCCAAGTTATTTTTAGCAATCTTACGAATGAAATGTTCTGGTGTGTTTTAAAAAGTTATTATTTTAAAGAAAGATTGTGCTCACTACACTGCTGGTGTGTGTGTTTTGAGACCTCTTGTACTCAATCTGTGAAGGATATGTGTATTAATCCATACACACGTATAGCCTCAATATTTGTCTGAAGACACTTAAATTCTGACCAGTAAAGGAAAGTTCTAGAAGCAATATTTTCACTTATTTAACATTCTCCAAACAACATCAAGCATTAATACACACTGAAGAGTGCATTTATTTTTTTGTATCACTCTAAGTATGATGGAATATGCAAGGACTGTGGTTAAAATTAGAATGTATAAGGCATATTATAATTTAGTTCATGCTGAAAAAGAAATTAACAGAACATTGCCTGGTTCACACATGTTCCCCAAATTTGAGTGATGTCTTGAGTTAGACATAGATTTTCTATTTTGTTTTAATTTGCCCAGGTATTTTTCTTCCCTTCATGAACTTTAGGTACACATAACTTATGTCATTTATTTATGGTCTTTTATACCTAGTTTGTAAAGTTGTAAAATAGCAAACTAAATGCAAAGAGTTTGCATTTGAAAATAATAAAGTAGTTGCCGTATACAAACCTGGAATCTGGTTGTCTCTTTTCAATAGTTTTTGCCACATGTGTGGTGTTTCTAAATGAATCAATTATTGTTTGTCATTCAGTTAAAACACAAAATCTTAAGTTCTAATTGAGCATACTTATTTCGAGGATGAAAAGCATTGACTTCTAAATGGTCCTCACCCTTGAGAACAACACATTAGGGGCTCTGACTTGGATTCCATGAGATCCTGTATCCCATTGTAATTAAGACTATGGAATTTGGTTGGAATTCAGGCTCCACCACTTACTAATTATGCAGTCTAGAGCAAGTCTGTCAACTTCCCTCTGCCTATTTCCTTATTTGTGCAGTAATAATTACAATGCCAAGAGCTTTTATGAAGATTAAATATATTAAAACGTTTAGCACAGTGTCTAGCATCCAGCCAGAACTCAACAAATGGCAGCTATTCTCAGTAGCCGTTTTGATGGTATAAACTCTCTTCTTCAATCCCCCCAGTTCTACACGCTCCCTTACAACCTTGCTGCTGATCCAAGTGACCAGCTGTCAATCCCTCCCAGGGACTTTTGACCTAGGATCCATGGGTCCTTCAGGGTATGTTGGAGCTCCAAGGGGTCCAACATGGTCCCTAAAACTGTGCTAAAGCTCATGATTACACTTGTATATGTGTTTTGATGAGGGGGTTTTATAAATTTCATCAAGTTCTAAAAGTGTGATGGGATACAAAAATATTAAAGACAACAGTTTTAAGGATGAATGCTCCTCATGATGCCATTTCATTAAATAATTTATCAATCGGCAAGGTCCCTATCCATTGAAAATCAGGCTTAAGATTTATTACATTATATTAACGAAAGCCCCTAAGAGCAGCTGGCTTTAGAGAGCAGGGGCATGGTGTTGAGCGTTACCAGCAACATTTTAAAACATGGGTCTTCAAAGAATTTCAGAACCTGGACCATGTCTAGTTATTTTGTGTTTATTTTTCACTTACTCTGTTCTCTAGAATCAGCTACATTCATACGTAGGGTAGTTGGCAGCATATTTGTGGTTTGAAATGGACTAGGCTTGGCATTTTCTCCACTTGTTTAGCAAGACAGAAAGTCAACCAATAAGTTTTTTTTATTTTCCCCTACATATTCTAGAATGAGCTGGTAGAGTGGTATCAAAATTGCCACATGTGATCTTAACAATAATTCTGAGATTGATTTCAACATAACATAGGATTGTGTACTATTTGGGCTAATAAACACAAGCTTCCATAATGAAGGACCCCATATCCTCAGCGGTTTAACAGAATGAAAGTGTATTTCTCGCTCACATCACAGCCTGATGAAGATCCAGAGACTCTTCCTGGCAACTCTTTTCCAAGCAGTGACAAATGGATCCAAAGTGCCTTCCCTCCTGTGATGCTGCCATGCTCAATACGTGACCAGGGTCTCCACAGAGAGAAGAGAATGTGGACAATTGCATTGAAAGCTTTATGTCCAGGTTGGAAAGATATGCTATTTCTACTTCCCTTATCTCATTGGCCAGAACCCAATCACCTACACCAAGTATAACTGCCAGGAGACTGGGAAATGGAGACTGTATGTACAGGAAGAGGAATTGAAAGTGTCGAGCAGCTAGCTAGTCTCTGCCCCAAGTACAAAAGAGGATCATGCACCTAGAGGAAGTCAGGGAAAGTGTCCTGCATAAGTGCTCTGAGTTTGAGCTTCTCCCATAAACATGCCCGATGGTCATTTCCCAGAGATGCAGAAAAACATCATCAATTTTCAGATTTGCTATAACATTTGTATTCTCACGCTTTAGAGATTGCATTTTCCTTTCTGCATCGGAGATCTCTATGCTTTCCCTAGGCACAACCTTCTGTTGATACACGAAGGTGAAGGTGCCTACCTTTTCAGGTTTAAAGTGCCTCAGCCACTCAGTCTCCCTAGGAGCAATGAGGTGGGTGGGGAGCATCAAATAAATCTCAATACCAGGCAAGAGATTTGAAATATTCTTTTTCCTCTGAAAAATAAAGATACAACTCGAATGAGCAAGAACACACTGCCTTTGCCCCTTAACATTTGTCAGATGGGCAAGACCTTAATGCTTTGTTCTGCAGCTTCATAAGAATTGGAGCTAGAGCCCAGGCTCACAAGCTTTCATTCCTTTTAACGTTTTTAAACACTAACTACGTAAAAAATATGTGAACTCTATTCTCACAACAGCCTATGACAAAAGTATTCTTATCCCCATTTTATAGATGAGAACATCAAGGCATAGAAAGGTTAGATAACTATCCAAGGTCACCCTGCTAATTAGGGTTAGAATTTGGGATTTAAGCACAAGCATATGAACTCCAACAATTTGCCACTAATCTCTACACCACCCTGACATACTCTGTGATGAGCCCAAGTTGCTCCATCCCGTCTGAGTACAGAATTTGTCAGGTGGGTATGTTCCAGTTTGATGACAGTGCTACGTGCCATTGTTAGCAGGCGTATATGCCATTGCGTTCTTCCTAAACACTCTTGTCTATTCTGTTGCCAGGTGGCTTGTTTTTGATGGATTTGTCATGTTGATGATCTTTAGTAAGTTCTTGGAACAAACTATAACTTAAATACAATGTTCACCTAACACACTGAGTTTTATAAGAACTATTCTCCACATTCTACTTTTCAGTAAAAGCAGAGCTACTCTATTATCATTAAGATACCGCCATCTAATATACAGTCAGGGAGGAGGTAGTGATTTTCTCTAATTATCATTTTCATGTTCTAAGCATAACAGCCATGGACAGCACTTGTCAGATGCCATTCCTCACTTTGATGATGGCCTGTGACAAAGAGAGACTAGTCATGAACCAAATAGAAACAAAAGATGAATCCCAAGACAAGAGGAAAATTAACTGAGGCAGAGGCTGAGCATGATGTAATAAGGCTTCATGTGAACCCTGCTTTGGCTACTTTCTTGCTGTGTCACCTTGGGCAAATCACTTAGCCTGCCTGAAACTCAGTTTGCTCATCTTTAAAATGGGAGTAAGTGTTCCCTACTTTGTCAGGGTCTTTTGAAAATTCAATGTAATCAGTTCTATGGAAAACTGCAATGGACAGCAGGAGCTACAAACCCAGATGTCTATATGGCCCAGGCAGGCCTGTGAATAAGTGAAGCTGTCCTAATGTAGCACAAAGGAGAGTGGATATTTATTATAGATAAAGCATTAAATTGATAAGATGTGGATGAGTATTATTCAGGGGATGGTAGGTTAGAGCAAGGAGGGCTCTATGGCCAAATAAGATTGGGTGACAGTGATGCATTTCACTACCCTCTTTTGTAGATTCATAAAACACACTGGTATATTACAGGCTCTGAGAAGTCCTGTAGTAAAGAAACTAATTTTGCCAGTTTAACCTAACATTTTGCAAATATCTTGGAAAATGAAACCATTTTAACCTCTCCATGGAATGAAAGTTCTCTCAAATACATTTTGGAAATCTATTCCTTGGAGTTTAAAATGAGAAAACTGAAAGAGCAGCAGATAGATGCACTCCAAGGTGCACAGTGTTTATTTCTAGGCTCCACAGAAGAACTCAAGTCTCCTGAATTCTGGCCCAGTATGGCTTCTGCCTGTGCACTTCAGGGCATATGCCAAGTACTTCTCTCAGTTTGCAGCTGCATGGAATTTCACCTTTTTGCATTGGTGATGTAGTGGCTGCAGTACTGGTTGTGGATAGAGCATGTGAGGTGTGGAGCAAGTTTTGAAGAGGTCAAGCTACTGGAAAGTAGGAAATTTGAAGTCCTGATTTCAGAGCTCATATGGAGGTTTTAAATCATGAACTGCACTATGTGTACCAAGTCATCACCCGGGCTAAGATGTCTGAATTCTTCCAGTCATAGAAAGGAACCAAATGGATTTTGACAATGCAAAAATGCACGACACACTTAAATCAACAACCTAATTAAGACTTGTAGCTATATGGTGGGCCCTGGTCTCAGTTATTGTACCCTTTCCCTTTGGAGGAAGTGCCTTGAGCCATTGACTGCTCCCAGTTGTGTGGGTAATAGACCCCTGACATATCTTATTTCTGGCAATTGCCCTGGACATAATTCTTTGTTTACAGCACTGCTGTAGAAAAGTTGATGAATATTTAGAAGAAAATACAATTAGGACCTAAGAACCCAGTTAAAACCAAGTTAGTAGAATATAGACATTGCTTTGTGTAGAGTTTGAAAAAATAGCCACGAGAGAAAGTGGCTTTAACATACACCCAGAGAAACTATATATTACACACATAATATGTAAGAGGCAATTATGGCCTAGTAATCTGCAGTGTATCACTACCTAGCAATCAGATTGACATATTCTAATGAGACCCATGTTGTTTGTAATCAGACTGGCATTGCTTATTCAGATCTCTATTCCATAAGATGCACTTTTAAATGGCTCAGATTGCACCAGATGCTATAAGAAATAGCATTCCATTTTATTCCATTACCAGCATTTTTCCCTCTTCCAATTAGCATAATTTAAAATCAGCCTGAGGCAAATGTGAGGGGCTAAAAAGTTGCAAGGAAGTTCAAGAAATACTTGATAGAAAAAGGCAAGAAGACATTCATGTACAACATTTTTTTAAATGGGCAAGAGAACATTGCAATTAATAGAGTTCTTATTCTTTAAATTGCTCAGAATTTATTTCTGTGACTTACTGAAATATTAGAATCTCTCAAGGGGCTAATTGCCCCTAAGTTCTTCTTGCTTACGCATTATGTTGTGGCTGACATAATAGAATCACCACCTCATTTGCCATTCCGTTGAGGTTTAATTGAGTTCATCTCCCCCTGCCCCCTCAACATGTACAGGAACTTACAGAATCAAAACAAGTCGTCATTTGTAAAATGAGAAGATCCTCAGATGTTGCCTCTTCATAAGTTAGGTCCTGAATGTTTGTAAAATATCTGAAGTTAAAAACCTGAGCTAACGTAATAAGCATTTTTCCCTGATGCAAACTGCAACAATGCTAGAAATAGTGCTTGCTTTTAAAGTAAGGATTGGCATCTGATATTAAGAGACTAATTTGCCGATAATTCTCATTCTCAATATCTTTGCATTATCCTTACAATAAGGTCTAAACTCCCTAGCCTGTGTCTTGAGGTTTTCCTGGTAATTCAGCCTGCATTCATTCCCTCTTGGTTTTCTTCCTGACAGCACCTAACAGATTTTGAGGGCCCATGTTCTCTCTTTATGTGATTTGAATGGGATTGATCCATCTCGAGCTATAAAGTTATACTACTGGGTCTGAACCATAGTAAACCCTTGACACAGTGCCTGGTTCATAGGTGGTTCAATCAGAGTGGAAGTGAAGTCTCCTTTTCCATGGTGTGGGAAGCAATCTTTCTTGCACAATACCTTTTTGTTCATCCGCATATGAGCAAAAGACACCATTTCTTCTGGCAGCCATTTTGGCATGAGAAAAGTGCTCTTCATCCTCAGGAGGAAGGTGATGTGACAGTGAAGAGAATCTCAGAGAAACAGCTGGACCCAGTGATGTACTAGAGCCAGCCTGTACCACCTCATCAGAGCTGATCGTTACATTTTCAGAAATCTTGTGAGCCCATTGAGGTTATCTTGGTTGCTTGAAATTGGCCACGGTGGGCGTATTTACACCACAGAAATCTGCAAAAGCTAAAAAATCAGAGCTGATGCTTCTTTTTCTCTTTTTTCCTTCTCATTCTCTTTTTTCCTCTCTCCTCCTCTTCCTCCCTCTCTCCTTCTCTTCCTCCCTCTCTCCTCTGAACTGGGTTATTAAACATTTACCAGCTTAACTCAGGGTGTGCCTCTGATCAAGCCCTGCCTGAATCTTGGCTTACTCCTTTATTTTTCATATTAGAAGCCCAGAAACTATTGGTTAAGTCAGTTTGACTGAGATTTTCTGTTACTATTACATGAGAGCATATCCACCCACGGCCTACAAGTTTCTCCATGGTAACAAGAGTAACATTCATGGAGCCTTCATCAAGGACCGAGAACTGTGTTAAGTACTAATTCACTTTAGGTTGAACAAACCATTCATCTGTATGAAGAAGGTACTTTTATAATTTCTAACTCACAGATGAAGAAACTAAGCCGTAGAGTACAAGCATCATTTATCCAAGCTTCAAAGAAACCTACTTACAGTTTTCCAAATTCCCAGGCCTTTTCACACTTCCGTGCTTAACTGGTGCTGTTTCCTCTTTGCATAGACCATACCTACGTGGTAAATGCCTCCTCACCCTTCAGGATCCGGAGTCAGGGCCTCATGGAGGTTTTCTTCCTCCTTTTAGTGTGGACTGGGTAACTACTCACATCATCCTGTGTTTACTTTATTTACAGTGCTGTTAACAATGTAGGGTTACTAATGATTTTATTGTTGGTTTTCCCATTAGACTTTAAGACCAATAAAAGCAGGGACCTTATCTTTTGCTTGTCTATATCTCCATGCCTAGGACCATAGCTGCCACACAGTAGCCACTCAAGCAATGCTGGCTGAATTACTTGAATGAATGAATCCTTGTGATTTGTTTTTACTGCACTGAAATTCAAGGAAGGAAAAAATACTATCATTAGCACATATTTTTAGCACATATTCTTATATTAAATAATTGAATCATCATAAAAGTATCAAAACTCCTTGTCTTCCTTCTTCATTTCCTTCCTCATCTTCAGCATAACCATCTTCTCCATCATCATGCATTTGCCCAGGTAGAAGGCAAATGGAAGAATGTGTTAATATTAGAAAGGTCATTGGCTTTTGTGTCTAACAGATTAGGCACAAGCTCTAGTTCCTGTTTCTGGCTAGGTCATTTTAGGAAAATTTCTTCATTTCCTCATATGTAAAATGAGGATAGTGTCTAACATTTCAGTTTGTTGTGTGAAAGCAAACAGTTGGTAAGTAGTCAGGGGCATGGCATAGATACCAAAGAAATGATAGCTCTTTATCTTCATGTCCTGCAAACTTAGCCAAATTCTGTTTTTTCTGAGGACTTCCAACTAAGATTTAGTATTTGATCTCCACTTACTTAGTTTGGATAGTATAAATTACTACTACTGTTCTTTATATCCTACTAATCCAAATAATAATAAGTAACAATAGCCACAAATATTATTAATACTATAAGCCATTGGGGATTGGAGGTTTAAAGAAATGTTTTAAGCTGAAATCTGGCCAGGCCTGGTGGCTCACACCTGTAATCCCAGGGCATTGGGAGGCCAAGGCACAAGGATTACTTGAGGACAGGAGTTGGAGACCAGCTTGGGCAACATAGTGAGACTCTTGTCTCTACCAAAAATTAAAAAATTAGCCAGGTATGGTGGCACACACATGTGGTTCTAGCTACTCAGGAGGCTGAGACAAGAGGATTGCCTGAGCCTAGGAGTTTGAGGCGGCAGTGAGATGTGATCATGCCACTGCACTCCAGTCTGGGAGACAGAGTAAGACCCTGTCTCTAAAAAGAAAAAGAAAAGGAAAAAAAGAAAAATAAAAAGCTGAAACTCTAACACTTATGGGCTTATAGTAAGTTTATGATTTTTAGGGTCAGGTTATGATTTGTCTTTGGATCTCTTCCATTTTTTTTTTTTTTTTTCTATTAGATCCTGTGCATATGCACATGTTTCTGCATGGAGGTACGTGTGTGCAAATGTATGTGTGTGTAAGACTGGGCCTTTTTTCATAGGAGGTCAGAATGTGAGATCAAACCATGACAAGGTAATGTCTACTTTGTTATGATTTTGTATTTCATTCTGAAATAAAAAACTTTGGGGAAATTAAAAATAAAAACTGGGCTGGTTGTAGTGACTAGGACTGAGCTACTCTTGTCCTACGTGAGATGTTATTTAATATTGAGTAAACCAGACTTTGGGAAATACCTGTTGACTCTTACAAATGTCATATTTGAGACATTGGACCAGACTATAAGCAATGGGTTGTGACTGTGCCCTGAATGGAAGGCAAATCACTGTTAATCAACCTTAGAAGGAGGAGGTCCCAGGGCTGTACCTGAACTGGCCCTTGGATGGCTGCAGAGAAGGATAATTTTCTTCTATGGTGCCCCAGGTAGGGAAGCGAAGTTAGTCTTGGATTCCAGGCATGGTAGGGTTTGGAGTATTTCTAGTGGTGAGAGTTAACAGCCCCTGTACAAGGAGGCAGGCAGAGAGATAAGAAGGGTGCTGACCTAGTAAGGAGAACTCAGGTAGAATTTGGGCATCCGGGATGTTTTAAGTTACTCTCTGAATCCCTAAACCTCAGTTAAGTTTGGAGTAAACCACATCCTTCCTAATCCTTTCCCAGTTGTGATTTGGGAAATTGGGTTGAGCAGCAAGCTCATGATGAGACCAAGAAGACAGAGGGGACTGTCCTAAAAAATAGCTGCCCAGAAGAGCAATGCTATCATGATGACTGTCTACAGCATAGGGGAGCCCATGGGGTGAACCTGACAGATTTGTTTTGCACTACATGGGAGGCAGGATGCTGGGAAATGCTCAGAAAACTTTGAGGAGGCTATTTGCCAGTTGTCTGGACAGATTTTGGAAGATAATAGTCTGGACATGAAAAGAAAATGAAACATTATTTTGTAGCCATAGGCAGGTGAGTTTGGCCACTTATGGGTTATAATAGATTTCTTATCTTATTTAATTCTTACAAAAACCAGATTGCAAGTATTATTGCTCCTATCTTATAGATTCAGAAAATGAGAATTAAATAGATTGAGCATTGCCCAAGTTTTAGCTGCTGTAAAATCACTGTGCTGAGATTTGTGCCATATTGTCCGCTACCAAATATGATGCACATTCTATAATAGCAAGCTGCCTCTTAAAGCATGGTGAGTACAGAACTGGAAAAGAATGTGATCTACTGGTTAATTTCCTGTGGAGTTTCCACAAAGTAGACCAGAGAAAGTATTGCTTTCCGGATGTTTCAGCAGTTCCGTTGGTATAAGTTGCCTATCATTATTGTTATCTGTCCAAATGTCTTAATAGAGGAGTGGGATGTATGGAAAATTTGTGTTTTCATGAGCACTAGTAACATTTTACATCTTAAGTAAGACTTTTAATTCTCTGGTCGATAGCCTGAAATTGATTTTCCCCCAGCTGTAGACTGATGTGGTAGAAAATCTACTTAGTGTAATAGGCACTCTCTGTTTGATGGTATTAAGGAATAATATTGCACAGTTTAGAAGACACTGGATCTGGCCTGAACTCTGCCACAAAGAGCTTTGTGAGTGTGAGTATGTCACACATGACTCGTTATTCTAAATCCAGGGTTTGGGCTTTGTAGTCTCTAGTATCTTTCAGCTCTAAAATTCAAGGTATGCTTTAAATGACTTGATTCCTAGGTATGAGTTTCTGAAAGCAAGAATGTTTATACACATACACAGAAATGAAAGGCAACATTGATATTTAGCAGACGCACATTGGTACTGCTGTAGCAGTGGTTACAATATTTAATACTTCCATGTTAGTTGGTAAATGGCTGCTGTCTGGAAGCATCCTGAGTGGCCCCCGTCACCCTGGCTGTCCTAACTATCCCCCAGTGCGGCCCCATAATCACTCAGTCATGGTATTTAGTAGAAGTTTGACATTTTTGAGAAGTTTAAAACTATTGCCACACATATAAAGCAACACTACTCCTGAGCAGAGACTTGGGCCATAAATAAAGAGATTAAGAATAGAAGAGAGAGAGAGAAGAAAAAAGAGGAGAGGCAGAGAGGAGACAGCAATGGCTACCACTGGAAAGCAATGAGGGCCACAAGAAAACTTAACACCATACTAGACACAGAAAGTCTAGTGTCATTCTGTGACTTTTCTCTTTTTTCCTTTGTTCCTTTTTCTTTTACTTTTTCTTCTTTTTCTTTTTCATCCGAGAGTTAAAGGAAAGAAAGTTCTGTTTTCAGATTTTTCCTGAATCTTTTTTACCTAGGATGGTCAACAGGACAGAGTTTTGAATAGGTAGACATCTTTCATTAAGAAATTAGATTCCCAGTGAAGAATGCCACAGGGATTGCATTGACCCTGTGTCTGATTGCTTTGGGTAGCATAGACATTTTAACAATATTTATTCTTCCAATTCATAAATATGGGATTTCTTTCTATTTTTTTTTTTTTGTGTGTGTCTTCTTCAATTTCTTTCACTAGTGTTTTATAGTTTTCCTTGTGGAGAGGTGTCACTTCACAAAAATAGAAAAAACAGTCCTAAACTCTATATGGAACCACGAAAGACCCCAAATAGCTAAAGCACTCCAGAGCAAAAAGAACAAAGCTGGAGTCATCACAACACCTGATTTCCAATTATATACAAAGCTTTAATAACCTAAACAGCATGGTGCCAGCATAAAAACAAACACATAGACCAATGGAACAGAATAGAAAAACCAGAAATAAATCCACAAACTTACAGCCAACTCATTTTCAACAAAGTCACCAAGAGCATATTATACAATAAAGAAATGACAGTCTCTTTACTATTAATAAATGGTGCTGGAAAAACTGATATCTAGAGGCCGAAGAATGAAACTAGATCCTTATCTTTCACATACAAAAATGAACACAAAATAGATTTCAGACTTAAATAGAAGATGTAAAACTATGAAACTACTAAAAGAAAACACAGGAGAAACATTACAGGATATCAGTCTGGGCAAAGATTTTTTGGGCAAGACTTCAAAAGCACAAACAACTAAAGCAAAGATAGATGAATGACATTACATCAAGCTAAAAAGCTTCTGCACAATAGAGGAAACCAGCAACAAAGTGAAGAGACAACCTACAGAATAGGAGAAAATATTTGCAGACTATCCATCCAACAAGGGATTAATAACAAGGATATATAAGGAACTCAAACAACTTAATCATAAAAAAAGCCAAATAATTTGGTTAAAGAATGAGCAAAAGATCTGCATAGACTTTTCTCAAAAGAATACATACAAATGGCCAATGGGTACATGGAAAACTACTCAATATCACTAATCACAAGGAAATGCAAATCAAATCCACAAGGAGATGTCATCTCACTCCAGTAAGAATGGCTACTACCAAAAAGACAAAAGAAAACAAATGCAGGTGAGGATGGAGAGAAAGGGGAACATTTGTCCACTATTGGTAGGAATGTAAATTAGTGTAGGCATTATGGAAAACAGTACGGAAATTCCTCAAAAAACTAAAAATAGAACTACCACATGATCCAACAATCCTGCTGCTGGATGTATATCCAAAAGAAAGGAAATTACTATTTCGAAGAGGTATCTGCACTTCTATATTTACTGCAGCACTATTCACGATAGCCAAGCTATGGAATCAACCTAAGTGTCCATCAATGGATGGATGGATAAAGAAAATGTGCCATATATACACAATGGAATATCATTCAGCCATAAAAAAGAATAAAATCCTGTCATTTTCAGCTACACGGATGGAAGTGGATGCCATTATCTTAAGTGAAATGAACAAGGCACAGAAAGACAAACATCACATGTTCTCACTCGTATGTTGGCCCTAAGAAAGTGAATCTCATGGAGGTAGAGAGTAGAATGGTGGTTGCCAGAGTAGGGACGGGAGGAGGAAGGAGAAGATGAAGAGAAGTTGGTTAAGGGGTATAAAAATACAGTTAGATAAAAAAAAAAAAGATATAAACAAACACAAATGACAGGCTTGCTGAGCACTTTTGTACCACATGGCTTATTGTCATTCATCTGTATGACTATTGTATATTTTATGAATTTTTATTTTATGAAAAAAAATTAGACTTCCAGTGCTTGGGTAAGAGAAACACAGAAAAAGAAAGCATCTCTAGTGCCACTGAATGAACTCAAAGTGACCAAAAATGAACAAAATATTCAGTGGTGCTTTGGACAGTGAAGAGAATGAGGCACTCACAATGCAAGGTCTTTTACTGATCTGCAGACAGTGCTCCTTGCAAAAAGTAATCTAATAATCTTCTATTCCATTTAAGGACTATAGAAGCTTGTACATTTCTAGACATTTAAAGTGATTTGCCCAATGACCCTTCAAGCCCTTCTGATCCGAGCATTGTTACTACTCTTGCTTGATGGGTATTTAGGTGGACTGAATTCGAGCGAGATTTTGGAGGCTAATATATGATAAGCTCTGCTGGCGTGTGGTTTTCTTTCTCATAAGTCAGGCACATTGTCCAAAAAGGTCCCCCAAAATTACCAGATGCATGGCCCCTAGTTTTCATTTTTCTGATTGATGTAAGTTTGGGAAAGCTCTCTGAAGTTTTTTGAGGCTCTATTGCTATTCTTGACAGAGTTTTGTAGTTGATTGCTTTGAAGCCCACTTATCTTCCCCAGCTGATTGAAGATGTCGCTGATGTGTTTTTTTTAATTAGTTTGTGAAGTGGGTGGAGTTGGAGCAAAGTCAATTCCATCTTGCTAAAATCCAATCAATGCTAGTTGACTGAATGACTTTAGTTTCTTTAGTTGATTGACCCTGGGCTTCTTCAGAAGTTGTTTTCTCTTATTTTCAATTTTGATGATTAAAAAATGATTTAATTACAGAAGTCACTTCTATGTTGCTTAATATGTTTGTATGAAATTCTACTCCACTTTTCTGCCTTACGTGTAACCCATAAAGCACACAATACAGTTTTACTGAATTCAATAATGTTTTCTGTTCCAAACTATAAATGAGACAACACAATTTTCTCTTCTGACTTTTCATTTCCCTTGCTGTGCAGACACGTATTTAGAGAAAGAAAAGATTGCCCAAACCTTTGCAAAAATATTTACAGTGTGCTAACTTTTGTTGCGATTTACTTCAGAATTTTTATGGTGCAGTATTTTGCAAATCCTTTCACTGGTTAAACTTTCCTTATTGAAGTAATGAATAGAAAAATGGTGGTTCCCATTTTTTTGAAGAAGAATTATTGTGACTGCCTGCCTGGGCATCAAGCTGAAATGCTTACAAAACCATTTCACATCCCAAACAACAACCAACCAAATTTTGTTTCTGTCAAAATAATAGAAACAAATGGCTCCAAAGCAGAAATGCTGCTAGTAAACATTTTCATCAGAATCAAGCACTGTGGCTATTAAAATTCATCCAAATTAAATGTTTATTTCTGAAACAAATGCCTTCTTTGTAAAATATTTGCCAGCAAAGATACCACTAACCTTGCAGGGTGAGTTCACTTATGTGAAAGACTTGTGATTCAAAAGAGTCTAATTAAATAGAGAAAACTTTAGTAAGCTTCTCTCTAAAAGAAAATATTAAGCCTGCATTTTTAAGGTGGTAGGAAAATTTGTTCCAAAGCTTTATTTTCAGGGCCTTTTTTTTTTTTTTTTTTTGAGACAGAGTCTCTCTCTGTTGCACAGGCTGGAGTGCAGTGGAATCATTATAGCTCACTCGAACTCCTGGGCTCAATCCATCCTCCTCCTGCAGCCTCCTGAGTAGCTGAGACTAAAGGTGCATGCCACCACACCAGGCTAATTTTTCTGTTTTTTTGTAGACTATGTTGGTCAGGCTGGTCTTGAACTAGTGGCTTCAAGCAATCTTCCCACTTCAGCCTCCCAAAGTGTTGGGATTATAGCCATGAGCCACTGTGCCTGGCCCCAAAGCCATTTTTAAGAAATTCCACAAACTGACTCAAGAGGAACATGGGCTGGTCACTATTAGTCAAAAGCACCAAGATATCCTAGGTGAGTCCCAAACTGGCTTCAGGGCCTTGTTTCATTTTGATTGGTTTGGTCCTGGAGTGTCTGAGAAGCACAGAGGGAACAGCAAAGCATTGGAGTAGAGGGACTGGTGTCAGCCTCCGGGCTCACCCTGAGGGACTGATTTTGAGACCAGAGAAGAGACTATAAGCCAGCAATTGCCACATAAAAACTGCATATAAACCACCCTAAAACAGCAACAAGCGTTTATTTCTCTCTCATACACCTGTGGGTTGGCTGGGGTTCAGGTGATCTAGCCTGGGCTTGTTAGGCTGAGCTCTGCAGCTGCAGTCCAGGTGCACACCATGTATCTCTTATCCACCTTGAACCAGATGCTATGTGTGGGGTGTTCTTCTCATGGCAAAAGTAGAAGAGCAATGGACCAAGCTAAACCAAGCATGAACATTTCAAGCTCCCGTGTAGGTCATACAAACTAACATCCTATTGATGAAAATAATTCAACAGTCAAGTTCAAGATCAAGGTGTAGGGAGGCACATTCCACCCACCATGAGGTCAAAGCAAGTCACATGGCTAAGACCAACATCAATGGGTAAGGTCATATTCTCCTGTCCTGAGGGAGGGAGAAAGGAGTAAATACTTCCTAAACAATATTATAATCTACCAGAAGTGGTAAAGCCACAAAGAAAGTACATGTCATCATGAAATACTTCATGAGTTTCAGAGTCCAAATAGTAGACCCATGGACCATAGTTCATCTTTGGCATTCTCAGGGTTTGGAGTAGCCACCAGTGGGGAACTGACAAGCACCGTGGAACAGTCTGCCAAGAGTCAGTGGCCAGGTGCCTGATGAGGTGCTGGATCTGCGGAGTGAGAGTATGGTTGTTGCTGAGCACAAGAGGCTACTACACCAGATGCTACTAACCTTGGGGACCTAAGAAATACCTGGGGAAGACCTTGAAGCATGCTCAGCTCCTGAACAAACAGAAGAACTAATGCAGAGTAATTTGTATCCATAGGCTTTGGACATTGTTGTTCCTAAAATGAAGCGGGAGATTGGATCCAGTCTCTAGACATTTTAAAAAATAAAGCTTCAAATGAATTGTACATCCATGTTGTGATGAGGAAAGAACACGTTTGTCCTGTAACTACATGTTTACAAATAGAATGACCTAGAAAGCATTTCTTTAGACATTATTGGAATTGATTTGTGTATCCAGTGGTGGTTTTAGTCAACAAAAGGATGAACAATAAAAAAAAGAAACATAGAAACAATCTACAGTTTCAAAATGTGGTTTTCCACTTTATTCTAAAAAGCAATGAAGTTTGTATTTGTGAAAGCAACCCAGGATCCTATCTGCTCTTCCATCTGACATCTTTCTGTTACCAACATAAATATGCACATTTTTACATCACAGGGGCTACTAGCATGAACCTGGGATATTGCTAACTTCTCACCAAACCTACTTCCTCTCTTCCTAAGCACACAGCTAGACTACATTTCCCGATGTTCTTTGCAGGTAGTTGTGGCCATGTGGCTGAGTTCTATGCAATGGAATTTGAGCAGAAATAATGTTATGTCACTTTTAGGACTGACCCATAAAAACCTCCCATGTTTGATTCTCCATATTCCTTTCCCTTCCAGGGCTTGATGCAGACAAAAATGTTGACCTTGGAAGCCACGTAAGTGAAGATGGCAGAGCCAAAAATGGAAGCATACTGGGTCTTTGGGTTACCACTTGGAGAAGCATCCACTGATATGAGGAGAAAATAAAATCCTTTCATATATGAGATTGAACATTGTGGCCATCAATTTTCTTATCTCTAAAATGGTGTGGTTGATTGAAAATATACACATAAACTCTTTGACACTTCCCCTTTCAAAAATGGGAACCTAATTTTTCTCCTTTTGAAGCTACACTGGACTCAATGACTTGCTTTCTAACAAATAGAACATGGTGGGAGTAGCGGTGTGTGGCTTCCAAGACTACATCATAAAAGGCATTGTGATTTGCTGCTTACTCTTATTCTTGGATCACTTGCTCTTGGGGAATCAACTGCCATTTTGTGAAGACACTCAAGCAGCCTCATAAAGAAGTCCGCACAGTGGGGAAATGACTCCTGTCAACAGCCATGTGATTGAGCCAACTCAGTCCCGGTTAAGCCTTCAGATGACCGTAGTTCTCACTGTCATCTTGTCTACAACTGCTCAAGAGACTTACGGGCCAGAAATATCCAGCCTCTCTCCTTTCCTAGTCTATAAAAACTGTGTGATTCATGGAATCTAAGTCAGGGAAGGAGAGATTTGAGGACATTAGTAGGACTGGTAGGTATGTCAGAGTCAATATATTTGAAGTCCCAATGAATATCAAAGAATTGTTGAAATAGGAAGGGTGTTAGTATTAACACATGTGAGCTGGAAAGATAGAGCTAATGATCAGAGAGTACAATGCTTGAAATCAAGATAACGGAGGTAATATAGTTATAGGTAATTATGACATCTAGGTTATTATTATCATGAGAGTTAATGGCTAAGGTGAACTGAAAGAACAATTGTTGGAAGTGATAGGCCAGGGTTACGGGTGAATCATTTTGTTAGATGTTGAGGCACAGGATTAATTTTGGCAAGAAAGTCAGTGAGCTGGGCCCTAAGGTTTTCAATCAATGTGGAGGCCTAACTGGATACTTGTTAGATGAGCACAGCAAGGTGGGATGGTGAACAGTGCTTCCTAATAGACGTGACTCAGAGGAGCCGGTGTGTTTGAGGAGGGAGGGATGAAAAATTGTTTGGAAGTGGCCAAAAGGAGCAAGGAAGGTGCCACCTCATGTGCAGGCCCTAGGGTACATGGGAGCAGTAGAAACACATCACCACTGCTGGTGAGGGCTATTAGGGAGGTAGTGCTGTCAGACAATGGCCAGATTCCAGGTAGAGCAAGAAGGAACAAGACCCACATTGAGGTTAAAAAATTAGGCTGATAATAGACTTAATTCTAGATGCAAGAGCAAAAGTGTTGAGAGGCAGGGAAGTGATGGGAGGCTGGGTAGGACTATGAGATTATAGGGCCATGGAAGAATAAAAACCTAAGTAATAAGGGAACCTAGAAGTCTTGAACTTCTGGAAGTGGCTAAGGTAAGCAGAGATATTGAATCATAATTGGATTTCCTGCAATGGCCTTTTAGACGAAGGTACATAATAAATTCTGCATATATCCCTTTCTAAGGATTATTCTAGGTCGGTTTGCAGGTGTGAAGTGGGTGGCACTGTGGCTGCAGGCAGGGTGATCTTTCCAGGGCCACGTGGAGCTTCATGGGCCTCCCTGAATCCCCTTGAGTGGGTATCAGGGTTGCAAGAGGGACTCTGGAGGCAGTAGGTGCTGCCACAGCCTGAACAACAGGGGTGCCCACTGCTGGGGGTCTCCATAGAACTCTGGAAGTCTTACTCCAATTCTTGTGCTGAGTACTAACTGCTTTCCCTGTTGAGAGATCAAAGTACCAAACATCATCAGGGTTCAAAATGGTGGATTCAATAACATCTTGCTTCACCCCTGGTTGCCACTTTTTAAGAAAGGAAAAATTGAGTCAAGACTCAGCATTTTATACTTAAACGCTTTTTTTGTTTTTTCCTCGCTTTAAATTACTTTCAAAAGGCTAAAGTCATTTTCCGGAAGGTCTTCAATTATGATTAAGCACAAATGAGTGGATTCCAGTCTTTGATGGCTTCTGGAAGCCAGACAGTGCTGCTTCACCTCTGGCAGAAAAGGCTGATGAGAGGGCCCTGGGGACCCGAGCACGGGAGTGGAAACTATGAGGCCGGCCCTCCTTCCCCTCGCTGAAGTGCTCAGTAGACCTGGCAAGGCACTTGATCTCACTCCGTGTGTTTCCTAGCTTGTAAGATCTCTCCAGAGTGCCTTGAGGAATAAATAATTAATGGTTGCAAAGCATAAAACCCAAAGTGCTATGGAAACAGAAAAGCAACAATAAAGGAACTCTCCTTGTTCAACTCCAGCACTTGGCGGGGCAGAGTCTGGAACCAAACCCCACTCACGCTCCAGCCTGGCCAGGCTGGGAAGTGATCAAAGCTTCCCGGCTCCTAGCAGCACCCCTACGGAATTCTTTCCTGATTCCGCTTTTCTGCTGCCTGCCTGACACCCACCCTCCTCCTTTCCCTATCCCTATCCAGTCAAGAAGAAAATAGATCAGATGAAACACCATCACATTGGTGTGGCTTAATTTCCCACATTTTATCATTTCATTTTATCTATTGAGCATTCATTGTATACCTGCTCCGTCTGGGCTCAGTACTTGACCAGGGTTACAAAGGTGGAATGACCTAAGCTGCATGCATGGCCAGGTGTCCACATACCTGTGCATGTGGGAGGGCCAGTGAGGCAGGCTCCTCAGGAATCTTCGCACTAGACCCTGAGAAGCCTTGAGGATGGAGGGAGGTGGGGAGAAAGACGACCTTGACCTAGAAGCAAAGGTTTGGTCCTCTGTCTCCCGTTTAGACTTCATTATGTCTGGTCTAAATACTAGTGTATTAGTCAGAAGGCCCAAGAACCGGGGGCTCTGATATCAGAGGGCAGGAGGAGATGGATATCTGAGATCAAGAAGAGAGAGAAAATTCTCGCTTCCTCCACGTTTTCGTTCTATCTGCCCTCTTAACAGATTGGTTGATGCCAACCGTCTTTGGGGAGAGCAGTCTTCTTTAGCAGGTCTGCTAATTAGAATGCCAGTCTCTCCCAGAAACAATCTCACGGACACACTCAGAAATGATGCTTTACTGGCTGTCTCGACATCCCTCAGCCCAGTCAAGTTGAGACATAAAATCGACCATCACAACTGGGGTTTGCAGTTCAAAAAGGTCACTCTGAATTTGTAAGATACTGCGGCCCATAGAACATCCTTGTCTGGCTTGTGTGAGATATTTGACACCTAGAGCAGACCACTTTTAATATTCCCCTTCCCTACTCTACAAATGTTAGTAGTAATCATGCAATAATGATCTTTATTTTCCTGATTCACTGTTTAATTTAAAATAATTTTTAAAAATTCAATTTCAGATTATTAAAATTCAGTAAACTAACATACGAACTTCAATTTGCACTTACTGAACAAAACTCAAAACTTGCACTATGCTTTGCTGTTTTTAAATTTCAAACACAAAAACTCCGAGAGATCACACGGAGTAACAGGGTTAAAGTAGCTCGAGTTCTGTTCTTTTCATCTTCACAATCAATATGCCATCATTATTTTGAATCTACTGTTTACATGCAGGCATATGTAGTATTCAGGGGATTAGAGGAATAAACTCCACCCAAAAGGAGCTGGACTAATTTCAAACTATTCCTTACACTTCAAAAGAAATTACATAGCTGAGCCTGTGTGTTTGGAGACTGACTGTATTCCTGAGAGTTCTCGGAATTAACTTCCATGTAGAATGCCGTGTATCTTGAAGGATGAGTAAAAAAACTTGACAATTTGAAGCCTGTATTATGGCTACTTTTATTTTTATTGTTATAATTATAAACTTAATAATAACTACAGCAACCGTTTAGAAATTAGATCAACTAAAGATTTTGTTTTTTCCCAGGGAGGAGTAGTTTATCACCATCCTTGCTAAAATTGCTGGTATGTAGTGAGTGTAAAAAGCAGGCTGACTTTAAGTTGGTTTTACTATTTTCAAATTCTCTGCAAATTTGCACCCCTTTATTAACTTCACCTAAGGTGGACCACTCCCACTGGTTCAGCATTTGTACTCTGCTACAACTCTGGGAAACCCCAGAACAAAGCAAAACAGAGACAAGAAGAGATTCTTCCCCACTTGTTCACAGAGTACTTCTCAATTTAGATACCAAGCGTGCTCCAGCGGGGCCTGGCAGGCGGTCACAGTCGTGGACAGTAGAAGTGGGACCCAGAGAGAGAGGCAGCCATGTCCACAGACCTGGGCAGGGCCCAGGTGCCTGCCAGGCAGAACAGCACTGTGGAGATTCCTAGAAATGCTTTGCAGGTGGAGAGGCAGCCTTCCACAGGTAGGGCCCTGTACCAGCAGGTCTGGGCAAGAGCCAGCACTCCTAGATATACCCAAAGATGGGCAAGAGTCAAGACAGGAAGAATTTCTGCCCACAGAGAGCAGAGTCTAAGTAGGGCAAAAGTCAAATAAGTAAACATCATGATACATTATAACAGAAGAGATAGAATTTACTTTAATGTTGTGTATGTTCTGATCAGCAGAATGCTAGACAAACATGGATGGGATATTTGAGAAAGATTCCCAGGAGAAAGGATGTTTCAACCAACTCTTTAAAAAGAAATAGGATTTAGTGATCTCCTAAACTGAATTTTCCCTGCTGTGGTGGCTTCAGGCGTGGCTCTTGGGTAGATAAGATATTTTGGGGGCGACAGTGCTCCCGAAGATCCCCTTACATTAAACAACATCATAATACTCAAGATTTATTGAACTTTCACAATATGCCAGGTAGTGTGCTTGGTGAATTATACTCATTATATAACTGTATCCTTAATGCAGTCATATGGGGTAGGTGCCATTACCATCCTCATTTTATCAAGGAGGAAACTGAGGCTTTGAACAGCCAGGAAATTCACCGAAGGTTGTGAACTATGAAGTGGCAGAGGTGGGATTTAAATGCAAACAGTTTGACTTCAGAGTTTAGGATTTAATCTTCCAATTGTCTTCTAAAAATGAACACAGGAAGACATTTGGATCATCGTTCACTTGAAACCCATAGCTCGTTCTTCCTTGATATGGTCTGGATATTTGCCCCCCTCCAAATCTCATGTTAAAATTCGATCCCCAATGTTGGATTTGGGGCCAGGTGGGAAGTGTTTGGGCCATGGGGTAGATCCCTCATGAATGGCTTGGTGCCCTTTCCACGGTAATGAGTGAGTTCTCATCCTGTTAGTTCACGCGAGAGTTGGTTGTTTAAAAGAGCGTGGGCACCTCTCCTCGCTTTCTTGCTCCTTCTCTTGCCGCATGACATAGCTGTTCCCGCTTCACATTCCCCCTTGATTGGAAGCTCTTTGGAGCCCTCACTAGAAGCAGATGCTGGTGCCAGGCTTCTTGAACAGTCTGCAGAACCGTGAGTCAAATAAACCTCTTTTCTTTATAAATTGTGCTTCTTTATAGCAACACTATAAAGGACCAATATTGCTCTTCCCAAGCTGCATATAAGACTGGCTTTGCTCTACTGTGACAGCCCCTGTAGGTATTCAGCTGAGCTGTGGTTGGCAAAGACAGAGATCATCGCCAGAGACTATCCCAATGGGCAAGATTCAGACTTTGTGTTTGAACTCCATCTCCACTACTTCTTGGCAAAATAATCTTGGCTAAGTCATTTGCCCATTCTAGCTCAGTTTCCTCATCCATAACGTGGGGATGCTAAGAACTAAGACTCAGGATTTTTCTGAAGATTAAATGCAAGTAGGTGAAATAGCAGCTAGCACATAGTAGGCCCTTCATCAAGTGCTGCTCTAAATTTCTCAGAGTTAACTAAGCAGGGCATATCAAAATTGGTTTCGGAAGAAAATTTAGCTGGCACTCAATTTAGTTCTTCCACTGTGACATATTTTGAATGTGAAGTAAAAGACCCCAGGATTGCTATTTATTTTAAACAACAAGCACCTGTCATTGCTGAAATTAGAAACACTTGCAAAACCATGCTACAAAATATTTATAAATTCACAAATGTGTTTTAATTGCTCCTAAGTAAAATGAATTCAGCTGTAGTTTTTTTACTTTATGAAAAATATGCCTTCATTTCTTTCTCCCAATCTTAATTATAGCTGTTGAATATTGAATTTGCACAGCCAATTGTACAGTATTTGTGCTAAATGGAATTTTGAGGGTTGGAAGGAAAGGAAGAAGGTGTTGGAGATAGATGGCTTAATATGAAAGAAGCACTTCGTATTTCAGACAAAAATTAGGCCAGGACAGTGTATCTTTATATGGCCTCATAGCTCCTATCTACAGAAAGAAATTCATTTAGCTAATTTTTGAGTTCTATTTTCCTTTTACTCTAATAATGTGTGAAGGTATCCAAGTACTCACCACAATTCTTGTTTCTTCCTTGAGTCCAGGGAAAATAAGTTTTATCTAATAGAATAAATAGTGCTGTCAACTTCCAATGTCTATGACTTTCTTAGAATTGTATCTCTGACCCAATTCCCTACCAGACTTTTAAACATTAAGCTTTTTAAATATCTTCCTCTAATTTAAAGTAATTTCTTTGTGGGAGAGTTAGAAAGCAATAACACCTAGGACAAATCCAACCTACAAATATATTTTGATTGGTGTTTAAAAACTTAATTTTTTTTTAGTTGGAAGATTTCTTTTGTCTTTTTTATAGTAGTCACTATTCACAGGTGTGAGATAATATCGCATTGAGGTTTTGATTCCCATTTCCTTGAGGATTAGTGATGCTGAGCACCTTTTCATGTACGTGTCAGCCCTTGTATGTCTTCTTTTGAGAAATGTCTATTCAGGTCCTTTGCTAATTTTTTAATAAGATTATTTGCTATCTTGCTGTTGAGTTGTTTGAGTTCCTTATATATTTTGAATATCAGCCTGCTCTGATTTGAATGTCTATGCTCCTCCAAAATTCATATGTTGAAATTTAAACCCCATGGTGATGATATTCACAGCTGGGCCTTTTAGGAGGTGATTAGGTCATAAGAGCTTTGCCTTTATGAAGGAATTGGAGCCCTTGTAAAAGTGCTGTAGGGGATTAGAACCTTTTATGAGGGCCTTTCTGTCCCTTCCATCATGTGAAAACACAGCATTGATCCCACCCAGAGGATGCAGCAACAAGGTGCTATCCTGGAATCATTGAGTGGCCCTCGCCAAACACTGAGGAAGGAATCTGCTGGCACCTTGATCTTGGATTTTTCAGCCTCAAGAACTGTGAGAACTAAATTTCTATTGTTTATAAATTACCCAGTCTGTGATATTTTGTTATAGCAGCACTAATGGACTAAGACATAGCCCCTTATCAGATGCCTAGTTTGCAAATATTTTCTCCAATTCCATAGGCTGCCTTTTCATTCTGTTGATTGTGTTTCCTTTGCTGTGCAGAAGTTTTATAGGACATGGATAAAAGAGAATCCTTGTACAACTATTGGTGTAGCCATTATGGAAAACAACATGGAGGTTAAAACTAGAACTACCACATGATCCAGCAATCCCACTTCAGGGTGTATATCCAAAGGAACTGAAACTAGTATCTTAAAGAGGTATTTTTACTCCCACGTTCATTGTATCATTATTCACAATAGCCAAGATATGGAAACAACCTAAGTGTCCTCATCAGATGAATAGAAAAAGAAAATGTGATATATACACACACACAATGGAATATTATTTAGCCTTAAAAAAGAAGGAAATTCTGCCATTTGCAACAACATGGGTGAACTTGTAGGACATTATGCTAAGTGAAATAAACCAAGCACAGAAAGACAAATATGTGCTATATAATCTCACTTATATGTGAAATTATATGTGGAAAAAAGGCAAACTCATAAAAGCAGAGAGTATAATGGTAGTTACCAGGGGTTGGGGGTAGGGAGAATGGGGCATTGTTGGTCAAAGAGTACAAAGGTTCTGTTATGTGGGATGAATCTCTTCTGGAGATCTAACATACAGCATGGTGACTATAGGTAATAATACTGTATTGTATACTTGATATTTGCTAAGAGAGTTCATCCTAAGTGTTCTTACCACACACACACATACACACACACACACACACACACACAAAATCATAACTGTGTGAGGATTAGCTTGCCTGTGGTAATCATTTCATAATGTATAGGTATATAAAAACATCATGTTGTATACTTTAAATAGATATGATTATTTGTGAAAAAAATGGGAAGATTTCACATAAAATGTGCATTTTTGCTCTTGAAAAAATTGGACAATTAAGAAAACTGGCCCCACTGTAACCTATGGCAGTGGTTCTCCAAGTACAGTTGCTGTATCAGAAGCATCATTGTCACCTAGGACCTTGATAGACATGCAAATTTCTGGGCTTTCCCCAGACCTACAAGGTCAGAAACTTTACAGGTGGTCCCAGAGACCTGGATTGTAATCAGCCTCCATCCAGGTCATTCTGATGCACACCAAGTTTGAGAACCCCTGCCCTGTGGCAGCCATCTGCAGGAGGTCCTTGGAAGCAGGCATCTTTCCACTGGTCTTCGATGGTCTAGCTTGCCCTGGACCTATTGTGGACATGATGTGTGTTCAAATGCTCACTTGCCCTTGATCTTCCTAGGGACAATTACCTAACCAGTGCCAGGGGTCAGCCAATTTCATGGGTGTATGACCTTTCTAGTTGCACAGGTTCCATGCTCAGCAGAGGCCCAAGTTTGCTTTAATGCTTTGCTGTTCTGTCATGAAATTCTTAATAATTTTATCTTTGAATTTGTGTTTTGTAAGGTCTGTGAGTAGAAGGGACACACCATTTGGCAGCACACATAGGCTTGAGCTCATGGACACAGAGCAGATGGGTAGCAGGTGGCCACAGGCTGGCTGCCAGGGGTGCATGGGGAAGTCCAGGGGACCACGGATGCCCCGAGGGGTGATAGAACACACAAACAAATGTTTTGATCATATACAAACCATACAGAAACTATTGGTGCTCAGGCAATAAATCTTATCAGTAAATTAGTTAAAGATAATAGTGTACACATGGACATTGCTATAAAGCATATCAAGGAATTTGCAGTAAGCTGAATGTTTGATCTCCCCAAAATTTATACGTTGAAATTCTAACTCCCAATGTGATGTTATTAGGATGTGTAGCCTTTGGGAGGTGATTAGGTCATGAAGGTGGGTCCGTCATGAATGGGACTCAGTGCCCTTGTAAAGGAGAGCCCAGGGAGCTCTGTCTGCCATGTGAGGACACCACAAGAAGTTACTGGTCTGTAACCCACAAGAGGACCCCCACCATAATCTGACCATGCTGTCACCCTGGTCTTAAACTTCCAGACTCCAGAACTCTGAGGAATAAATTTCTATTGTTTTTAAGCCACCCAGTCTGTGATACTTTGTTATAGCAACCCAAACTAATTAAGACACAGCTAACGGAATTCTTCAAAGAGTTTAGAATCTCTGGGTTTGAAAACCACTACACCATTGCAAACCAAACATCCACAGGTTTACAAATAGAAGTTAAATTTAAAGACTATCACCACTGATGAAAAAGAATACTCTTTTCTGATAAAGCTTTGGATGAACTGACTATTAAGAAGAAAACAATTTTAAGATTAATGTTTCCCTGTAATTGAAGATACAGGAATGCAAGGCACAAACAGGTGTTTGAATTATATGCAAATCATTAAGCCACTTTTGGTTTCTTGTATGACCTCTACAAGTTACAAAAAATGTCAAAGGAAACATTAAAATGCCATTGTATAAATTTACACTTAAAATTAAATTCAGACTTATACAAAACTGATTTATACAAAGAGCTAAAACTTTTCAGAAAAATTATTTCTCAAGAATTATTAGCTCTAGATATACCAAGATTTATATTTCAAATAATTTATCAAAAATTTCTCCCAATGTTGTCTTTAAAATTACTCTTCATAGTTCTAGTAATAGTTGCAGCAGAAAGATCCTTCTCAAAATCAAAAAGTATCAAAAGTCATTTGTGATTTTTTTCTTTTGTAAAAATTAATATATCATAGCCATACATATTTTGAAGGTACATGGGATATTTTGATACATGTACACAATGTGTAATGATTGGGTCAGGGTGATTGGAATATCCAGCACCACAAACATCTTTGTGTTGGTGTCTTATTATAGTTTGTTTTACATTGCTGTAAAGGAATGCCCGAGGCTGGGTAAATCATAAAGAGGTTTATTTGGCTCATGGTTCTGTGGGCTGTACAAGAAGGTTGACATCAGGATCTGCCTTTGGTGAGGGCCTCAGGGAGCTCCCACTCATGGTGGAAGGTGAAGGGGAGCTGGCCTCACCTGGCAAGAGGAAGGAAGTGAAAGAGAAAGGGGAAAAAGGTGCCAGGCCCTTTTTCATAATCAGTTCTCATGGGAACTAATAGAGCAAAAACTCAGTCATTGCCTGGAGACAGCTCTAAGCCACTCATGAAGGATCCACCCCCATGACCCAAACACCTCCCACCAGTCCCCACCTTCAACATTTCATTCAAATTTTAACATCAGATTTGGAGAGGACAAAGGTTGGGAACATTACAAGTCTTCTAGCTATTTTGAAATATGCAATAAATTATTGTTAACTATAATTTCCCAACTATACTATGGAATACTAGAACTCATCCCTTGTATCTAACTGTATTTGTTCCCATTAACCAACTTCTCTTCATCTCCCCACCCCATTCCCTTCCCGCCATTCTACTCTTATCCTCCACAAGATCCACTGTTTTAGTTCCCACGTATGAGTAAGAACATATGATATTTGTCTTTCTGTGCATGGTTTATTTCACTTAGCCTAATATCCTCCAGTTCCATCCCTGTTGCTGCAAATGACAGGATTTCAGTCTTTTTTTATGGCTGAATAATATTTCTCTGTGTATACATACCACCCCTATTCTTTATTCATTCATTTGTTGATGGACACAGTTTTGATTCCACATCTTGGCTATTGTGAATAATGCTGCAAAAACGTATCTCTTTGGTATACTGATTTCCTGATATACTGATTTGCAGTGGGATTGCTGGATCCTGTGATAATTCTATTTTTAGTTTTTTGAGGAACCTCCATACTGTTTACTGTTTTCCACAGTGGTTATACTACTATACATTTTCACCAGCAGTGTACAAGCACTCTCCTTTCCTCTCATCCTCACCAGCATTTGTTTTGTGATCTTTCATTTGCCAAGAGCAATTGCTGTCAATTATATTGATTGAAAATAAAGTTGTTAAAAGTATAAATTTGATTTACTTAATAAATGAATACACAGAAAATAGAGCCAGAGAAATCTTATGATTAATCAAGTCATTACATTAATATTTATTATTAATAAAGTGTTGAGTTTATTAGTATTTATTATATTGTATAAAATTGTGACAACAAATTTTGTTTGCAATTTGTTAAGTTTATGTTGTTACTCTTGTATTATTGCCACCCCATTGTGTTTCACAGTAATAAAACATTTTTAAAAGTAAAAGCTTTATAGTTTAGTATCTTACACAGCAATTTCCCCTACCTTTTCAGCCAGAGGCCCTGCATTTTCATTTTGCACAGCTCCCTCAAATTAGGTAGCGGGTCTTGCCTATGACATTTGAGGTAGCCACCCTCAGGTATAGAAACTAACACAAACCATAACAAGCAAAAACAATCAGAAGACCCACTTTTAAAACCCAGCACTGGGACATTCTGTAAGACAGTTTGTGTTTTCAATGTCTTGTAGATGAAAATGGTGGTGAGATGGCTTAGTAGTAAAGAAGACTAAAGAGACATAATAACTAGAAGTAATGCAGAAACACCGATCGGGTCCTGGATGTGGAGAAAACTATAAAGGAAATTTGGGGACAGTTGGGGAAATTTGAATTTGACCTTGATGTTAGACAATGTCACTGAATAACATTTAATTTATTGTGATAATGGTTATGTAGAATACTGGTTGTAGAGGAGAACATCCTGCTCTTCAGAAATACACGGGATTTTTTAGGAGCGAGGTGTTACGATGCTTATGGGCCAAATGTTAACAATTGATGAATTTGACTAAAAGATGTACAGGTATTTATGGTGCTATTTCTGCTATTTTGAGGGATTGAAGTTTTTTGCAAAAAAATTGGAGAAGGTACATTAATAGGGCAAAAGGGAGCTTTCTGGGGAGTTGGTGATGATCTATATTTAGACATGGGTGGGAGTTGCAAGGGTGTAACTTCAGTTCAATTTGTAATAATCCATTCAGTTGTTCACTTAAAGTTTTTGTATTCTTTTGTGTATATGCTATTTGTCAATTAGAATGTTTCAAAATAGTAATTTATAATTGAGCGAGAAATGCCCAAATGTGATTTATCGTTATACCACTGTGTGCACATATTTCAGCGCTCAGTGTTTTTGTAGTACGAGGGTTTTGCCAATTAATCAATCACTTTTCTTTTGTTTGTTTTGCACATCAGCTTCCAGATTCCACATTCAAAATTGGAACCAAAACTTCAGTATGGAAGCGGAGCAGACATAAGATGAGGAAACTTAATTAGAGATGACATTTGCAGGGGTGGATCCTGCTGTTGTATAAATGGTTTGAAGCTTATACAGTTTTGAGGGCCCTCCTTCAGGAAAATAATATAAAATTAGGCCTGGAAGTAAATATTGATTTAGGACAGTCTAAGAAGTGAGAAATCTGCCTCTGGCATTTATTTTTTTACTATTTTAAGGTAGGACAAAAAACAACAAAAAAAAACCCTTAAACTATTCTCATTTTGATTCCTCCTATTGCAGCCAATACTCTCCTGTATTCACTATATTCCCATTGCTTTTCCCAGGCACCTGCAATGACAGTTCTTATTTTTTTCATGACTAAGGGAACAAACTCCCTCTATTTGTTTCTAAACAATAGCTGGAAAAGGAGCAGTAGATCTATAGATATATATATAGTTAGTATTATGGAAACGAGGATTAAAGTAGAATCTCTGATTTGCTTCTATCTAAAATAACATAAAACAATACATACCTCACCCTTCTTGCTGAGCTCAAGAGCCTAGACATGGTCCACGTAGCAGGTACCATGTAACAGCTCACAGGTGACCAAACTGAGCTTCATTTAGTCTTCCCAACGGCCTTCTGAGATGAGAACTATGACTCCCATTTTGCAGCTGAAAACATTTCCTTGCATTCAACCAGAGAGTAATGCTTGAGCCAGAATTTAAATTAGGGTTTTTGCTCTTAAGGACTACACTTTAACCATTACACGCTGCCGTGCCAGCCCACTGGAGCACTTTCTTTCAGAAGCTGGGACACACAAACGATTATGATCTTTTTTTTTTTACTAGTACATTCTAGAATGATGGCAATCTTAAGTTCAGGGATAAGGTGTCTGCTTCTCATGCCTCTAATAAGAGAGATGGAATACAGAAGAGTTGAATTTTAAAGAGAATGTCTCAGGCAAGAGGACAAACAGAATAAATTTAACATGGCTATATAACTTAGGCTCTTGCTTCTAACAAGATCAGTCTTTCCTGCTTAGTAAACTCTCCCTATCCCAAAAGGGAAAACAAGAAAATGGTACATTTTATGAATAGAAAAATGCATCTGGCTGATGTACATTTGGTTTTTTTCTCCTTAATTTTCATACTTAAGTCACTAAATTAATGCAATTTCCTGGTTCCTTTTCCTAATTAAATTATTTTCCTCCTATACCCGCCAACTAAACTTACCAAGAGAGTATAGGGACATAAACATTTTGGTTTTATTTTTTTCCAACTCATTTTACTCCATTGTAGAGCGGTTTTATGAAACTTCATGCTGCAAAGGCAATCAACTTCTCTCTCTCTTTCTCTTTCTTTTTAAGGAACTGACAAACATAAATAAATAAACCTCAAAATTTGACTTATAAATGAACTTATCCAGGGTCAGATGTTTTTCTGTAAAAAATCATATGGAAAATTATGCAGTCTTCCCGCTTTGTTTGTATAAAACCCAAATCAGCGTCAATCAGCTTGTCTTGATTTGGTATCAAGCCCCAGAAATGTGACTGGCAAAGCTTAAATAGGTTTCAGGACCAGCTAAAAAGGGACAATCACTGGCGGATAAAAAACAGTTAATCTTTTGAAGGCAGGCATCGGAGAGCATTTGGTAAAATCAGGCAACCCTAGGTTCTCATTAGGCCTTTCTTTCCAGCACGAAAGACTTCTGCCTTCATTTAGTGACACTGTCCATGGACCAGTTTTCTGCAGTACACAAAACAGATATGTTTGCCTTATAGGTCTGGCAAACAAGTCTTGTCTTTCATTATTAGGACAAGTTTATTGATACTGAGACAGGCCGAGTTCCTGCTTCCACTTGTGTTTGAATTCCTGGGCTACGGCTGAGTCTCTTCTGGAAGGAAGTGTAAAATCACTATTGGCTGCTAGTTCAGACCTGATTTTTTGGAGTTAAAACTTCTTTCTAGTAACTCAAGACACAGAGCAAATAGTAAGTCCTTCAACTTTTGGCAAAATGTTTTTATAATTCTAGGGGCAGCGAGTCAGGGGAAGATATTCAGCCATCAAATGAAAAAATTGTAATGTTAGAAATACACAGAGTATTTATTCTGTGTCTCCCTCCCTCCTTTTAAGAGAAGTCTAGCCTCATGTTTCTTGAGAGTAGAGAAGGCAATTCTTTTGGATTGGCACCTTGAACCACATTTAGGATGGGCAAGGCTGAAGTTTCATGGGAACCGTCCTCCCCTGTGCCTCTTGGAGGACACTTAACTACCCTGTCCTTGGGACACCGGACAGACACTTCCCCTCCAGTGTGCAGCCACAACCTTGCTGTCCACCCTCCCTACAGGCCACTCAAGAACCCTTTTGGGAGTGGCAGGGGGGTGTTCTCCCGGGAAAGGAATTTTTTAAGAGTCTATTTCACAATTTCCTCTCAGGTTTACAAAGGTCAGTTGGAGACGAGAAAGTAAAAGTTAGGCCCAATTTTAGCAATCCTTCATTGAAGCCGATAGTAAAAGAACTCTAAAAATGCTACTTGATCTTCTTTACAACTATTATGTCAATGCAATGGTGGTTAATAACATAAACAAGGTAAATTGACATTAAATTTAATAGAAACCATGGGCTATACATGAATAGTTTCTTTCTCCCTAGCCAAATGCAGTCATTATTCAACAAGTATTTGTTCAGCATGCCACCATGAAGAAAACTGACCTAAAGTTTGGCTGAAACCTTGCCCCGGTGACCAAACACCCTCGACAGAGGTAACAATGAACAGTGATAGACGGGGAAACATTGATTACAAGAAGCAGATGTCAGTAGTAGAGAGGACTGAACTTACAAATAAACAGTGGCTAATTAACCCGGAGTGAATTCCAGTAGGCCACCTGGCTATTTTTGACGTCATGAAATGGAGGCCGAGGGGAAGTAAAAGGATGAACTGGACAACCTCAAAGAGCTAAGCGAGAGATTTTGTTTAGGGAGCCCTCTTGCTGTTGACAAACCATGCTCGGAAATTATGCAGAGATACCAGGAGCTGGAGTGCAAGCAGGGAATGCAGCCCCGAAACTGTCTGGACTTGTTTGCTAAACAGGTAAATTACGACAGGTGGTTGGTGGCGACAAAAGTCAATTTATTTGGGGGGTTAGACTGCTCGTGGTGAAAGGTGTGTTGAAAATTACCTAATAGAGTTATCTTGTTTTTGTCTCAGGATTCATAGCAGTAGAAACTGAGATCAAGAAAGTGTCCTACCTCAGGGTATCAATTGACTAGCAGACTCAAAACCCGTCTCACTTTAATTCTTCTTTTAGAATCCAATCATCCAGATACACTAAAACTTGGCACAAAGGAAAATGGTAAATCTCTATACACATAGTCTCTGACACAAAGACCACAAATATTTGTGAAAGTGTAGTTATCCCGGCATCTCTAGAGTTCCATCTGATAATCTTGTTGATGAATTATATGCAGATATGTGATTATATGAGACAAATGGGATAAATGGAAAGGAGAAATGCATGGGGCTGATATAATTCTTTGCAACCCTTCTGAAATTTCAAACTCAGTTTCTGACAATGGAAACATAATAAGAAATGCTGTAATTTTTTCAAAAAAGAACTCCTCCCCCCACCCAATCTTGTAGCCAAAACATTAAAGATGATAGAATTGATCTTGTAGAA
Organism: Varecia variegata; assembly: GCA_028533085.1. Lineage (NCBI taxonomy): Eukaryota > Metazoa > Chordata > Mammalia > Primates > Lemuridae > Varecia > Varecia variegata. Next base: position 12,613,887 of record CM052439.1, read on the forward strand.
GCTCTTAAAAATGTGGTCAATTAAAAGCAGACTCCCTAATGAGTAGAAAAACTAGATATCATTACCAATGTGGATTGGTCAGGTCAATCTGGTACTGGTTAGGTTATCTTGTATGGAAGCACTGCATGTGATATCCACTTTAGATACAAGAACTACAGATGTGTGTAATGTACTCCTTACTGTAGTATCTGTCTCACTCATCTTACACCACTTTGTTTTTTTTTAAAAATGAAGCCTGCCATTCTACCCCCCAAATGATGAGGTTAGTTTTACATTCTGATATTTTAAAAAGACCATGCTGACATATTTCTTATGAGATACTAATATACTGATTTTGGTTTGTTGGCTTTTATTCAGTTAGATGTGGAGATTCATTCAGAAAGTATAGAATGATTGAATTATTGATTGATGGAGGGATTGGATGGTAAGGGTTGGTACTGCCACGTGATAATTGAAAAGCAGCATTAACATTACCTGGCATTTGGAGTCTTTTTTATTATTAAATTGTTGACTCAGTATATGTAATTAAGCAGGGTATAATGAAAATAAGGGGGTTCAAAGATTTGTCCCCAAATGTTTCTCCCTTCTGTATTGTTTCCAACTACTAAAAGGTAGAAAATAAGGGTGAATGAAAAATTGACCTTGGCAGCCAATCAGATGATTTTTGTTGGAAAATTTTCCCCTGAACTCTAAATAAAGGTAGGTTTGACTATGTATTAATATCAACAAACTTACCACCCACAGAGATTTGCACACATACCACACAGGGTATCATCTTATGGCTCTGTGACAATTGTGTCTCCACAAGCCAAGTGTTTTCTAGCTATTTTAAATTTCTACATCTGATTTGTTACTGGTTTTCTCTTGCAAAACCCTTTTTTCTCTAACTGCTCATTTTTACTTGTTTTTATAGCAAGGAAGAAAATAGAATAGGAAAAAATGTTACATCAAATAAGATGGTGAGATCCAATTCCAGTTAGTTAGCACAGCTTAAGTAACTATCATGTATTTGACATAACTATTATGTGTCTAATATAAGGCCCTGTGCTAAATTCAGGAATTTCAAGTCTAGTCGTTTTCGTGGACTTTGTTTCTACACTTCCTGTGGTCCTGACCCTGGGAATGTTTAGATTCTGTCAGCTCCCTCTTTTCAAATTCATCAAGAAAAAGTAGCCCTGAGAGAGGTACTTAGTCTGTACCACGGGTTTTGGGGGGCCCTGCTGGGACGTATTGTGGAAACCAGCTGCCTAGCAGTGAGCAGTGGTTGAGGGGTTTCACTGACTCACATCATAACAAACTTGAATCTCTCTTTTCATGGGAAATAATAATGCAGGATCCAAAGTTTACACTGAAACTATTATAGAGAAAAACTTTTAAAGCCATTGCCCTCCACTATCTAAATGCTTAACTGTATGCATGGGGTCTACGCGAGATAATTATTTCAAACCATCTTCAAGAGAGAATAATTTAGCACATTTGGAACTATTAATAACCCAGGATTGAAGCCTTAAAGTGCTAATTGAGGTAGGAAGGGTGTGACTATCATGGAGAGGAGTTTGGGACTGACTGGAGGTGGGACACAAAGCTGTGTAAAGATTTGAGACCAGGGTTATTTCAAGAGCCTCCAAACCTGTTCCCTTTTTCTGTTTTACCCTCTCCAAGGTATCCTATATAATGTTATCAAATTGTTCCTCTTAAAAACAATTTTTAAATTTTATATTACTTATAATCTTGAAAACCTTCAATGGATAAAATGCAAATGCTTTCTTTACAACACCCATGCATGGTCTCATACTATCAATTTTCCCCTTCTCGCCTCCACCCTTGTGCAAAGCTCACCTCTTCCTCATTACTCCCGTGTCCATTTGCGGGCTACCTTGAGGCCCACAAGGAACTGGATCTAGAGGAAGATTTAGATATTTATTGGCTGGTCCCTCAGCACCTTCTCTGTCCTCACTCTTCTCCTCTCCACCCTCTCTGCTTTGGCAATTTTCAGAATGAATCCTTGCGTTGAAATCCCAAATTATACCCTCTTTTCATTACCATTGTTAATTAGCCCACAGAAGGTTCAGCCTGAGAATTAGATATGCAAATGCAAATTTGACTTTCAAGTTTAACTACTTGTGTAACCCCATTGCAGTGTACACTGTCAACATATATTGAGATACACTGTATTTGTTATAAATCTCTGTAGACAGCCAGCCTAAGTTTGGACTATAATTTGTAGATGTATTACCTTGCCAGGACAATCCAGTTCTGCTCCTTAAAAAACACCACAGGCACACCTGAGTCAACATGGCCAGTCCCCAGCAGAGAGGGGTGTTGCTCTGAAGTGGGTGATTCACTCTCTGCTAGCAACTCACTCCCCAGCATGACCTGGCCAAATCAGTGTATTCCTTCTGAATCACGAGTCATATCTACAATTAACTTGGGCCACCGAAAAAGAGGGAAAATGAAAGATGTTGAAGGAGCCAGTGTAATCTTCCTCAGGGCATAGATTCTAGCACTTAAGACAGAGTAGGGAGTTACAAGATTAATTTTCAGAAAAAGTATAAAACAGAGATCCAGAAAGAGAAAAAATGAAAAATAAATGTTCGTTTGTTTTTTAAAGATGATAATGAGATGCCACTACACACCAATTAGAATGACTTACAAAAACTGTCAACACCAGATGCTGTTGAGGGTGTGGAGCGACTGACACTGTCATACCTGCTGTTGGGAATGTAAAGTGATCCCCGCCACTCTGGAAAACTGTTTTGCAGTTTTTACTATAAAGTTAAATATGCATTTACCATATAACTCACTATCCCATTTTTAGGAATTTACCCAAGTGAAGTTAAAACTTATGTTTCAAACAAAGCAGGGTACATCAATGTAATGGAAAACTACTGAGCAATAAAAAGTAATAACTGTTGATACATGGAACAGCTTGGCTGGATCTCAAAGGCGTTATGCTGATTGAGAGAGGACAGTTTCCAAGGATTGTGTACTGGATGCTTCTAGTTAAATAAAAGTCTCAAAAGACAAAACTGTAGAGACAGAGAATGGATCAGAGGTTGTGGGGTGGAGTGTGGGTAGAGGTGGAGGAAGAGGGATATAAAGGAACAGTGTGAGGGATTTGGGGGATAGAACTGTTCTCTACCCTGATTCTTAGAGTATTTCCATGAATCTATACACATGTTAAAGTTATAGAGTTTTACATCAAAAATTAATTTTACTGTAAATTTAAAAATATTAAACCTTAAAAAAGAGGTAAAAGGCATGAACAGAAAAGAGTATCTAGCACAGATTACTCTTTCTTTAAAATTTAAGTACAATTAAAAAAAAAAAAAAAACAGTGCCTAAAGGATTTCTTTCTAGCTGCACAAAAAAATTGCAGAAACCACTGAAAACCTACCAGGTAAGACGCTTGGAATTTGTCATTTGATTTTTCAAGTTGCATAAAACTAGTTTCCTGACATGCAAAATAGAGAATTAGATGAAGAATTTGTTTATATTGTGATAGAAACTACAAAACCACATTTTTTCCTTGCATATTTATTGCTTGACAAAAAGCCTTTACTAAAATGCGAGCCTATAAAAAATATTGCCTGTGGAAAGTTTAAAGTTTAAATGGACATATCATCTTTGGAAATGACATTTGCTAATGCAAAACCATCGGCCTCTTTAATAGGCAAGTTTTTCTCTCCAACTTGTATGGCTTGGAGGGTGGTTATCATGGATAGAGACCACAGCAAAGTAAGGCAAGGCAAGTTTCATTCTTTGTTTTGTTTTGTTTCTCTTTTTGGCTTTAGTTGTTTATGCCTATCATTCCCCCAAATTTATGGGCTTAATCAGCAATCAAGAGACACAGCTTTGTTGCTTACATGGGGAGATGTGACTTTATGTAGCTATGCATTTCAAATATTCATCAATTCAGATAATAAAGTAATGCCTTTATTGTTTCTGTACAGAATCATCCGTTTCACTGTGTGTATGTGTGTGGTTTTATAATTAGGCTACACATTTACCAGATCTTTATTTTAAACATCTAATACCAAGAGTTTACATTAGCACATATTTTCCCTTTGTGATTTTTCTTTTTTTACATGGGAGAATATTTGTTTATTAAGTAATTTAATTTTTTTTGTATGTTTAGCAATCTGATGCTTTTGCACAGAGAGAGGCATTTCACAATTCTAATGGCTTCACCTTCTCAACTCATGGATCACCTATAATTTCAAGGCAGCTACCATTGTTAAAAACATAACACAACAAAGCAAAACAAAGATATCTGTGGAAGAATATAAGGGCCTAGAACAGGAATAAATAAACTACGACTTGTGGGCCATCTGCCTGTGTTTGTAGATAGAGTTTTATTGGAACTTGGCCATATCCATTTGTTTATGTTTTATTTGCAGGTGTTTTCATGGTACTATGGCAGAGTAGAGAAGTCATGACAGAGACTGAATGGCCCACAAAGTCAACAATATTCACTATCTGACTTTTTACAGAAAAGTGTGCCAACCCATGGCCAAGAGAGTTATCTCAACCACTGCTTCATTTTTGTTATGCCAAATTTTATCTTAAACATTTTAAAAACTCACGTTATATTTAAATAAAATCTCAGTTCACTCACTTTGAAAACACCTTGAAAGGATGTTAAATGGAATTTGAAATTAAGCATTGGACAAAATCCATTGAGATTCTGCTTATCAAAGCCTGAATGTGGAATGTCTAGGACTGGGCCTCCGCAATGAAATACACATGTAATATTCACAAAGCTGTTAAACATCAAAGGTCTCGCTGTGCCCAGCCTTGCTAAGTGATGGGAAAAACCAAGACCCAAGAATGGGCATTTGAGTAATGAGAGAGTATGCTAGGTAACACTTAACCTGGAAGATGTATATATATTTTTTTCAGCCTAAATCCTTGTATTTCTTTAAGAGAAACAACCCTTCCATCTCTGAGGCATAAATTGGAGACTATTAACAAAAGGAATTTTGAGTATTTAAAGGTAGTCACTCAGGGGAGTTAAGTCTTCAGCATTTCCTTTGTTGCATGGATTTGGGTAATAGCCAACAGGAAAAAACAATGCAAATAGAACCAGTTCACTTATCTTTCTCTATTTGGGTGTATGAATGGGTTATATTGACTTTAATATCCAATTTCATTGACTTTAAAACCTCCCTGATTGATGTCAGGAGATACAGTATGTTTAACTCTCCCACTCCCCTAACATGTCTAAGGTTTCCCAGGTTGTAGAGTCCCCACTAAGCTGCAATACCCAGTGCCAACTTCCTGTAGCTCAAATCTAGATGGTGCTGTGAACTTGCCCCATTGAGGCAGGACCTACCTCCTGCCATCTTGCTGCTGTTGCTATACTCGATGTTCGGGAGACCCAGCACTGCTGTTTAAAGGGAAGTGCCTGCTGATGCATCCTCTCCCATCCTATGATGCACACGCTGCCAGAATGGCTGTGCCAGCTGGGTTCCAGGACCAGCACACACTGTACCCAGGGCATTTCTGTTCTCCTTTCCTGTGATCCTTAGGCCTTGATGTTGTTGTACCTGGCTAATGTACAGGTGCCCGCTCTTGTGTCGAGGTCACTCCTACGGCCACTCATGTCTTTTCTATAATCTGGCCTCAGTCAGGGTTCTTCTAAAAAATCAGTAATGCATATTTGGATCTCTAATGGAAACAGCACGCAGTCTTGTTTCTCCCCAGGAGGACTCCTTTGCACCTGTGTAAATCAGAAGCAATCAGATTCTTGGGAGGAAGAATCTAACCAATTCTGCTGTCATCAAAATCGAAGCCTTAAACGTCCATGGATTTTTCTGGAAGGAGCTGTTATCAAGGCCTTTGACCACCGTATTTGAGTCCCATATTCTCTCCACCCAAGCAGGAGTAAAGCAAAAATGATGTTGTTGAACTCTAGGTAATACAGGCAGAAAAACTCCAGGAGTTCACTTTTGAACTTTGTAATTATCAAAGCTGAGGGCTACTTCAAAAATGTGGCCCCAGACCATCTATAATAAAATCATCAGGGTGTTCTAGAAATACCAATCCCTGCCTTATTTCCCAGCAACCCAGGGTTGGACCTGGGAACCCGTTTATTAGAAAGGATGGCACTAAACAGAAAGATCACACAGCAGATCTATTTATGCAGTAGGTACTTCCCATCTGCGGACTCCACCAACTGGGGATCAAAATATTAAAAAACATAATAATACAACTATAAAAAATACAAACACAAAAGCAATACAGTGTAACAACTACATAACATTGACATTGTATTAGGTATTATAACTGATCTAGAGATGATTTCAAGTATACAAGAGGCTGTGCGTAGCTTATATGCAAATACCATGCTATTTTATATAAGGGACTTGAGCATCTGTGGATTTCAGTATCCGTGGGGTGTCCTTGAGGATACTGAGGGATGACTATATATTATTAGCAATTTTCCATACATATGCATGTTTGGTGGAAAACTGCATATAGTTAATTTTATAGCATGGAACTGAATCTTTTCAACCAATCCTTTAGTTGGCTATAAAACTATGTCCCTACTGGTTCTCTTCTGAGTTTAGAATGACCATCTGGGAGCATTCCTTCTAGCAACATTCACAACAAGAACAGTATCTTACATGGAAGCCCAATAACAGATATATATCAACAAACACCTAAATGGTTTAAAAACACCCACCTAAGAGTATACTCTTCAGATTTCATCCAATTGATGAAATCTGAATATAGATACTGTGTAAGAAGCTCATTCCCCCCACAGAAAGATTGCCTATAATAATAAATACAACTGTAAGCAATATTTTTCTGCTGAACCACTTTTTATTAAAAGTAGCGGGGTCTGGGTTGGGCTAAAAGCTGAAATACAGATTGGCCACTGACCCCAGGCAATGCCATAGTCTGCTTTCTGTGTCCTCAGTTTTTCTGGGAACCCTGATGTTGTCTCTTAAACCAAGAGGCACTGAGATTAAAAAGGGAAATTTGGGATTATCTTTTTGTCAAAAAGAAAGGCATAGGTTTAGGATGATCCACTGACTACAAACTCCAGATCCGGGTCCTGGGAAATTTATCCTCTCCAATATGATGGCTGCCCATACAGAAACACAGGAATTAAATTTTCAGATATTTGTGGTGCCTTGTGTTAGCTATCTCCACAGTTGAAAAAAATTAATGTAAAACTTATCTCCCTTTCCTCAGTTTTTACTGGAGTTTTGTGTTATTAGACTGAATATTGGTTACTCTTGCATTGAAAAATATAAAATTATGCTTATAAATATAATAATATTCAAATTTATAATATTTATTCCATGTTCTGATCACCTACTAAAGAGCAACTTTAAGGCAGTCATTCTCCCTGTTACAGTATTTCATCCTAGATTGTTTTCTGATGTCTTGTCTTTTCCTCACTCCACCACATCACACTCTTTCTGTTTTTCTTCTTTTTCTCCGGTTCTTTCAGTCTACCTCTCCTTCTTTTTCCTCATTTGTCACTCTTGTATAGCTCTGTGCCTGAAACTAGGTCATGAGGCTGTCAAGATGTCAGCTTCAAATTTAGTTCTCAATTCGCTGTCTTAAACCACTTTATACTTTGAGAATGATTTGCTCTTCTTTGTGGTTAGATGGAACAATTTGAATACCCTTTATATTGCACATGAGTTTTTCTCCAGATATACCTACGTCAGTGCCTTCTCATAAGTCCTTGTGTGTTGGTATTCCCACACTATGGGATCCAGGTTGGCCTACAGACCTTCAGGTCTTGATAAATACATTTTTAAAAATTTAAAAAGCACCTTACAAAAGAATCATGAAGTTAATTATTGTCGCCACATTTATAAAACAATTCCAGTAACCAAACACGGCTTACTTCTTACAGATGCAATTATGGTTATGCCTCATTGAGGGAAAAGATTTTTAAATATTAAAAATAAGAAGAGCCACAGAAAACTCAAATATCCTCCCCTAGGAACCAATAGTAAAAATCTGGTATTCATTAAAATACTTGAATGCTAATGGAAGAGAAAAATGTAAGCCCTGTGTGTCTATTTCGTTGGACCAAGACAGTGTGGTTTCTCAGTTTTCTCAAGGCCTGGCCAACTTAGGATCTGGTGAGACTCTTTGGAGACAGGAAATGTGAGGTTGGATGTAGGGTAGAAATGGGTGAAAGGGTTTGGGGCTGCCTTGCACTGTACATCATCTTGACCTTTGCAGTGGGGAGGTACTTCCAGACACAAGAACCTCACTTCCCTTACTAATCCCCTTCTACTGCCAGAACCTCACTGCCACTGATGTGGAAGAAATGGTCCCAAAACAAAACAAGACAAAATGAAATGCAGAGACTTTAGAGCTGTGGTCCCCAACCACTGGGCCGCAGACTGGTACTGGTCCGTGGCCCGTTAGGAACTGGGCCACACAGCACGAGAGGAGCAGCAGGTGAGTGAGCAAAGCTTCATCTGTATTTACAGCCGCTCCCCATCACTCACGTCACAGCCTGAGCTCTGCCTCCTGTCAGATCAGCATAGGCATTAGATTGTCGTAGAAGCGAGAACCCTACTGGAAACTGTGCATGTGAGGGATGTAGGTTGCATGCTCCTTATGAGGATCTGATGCCTGATGATCTGAAGTGGAGCTGAGATAGTGATGCTAGTGCTTGGGAGTGGTTGCAAATACAGATTATCATTAGCAGAGAGGTTTGACTGCACAAGAAATGTAATGCACTTGAATCATCCCAAACCATCTTCCCATCCCCCTGGTCAGTGAAAAAATTGTCTTCCACAAAACGAGTCCCTGGTGCCAAAAAGGTCAGGGACCACTGCTTTAGAGGATCTATGGGTTTTGAAGTATAGGAAAGGATGAAATTGAAAACCAAGAGGATCCTAAAAGGAAGCGACCTTCTCCCATCCCCTTGCCCTACACACACCTGCCCTCCTGCCCCTACCTCCACGTAGACTATGAGCTGGAGCAGGACTGTCCAGGGATGTCTGCTTGGGTGTTTTTCACTTCAGGTGGCCATACTAATTAACATTCCACCAATAAGAGCCATTTGGGAACCGAGTTCCCTCCTCTTTGACATCTTAATTTTATTTTCAAGGCAAGGTTAAAGAATGCCGGCTATTAATACTTCAGAATAAACTGATTGAACCAGACTGCCTCCCCATAATTTCTAGGTAAGACCAGCCGTCCAAAGGAAATATGACTTCTCATTGCTGGTAGAGAGGGGATTTGTTGATGAGAACTCTGGATGGGGAAGGTCAGGAAGGTCCACATGGGTAATAGAATCTGAGGCTGACGGCAATTCACTGGTTCTGGGTACCTAGAGGCTTGGGGAGTGGAGAAAAAGGCAGGTGGGAGGCTGTCAAAGTCAATACTGGAGTGTTTCAAATGTCTGCCCCTGGCTAGGAAAGAAAGGAAAGCTCCGGGTCTGATAGCCTCTGGGAAAAGAGCTGGAACAGTTTTACAAAAGTCACCAGCCAAATTTCTGACTTGCCAATTAGATGAAGGGCAATGATAACTCCATTATGTCGTTGTTGAAATATCTTTTGCCAGGACTCTATCCTTTCAAATTGATGTACACATGGGACACATTTTGGTGCACAGTATGTGCTAAATAAATGTGAGCCCTTATTAGTAGTAGTATACATTGTAAAAATCATAAATGCTCACTTATTAATGATATACAATTTAATTAACTAATTAATTTGATTAGGTAACATATGAAGGGAATACACAAACTTAAAAGTTAATTGAGAAATAAAATACACATGAATAAAATGTTTACTCTTCTATTACAGAAACAGCAATAGACTAAAAAATATAGTTGTTAACATAGAAACAGTTTTCCCAAAAGGGAATTATCCTATAATAATATTTTGTATTTTTTTCATGAAATACATAGTAGATATTGTGGATTTTTGTTCTAAAGCCTTAGTAGTGGGCAAGGACTTTCTAAACATTGTACCAAAGGCAAAATCATAAAGGAAAAGTCTAAATTTCTCTACAAAAAAAATACTACTCAGAAAAGGAAACTGACAAACCCTATCTTATAAAGAATTTTACAAAAGATAAGTGACAAACAGAACTATTTGCAATATAATCAGGAAAAGGTTTAATATCACAAAATATAAAGACTACTCATAAATTTTTTAAAAAAGACTATCCTAACAGAAATATGAGAAAAGGCTTTATACAAAAGACAATAAAAAATCAAGTGGCTAATAATGAATTACTTTTCTTTTCAAAGATCAAGTATTATTATTATTGCTTTATAATAATTACTAGGGTCAGTGATGACATGGGAAAATGAGGATTTTAAACACGTTTTGCCCTTTTCTTTTTATATAGGGTTTCCATATGATTGCATCCATTCTCATCTTTATTTTATTTTGTGAGACAGAGTCTCACTCTGTCACACAAGCTAGGGTGCAGTGGCATCATCAGAGCTCACAGCAACCTCAAACTCCTGGACTCAAGTGATCCTCCTGCATCAGCCTCTGGAGTAGATGGGACTACAGGTGTGCACCACTATGACCAGCTAATTTTTTCTATTTTTCATAGAGACGGGGTCTTGCTTTTGCTCAGGCTGGTCTTGAACTCCTGGTCTCAAGTGATCTTCCTACCTTGGCTTTCTAAAGTGCTAGGATTGCAGGCATGAGCCACCGTGCCTGACCCATCCTCATCTTTAAATAATATATATAATATATTCCCACTACTCCCAGTGATGTACATTTAAGCTATACATTTTCTTTGGGCCTTAGCTTCATATACACATCTGCCTACTTGAGTTAGTCACTTTATTGTCTGACAAATATCTGAAAATTTACATATCCAAACAGTACTTTTAAACTTCACTATCCTGGTTCTCTCCCAGTCTTTGTTTTTCCAGGAATCCCAATCTCAGAGTAGAATTATTTTTGATACTCCACTTTCTTCCTCCCCACACCAAGTATCACCGAGTTCCAGCTGCACCATTTCCAAAGACATTCTTAGTCCATCCACTTCTCTCCAGTTCCACAGGATCACCCTGGTCTGAGATGCCATCCACTCTTTCCTGAATTGCAGCAAGAGTTTTCTCTTTGGTCCCTACACCTTCTTCCCTTTTCTACTGATTTTCCACTCACAGTCAGAATGATACTTTTAAAATATAAATAGGTCATGTTTCATACTTCATCAGAGATTGAAACTCTTCAATGGCTTTTCTTTCTTCTTCACTAAAGTCAATCATCTGGTGCCTACTATGTGCCTAGAGGAGCACACAGTAGGCACGCAATAGACAGGTGTTGAATTAGTGATTATCAATGCCTTCCATGGTGTGGCCACTACCCACTGCTGGAGCCTCACTTTGGGCTAGTCCTCTTTCCTCCCCCTTTCTCTCGTCCTTCCTAGTCTTTCTTCTTCCCCCAGGCCCTCAAATCGGCCCAGTCTTTTCCTGGGTTGGGATATCTGCAAGCACAATTCCCTCTTCCTGGAGAGCCCTCACCGCACTTCTCACAGAGTTGCCTCCTTGTAGTTAGGACATAGGATGTAGGAGCTGCCACCCCGTGAGGCCTTCCTGGAACACCGAGTCTATGGTAGACTCGCCTTGTGATCTTCTCACACCACTCTGCATTGTTTGCCTCCACATAATACATCAGAGTTGGTTTTTATGTGTCTGATTGTGTAATATTTTGACCACGAGACCTCTAGGGCAGCGACAATGACCGTGTTTGGTTCATGACTGTTTCCTCCATACTTCCCATAGTGGTGCAAATGATAAGCCAAAATAGTAAGTGGAGAGACAAAATTACAGCTAATGATTAGTACATTTTGAAAACTTTCTCTGTGCCAGGTGCCCTGTCTTGAAAGAAGTGATACTCGTGAATGTAGGTAAACCATGCACGGGATTGGAAGAGTGCCTGACATTGGCGAGCCACGTTAGTATCTGTAAGTATATGTTCTCTCGTTGAATCCCCACAATTACCCCAGAGAGAAATCTCTATGTCTCATTTTAAATGTAAGAAAGCAGAGGCTCAAAGAGGTTAAATAAGTGCCAAAGTCTGGACCCAGACTCAAGTCTGTCGGATCCAATAACCCCCCTCTGTCCCCATTTAGGAGCACCTTTGGCTCACACTGTTTGTGAGGGAGCTGCCATCTTTGTGCACCTGACCTTGACCTCAGATGCTGCCCAATTGCAGCAGGATCTCTTATCCTTTTTCCAGACTGCAGAGTTGGACGGGGAGGTTGGATCAGACATCTGTCAAAGAGAGAAGGGCTAAAATGATGTCACTCCCATTTTCTTTCCTGATATTGTCCATAACTAGAGTGACCCTCCGTCCTTGTTTGCCAGGACAGTCCCAGTTTACTCCAGTGGTACAGGCATGATTATTAACAGAAAGCATCCCTGTACAGACAATGAACCACATGGCCACCCTGTCCATGGCTGTCCAGAGTGCCTGGTGGCTGGTTTGTCAGCCTCCACTCCCTGCTTTCCTCCTTACTCACCTTTGGCGACTCGCTCTCTCTGCTCTAACACATTGGGTCTCCCAGATGGCAGCTGACTCTTGCCAGCTCCTAGCTCGTCTGCCCTGTGAATCCACCTTCCGGCGAGCTCATGGCCCAGCCATGGTCAGAGAGAACCATGAGGCCCCAGCACCTGGGTTCAGTATTCTTCCCCTGGCCTTGCTCAGCACACCAGTGCACTATGCCTGCATAGGCACAGAGTGGAGCACTCATCAGAGTTTCCCAGCAGCCTCTCCGATCCTGACCATCTTTCACCTTGGTTCTTCCACAGTTGACTAACCCTGAAGACGCTTTGGAAATTATAGGGAGAGCAAAACAGTTCCCCACTTCCTTGCCTGTTGGGGCTGCTTTGTGTCTTCAATGGGGCTGATTTATTTTGCCCTGCCAAGCCCTTACAGGGAGCACATGTGTCTTTGCGTTCTCATCTTTGCTTCCTGTATTCCCTGCACAACACCCTGCTCGGTTTTTGAAATGGTAACGAGCTGCTGGTTTTCTACCCTGGTTTGTCAATTTTGTTTCTAACAGAGAATTTTGTCTCTTGATTCATCCTCATAGGAAGATGAATGCCGTGTGCTGTATCTCTACAACCTCTTCCTGCCTGCCTCCTTGCTCCCACACAACCATCAGAGGATAGATGCCGGGCAGCCTGGATTTATTTTTCTCTGCATTCAATCAGGCACGTGACACCATGTGGGGAATGTCAGTTTATTGCAGCTCAAGGTGAATTTCTTTCTCCTCAAGGCAATGACACAAAAGTTCCCTAGGGGGCAGCCCCCTTGGAGACTGCCTGATTATATTTTTCTATAAATGAGCTTTCAGGGGAGGGTCAGGCTTCTGGCGGTATAGAGCTGGCGGGACTGGTGATGGGATTGGATGTTGTCACCCCACGCTGTCATCCAAGGCTCGGCCAGATTGATTGCATCATTTAGAGTAAGCAAAACCTGGAAAAAGCAAAGTGCATGATTTTCATGCTTTTCTTTCAAAAAGGGAGAGCTGAAAGGGATTTTGTTTAAAAAGCGGGGTAAGACACCTGAGCATTTGTCTCATGATCTGTTGTAGATGAACTTCGTCTTTACTTACTGTTCCATTCGACTGCATTCAACTCAGAACGCTGAGCACTTGTGCTGCCAGGACGCTGCGCTCCGTGGGTGGGAGGCTGGCCACATGTGTAAGGAGGACTAGTCGGAGGCCAACGCAGCAGCGGTTTTTAACTAGTGCTCAGTGGAAACCGGAGGTTTTCTAGGAGGTCAGCAGAGGAGCCTGGAAAATAATTTTGGAATGCCTGATACTTTACTTCTTCAGCCATTCCACTTCTCCAGTTCTTTGTTGTTTCTTTTATTACTGACCAGACTTGCCCGTAGAATGATCTCTGAATTCTTAGGTTCGATAAAGTATGGAAGGAGTCCAAACCTTCAAAATTTGAATATAATTTGAAAAGGAGAAACATTTTCAATATGGATGCATGTTATTTTCACTGGAAGCTATATAAGATATGCAGGGCTATTCACAGGAAAAAAATAAGTTTCTAAAGTGACTCTTGCAAATATAGTTGAACCAATAACTGAAGAATCAAGCCCTAAGAGTAAGGCTTTGGCTCCTTAGAAGGTCCCTTTCCTCCACCTCCTCACCTGAGAGTGGCTTTGTGGCACAGAGAGCACCTGGGAGCAGGGGCCCGCAGGTGAGGCCAGCTGTGAGGGACAGGTGAGGAAGGATGAGGCTGGGGCCGGGATGACGTAGAGCTTTTCTTCTCTGTTCCATTTCCATCCTCATTCTCAACCTCAGAGTCACCCAGTGGTCAGGCAGAGCCAGGACGCGTGACCTGGGTGAGGAGGGCCCGTGACACATGCTCCTGGCCACCCTGCTCTGCTCTTTCCTAAGGGACAGCTCCCGGTGGGCAAGGGAAGACTCTGTGTGTCGTATTCCAGTTCATGTAAAAATGCTCAGGAAGAAGGTTTCTCCAAACTTCTTTTGAGGTTCTTTCTCTTAGATACAATGGTGGCTTTTTCTTGGCCAAAATTCAAAGAAACCTCCAAAATGAATGAGGAAGCACTTTAAATCACTTTGCAATCCACAGCTTGTCTCTCCCGGTTGTGTAAGTTTATTGTATTATTTTTAGAATGTTTACTTAAACAGTGTGCAGAGGTGGCTGAGCAGAATAGCTGAATCTTTTATCAGAACGTGTCTGTGGCTTCTATCACTGGGGTCCACTGGCAGGAGGCTAAAAATAGCCCACTGAGCCCCCTTCTCCACCGGAAGGTCGTTTATTTGCCAGGAGAAGAGAGAAAACAGAAACTCCTCCATCACTTCTCTCCCTAAATTCCTTCTGGAACTGAATAAATACTTTGCCCCAGAAGTAAAAAGTTATCTGCCTTGAAATGGGGGCCAATGAGTAGTTGACACCTTCGTCTATTTCTGTGACGTTGACGGCAATGGGAGCTTTCTGATCACGTCACATACTTGATCTAAAAACTTGAGCAGCTTACCCCTGCCCGTACAGTGGAGCTCACGTGTCCTGTATCTGGTGTTTGAGGCTCTTTATAATCAACAACCCCCCTTGGTGTTCCAGCATTATTCTCCAATGCTCATGAAATTTCAGCTTCAGACTGGTCTCTTCAATGTCCCTCCAATACCCTGGTGTTTGCCACATTTCTCTCTCTGCTAAAAGGCCTGACCCTTCCTATAAACCAGTCTGGTCTCACTCATCTTTCCGGGAACAGGTACCAAACTCCCCTCCTGGAGAAGCCCCTCCCCACTGCCAAAGTTAATTCAGGCTTTCCTGACTCCGAACATGCTCACAGCACACACCAGTCAGATGTCTTTGCCACTTAGCACATAAGAGATCATTTATCTTTGTATGTGGACAAGTTTTAGTTTTTTAGTATTATGTCTTCTTTTTTATTATTTTTTTGAAACAGAGCCTTGCTCCATTGCACAGGCTGGTCTTGAACTCCTGGGCTCTAGTGACCCTCCCGACTCAGCCTCCCAAGTATCTGGGATTATAGACAGGCGTGTGCGACTGTACTGGGGGTAATTTTTTTTTTTTTTTTTTTTTTCAGTATCTTGAAAAATTCTGAGAATAGTGACAGTAGGTTTCAGTCTCTGTATCAGCCATGGCAATTGACAAATAGAACATGCTTAATTAGTGTCTGATGATTGATTTAGGGATTCTTGCTCTATCCCCACAGGGTGAGTTGAGCACTTTTATCATCCTTTCTGGGACCACTCAATCCCTGGGCAGAGCTCTCCAGGGTTTTTGTAAAGTAATGTTTGACAAACACTACTCCTCCTAAAATGCTTGCAGGAGGAGGGAGTGGGTGTTGTGAGGAGGAAGGTCACCTCTGTGTTTAGGGAAAAAAAAAGAAACTGCTTTGTACAATGTCGTTATTGAGTAACAGAACCCTTGAACCTATTAAAGTTGCAGAGAAACCCTGCAATAAAGAAAGCTCTATTATTTTGTTGAATTTACCACTTCCCCAAATTTATTTTACCATAGCGTTCTAGTTCAGGAGTTCTCTCCTTTTTTCTTCTGTGATCTAGTAGATTTAGCCTCCAGAAATAGTAAAAGGAGGATTTATACAATCTGAAGAGAAACAGTCGGACTGTGCTGAGCACAGTTTGAGAGAGATTTCTTCCTCTCTGGCTTCCCATCCATCCTCCCTCTAAGATACATCTTCAGTGAGTTTTTCCAGTCCCTGACTGCGGTGTGATCTCTTGGACACCTGGGCGCCAACACACTGTGAGGTGTTTATGACTTTACCCCTTTATCCAGCTTTCACTGCTGACAACCTCCTCCCACTTCTGCCGCTCTGTTTTACATACTTTTGAGTGAGTACAAATGAGGAACATTAACCAATATTTCTGGCAACTTAAGTAACTAGACAATTTCTAGTCCCTCTGCTACTAGCTAGTTATGTGAACATTTTCAAGATTTTTCTCCTCAAACAAAACATTTTTAAAACATATAACTTGGACTTGCAAGGTGAGTAATGGGTTCTCAAGTCGGGTTGGGGGGAAGGGGCAAAATTAAATCCAAGCCTACTGGCTTCCAGGTATGTAAGTGGGAGTTCTCAGAAACCCCTCAGACTTCTCAATCATGTAGAGTCTTCTAACTCTTAATTTTTCTTTAATCTCTTGAAGTCAGCTGAGATCATCCCAAACAGAAAAGAAAGTTATATCACATTTCGCGACTCTCTTGGGTTACACATAACCAGACGCTTCACTTCTTCCTTGCATGGTATAATTGTCATTCACCTCTCCACTCTGATCACCCTCCCTCTGGGTGCTTTGAAGTCAGTGTCCTTTTGAAAATGTGGCCTGGAGACAAAACTCAGTTCTCCAGATGTGGCCTGACTTGACAAAGTGCAATGGGGGTGCCCTTGCCCCCACAATCCAGGCACTGTTCTGTTGCCGCAGAAGAATGGTGTTAGGATTTTCAGTGGTCCCAGATTTTTTTTCAAGCATGCCCTTACCTGCCTCCAGACCTGGACACAGTCTCCCAGTCTGGGGCTTTAAGCCCTCCCATTGTTCTGTTCCTCTCTTGGTTAATTTATCTCATCTCTTGTTACAGCCCAGGCTTTTGTCCTCCTATCTGATGAACCTGCCTGGCATTTCTCTCCACCTGTTCCCGCTTGAGTCTCTGACCTCTGGGCAGTGGTTCCTCCTGCCACACCACCCTTCCCTCTTTCCGTATGCTAAATGATGACTCTCCCCTTCTTCAGTCCTTTGTTCAAGTCTCATCTACGAAAACTCTCTAGACCAAGCTCTCCCAGGGTGTAGCCCTCCACAAAGGTGTGCTCTCTTCCCCATTTTCCCTGTAGATGTCCAGCACTTGGGGAATATTCTTTGCATACTCTGGTAATGCGTCCGGTAGGTTTCTATCTCTTGACTTTGTAAGTCATCTTCCTATTTCTCTCACGACAGCAATGATTGCAATAGTGAGCATTTGGGTATCGATTGACATGTCACAAAACACTTACACAGACACACAGGCAGCTGACTCACTTCAGCCTTGTTCATGGATAGGAAGTATGAACATTTTCCTTGTTCTCAGATGAGAACAATGAGACTCAGTGAAGTTACATGACCTGCCCAAGGTCTAGTAAACAATGACACAGGGATTTCTAATTCCAAGATCATACTTCTACGTACTTTCCACTGTGGCTGATGTGATAAAGTTTGTTATGAGCAGAAAAACAAGATCAGAAAATCTCTAATCTGACACAGTAAACTTTTGATTTTGAAGTTTTCAGAAAGAGAAGGGCAGAGATCATATAGCTCTTCCTCGGTGGTCTGGTAGGAAGAGGATTTGCTTATCCTGCAAAGAACTTGGATTTCAGATCCTCTTTTTGTTCTCTTCACTTCTCCTTCATTTTGTTCCAGCGCTGCCTTTTTGAATTCCCTATTCTTTAATTGACTATTACGTTAACATTGTGTCTAAGAACCAAGATTTTAAAAATGATTCCTGAGGCATTCATTGAAAATCAGAGCAATTTTATATTACTTATGTTCTGGCATTTTCCAACACTGAACAGAGTAGGTTAAGGTTGAGCCGATGTCTGCTAGGAGTGGGTAAAGTAACTTGAATACCAGATATATAGCTAACTGGTAGTATTTAGTAGAAAACAATAAACACGAGGCCATGGCTCTTTGCCCCACTCTACTCTTCTGCAGTAGACTGGTGAATCGAATTCAACAAAGGCTGTCTGAGTACCCACTATGTGCTGGTGCCATTCTAAGGACTGGAGAGAAAAAAATGAACAGTACAGACAAGATTTCTGATCTCATAGAGTTCACATTCTAAATGAGAAGACAGGCAGTAACAAATAAAGAAATAAATGATGTAGTTCGGATAGCGATAAATGCTAGAAGAAAACTTCGGGTAAGATGTGACAGAGCACGGCTGGAGGGGAAGGCATTAAAGAGTGTGGTCAGGAAGATTCTCTCAGAGGGGCTGGTGTTTGAGTCGAGATCTGAATGGCAAGACCAGGGCAGCCAGGTAAATACTAGGGGAAGAGTGTTCCAGGAGGAAGAACAAGGAGACCAAGAGGTGGGAAGAAGATGTGTTAGAAGCTTAGTAAGGTCAGGGAGGCTCATGCATCATGGAGAATGGGGATAAGGTCAGGACACAGTCAGTCTACCTTGGAGCCTGGTAGATCAAGGGGGTCATTGGTGAGTTTCATGAGGGGAGGGTGTGATGTCATCTGATTTGCATTATGGAAATATCAAACTAGCTGGTCTGTGTACAAAGGGATTATTGGGAGGCAAAAAGGAAGCAGTGATGTCATCCATTAATATTAATCCAATTGAGAGATAATTGTAGGTTGCACAAGGTATTGATGATGACAGAGAGAAATAGAGAGATTTGAGATATACTTTTGAGATGAAAATGACACAATAGGTTAATGGATTAAGCATGGAGGTAAAGAAAAAATGGAATCAAGGATCCCTCCTAGGTGAGGATGCTAGATAGAGATATTTGCCAGTACTGTGGGGAGTAGCTACACATAGTTTGAAGTGAACCACAGTGTTGTATTATCCAGCACAGGCTGTTATATCCCTTCTGATTAGCTCTGTGAATGGAAGTATCTCAGACGTTTTGGATAAATACCTCATATTCCTTCCTTATCACAAAGCTTACATCATTTCATTGCAAATCCTAAACCAGAAAAAATCCAGAAGGACATAGTTTTTAGTTTAAAATCAGAAAAACCTTTAAATAGTTGCAATATATAATAGTCAATGTATACAATGAGTCCTGCAAATGAATTGACCTATACAATGATTTACCACTCACTGATTAGACTCAACTAGAGGTAGGATAGGAAGTTGTTTGCTCTGATGGGGAGACTGGGCTTCCTGGCATTTCAGGCAAGGGCAGTCCAGTTCCAACATGGGCCAGGAGCTCACTGGTCTGATATCAGGGCTTCCCTAGGAGTGGTTGGAGGATGACCAATTGATTGGTGGCATGAACTAGAATGTGAAAGAGAGACCACCCTTCTCTGATTATTGGACTGAGGTTTCCGAGTCTTATTTTGTTATGACTCTTTCTAAAGTCTTTTTTTTTTTTATCATGGCTTTAGCAACTGTCATGATGCATACTTTAAGCAACTTAAAAACTGATGACAAGGACTCTCTTCTAGAGAATATGCTAAGGAGGAGTTGTCTGCCTGCTCCTTGCCTAGCTGTATGTATCTCTCAGGATCCTCGAAGACTTTCCATAGAAGGACTATTGACAAAGAGCCAACCTGAGATGTTGAAGTGCACAAAGACTTGCAGTGGTGCTAAGATCTTATAGGTTCACAAGAACAAGGGGTATAATATGTCTCTGGAGACCAGCAACATGGAAGAAAGCCCTTTCAAAAGCAGCTCCAGAGGACACAGCTACGTCCAGAGCTAAACCTCAGCAGAGAGGGAGCAGGGGACATATGTCCACACCTCTCCCCTCCTGCTCTCAGATTGGCTGCTGGGGTTTCTCACTAGCTGATCTTCAAAGAAAGAGG
The DNA here is from genome assembly GCA_028533085.1 of Varecia variegata. Taxonomy (NCBI): domain Eukaryota; kingdom Metazoa; phylum Chordata; class Mammalia; order Primates; family Lemuridae; genus Varecia; species Varecia variegata. The sequence goes on from CM052439.1 coordinate 12,633,884, forward strand.
GTCAAGGATCCTGGCCTCCCCTCTTGGGACATAGGTCAGGGCACAAAAAGGTAAAGAATAGATTTGGGATCAAACAGAAAACTACCTTTGTCCTTCTAAGGGTGTTTTTGGTTATATGATTTCATATGTTTATTCATTCTGATATTACTTGTTTTATGTAGTGCCTTTTATATGCTATGTACAACATGATCTAAATTATAGTTCTGACCACTATAGAAATAGCAGGTGGTTATTGATTCTGAGGGGCCTGCAGCTATCAATTTGCCGTAGATGTACAAAGCTTTGTTACTAAATGCACCGATCGAAGGAAAAACAATAAAACTAACAACGAAAGAAAAGCAAATTCCATTCCAAACCACATTGTCAGAATATTTTTATAAGAGCTAGTGAACAGTTCACGTGAGAATACTTACAAGAAGGATAGTGAGACTTGTTGCTACTTCTCATGCCTCTTCCACTTTTTCAGCACTAGGGAAGTGCTTCAGGGATTGTATCAGCAAGGACTTGGTGCCAGCAAGGAACTGGAGTGACCAGAACCTGGCCCAGCTCAAGAACTAAGAATTCTACTCCATGTTGCTTAATCTCCATCCTACTTGGCTACTAGACGCAGCATAAATCTTCCCAAGTCTTCCCTCTTATCCAAACTGTATTGTGGTTATTAAACAAATCGTGGATCTATTCCACATCCTCTCTAGTACTTTGAAAACTACACAATAAAAGGCTTAATGAAGGTGGCATGCCTCAGAATGACTTAGACCTGAAAATATGACTACTTCAAAAGTCTTTAGAAGGCAAGATTTTAATGGCTGAATAATATGCTGGAACAGAGGAGTAATTTCTTCTCGAATGCTAGGATGAATTATTTATGCTTTGACAACATTATGTGTCTCTAAAGCAGCTTTTAGTTATTCGCCACTTCTGGGCTACAGCTGATCCTGCTGCCCATTCTTGTAATTACATTAACCTCTTGGCTTTACATGACAAGCTTTTCCTGTGTGCTGCGATCAATAGCCCATAACTACACCTCTTTAATAGGGCCACAGTTACACTTCAGTTCAGACACAATTAACTTTTGTCCCCCTTTTCTTTTTTGGTAGGGCATCGAATAAAATTTCTTATTTTAATGTCTGAAACCAAGGAGATCATTTTGAAGGAAAAAAAAACCACACATGAAAATATGCAGATCATATGGGAAGAAGTCATTGCAATGATAAATAGGCCAGTTGGAAATCCATTTCTGCAACCACATGGGATTAGAAACCCTGGGAGAAGTAGTGAACTTCAAAGCCCTAGATTCATGTAGTGGCCTTTAAATCTTTGCTTTGATACAATTTTTAGTTTCAATAGGATTAAAGGCAATGTGGACCACCTCCTTTCCTACTCAAGCTATGCCAATTAATGATAGTGTATAAATGTAAATAGAGAAAACATACTGTTAAATGTTAAAACACCTTTGAGGTTAGTTAAATCCTCCTCTTTGTCAAAAATCCTCCTTTTGACAAAGAGAAATTAAGAGAGGTATATCACAGTGGTATACTACAGCCAGCTCCTGCTGGTTCAGGAAAGCTGATTGTGCATGTCCAGTCATGTTGGTAGCTTTAAATCGGCCATGATGGGAGTATTTACACCATGGAAATTGGCAAATGCTATAAACTAGTGTCTTTCCCCCAAAGAGTGGGTTAAACCTCACCTGCATACTACTGTACATATGTATGTATGTATATGACACATATGTATGTCATTATGTGCTATATTGTATAGAAATATGATCTGTTTTTCTCATAGGAGATGGCCTCATAAAACTCTCCCAGATATTTTTATGATTATATTTTAATCTTATTTGAATGCAAAAGCATAAATAATATATGAACACACACAAACACAAATATACACACTCGCGGTAACTATCCACACAGACTTGCAGGGACTTGTATTTTAGATTAGACTTCAGATTGCCTAGAAGCCTTCCAAGCATATGAATCACTTTGAGAAACTCAGAGGAAAGTGTGTGAGAATCAACTCTGCCAAGGTAGGTATAATGGTTAAGGTGGTAACCAAACACATTTGAAACACAGAGGATTCTGGATGCAAAATGAATTAATTTTTCCTCTAATTCTATAATGCTGTAAAGGAACAAAGTCTGTCACTGTCTTCTGTACCCTATCATCATGGCCATATATCTATGAAATAATAAAATAAAAGTTCCCATTACTGATAGCAATAATTTCAGACCCATCCAGTGTTCCCTGTAGATAATGCATCTGGTTGAACATCACCTTAAGAAATAACTGGTGGCTGCTTAATCCTGTCAGACGACTCTAATTTTCTTTTATGACACTGTCAGACTTGCTATATTGCAGAAAAGTGATCTACATAACAGAGACGTTGGCTCCCTACACATATGACATGATCAGCAAATTTAATGTGAAGAAATATCTCCAGTGGGTGCAGAATCAGTGGAAGGAAGTAGAGAGTCGTAACTACTAAGATAAACTAAGACTAGAGAATATACTCTGTTCTAGGGCTTGAGCATCCCCTGTTCAAGTGGGGAAACAGGACCACATACATCAATGTCTACTCAGGTGTTAATTAAATATGCATACCTCTGGCCCCAGTTCTTGACCCACTGAGTCAAATTTCATGAAGTGATTTTGATGCATACTCAAAATTGGGAATGACTACTATTGGGCTGTATTTCCCACAGGAGGAAAGTCCAAGAAATGTGGGGTTTTCAGCATGTGCCGTGGTGAGGTTAAGTTAGGAAGAACGTGTTTTACTTTTTGGTAAAGGGAGGAAGACACATTCTGAGTGAGACCGGGGCTCCTCTGAGCAGGTGGGGGCAGCCTCTTCCCCACGCTCTTGTCCCTCTGGGACCTTCTCCTCTGACTCTTGCTGGAGCTCCAAGTTAATGTGGGGATCGGGATTTCCAGAGATGATTTCAAGGCACTGTGAGGTGATGGGAGAAGCTATGGGCCTGAAGGCATGAAATCAGCATGGAAGACATCACTGTGTGGTACGGCCTTCAATAAATTATCGACTTCTTATGAGTTTCCGTTGCCTCCTTGGTAACATAGGAATAATCATATTGATTCTTTCCATATCATAGAGTTGCTCTGAACACTAGAGTAGAATATGGAATGTAAAACGTTAACCCTAAGGGATAGGGTAAAAGGCCATGTCAGGGTTCCCATAACTTAGCTCTGGGACAGCATCATGTGCTCTGAAATGGGTTTTATGGGGAATCTCTGCTTTATGGCCGAGGATCTGAAGGTCTGAGTGAGAGGTACCATACTAGGGAGAAAAGGAAGGGATAAAGAAAGAATTAGTGGTGGTAGTTTTAAACACACACACACACACAATTGTAGCTAACAATCTTTGAGTACTTGCCATGGTAAGCCCTTTACACAAATAATTTGTCTTTGCTTCTTAAAACAATCTATTATGTATTACTATAACCACCATTTTCCAGATAAAGAAACCGAAAGATATCTTGATTTGCCCAAAGTTGCACAGCTGGTAAGTTCAAGAGTCTGATTTGAATGTGGAGCCTTAACCACCAAAAATGGCAGGGACATTAGGTTATCAATGGGATTAGATTTACCCAGTGGCAGCCGCTATCACCCTACATCCTGGACTGCAGGACCAGATAGCCCTGAAGGTCAGGAAATGTAGAGAGTATGCAAGATAACTACTTCCCTTGCTCCCCTGATATCCTAGACACCATAGAATGAGGAAGGTGAGTTGCTAATGCCCAATGACTCCAAATAAACACAATTTCCTTTTCATCGAGGGTTTGCAAGAACTGGCCTGGACTAATGACAAGGATTATGCAATCTGTTTAAAAGTGTTGCATATTTTATTGGTTGGAATTGTTGTAAATAGAATCTGCTCTAAATGTGGGAATGGAGATATATGATAGATCACTTTGTTGGGCCTTTCTGATCCATCTAAGTTTCTTTTAGTTTAGTTCAATGGGAATAGCCAATTTTTGTGAGGATACAGTAACTAATACAGTAGTAAAAGTTTATGCTCTGCATTAAAGTCTAGGGATGGTCATTTTTCTTTTCTTTTTATGGGTGGTCTGTAGGAGCCATCAGAGAAACAGTCTCCAGATCCATCAGAATGGAGCACACACATTACAAACAAAAGCATTTTGCCTTTCCTTTGGGTCTAAATCACATAGAAACAAAATCTGGTCCCTTTCATGTAGATGAAGCTAAAGGGTCTGATATCAGTCTACGAAATAGCACTTTGCCAAAAGGATCCAGATTCTTTCAGATCCAATACAAATTTTCCTAAAACATCTGGATCCATTTCCACATGAAAAACTTGTGGGTTAGTGAAATTGCCAGATGTGACTACTTGCCAAAATATTGGGATGCTTTTGTTCATGAGTTGCTACTTTAGGGGTGTACCTGATAAGGGTTAAATTACCATTCTGATCTTATCCTCCTAAACAAATTAACATTTTCAAGCTTTGCAGGCAGATATCACTATTTGAGCAACTTACACCAAAAGGAGTTCTCTGCTTCATGGGTACCTAGATAAAACCCTCATTTCAAAGCACCTTTCTTACTTTCACAATTAGTTACTTTTTTCAGTAGTTACTTATGCCCTCTCCAACCCAGTCTCCAACATACCTCTTGATCATTAATGTATAAATAAATAGAAAAAATCTACTTTGGATATCTAAATTCAAAATTGTCTGGTTTTAATCTTATTTCTCTGCCTTAGTTTCAATTATGAACGTTATGAAACAATCTCTCTGCTCAGGAGAGGCAAATATTTCCTTCCTGAAGGGTGAATCACTCAGACAATAATAAATCCTGCTCTGGTGCTCTTGTTTAATGTTACAATTCCTTCCCTAATGGGGACATCTGACCCTAGTAACCCCTTTTCCCATTCCCAAAGTACAACCTCAAACCCAAATAAATAACTTCTCCCATCAAAGAGCTCAGAAACAAAATGCTTTTTAAAAAAAACAAAACAAAACAAAACAATGGTGACATTGCCTTAAGGCTTACTGTGCCAAATAACTTTAACAGGACCCTTTTGAAACCAAGAAAGTTGTTAAAACAATAATGCAGACAGATTAGCAGCAACAGAAGTCAACCTAGGACTCTAAAAGCAGGTTCCTTAAAAGATCCAACAGTTGTCCTGAATGGGTACAGAGAAGGCTGAACAATAGACAGAATTTCGAGAAACTGGGAAACTCCTTATTTTGGTTGCTAGCAAGAAAAATGAAAGGCAGTAGCAGGTAACGACAGATGAGCTGAAGATGAGGGAAAGCCGGCAATACAGCCCTGCCTGCCATAGGACACAGGCTGGCCTGTCCTGGAAACCAGAACAGATTGCTTTCCTGGTGTGGGAGGAGTCGGTCTTTGTTGCGGAGGAGGTTTGCTATTGTCTTTGAAGCAACTATGCACAAACCATAGCTTGTAGGTTAGAGGAGCTCCCACTGTTTCGGGGCAGGAGTCTCTTCTTTTAGGATGAATTTGTTACCAGTGTATAAAACAATACCTGGACCAACCCAGGAAAGGCCTGTTATTCAGGAAAGAAGTTGGAGGGCTGGGTCCTAGCCAAAATGTGTCAGTCTTGACATAAGGGCCAAGATTATTTGCGGTTTGTAGTACAATGCAGTTCTACAAAGGCTTAGCCTTTATATATGGAGAGAGCGCTGGCCGGAGAATCAAGAAACCTGTGTTCTTCACCCCATGGGTGTAATTTCCCCGACTGAAGATTGTTGCAGTTGGATTTTTGGGGGCCTTAACTTCGTTTCTCTTAATCCTAGTCATCTTCTTTAACCTTTTTGGCAGGTAGTGTTCCCTCTCCTCCTTTTTTTTTTTATGTGCTGCTTTGCTGCATTACATGTTTCCCCCTTTTATGATATTGGTGCTTTTTGTGTTAGCTTTAGTTGGAACTGACTAGACATATATAAAAATCTCTAGTGGCAATGTTCATTTGTTATATTGTTATGCAGTTTCCCAATATATTAATGGCAGGATAGTGTATAAATTTTCCTGTTCTTAGTTGAGTGAGTACTTTAAACCTCTGCAGTGGTCTCCAACCTTGGCACCAGGGACTGGTTTCATGGAAGACAATTTTCCATGGACATGGTGGTGATGGAGGGTGGACTCAGAACGCAGGCGGTGATGCGAGCGATGGGGAGTGGCTGTAAATGAAATTTCGCTCCCTCACTTCCTCTCCCGCTGTTCACTCCCTGCTGTGCATCCCTTCCTCCCCGCCCTGCCAAGTTTCATGGAAGAGAATTTTTCCATGGACAGCATGGACAGGGGGTGGAGGGGTGGGTAGGTGGAGACAGCAGAGCTCTGCAACTTGGTCCCTAACAGGCCATGGGCTGGTACTGGTTCACAGCCCAGGGGTTAGGGACCACAGCTCAACAGGACAGATTTTCTAGAATGAAAAAAATATCCTGACATGATTTGTCACTTACTCTAGCATCTAGTTTTCCATACTCAATTATTAACTCTAGCATAAACTGAATAACCAAATATTTCTTCAATCTCAAGTCTGGTATTCAAATAAAAAGACAATAATATCTTCTTACATTGCTCTTTTTTTTGGTATTTTCATAGTTTGGGGGTATGTGTGATAATTTAACACATTCATATAATTTGTAAAGATCAAATCAGTGTACTTGGGTTATCCATCACTTTAAATATTTATCTTTTCTTTATTCTAGAACCAAATTCTTCTGTTCTAGCTATTTTGAAATATACAGTAGATTATTGTAAAGTATGATCACCCCACTGATCCATTTAACACTAGATCTTATTTCTTCTAACAAACCATATATTTGTACCCATTGTCAACTACTCTTCATGCTCCATCCCCCCCTCCACCCCACATTCCCAGCCTCTGGTAACCACCAAGCTACTCCCTATCTTCATGGGACCCATTTTTTTAGCTCTCACATATGAGTGAGAACGTGGAATATTTGTCTTCCCATGCTTGGCATATTTCACTTAATGTACATTGTTCTTTTATGATCTAAAATATTTGGAGAGTTTCAGACAAAAAGAATTCAAGATTAAATACACTGCATTTTCCCCTCTTCCCTCAGGTTCAAGCAGCACATCCTTCCATTTAGTTTCTCTCTTTTGCATGGACACTTCTTACAGACTTTGAAAATTGAAGTTTGGTCTTTTTGTATTCTCAAAATGCTAAATGCTCCTTAGAGGACTTCATATAAAGAACAAGTCACCTTTCTTTAGAGACATGGATAATCATTTTCTATTCAGACAGCTGTCTCAAAAGACCTTGCTAGTACATATCTTGTAAGTTGAAGAAATAACATTTCTGTGAAAATAAATGACCAAAGCCACTTCAGAAAGCAGAAAACTTCAAACAACTTGGTAATTTGTAGACCCCTCTGACATCCCAAGTGCATAATGGATTTGCAAAGACATTGAAGATTAAGTAAATTGACTATGAAGTCACAACTCTATTTAAACATTTTTTCTTTAATTTTTTTTTTTCATTTTTTGGAAAATACATTTGGTGATAAATATTCCCCAAGAAGCCACTGTGGTTTTCACTTCTGTCCCAGATAGTCCATCCATCCAAAAAATGCAGTTGATAAAATCCACAGGCTTAAAGGCCAAATTTAGCCCTTATGGGTCATAGAGTCCCAATACAAAACAGCTTCTGATAATCTGAGAGTTTCTTCAGAATGATATTCAGAAAGGGTATTTTCTGCTTGTGTTATAGATATTGGGGAAAAAAAGCTGTGGTATGTCTTAAAGTGAACCATTTGAGGCTTCCATGCCGGTGATGGGGCTATTTTATTGAGTACCGTCACCTACTTTGAATTTATAGGCACTAGCTGAAAGCTGGGGACTGTAAATTCTGAGGGCTGCTTATTAGAACCCGGGAGCATTTGACAATGCACATAATTAATGATCATTTGCTAAAAGTATTTTGGGGGATTTTATTCAAACAAAGTAAAAAAGAAACACATTAAATATTAGTCCTGTTATATATTATGGGGCATTATATCCATTTGTGTGCCCATAAATCATTTAGCTATGAATACTTAAGAAGAGCAAGAAAATGATACCCTCTGTTCACTCTGAGATAATATTGTCTTAGTATTTGATTACAGGCACAGTGTCCTTAATGGACATTCTCAGGCTCCGTATCCAATGTCCAGTTGGAGCTGGGACACCAAGAAATGGTAACAGGAGGACGTTAGACCAAGATCAACTAGAGTTCAGGATTGTGAAATTGATGATGGAATAAGACTTTTACTGAGCTCGGCAGAAGGTTGTCTTTATCTCTTTTATTGTATTGCTTTCCAACAATTGATTTCGTTGCTCCAGCTTGCGTGCGTGTGTGTGTGTGTGTGTGTGTGTGTGTGTGTGTATGTATAATGTATATGTACTATTTTGGGGGGACAGGTATTAAAAATATTTGGCCTCATTTGACTATCTTTTTACTGGGTCCAAGAAATAGAGGCAGCAATGGTTGCTTCCGTGAGAGCTAGAGGAATACAGCTGACTACTAAAACAAATATAAGATTTATTCTTTTTTAACAGCTACAAAAAAAAAAAAAAATGCAGTTTGAGTTAAACCAGAGCCAAAGCATTGTCCTCATATGCAAGGTAAAATAGAAAAGTTTAAAGAAAACAAAAAAGGAGAAAACTGAAAGAAGTATTGCCTGAGAAACTTAGATCCCCAATACAGGCTTTGTGGGGTGATGGGAAGAGTCGAAGGGCTTGTTTCAAGTGCTGCCTACCATGGACATGTCACCTGGTTTGGGGCAAACCACTTAAACTTTCCTTCTTTAGTGTACAATTCTTAAAAAATGAAGAAAACCAACCAATACAATCACTGAGGACTACCTAATTGTAAATATTTATGATTCTAAGTTGACATTTTGAGGAAACACACAATCACAAAAAATACAGTGGAGTTTGGTCTAAAAGATCACTGTAATTGTTTTATGTCTCTAGTTCAGTAGACACAGGCATGCTATGTCGGACTGCCACTGTATATCATTTCTAGGTGTAAAGTCTAAGCATTTACTGCCTGCCAGGGAAGGAAAAAGGGTCTAAAAGAAAATTATTTAAGGTCATACAAGCAAACTGTGGAAGAGCTTTAAAAAAAAAATCTTTAAAAAAATTGAACTGAGTGCAAATCTTTAGAGTTTAGCTGAAGAAAGCAAAGGACTTCAGATATTTATTGGAACAGATGGGTGAATAGAACATTGACAGGTAAATTTGACTTCTTCGAGTTGATGTTTCTTGTTTGTTTCTAGATGCCAATAGTGGAAAATTTAGAACTCAGGACCACTAACTCAAGTTCTTTAATTTATGGTGATCCAGGCATAACAGCCCAAATGAAAGTTATAAAAGTAAAAGTAAACCATTTTTTAAACTTAAATAGAATGACAAATAAATAGGTCATGTGCAGTTTTATACCAGTTATTTGAAGAGAATGAACACACACACACACGTTTGGCAATGTCTGCCAATGTTCTCCCCTAGATCCTCAGCCTCTCATTATAATGTTTATTTATTTATTTTTCTTTTTTAGAGGCAGGGTCTTGCTTTGTCATCCACGCTACAGTGGCTCACTGCAGCCTCAAACTTCTGGGCTCAAGCAATCCTCCTGCCTCAGCCTCCTGAGTAGCTGGGACTACATGCATGTGCCACCATGCCCAGCTGATTTTTCTTATTTTTTGTAAAGACGGGGCCTCACTCTGTTACTCAGGCTGGTCTTGAACTCCTGGTCTTAAGCAGTCCTCTTGCCTCAGCCTTCCAAAGTGCTGGGATTACAGGTGTGAGCCACTGTGCCCAACCATTACAGTGTTAATTAAAGGGTGAGTTTAGGGATCAAACAACTAAAGCTTTCTAAATTCTTATTCATGAAATTTAGGCCATCTTTGGTTTAGAAAAATTCTTTTACATTTTGTGGCTTCCCAGAGTTTATACTAAATAGGATGTGGAAGAAGATGAAGAGTATATTTTAAATCAACACATACCCATGCTCATGAGATCTTGAATCCACTTTAATTTCTTAAATTTAAAATTTCACCCTTGAACTTATATGAAAAAGTTCACTTGCTCAGAAAGGGGCACCTTTGAAATAGATATTTTTCCAATATATCTTATTCATGTTCAGCCAAGTTGAAGAAAAAAAGAAATTGGTCAATCACACATTGTGTTTTGAGTTCCAAGGGATTCTTTGGGGTTGGAGGTGGGGCAACTGGCACTTGCCCTTGTCAGAAGTTGGCAGATGAACCAGCAGCTGAGCCTTTTCTTCTCCAGGGCAGCATTAAGCTTTTAGTCCCCAATTGTGTCTGTATGCAAGCCAAGAATAAAACTAAAAAGTGCACAATGTGTTTTAAATAATGCAGCCCAAGCCATTTTGGGCAAAGGCAGTTAGAGAGTTATAAGAGAAGGCAGCCAGAAATTTTCTCTGCTTGTATGGTTGGGAAAAAGCAATCTTTCAATCTTTGTTGGCCTATTTCCATTTTTTAGACACCAAAGAGGCATTAAGAGGAGGAAACTTGGTGTACTGACTAGAGCACAGGAAAATGTTAACGTTTGTCAATCTGGATAGTGGATATACAGTTGTTTGTTACATTCATCTCTCTTTCTAAATGTTCGAGAATTTTCATAATTGAAAAAAAAATGAGATGAGTTTGGAACAAATCCTTGGCTTTCAAATCCCTATCACCTTACTTTCTAGCTATGGTGGCCTTGTACCGGTTATTTAACTTTTCAGAGCCCCAGGTCCCTCATCAACATAATATGAATAATAATTTCCACCTCCAGGGTTGAACTGAGGATCCCAGATAATGTGTATAGTGGCTGACACGTGGCTGGTTTCTCATTGTTAGTGACTGGTACCCACTTTTAAATCAAAACTCAGCTGAGAGAAGCCATCTCCAGGGAAAACTTGCAAGTTATGTACTGCATCTGTTCTTCCATGTCTTTATAGTCACTTCTGGATTAAGTCGGATCACCAGAGATCTGTGTGTCTGCACCATATCATGCATTCCATGGCCTGTCAAGATGTTTACTCTCCACTGTCCTTGGGAAGGATGCTATGGGATTTTGGTAGGGAGCACGGTTCAAACGGCCTATAAAACTGCGTCCTCCCCCTAAGTCTGCTATGGGCATGTGGCTCACTGGACATCACAACAGCCCCCATGGGAGACATTTCTGTCTTGTCTTTATATCCCAAATAATTATATTTCTTCTAAATAACTTCTTTGTATTTCTCTTACAAACACTATAAAGTGTTAAACTGATTGGGCTTTTCTTTTTTGGGGCTGATAGCTGGGAACTTGAGACCCAAATTAGTGATCCACCCAGAGCACCTGTATGGGTACTTAGGATATGAAACTTTGTATTAGCTTTTTTCCAAAAGGCTTCATACTGTACTTTTGTTTTCCTGTCATTTTTCTCCACCTATTTTAAATTTGTGTCATATTGTTGTATTTTAGGTATTTCTGTAGGTCATCTTAAGTTCTTTGGTAGAACAAATAAGCAGGGAGCATATAAAAAAATCAACAAATAAATAATATACAACAATCATTATTATTGACAATAATACAAATATAAGGTACAATTAAAAAGAGAATGATGAAAGCACTAAACGTTTCTGAAGAAGATGCCTAATATCACAGCAAGACTCAACATTCTTAAATGGCTGAAAATAATGAAATATTTTAGATACTGGGTTCATTAAGAAAAATTGTTAATTAAAAAAATATTTGTGGTGTGTGTGATATATGCCAGGCACTATTACAAAGTATGATGAGAAGACCATGGTTGCAATTTCAGAACACATTGCAGGAGAAGGGCAGTTGGTTTTTGAATGTGGAATTTGGAAGTAGGCATGACTGAGGACCATAGGCATGGAAAATGGAGGAGAAATGTTGCTGAATTATCATGTTGTGGTTCAAGAAAAAGAAAACAATGAAAGCATAAAGTGAAAAGGAGATGCAAGTTATGTTGCCATGTGGGAGAGAGATGGTGGTGTGCTGGGCTGGGTGACGAATGCCTAAGGAACAGGTCATGTCTATAGGTAGCCAGAGGACGGTGGTCTCTATGGTATGTTTTTACAGAGGGAGCTAAGGAGCTAGCTGAAGACCAAAAGCTTGATGAGGAACAGAAATCTCCAGATCTCAAAGTGGAATCTGTTTCCTGACCACGTAGGAGGTGGCAGCCACTTCACATCAGAGGTGAGATGCAGAACCCTGGGGCCAGTGGTATCTGGGTTGTTCTCTACTATTTCCTACTAGTATAGGAACTGGGAAATTGTTACCAAGGCCTTGAAACAGCTTTTTCTGTGAAAACTCAGAACCGCTTGGTTTTTGGTACTCTTTACTCAGTCTAAAGTTGTCTCAAACATCCCCTTACGTCTTCCTCTTATTTCAGGGTTAAGGGGATTTCTAAGTATTTCTCAGGAGGTTCGTTTTCATTCTAGATTTTAGTTGATCTCTGGGAGCCCTTCAGACAACCTGGGACAATTTGGGAGTATACTGGGCCTCAGGTAAAGGTCACGGGCAAAAGCAGAAAAAAAAACCCTCTCATAATTTTTATAGAATATTGTTATTTATAAAACTCATCCATATCTACAACTCTTTCACTATTATCGATAGTATGATCTTCTATACTGGCACAAGGTGTATATATAGTCACCTCTGTATATTTTTAAATTATTTGCCTCTCATTTGTACTATACATATAAAATCTGGTACTTTCTTTGTGGGGTCTACTACCCCCAAATAGTCCAAGAACACTGGGGACTATTTAGTCCAAAGGGACTTGGTATTTTTTAAAGTGCCAAAGAGAGTAGGAGGCAGTGGAGGAGGAAGGGGAGGAGGAAGAGGAGAGAGAATGAAAATTTCAACCATCTACTACTGTTGTTGCTTTTTGGAGCCCCCGAGTGTTTCTTTTGAAGACTGGTCATGCACATCCAGAGGTAAGGCTTGCCTGCTGCTGCTGCAAACACTAGCCCTTCCTGTCCTTTCCCAGGGTACAGTGGTGACACAGTTCGAAAACAAGTTTGCTTCTCCTTAGCCCATACGCCATTGCTCAGCTGTTGTGCCCCAAGGCTTAGCACTATGCCAGCCTGACACCCTCACTCTTCCCTGCCACAGAGTCCTGAGTGCTACCTTGGTCCGTGGCAACAAGTCACTTTGACTAGTTATCATTGTGAGTAGGCACTGTGGGCCTTGGACTATTCTCCCCCAAAGACTCTGAATTCCTTATGCAAATTTATCTGCTCCTCTACAATGAGCAGATTTTCATATCAGAGGTCTCAAAGAAAGGCAGTTTTGACTGAGTCATGTAAGATTTTGTTATACCTTTTGTCCCAGACAATGGGAATCTATTCACTCTATATTTGTATCAGTCAGACATTTAGGAGACTCTTCCTAGAACAAGGAAGGTCTGCTTCAGTATGATCTGGTCTCCATCTCGAGACATAAGGGAGGCTAGCATATGTTTTCAGTATCTCTCTCACTTGGTACCCACAGCCTGCAAGGCAGCTGCTACTATTTATGCCCATCTCATAGATGAGGAAACTGAGATTTAGGAAGCTTCGGTGAGTTATTCAAGGTCACATGGTGATACACTGTGACTTGATCCATCTGACATCTCAACACCGTGGCATCAGCTAAAGGGCAGAGGCCTCAGTAGTGCAGGGAATTGTAAACCATATTAATCACATTAAGCAATAGAATACGTGTGCTGGTTAGATACTTTTGCATTTATGGAATATTTAACAAATACATATATGGATATATTTTTATGGAAACATGGTTTTACCGTAGTAGAATATAAAAAGAAAAATGAGGATTTGTTCTAGAAGCATTCTGTAAGCAAGATCTTGCTCTTTATAGCAAAAACAATGAGAAATTATAGCAATAAAGCAGTGGACTTTTCTAGAGTCTTTTGAGTCAGCCTCTGCAGACAGAAAGATTAAGATGAGAAGGATCTCAGAGGCTCTCTGGACAGTGAAATGCTGAGGAACTAGAGTGGATGGCTACAAGTGATCAGAGAATGCCAAAAATACAGACGGCAAAGACTCTCTGGGGAGTACTATTAACTGCTGGAAATAATAGTGTCCCTCTTTATACCCTTAATTGATGGGTTATTACTCAGATTTTCCAGCAGAATTATAGTTTTTTTTCCTGTGAACCAATGAAACCAAAAGTGTTATATAATTGAGGAGGAATTTTGCAGGCAATGCTTAAGTCACCTTCTGAGGTTGGGCAATGAAAGGAAGGGCTTGGACATACCAGAAAAAGTCAAGGCTGCCCGCAAAGGCTGCACACTAGGTGTGTGTTGTAAGGAGGGCCAGGCAAGGGTGAACAGAGAGGCAGACAGTGGGAGATCCTGGAGCTGTGTCAAAGTAGTCTGTGTATCCTTTATTAGGTTCAAACTAGTCACATTGGGAATATAAAAGAGCAAAGTCTATATTCAAGAGAATCAATCATACTGTTCAGGAAGTCAATAAAAGCAAGGACAGAAGTCCAGCCTGGAATGGGATGGTCAGATACACAAGAGACAGATGAATTTGATGGGTGAGTGGGAACTAATTTCACAAACTTAACAGGTACATAGCCCATTACTCTTACAGCTGATTGGTGATTCTCGTAGAGCTGGGATCATGGTCTTAAAGTGACAAAACCATTAGCACAGTCTGACCATGACCTAGCTTGAATTCCTTTGCTGTGTCCTTTTTATCCTCCCAGATGCCAGAGAACCTACATCAACTTTCCAAACATGAGAACTGCCAAGAAGTTAAGAATAGATTAGAAAGGCTTGATTAGAACACGGATGAATCAGCAAAGAGTATAAAATATTAAACTGTCCTCAGAGGAATTTTAAATAGGTTCTGAGGCAAATGCCAAATGGTGTCCTACATTATGGAAGGAAACTTATTCAACTGGCAAATATTTATTGAGCATCTAGTATGTGCCAGGCACTGTGCTTTCCATTTTGTACAATGTGGAACAAAACAGATAAAAATACTCAACTAACAGAGCTTACATTCTAAAGAAGTTCATACATTAAATGAAAGAACCTATTAAATTATAATAGATGTTATGAAAGAAAGAACAGAATATTCTGGAAGAAAAACAGGCTCATAAATTAGATTGATCTTATAAGGGGTGATCTTACAAGTTGACACTTGCGACCTGAGAGAGAGGAGGAGGAGTTACCCAAGTCGAGAAAGGACACTCCAAGCAGAGGAAATAGAACAAGCAAAAATTCTGGGGCTTAGTGTATTTGAGGCACTAAAAGAAGTCATCTTTGGCTGGAGATCAGGGAGAATGGCATGAGATATAGCCCTAGAGGAGCCCAACCATGCCTCCCTTGTTAGTTTGTGGGCCATTTTAAAGTGTTTTAAGAGGTGAAGTGATTTTATTTGCATGTGAAAAAGATAACTTTCTGCTGAATGGAGAAAAGCAAGAGCAGAAGCCACAAGACCAACTGTGAGATGATGATGGATAAGGTGATGAGGCTTGGACTTTATTGCATGAAGTAGAGATGGAAAGAATTGAACTGAGTTGAGACACACCTTGGAGTTAGAATTGACATGATCTATCAAGATTGTTGCATTTCATGGACAGGTGGAAAAAGGAGAGCTTCTGCAGAGTTTAACTTCCCTTTATAGATGAGAGCTCCTCATTTGATCCTCAGAGAATTAAAACAATGTGTTCCAGATCACCACAGTGAACAGAAGTTTAAACTATTATAGATAGGTTCTATTCTCACACTCTCTAGCCCACTGAAGATGACTGTTTTTAGAGTAACCATTTAATATTATGCTTTCCCAGACTGTAGGTCACTACTTACATGTGGCTATTTGAATTTAAATTAATTAAAATGAAATAAAGTTTCAAAATTTAGTTGCTTAATTATACTAGCCATGGTTCAAGTGTTCAACAGCCACACATGGCTAGTAGCTACCATATTGGACAGCATAGATGCAGAACATTTTTGTTAGCACAGAAAGTTTTATTTACCAGCTCTTATGTAATACATCATTTAAATCTGGGCACTTTTTGAGAGTAAATGGGAACATTCTTCACAATCACACCAGAACAACAAGCTGAAACCATGATTGCCTTGGGCAAACCAGAACATATGGAAATCTCAGCTAGATGGATAATTTCAGGAACTTTATTTCTAGTCTTCATACCTCTTAGCTGACAAGATATGAGTAAAGCAAATGGTCTCAACATCTCCAAGCCTATAGGTAGGTATAAGAGGTAGCCTCTAAGACGGTCTCCAGTGATGCTCACCATTTGGTATTCATGCCTTTGTGGGATTCTCACTTCTTGTGTGTGGGCTGGACCTAGTAACTCATTTCTTACAAAAAGAATTATGGCAAAAGTAATGCAATAGCTCGTCAAGATTAGATTACAAAAAGATCATGGCTTTCATTTTAAACATTTTTTCTTGCTTACATGCTTTGAGGGAAACCAACTGATGCTGTGATATGCCCCATGGAGTGGCTCATATGACAAAGAACTGAGGCAGGTCTCTGGCCAACAGCTAGCAAGAAAATGAGGCCCTTAGTTCAATGACTAGCAAGGAACTGAGGACAATTAACAACTTGGCAAGCTAGCTTGGTAGAAGATCCTTCCCAGGTTGAGACTTCAGATGAGACTGAAGTCCCAGCCAATAGTTTAGATTGTGACCTCGGGAGAGACCTTAAGCCAGAGGGACCAAGCTAAACTGCACCTGGATGCCTGACCCACAGAAACAATAGATAATAAATGTTTGCTATTTTATACAATGAAGTTTTGGGGTAATTTGTTACATGGCAATAGATAACTAATACATCTGGGCATGATTTCTCAAATTTTAAGGAGCTGTGTGTTGATACACAAGCATTTTACCTTATTGTTCATCACCCCTAAACTCAATCATCTTTCTTCTTGTCTTTTCCTTCTTCAATTGGGGGAGACCCCAATAGAACCATAGGAAGTCTTTATGTTTGCTGATTAAGTGAAAAAATGAATAAATAATCATATAAGGCAAGCAAGTCTTTTCTCCTCCCACCCATCTACAGTAGATGGCCAGTCTTTGTCTTGGGAGAAAAATAACTCAGCATAAAAAAGAAAAAAGGTCAGGGAAACCCTTGGAAATGTATTTAAAATGAAAGCAACCCAATTTCTAGTTCTTTGTTTTCTTCCCTCTCTAACACCTATTTTGCTCTTGTTTCACTCACCATTATTCCATGTATATTGGTGGCCATGGGCAAATTGAACTCTGAATACAGCTGTTTTACTCCAGGTTCCTTGGAGTTCATTAAATGAGAGTGCTAGTGAATAATGCCATGTGTCAGCCTCAGAGCCCTTATCGCCAGTGTGAAGTCAGTAAACCTTGCTACGGTTCTATTCTCATCCAAGAGCATCTCTGACAGCTGTAGTACAGTATATACATCGGCTCTGTGGCCATGAGAGTAAGTCTGTTATGTCTTTTAAGGGTTCCTGTGCTAGAGTAGCAAAAGCCCTGAAAGTCTTGATGAAATCCATTATAATAGAGGTTTTATAATTTCATTAATTCATGGGGTGGTATGGGCATAATTATCCCACATAACCAATTTTAAAGATAGAAATATATGAATAGTGTTAAAATGAGCTCAGAAGCTAATGACTGAAATGTTGAAAGATTTGGAATTAATACTCAGACAGCTCAAGCCCATTCAATGTGAATATAATCAAGACATGGGATAAAGGCAGACTTGAAGTACTATGAGACCAAAGATAAGATGTGGAAAATAAAATCCACCAAGAGACATAAAAACATTTATGATGCTATTGAGAAAAAGAATCAGCAGTCGTCTGATGAGATCAGGACAGTAAACACCTAAGTCTCGCAATGACGGACTGAATCACTACGAAAATTAGCCACCTACCTCTGATACTTCAGGAACAGCACAATTACCATAGCTGGCATCATAAAAATAACATTTCAAACAGAGGCTCACAAAATGTGTTTTGTTAAGAACCCTCTTGGCATGTAAATTATAATCCCTTAGCTACCTTCCATATTGTCAATGCAAGTTTCCCCTTGGGATTCTTCCTCCCTGCTCTGTGTGGATGAGGAAGCTCAGAGATTTAGCAAAGCCCTAGGGGGACTATGCCTGGAAGGTCTCCAGGGATTCTAGAACCACTTTCAGGGAAATAATTTTTAAAACACTAAACAATTGAGACATGTCTTTATGAAACTGGGAAAGAGAGTTTATATAAAGTGCATTAATTTCATTAAAACATAGTTTGATGGTGAGGATCAGTATGTACACTCAAGATGGAAGAGGTTACGGGGAATTTTGAGGGACCACATGACACATCAATACTCATTTGCAGGTGGCTTAGTGAGGAAGAAGATAGGGAATTCACTAGAGAGGTGGGATCCATGGATTTCTTTGGTTCACTGAAAGCTCTGGATATTTAAAATAGTTTTCTCTAGCACACACTAAAATATTCTTCTTATTCTACCCTGTTTTGTTTTATCCTAGATTACTTGGATAGACTCCTCTCTCTTTTCTTTCCAGTTTGAACTATATTCTCCCTTTAATCCTCTTCTCAAGAACAAATATTTTCCATATTTGTTCTCACTTCCCTCTTCCCTGCAGGTGCTTCTCCCCAATGATCACTCTATCCTTGAGCTCAAACAGCCCTTCTTGGGTAGTATACTCCAAAGTGTAACTAACTTACTATTGGTATAGGTGTAGACATGTCTGCTCTGCCTTTGTACTTTGCTCTTCAACTGAATTGTAAGCTCCCAAGAGGGCAGAAAGTGCACTTTACACTTTCCTGTGCCCACCTTCAACATTAGCCTGTTCAAATGCTTTGAACATAGCAGGCACTCTGACCATGATAACTTCCCAACTGACGAAGCTCCCCAGGAAAAATGAGTTTGTTTAGAGAGAATCTCAATAGTATAAAGGTTAGAGGAGAATATGTTTGAGAGGAATGTGGTTTACAGTTATGGTTTAAGTTTTAGAACCCAATACAGGCAACCTTACCCAGAACTGCCAGTTTAGACGTACTTAGGATATAGAGTTGCCCTTTTGAGCACAAAATAGTGATGGAGGAAAATGTGATGGTTAATAGTTTATAACTAGTGGATGAAATCTTGTAAAGAGATAAGCATTTAATAGTCATTGAGTGCTTACTGTGTGCCAGGAACTACCACATTTCACCCTCAGAGATATCCTGCCAGGATGTTATTGGCTCCAAATCACATATGAGGTGTCTGGACTTGCAGCAGAGATGCCAGTAGCCAGAGTCCAGAGAGAATAGGTGGTAGAAAAATGACTGGAAAGCAGGATTCTTGACTTCATCTCACAGCGCCCTCCCTCCACAGCTAATTTTTCCAAGAGCAATATTTTTTCATGATTTTAAGTTGCAACAATGAAAAGAGGTATAAATTGAATTGCAAGAGATTCTTTCCTATATCACATTGGTTTTGAGTTGTAATTTCAATCCAAAACAAATATCTAAAATTAAGTATTCATATACTTAAAACAAATAAAAAGAAGCAAATTTAGAGACTTGTGAATTAAAGCACAATTCATCACCCTATGTTTTCAATCAAATAATTAATTAAATATCTATAAATCTTACTTATGGTGAATAGAAACTTTTGAAAGAGTCTTACACAGCTACTTATAGTGGACACTTGCCTCTTTTTTTTTTCTTTAATGTTCAGCAAAAGAATCCCCTTCCTGGTTCTTGGTTTTGTTGAGACTCCACTGTATAAGTCTCAATTGGGAGGCCAGGTTACAACTTCACTGCAGAATTTATTCAGCTTCTCCACCTCCCCTGGAGACCAGATGCGAGCAAGTACAGGTGACCTAGGCTTCACCGATCTAATATCTTCACCCAGGACTTTGAATGTCAAGAAGGTGATCTTGCTCTGAGAAGACATAGCCTAGCAGAAGTGACGACACTGTGGAGTTTGCATTCAGTGATGTCAGACCTGCGCAGTGGCAGTGGTGATGATGTTCCTTCCAGATTCCCATCCTTCGCCTTCCTTGCCTGCTTCTTGTTTTCCAGTTCTCATTCTTTACCCTCTCCATTCAATTTGTTTAGCAATTACCCTTCTGAACCACTAGAGCTTAAGTTAACTCAGGCGGTTGTGCTTGCAACCAACAGCATATTTACGTGACAGTACAATGAGGAAAATATACCTTATAAGCCATAGTACTAATGGGAATCATTAAGTTAATCTTTATCTCTAATTTTTACCAGGGACATGTGGATGGTTTTCAAAACACAGTGATTCACAACCTGGACAGACACCTTAGGGTGCTCAGAGTTAATGACCAATGTCAAAATGGATGAGCCATTTACGTCTGGGCTAATGTTTAGCCCAGAGATGTTGGCTGTTTCCCAGGATGGGGCGTGTCAACACCAGGTGCACCACATTGGGAGGCAGAGAGGTGCTGTACAAAGAGCACAAGCTTTGAGGTCACTTCTTTCTCCACTAACAGCTGTGCAATCCCTACAGTTGCCTGCTTCTCTACGTTTTAATGTCCTCGTGTGTTCAATGGGGGTAAATTCTTATACTCTTCTAGTTGTAATTAGAGTTCATGAGTCTAAAGTACCTGGTAGATACTGAATGAATATTGGTGCCCAAACCTTTCCTCTTCTGTTACAAGTTCTATTAATTACCATATTCAGTCAAAACCATTGTCCATACTGAGGGGATAATAAAGAAATAGATGACTCAAAGAATTATTTGTCAAAAGGCCAGGAGGAAAATTATTAATACATATACATATGTGTGTCTCTGTGTGGCTACTGGTATTCATGGAAATAATATTTATAATTTTGATTATCTAAAAGTAGTCCTAGAGATCCATGACACAAAATACTTTATAGTTTTGATAAAGTGTATGAATGATTGAACAGTATTCTGCAGGGGTGCACAAAAGAGCAAACCACTTAGCTAGTGAGTAAACTCAGCGGATTTCTCAGCATAACATTTCAGCTCATCTTTGTGATTTTCTGCTAACTCCTTCTATATATTGTAACTCTCATGAGGTGATCAAATTACAGGTTCTTCTTGGGAAAGCACCTCTAAAAGAGGAGGACAAGGAATGCAAGGCAAGAGAGAATAAATGGTTATAAGAAAAAACAGATATCTGCTTTTCTCTAAAAGAACACATATCTTAAAGAGTTGAATTTGACTTCCGCAGTAGCTTGGACTTGTGGGGGAAGCTCCACATGTATTCTATGTAGGAGTAGGACATAGGGTTGCATGAAAACATTTTAGTGCTTGCTTCACCCAGCTCAAAACTGTTATTCAAGCAAGAGAATATTAAGAGACTGAGAGCTTATTTAAAATTTTATTCACATTTTCATTGCAGTTTATGTCGGGAATCATTTGCTGTAGTAGTATTTATTTGGAAATTCGTTGGTTGGCAAGAGCTCATGAATAGCAGATTTTTTTTCCTCTCTGTGGGTTGAATTAAATATAATGCCAAGGGGTCAAATTTTATAAAGAAAAAGGAAGGCTATCTCTAAAATATAATAATGAACTAATCATCTCCCAAAGAATTTCAAGAACAGTCTTTTCAAATCACTGGAATCATCAAATCACAGAGCTACAGAGCACTTCAGTCTCTCTAGTTATATTACGTGATAATTTTAAAATAACATTTAAATTGTGCTTATACCAGCATGGAGTTGTATACACATGAATTTTAGAAAGTTGGCAATTACCAGATCAACAGATCACAATACAAATCACGAGTTGAGGGAGACAGGAGGACATACAACTGATCACCACTTGAGGAAATTCTTTGGTTTGGATACATGGCTTGTTGGTTCTGACAGAGTTAAGAAACTATCTCCTAACTGTGCTTCATCACCGTGGGACAGTAGGGCCTATGAAGGAATGTTT
Organism: Varecia variegata; assembly: GCA_028533085.1. Classification (NCBI taxonomy): domain Eukaryota; kingdom Metazoa; phylum Chordata; class Mammalia; order Primates; family Lemuridae; genus Varecia; species Varecia variegata. The sequence goes on from CM052439.1 coordinate 12,655,798, forward strand.
GACGGAAAAATAAAGCAAGAAGAATTATGAAGCCTAATTAGAAAATATCTGCAACTCTTACCTTACACAGTTTCAATATGAACTGGTAAGAACTGCTTGAAATTAGAGCTCCAGTCCTTTCTGTAGGGTTTTGTGTGAGACTGTGTTTTACAGAATGTGCAACCATTATACTGTCTCTTTTGATGGATAAAAAATGTTTCTTCTGTAGTCTCCACAATTAACGTTACGTGGCTTGATTTCCTATCTCTGAAGGACACGTTATTTTTTAAAGGTTATTTATTGTCCAGGCAGATCCTCTCTGTGATTCCTTCCTCTGATGAGGTTACTCGGAATATTATTCCACAGACATGCAGCAAAACTCAGTAGCGGGGAAAATAACAGTGTCGTTAACCTCCTTAACACTGGAGATAAATTAACGCTAATTGGAGAGGTACCAGGGTACCAATTGATTTGACAGAATGAAACTCGCCAGCATAAGGAGACAGTAGCCGGTGTCACTCTGGTGTGCTCCACAGTCTTGTGTGGGCGCGATGGCTGGGAGGTTGGCAGCGGCTCTTACTCCTCCCTTCTTGAAGTTCAAGGCGCACTGCACTGATTTAAAGTCCAGCTGGTCCAGGGTTCCTCTCACCCACTGCTGCTGACCTTGCTGATGGAAACCAGTGCCACCATTATTAATTTAAGTCTCCGCAGATCAAATAACTCTTCTCTTCTCATTTCATGACAGGATATCATGACAGCTTCACGGTAAATATACATGCCAGGGTGAGAGTGAGCTCTGCCTCACTAGGAAGCATTCTGAGAAGATATTTAAATGATGTACTGCAAGGGGAAATAGGCCAGAATAGATGTCTAAGAGAAGCAACATAGGAAAAAAGAAAGAAAAAAAGCAACAATCTAAAAGACAGAAATAAATAGAGGTCCCCCAGGTCACTTTCGGCCAGCCATGGATTTGCATTTTATGTTTTCATTTGTTAATTGAACACTAAATGAAAATGGCAATAATTAATATTTTTACTGCCCATTAATTAGGAAATTGTATCTTGTGTAAGCTACCTAGAAAGATGATATATGAGGCATGACTAAGTTGGAGCACCACTGTGAATTGATTGTGGTCTCACACGTGGGAATATAAATGTGTTAATCATTTTGAATCATTATCAGAGGGGTTTTTAATAAATGTCCGGTTCTTCCAGTTGTTTCTTTGTGTGTTTGGATGGACTGCAGTTAGCACAAAGGGGGATTTTTTTTTTTTTTTGGCTGTTATTTAACATCGCCAGCAGGCTGAGACAGTGTGCAGTCTGCGGCTCACAGAAGGTTCGTTTCTGAAGAGTCTTTGCCCATGGCATGTGGAGATTTTCAGGTTTGAGCCTTCATCTGGTTGCCAAAACATCTGGTTCAGTTTTGGGAAAATATTTGTAGTTATTTTTCCATCCGGATTTAATTACTGCCACTGGAACATTAATGGGTTCCCTGCTGGCCTAATAGATTTTTATCTGTGTACTCTCATATCTGTGGAGTGTAACTGACAAATCAGAGCCCTTTTTGCTGTGACTTCCATAAAACAGCCACAGCCTGAAGAACTGAGGATTGATGGAATTCAAAGGTTGAACAGATATCAGATTTGTAGGACAGGGATGCTGATTTGCAAAGAAGATTATTTTTGCTATTTAAATAACATTCATTGAGAAAATCATCTACTGTATTCTAAAATCAATGCCCTAAATAAGACAGATATGTTTGTTATCAACCATAGGAGTATATATTTCATAATTAAAACTACTGTAATCTCTAATCTATTAATGAGAAAGTGCAATAGGTCATGTAGAAAAGAAAACAAAAAAGCATATTTATTATGTTCTATAGAGTAGGCACTGTAATGTCTAAATATCTAATTTCGTTGTAATCATCCCAACAATATGAGGTAAGTATTATGATGGCCCCTGTTATTGACAAGGACATTGAATCTTAGTGAGATTGTGTAACTTGGGCAGGGTCATACATTAAATAAGTGGAATTAGGATTTGAACACTAGTATGTTTGACTTGTCTATTCTTGAACTGTAATGTCAATGATATACCTTTATCATTACTTTATAAGCATCTGTTAACCACTTGATAAGTTTCGGGTAAGGTACTTGCTGCTGGAGACACAAAAGGACAACAAGATGAGGTTCCTTTTGTGCCAGAGTGGATGGCAAGGCCAGCAGAGTGTCTGTACTGCGTCATATAGAGGCTTGACTAGCCTGGCACAACTCTGCCACGCTTTCCACTAGCTTAAAGCTTCATCCCCAAAAAGGGCCATTCCATTTTAATTATGGCTATTAATGTTATCAGAATGAATGAAACAGATCTTAAAAAATGTCAGAGAAGAGTAGTTCATCACCATCTGATATGTAGTAGTTAGGCAGTATGTTATTTTAGAATGGATAGGACTTGCATCTGAATCTTGACTCAAACTTACTATAAGCAAGTTGTTTAAGGTTTTAGAGTCACACTTCCTCGTCTATAAAATGAGAATAATGTTATCTTTTCCATTGAGTTTCTTTGACAGTTATTTGAGATAACGTATTATAGTGTAGGCATAGTGCTTGCCACATAGGTCAATCTCAAAAATATCCTTGCTCTTATTATTAGGAAAATAAAAGACTATCCCAGGAACTATACCTTCTTCTCCTGTGTTCACTGCAGACAGGTGAGTTCCATGTATTTCAACCTGTAAATCTGCTCTTCCCAGGAGACCTATAAAAGCTCTGAGGATGACGCAGAGTGGCTCAGGGCAGCTCAGTGCTTCTCCCTGCTGGTTTGAGTTCTGTCTTCATCTTTCTCTAGCTCTGTTTATTTCTGGATCGGTCACTCATGCTGTGAGTGGATCTTTTGATTCCTCATTTTCCTCTTGCTTTTTGGATCTGACTGCCTGATTCCTTTACCCACACCTATTTCCTTAAAAATATGCTACCATTTTGGATCCTCCACAGACCATGCTGACTTTTTAAAATCTTGACTGTATCTTGCCCCTGTGCTCACTGCGGCCTGCTGCTCCTGTGACCTAAAGTAACAAGACGCAGGCTATGTTGGGCTGGAGCAGAGGCATATTTGAGAGTTGACAGGTTTGCGTTTGAATGTATTATTAATACCAACAAACAAGCCAGTCATGGTGAGAATGTTAATTTTTGGAGAAGACACGTAAATATCTTGCTGGAAAAATGTTTTAAGTACATTGTACCAATCTAAAATATTACACACACAAAAGCCCAGTGGTTATAAGTCAAGGGAATTCTCACAGCATTGAGAAAAATTTTTACATAATGGGAAGAACATAAGTATTGGTATGCAGTGGATCAGAGTTTGTAACTCGGCTCTCACGGTAAATAGGTATGTAACTTTGAGGAAATCACGTCGTCTCTCTGAGTTTTGTTTTGTTTTTTCCCTACAACCATGTCACATGTTATTGTGAATATTAAATACAATGATGCAAAGTGGTTGGTACATTTCCTAGTCTGCAGTGGCTGTGATTACTCTTGCTGCATTCATTAGGATTTTCTTGCACAATAGTTGTTTATGTGGTCCAGGCCCAGAGATTGTCAAGAATGGAGTCTGGAACACAGCTATTTTCAGTTATTTTCACTTCATTTTGCTACAAAAAGTTTGATGAGTTCAGCAGCCTGCACAGAGTGATGGCTTCCGGGAGGGATTAGTGGGGAAGATTCTAAGCCTTCTGCTTCCCTGTCTTGCCCAGCAGTGCTGTTTTATCTTTTTAAATTAATAGACTTCATTTTTTAGAACTATTTTAGATTTACAGAAAATTGAGCAGAAAGGAAAGAGAGTTGCTTTGTATAGAAACTCTTTCTTCCCCCTGCACATTTTCCCCTGCTATTAACATCTTGCACTGGTGTGGTACATTTGTTACAATCGATGAACCAATATTGATACATTATTCCTAAGTCCATAGCTTACATTAGGGTTTAACTATTTGTATTGTGTAATTCTATAGATTTTGACAAATGCATAATGGCATCCACCATTGCGGTATCATACAGAATAGTTTCTCTGCTCTAAAATTTCCCTGTGCTCCACCTATGCATCCCCCAAATCCCTGGCCACCACTGATCTTTTTACTGTCTCCAGAGTTTTGCCTTTCCCAGAATGTCATAGAGTTAGAATCAGTAGCCTTTTCAGTTGGGCTTCTTTCATTTAGTAATATGCATTTAAGTTTCCTCCATATCTTTTCATGGCTTGATAGCTCATTTCTTTTTATCAATGAATAACATTTCATTGTATAGATCTACCACAGTTTATCCATCTATCTATTGAAGGACATCTTAATTGCTTCCAATTTTTGGCAATTATGAATAAAGCTGCTACAAACATTTGTGTGCAAGTTTTGTAGGAACATATATTTTCAACTCTTTTGGGTAAACACCTGAGAGTGCCATTGCTGGACAGTGTGGTAAGACTATATTAAGCTTTGAAAGGAGCTGCTGAATTGTCTTCCAAAGTGGCTGCATCATTTTGCATTTTCACCAGCAATGAATGAGAGTTGATGTTGCTCCACATCCTAGTCAGTATCTGGTGTTGTCTTTGTTTTGGATTTTAGTCATTCTAATAGACAGGCAGTGGTATCTCATTGTTCTGACTTGCAATTCCCTAATAACCTAAGATGTTGAGCATTTTTTATATGCCTATTTGTCATTTGTATGTTTTGTTTAGTGAAGTGTCTGCTTAGATATTTTGATAATTTTTAAATTGGGTTATTTGTTTTCTTACTGTTGAGTTTTAAGAATTCTTTTTGTGTTTCTGATACCAGTTCTTTATCACTTATGTGTTTTTCAGATATTTTCTTCCAATCTATGCCTTGTCTTTTTGTTTTTTTATTATAACCATGTCTTCCTCAGAGTAGAAGTTTTACATTTCAATGAAGTCTGACTTGTCAATTTTTTCTTTCATGGCACATGCTGTTGATGTTGTATATAAAAAGTTATCACGAAATCCAAGATCACCTAGATTTTCTCCTATACTCTCTTCCAGAAGTTTTATAGTTTTGTGTTTTACATTTGAGTTTATGATCCATTTTGAGTTAACTTTTGTTTATTTATTTTTAGTGCTTAGAATTTTAAAGTGATTTTACTGCTGGAAGGGTTTAAGAACACTGAGATAAACTTTAGAATAACTATCCCAAAGACTGGTGACAAATTCCATCCTGTTGAGTTGCTACTTTTTCTCTTTCATTTGAGGCTTTATTTCAATGCCAGTATACAGTTTTTTCATCATCTCCATGAATGTTATTGGAAAAGTAGAGTGCAAATGCTTAGATCATATTACCTAGTCCAGTCTACGGTCAGGGAAAAATGGGCACCTCAACTCATACATAAGTCTTCTACAATCACCAGTATTATCATGCAACAATGTCATAATCACCAAAATTATTAGAAAATAATGTCAGGGGTTCCACTAGTTTCTGTGATCTGTTCTAGGTAGGCAAATATATTAAGTGGCTGCTAGAATCCAGTACTTCTGTGGCTGCTCAGTGATGTTAAAGGATAAGAATCCTGACATAATTTCCTTCATATCCTCTGTGTCCATCCTGCTGTAGAGCTCTGTGTATAATAGTTTTAGTGCAGCACCAAGGGTGATGGGGATTTTGGAGACACACATTTGCTTGTGCAGCACAGAATACATGGTAGCATAGTTTTGGGATTCAGACAGCATGAAAAAGTCAGAATTACTTTTTTGTTTGTTAAGCTATAGTGAATTTTATGCAAAGTTTTGCCAATTTTCATGGCACCGACTTCTTGAAGGTTTGCGTATTTTCTTTTTTGGATGAGCTCCCCAAAATATTTGGCCCAATCAACTAACTCTTTTGACTGGTATTGTTGGCTTCGGTAGGTTTTCCTCAACACGGGCATTCTCTGTGTTGTTAGGAGGTATGTCCAAAGCAGTCTTTGAAATGGCTTTGCTATTTATTCAGTGATTCTTTTTTCTCAACTAAGAAAGCAAAACCATTTTCCTCCCCTGTTCCTAGTAGACCTTGCCATGTTCTAAATTAAACAAATATTTGTTAAGAATTTACTCTGTGTCCTCACATGGTCCCTGCCTTCAAGTTACTCTCTTAACTTTCTTTTGCTTAAAACCTAGAAACTTCTAACTTAAGGGAAAAACAAAACAAAACTAAAGCACCAAGTAAAGATCAACCAACTAAACCAACCAGAAAATCTCAACTAGAGGAAAGCTCTCACCTGGCTCAATTTTCTTTTCTCTATGACAATGATTTTCGAAGTGCAGTCTCCAGACCTGGGAACTTGTTAAAAAATGAAACTCTAGGACTCCACCCCAGAAACTAAATCAGGAATTCTACAGGCATGGTACCAATCTGGGGTTTTAATAAGCCTCCAGGTGATTCTGATGCACACAAAAGTTTGAGAGCCACAGTTGTAAAACATTGGTTCTTAACCAAGCTGCAAAATAGAATCACCTGGAGAGCTTTAAAAAATACAGATGCCTGGGCTCCCATCCAAACATTCTGATTCAATTACTCTAGAGTGGGGCCTGAGCATGGGCATTTTTAAAGAGCTTCCCAGCTGATTCTTAGGTATGTCCAGGGGTGACAGCCATTGTGCCCTCTGTTTTATCAGATTGAATTCCTCTATGGCAGGTGTGTGAGTGTGCATCAATGACTTTGTGACCGTGTGTGAGTGCTGAATCTTTCCTAGACAAGCTTCAGTCTTAGAAAACTGTTTGATACAGAGATTACTCTAGAAAATTTACATGCTCTCAATAGACAATTGCACGTTACACATTTACTACATGATTTGTGCTCTAGACGGTGGTTGGCAAATGATGGCCCATGGGCCAAATGCTGTCCACAGATTCTTTTTGTATAGCTGTAAGCTAAGAATAATTTTTATATCTATAAAGGTTTGAAAAAAATCAAAGAAAAATATATATCAGACACCATATGTAGCCCACAAAACCTTAATATTTACTATTTAATCCTTTACAGAAAATTTTTCTGACCCTGCTAGGAGATACAGCAGGGATAGCTACAGGAGGGTTCATAAACTTGTTTTAGAAGCAACACACAGAACAGCTATCATTGCAAGACCATCTGAGCCTTAAATGATACAATAATAAATGCTATGGAAAATTAAAAAATCAAAAAAATCATAAGAGAATTGGAACTCGTTTGAGCTTCAAAGCATTTGGGCAGGTATAAGAAGGAAAAGACATTTCACATAAGGCTTTCAGGTAAGGGGACATTCGGATTTCAGGAAACTCAACTTCAAATACTTCTTAGGAACTTAGAACACAGGATTCCTAACATTATTGGGCTGCTGGCATGCCTTGAGTTCTGTCAACAGGATTTCCTTCTTATATTACGGTCTCTATCCTCCACTGAATCACTTTTTTTTTTTTTAGGTATGTAATATAAGGCAGCCTATCCCAAAGTCTGTTTAATGATGAGTGACTTCCTCAGAGAGTTCTTGCCTAAGATTAACATTTGTCCCCACTGCCCCTCTGTCACTTTATTCCTTCTCATGTCACCCTGTGTGTAGTCATAGCACTTAGCAACACCTTAAAAGGACTCACTTGTGTTTTTGTTGCCAGTGTCTTCCTGCTGGACCCTAAAACCCATGAGTTTAGGAACTTGTCTATCTTTTGCAATACCACATCACCAGCACACAGCTGAGTGTTTGATATAGAGTCGGCATTGAACAAAATGTTTCTAGAATGGTGCTTCATAACTGTTAAACATATATGTAATAAAAAAAGGGTTTCTAAGTTGAATACATTTTGGAGATTGAGTGATACCAAGGAAAATAAAGTTTCTTTAACTGCAAGAATTATCAGAATCCTTAATATGCTAAGGTTCTAGCTTGATAGGTAAGCATTGTATGTACTATGTAGGCAAGATCCCAAAATGTTTGTAACTGCTTGTGTTAGACACAGATATTGGAGGGCAAAATTGAAGATGAAAGTTTATGAGAAAATGGAACTGATGAATTCCTCATGAGCTCAGGCAGCTGTTTGTTTGTGGAGCTTTACTTGATATTCTTTTCACTGATACACTTGTAGTTCATACAGTTGATTGTGTGTAATATAATCATGGTGGTTTGGTACCAGTGTAGTCACCTGAATATTTTTACATTGTTTAAAATAGGATGGTCAGTCTTCTAAGAATAATTCTTATCCTTCATTAAAAGGTATCTCAAAGTAGAGCCTAGTTTATAAAGCCAGTCTCTGCCCTGAGGAGGGATACCTGAGTCATCCTGATATACATACATGTACTAAGTTAAGGTGCTTATTGAATGCCTTGAAGTCTTGCTCTCCATTTTGATTGGAAATGAGAGGTTTCTGGTGTCATTTCATTTGGGGAAAGTTATTCATCCCAAATAATCCTACAGTCACTCAATTAGCCAAATGCTATCATTTTCTCTTTTGAAATTAGTTGATATTCTCTGGTGAAAATCTGTTCAGACTGGAAATCTACCCAATCATCCAACAAAAATGGGACTGTATTCTGGGTTCAAGGAACTGTGAGGCTTTCTGTGCAGAGACGAGTGAGGAATGGTTCTGGTTCCTCTAACACCTATAATCTAGCAGAAGAGCTGGCCAAAACCCAAGTTTACAGAGGTATCTTAAAGCAAGAGAGTAAAAACAGGGAAACCAGAAAAAATAATAAACCTGATGCTTATTACTCAAAAGTAAGGAAAAGCATAAGATATTTAGTTGTCTTTGTCCCAGTGATAGAAATTTTTCTATATAATAAAGGGGAAACTAAATAAAGCCCTGGAAAGCATTGAAAAGCTTTGTTAGAATGCTTGATAAAAAGACACTCTCAATACACTCTCAGAAAAGGAAAACAGTGCTCACTGAAGGCCTCCTATTTTACAGAAGCAGGTAAAAAAAAAAAAAAGAAATTGAACTTTTCCTACATGATAGTTTGGAAGCAACCGTTCTGTGGGGATTTCAGTCTTCCTTCAGTTGTGATAATTGGCAATTGTGAAACAACTGAGGAGTCACATGATTGATAAAATGACCAAAATAACTCTACTGATTGCACATGTTTAGTTTCTGTTATTTTTTAGCTATCAAAACAGAACAATCAAATCTATTTCATGGTTGGCAGCTATGACTATGCCCAAAATGCATTTAATTGGGAAATGTTAAACACAGTCTAAGTGTTGAGCTCAGTGGATCTAGTCCATTAATGACAGTTTAGAATAGGAGATTATAGCTCAGACCAAGGCATCCCAACATTTCAGCTTTCAAATATTTTCTAGTCCCTACTGGGAATGGCAAGTGAAAAATCCTTGCCCTTTCTTGATGGTTTGGTTAAAACTTTTTTTTTTTTTTCAGTTTCTATGACTTTTAATAATAGAAATCTTTGCAAAAAGAACTTGAACTTTTAGAGCACCATAGGTTTTCTTCTGTTTATATTCCCAGTAGGATTTCCCCTAATTGTTAGTTCTATAGTCCTATAGATTTCTTATAATTGAATTTAGAAAAAAATACTGGAGCACATGAATCTCCTGGCAATGACACCTGATGTTGCACAATTCTACCTAAGAAACTGCATCTTTTAACTTGATTATTTCTAATCACAGTCTATTCCCAGTGTGCCTTTGAAACGTTGAATCCTTAACCTAAAGTTGATCTTAGCCAATGGCTTGGTTATAATAAATAATAGAAAAAATTTGCCACCTGAAAATAATTCTAACAGGATGCAAACTGAACACTGTTTTTCTTTACCTAAAGGGAAACAGAGAAAATGTGAGTCACCCCACCATCCTGTTCTTTCCCTTGCATTGGGAGTTAATGTTTTACAGAAGTTCTAGGGATGGATTGATTTGCTTAGGTGTTGGTTTTGCTTTGATGTGCAAGAGACAGATGCAGTGGATGTTGGGGAAGACAAGGCAGCCTCGTCTGTCTCCTAGGGGGCTCGGAACTCATTTCACAACTCATTCATTAGAATACCAAGCCCCTCTCAAAAGAGGCCAACCACAGTACTCCAGGGCCCTCCAGTGCAGAGGAGAGCAGCCCTGTATCCCTGGAGGCAGATAAAACTCAACCTCTGAACCTCAAAGAAAGCTTTTGTGCTAGGAGGGAGCAAATTTATGACAGTTGGTGAACCAAAGCAGCCGTGGGCATTTGAAGGAACAAGGTTAACTGAACATTGTCTTTTTGTTGGTGGGGATGGATTTGTTCTTTTTGTTCCTCCCCTTTTGAAGTGTTTCTAAAAGGGAAGAAAGTCTCCCGCTCGATCACATTTTTAAAATAATATACAGCATATTCTAAAAAGCACACTGGAAATCTCATGCACACTAGGTAACAGTTCCAGGACTGTACTTGAGAGAGGAACTGCACTAGTTCAGCAGTAGATGGTCTTAGCTTGAGCCATGGTCAGTAGCTGGAGATCCACGCTGATCCTTTGAAAGCTCAGGAAGTCTTCCGCAGTCAAGGTCACAGCTTGATGTCAGCCAACTTCAAGTCTCTGCATGGAAAGACAGCAAGTAGCTTTATCTTTCTCTCTTGGTCAAAAAAGGTGGTCGGAGATCTCCAATTATCTGAACCCTGATATTACTATCCAACATGGCCACAAAAATGCATTAATAGAAACAATGGTCCCTCAGGGGTGCTAGGTTGGGTGAACAACTTCTGATATATGCTCTCATTCAAAACACAACCCGGTAAAGAATGGTTATGCTCCTTATAGAGAGAGTCCATTGAGAAAAATTTAGAGCATCGAAAAAACAACAGTAGCATAAGGAAGAGACAAACTGAAGTTCACCCAGGAAGCAGAAGAGTCAGTATTACCTAATGTTCATCTTGAGCACCTGGATTTCTGACTTCCTGCATGTATTATACCATGGGACCCTTTAACCCTAATCTTGCCCACTTTGAACCTTAACTTTGTGCTCCAAACTCTTCTAGTAGCTCCCCCAATGTTGAAAATCTAGTTGTATCCCATTTACCCTGGAACTCACATTCCACTGCCACTCATGATGAGTCTGTTATGATAAACAGGACAGCATTTTAGAATTACAAATAAAAAGCTTCAAAACCTGCTTCATTTTGGCAACTTTTCTGCATGTGGGAATAATGAAAAGACTGTCAAAAGTTCAGGAATGAAAGTGTGTGAACTGTGTGCACCAAATAAATTTCACCCAGGGTGAAATTTTTATTTCTGGTAAAAACAGAGGGAGTCAAGCCTGGGGCCAGAGTTTTTATTACAATCAGAACAGGACTCATGTGCAGTTAAAATAAGCAGGTACCTGCATAGGGTTATATGAACAGTGCCAATATTTCAAGTACATAAACATTTTTACCACCCATCTAGTGTTACCTTGGTAACTCTTTGTTCTGCGATGACCAGTGCTCCTAAGAGTTCTGATTCCTGGAGGTAGTTGGGAAGTCCTGATTCACGAGCAAATGTAGTGTCAAGAAATTCAGGATTCTAGGTTTTTGGCCAAAGTCCAGGTATCCGGGGGTCCAGGAAAAGGAAGAGAATTGAACACTCACAAAGTTGACCCATCCAGGTCCATCAAGCTTCATATCAAAATGAGGATCTCTCCAAAAGACCCATATGTCACAGTCCAAGTCATACACGCCAGAGAATCTACAAGTTAGGTGAGGAACTATGTAGAAAAGTGGAGAACTAAGGACTTCTAGAAAACATTGGCTGTAGCATCAAAGACGGCATTGTCCGGATGAGAAATTGCTCTGCCAGATGCTGCAATTCTTCTGCCGTTTTTGGTAAAACCTTCCAGGCCTACCTGTTCGTGCAGACAGCATGATCGTGGGCAAAGAATATGTGACTTGCAGTCTTCCCAGTTTGAATATTTACTATGCTTTTGGAGCATTTATTCTGTGGCACTTTATATATATTCTCTCTAATCTTCACAATCACCTTCCATGACAGGAATTATTTTTTTATTACATAGGCATGAAATGGAGTCTCAGAGAGGTTAAGTAACTTGTCTAAAATCATATCACTAGAATGTGATATTTGAGCCCATCAATAATCAATGGAAACTTAAGTTGTGAAAGGGAAATTTTGAAATAGGGGTTTGCTGTGAGGATCAAGGGAAATAAAGCAGGCCGACACATTGTAAAGGCAGTGGAGCTCTGCAGATGTTCCCCTTGTTTTCAAGCCGGCCTCATCTGCATTTAGGCTGAAATTCCACCCTGTGTCAGAGGGGCTCACCCTATCCTTGGGGTGGCTAGAGACTCTCCTGGCGGCTCTGACTGGGGGATGAGGAAGATTCGTGAGAAATCTAGACCGGGACTGTCCAACACTTACACACCAGCTTCAGCTGGACATTGAGCACTTGGAATGGGGCTTTTCTGAATTGAGACATGCTGATACGTAAAATGCCAAATTCTGAAGACTTGGTCCAAAAAAACTCAGTATCTCAATAATAATGTTTATATTGATCCCATATTAAAATGATGATACTTTGGCTATATTGTGTTTAAAAATGATTTTACCTTTTTCTTCTTGTTATGTTTTTAATGTGGTTTTTAGAAATTTTAAATTTATACATGGTTTGCATTAGTGGCTTTTGTTCTATTTCTGTTTTCCTGTGCTGGCCCAGAAGCTCTGTGTCTTGATTTCCCCACTTTAAGGCTATCTTCTTATAATCTATGGATAGAGGCCCTGATGACTTATGGATTAAGCCGTTAATAGTTCCTAGGAATAAACTAATATTTCCCTGCTATCTATACATGTTGAGTAAAAATCTATTACCTTTTTTACTTCGTCTGGAAAGACTGAGGAAAGTCAGGATGGAAAGGGGAAAGGGGACTGAGAAACACAGGTGAGGCTGGCCAGCGTGCCATATGGGACAGGGGACATACAGGGCCCCAGATAATTAGGAGCAAGAAGCACCCAACAGAGGAGTGGGGCTCAGAGAAGAGATGCTACAGGCTTGGATTACTCTTGAAATTTCCTCTATGAAGCTCCATATCACCACTGGCCTTGAAGTTTTACTTTTGTGCTTTAGGTGCTTTTTATTTTCTATATGTATATATATGAGTATTTTTATACACATACACATATATACACAATATATGTAATGTATATATTCAGTAGCAAGAAAAAGGCAACTGTTGTTTTATTCAGGAAGGTAAGGGAAACTTAACATTTTGGAGAGCTTTTATGTTCCAGGTATCCTGATTAGTACTTTATAAACATTAGCTTCCTTAATTCTCACAATAAGACAAGAATGTGAACATTATATTATATAGATGAGGAAACTGAGGTTGAGAGAGCTCAAATACTTTCCCAGACTGGAGCAGTTGGTTGGTAGGTAGAAGAGTCGGGATTTGCCTCCAGGTCTGTTGAAATCCTAAGCCACATTCTCTTCTACGAGTCAGAAAATGAACAAGGGGTTTCAGAGCATGAGATCCAGGGTCAGGATATCTGGATGTGGAAAATATCCTGTATAATCACCCTGTCAGTTCAGTTTCCTCATCTGTAAAATGGGGATACTAATAGTATAACTTCAGGGAACTGATGTGAGTATAAAAACGAGAGAACACTCCACGTCAGGCGCTTGCGGGGTTTCTCATCCATAGTAAGCGCTCAGTAAGTGAGAGTGATTATCAATTCACCAAATCATGCATGTTTCAAACAGCCCCTCCTTTGGATGGTGAATGAGTCCCATCTGAACTGGCCAGCCTCTACCGCAGGATGTGGAGTGCCATTTTTCTTGATGAGCTTCTAATATGCTTGTCTGTTTCTTCCCCACAGCTGCTGTCTTGGCCCCTGCCTTCTTATTTCTTATGCTCCCTTGGTCTTAGAAAAGTCCAGCCTTAATCTTCAGTAAATCTAGCTTGAAAAAAATGCACGGTCTTGGAATATTTTACAAACCTTCTCCACTCTCCAACTAACTGCTCTAATGAAGAGAAAAATGGTAATTGAAATGAGACTAATTAGATTGTCAATTACCTGCCTCCTCACACAGGTAATTGAAATCCCCCTAATTAGGGTGTCTGTGTGTCTAGATGCTTTGTACTGGGGAATTATTAATGGGAAGCAGCTTTAGATGAAGTAACAGGAAATCTTGAAAAATGATTTAGAGAAAATTTGTTCTGAAGCATTCATTCTTTCAAAGCAAAGATGTTATATATCCAATCCAGCAATGAAGTCATCCATGAGGAAAGAAAATCCACCAAGTATTTTTCCTTGACTGTACAGTTTAGGTTTAAGGGCAATAAGATGATACTAACCCTTGACTTTGACCTTGTTTTTTTATTTACTATTTATCCCTGTTTTTAAAAAACTCCTTCTTTTGGGTCCACAAGTTCTTTCTTCTTGAAAGGACAGAGTCTATATCAGCAGGCCCTTGGAGGATCTTGAGATAAATATTGAAAGTGGGATTTGCAGATGAGGCGCAAAAATGTACACGAAATTAAATGTATACATCAAACAAATGACTTCCTCTGAGTGCCCACCAGGAAGAGGCTTTATTGAAGTGGCTTCAAGGGTGAGCAGAGAAGGCAGTTTTGATTCCAGAAAAAAAAAAAAAAGTTATAGTAATGAAATCCTTGGAGTTCTCAGGGCTAGGAAGGTGATTTTCAACTTTAAGTGAAGTATGTTCTTAGAAACACAGCCTCTTCCATACCTACTTCAATTTTTCAGTGGAAGAGTCTCCTTAGAGAGCTTTAAGGTCACATTGATGATCATATTATATTTGTATCCAGGTGATTTTAAAACATTTTCTAGCACTACCTTTGATATCTCAACAGCCTCATAATGAATTTGAAGTTAGACAAGGAAGATCTTATGACCTTTGTCTGAGATGTGGAGAAACAGCCATGTGGACAGATGAGGCAACTTGATTGGCACGACCCAGCTTATTATTGAATAGAACCAGACCTGAGTCTTGGTTCTTCCTTGATTAGATCTCTGTAGTAAAGCATGGCAGGGGCCTGGCTTGGTGAAATATTATTGTTAATTATTTTAAGCAAGTGAGGTTGCAATATAAAATGCGACTGGTTCTTTTTCTATCTAGGTGGAGACTATAAATGGAGCAGATTGTCATTTTATGGTTTTGAACAATCTCCTTTTTGTTATATAAATAGTAGGAACATTGGGATTCATAGAAGGTTGAATATCATTCTGGCTTTACAGCTGTCATGAAAGGGCTCATATGGGTACCCTGGGGGACCCATGAAAGAAGAATGAGACTGGAATGAGAATTTAGACCCAGTCCCACGTGTAGAGTATGTAAGGGAACTGCTGGTATCTTGCCCTGTGCATGACTAAGGCTAGGCTCTTACTGTGGTGCCCATCAACCTTGCTCCTACTCCCACACACAGCATGGTGTTCATATTTCAGAGACAACATGTTAAAAAGAGCTCTTACTGTGGGAGTCCAAGGGGTGTAGAAGCACTGTGGTCAGTGCATATTCTGGAAAGTGATAGATGGTGTCATTGCAGCAGTTGGTGTGGAAGCACTGGGCTTGTCAATAGCAATGCTGTGTGACAGCAACAGCTGAAAATTGCACCCCCCCATGTCCCAAGTGCAATGGGAAGTACAGTAAAATCACTTTAATAGGTTATAATCAACATTTTTGGAATGAAATAGAATATAATAGAAAACATCAAGGTGTGAACCACAAGTAAAGTGAATTTCTTACTATCAGTTGACATAAAAAGAAAACGTTGAGAATCATACACTTGTAGATTTCTGGGACATCTCAGTCTTCTCTCCAGGAGGCGTTTAGAAACAGGCCTGAACACTTTGGACTAAAGAAGTAACCTTCTGATTCTTGGTTATTCAGGCAGTGAGTGGAGACTTATAGAGAAATACCAGATTTATAAAGGAGTGGGAGAAGGAGGGGTTGAGCAAGTAAATTTGAAGGAAAAAAACAATATAAGATGCACTTTCTTTGTTCCCTAAACTGGAGTCATGGGTCATGGTGATTACAATGATAATTAAATAGCTTTGTTTAGGAAATCCTAAAGCTGTTTGGTGGCTTACATGATCATATTCTAAAGCAATATAAAAATCCCAAGGTTTCTAATCTTTGTGATGGTTCAATCAATGAGGTGGGAAATTTTAGCTAATAATTTTTTTTCCTCCATCTGTTCACTCTCCCTGAATGACAAAGGCCCAATTAAGCACATTTCTATATAGTCAAAAAAAAAAAAAAGAAAGAAACAAGATTTTTTCTTCAGGTGTATACTCATAATTACTTCTTGTGTGTGGGCTGGGGACAGGGAAGAGAAGGAACAATGTCAGACAAAATTTGTCTTCAGGCTTTCTAGAAACTGCTAACTGGTTCTATAGTTCAACTAGTAAGAACAACTCAATTGTCACTGAAAAAGGGATCCAAGAACAGAACATGGATTTCCAGATGTTAACATGTGTCATCTTTTTTTTGTTGCTTTTGTTGTAGGCGAGGGATAGATTCTGATGGCACAGAAAATCAGTGACAGAGCAAAACTGTGTCATGACGGAATTTGATGGAGGAGTACTCTACTTTCCCATCAATTCTGAGTACCTCCCATTAGTACTGTCAGCCCTCAATCCCTGTTGCAAGCCTGGTTCCTCTCAGGCATCTGTGGTGTGCTTTCCCCTCCAGCCAATGACTGATACATCATTTATTAAACTCCCACTTTGTCCTGAAGATATAGCCAAGAGGAAATTACAAATGCTTCCCTACAGAAACTCATAGGTATCTTAGATATCTCTAACCGCAATTCACTTCTAGGAGCCTATGGCAGATACCCAACAGCTATTCCCAATGTCCTTCTCACTCTCGTCTTTCATTAGGGTATTTATCTTTTCTGCTTCCTGTGTAGGCAGGGGTGATCATGTGATATTGTTCTGACTCATGAGATATAAGAATAACCTAATGGGAACTACTGAATTTGCATACCCCAATAAAAGGCATAAAAGTGGCTGGCACATCTCCTTCTCACTCTCTGTCTTGAACAAGTTGAGGTGCCTGGCTCTAGGGTAGCCATCTTGAAGTCATGGAGTGATAAGCAGGAAAAAAAAAGCCAGGTGAACCACGAAGTTGCAGGGTGTCTTCACTAACACTATTAACGGATTTGCTGTTATTTGTTTGATACCTGTAAGCCAGGTGAAGCTTGGGTTTCATAGTCTACCTGGTATCCTTACCATGTTGCTGGGTTTTCTATTGCCATGTATGCCAGCTCCACCATCTTTCATTTAAGCCTCTAGCAAGTTATTAGGCAATTATCACTTCTAGGCTACTAGGAAACCTTGGATCTCCCAAACACTTTTGGTCTAATTTCTTTTTTTCCCCCTTTACAACTATTTAAACAGAGTTTTACCCGGAAAGATGAAAGAAAAACAAATCAGAAGGTATAATTCCACAGAAAAGTAGCTTTAGATGAGATAGTATGTGATAACTTCCTGGCACATAGAAGGTGCTCAATAAATGTTGATTTTCTTTCCCTTTCTTCCATTGGCACCAAAGCTGCTCATGTTAAACAACTGAAGACTAGTCACGGGATCATGTGGGTAGCACAGGCTCTGGGGCAAAATTTCCCATTAATGTCATTACTCTGGCTTAACAAAAATTGTTCAAAGGCTGCCCTTTCCTATTTATGAGCCTTTCTCCTCCCACACACTCCTCCGTGTGATGTTGTAAAAAGAACTCAAGACCGTGAGTTGGGAGAACTGTGTCTTAGTCCTGGATTTGCAGTTAGTTCACTTTATAAACTTAGCAGGTTACGTCAGTTTCACAGACACTGTAGGGTCTCCCCTGCAGGCTGAGAAACGGAGATGAACAAAGACATATGGTGTCTGCCATTGAAAAACGTCAGCATCCTAGAAGTGGAAATAGCACAAGCAAAGGCTATTTTCTCCCACATAAATTAAACCTCTTGGATTGGTGATTCACAAAGTCTCTTCTATATTTACTTATCTTGTCTCTTGGGAAGACACAAGAATATTTTCCTGAGAGCTAGCACCCTAGAATAAAAAAAGAAAAGTGTAGAAAGAATCTACGTTAGTAGAGCTGAACACAAGAATTTCTTCGTCTCTTCTCTTGGATCTGAAATTTTATTATAGCCAAATGACACTTGCCCAATTTTGTTCTCTTCCATGAATAAAACTTTATTAAATATGTAAAGTATTATAATTTTTTGTGATCATTGCTATATTCTGGGGGGTGGGGGAGCCTTGAATGTAAATGGCTTATAAACTTCAAACAAAAACAACAAAAAAGGCTCCCACTTAAGTTAGAACCAAGGCACACTGGAAAAGAGTGCATCAGAACTTTCCTTATTCTATCTCTGACTAAGGCAGGGTCAATGCCCTATAAATTGTATAAGTGGATCAGGGAGAAAGACTGGAATATAATCTCCTTGTTCCATGTTGAGTCCCTGATATTAGAACTATATTTAGTGTACATTAGGTGCTCAATAAATATCATTTTTTCTTTTTGGAGACAGGATCTTGCTCTGTCTCCTGGGCTAGAGTGCAGTGACGTGATCATAGCTCACTGCAACTTGAAACTCCTGAGCTCAAGAAATCTTCCTGGCTCAGCTTTCCAAGTAGCTAGGACTACAGGCGTGCACCACCATCCCCAGCTAAATTTTATTATTATTTTGTGTTTTATTTTTATTTTTTATTACCAGGCCGATCTCCAACTCCTGGCCTCAAGCAATCCTCTCACCTCAACCTCCAGAAGTGTTAGTATTATAGGCATGAGTTACTGCACCTGGCTGGTAAATATCATTCGAATGAATGGTGATTGGGATGATCAGCTTCTGTTACCAATGCTTGGACCACAAGCAGTTATTGTAGTTGCAGATAACAATAGCAGATAAAAACTTAAATTTTACTCCACAATATAAGGCAATTGGGAGGAGATTTTGAGCCTATGAAGACCCAAACCTTCCTTAAACTCTGTTGCTGAGAAAGAAATATTGAATGGAATTCTTTTTTTAATTTATAATCCATTGAAGTCTTCTCTCCACATACCTTCAGCCTGTAGGTCAGCAAATTTGGACTCAGTACAGCTAGACAAAATCAGCTGTGATCAATGTTCCAAAGCATAAATCTAAAGATAGATCACTGTGTCAAAGCTAGTTGCTGATGGAAAGCCCATAATATATTTCTTATCAAATACAAGTTGGATTTTAAGTATAAGTGTTCAAATGCCACCTTGTTCATTGGCTGACCTCTGGTTTAGGCAGGTATTTTTATGCATGAACTTTGTGTGAACCTGGAAAGACAAAAGAATGATGAACTACTCAGTGAGGGTTAAGAAAGTGACCTTGCCTGGGTCATCGTGGGGTTCTCCAGGGACACTAGGGAAGGCCCTGCCACACATTGTCTAATAAAGTCCAATAAAGGAGAGAATTAGTCCTAGTGTGGTGTCAGCATAGCTATAAATTCTTATGCAATAATAAAATAATAGGATGTTATTAATTCAACCATTCTGGTGGCTCCTGAAATGATATTCGAGTAATATCATTGATTCATATTTTTGACTGCTAATACATTAGTTTCTAGAACTATTAACTGCTTTAAAACCAGAGTACCATAATATAGTTGGAAGAGATTGTGATATATTTAGACCAATTCAAATAATTAATTTAAGGCTACCTTGCACATTTTAGAATTAAGAACTATGCTTTGAAACAACTTAGAGAAAAAAAATTAAAATGAGACAAGTATTTGTGAACATCATCACTCAGTTTTATAGGTGAAAGTTGGGTCACATTTTTTCTTCAAGAAAAGAAACTTAAGAAGACATTTAAAATGTTAATCTTCCATATATTTTGCACACCTTTGAATTAGAGGAGCAGAAAAAGTACAACCATTTATTAAATTCCTACTATGAACAGGATATTGCGCTAAGAACTTTCACATATGTCAGTTCATCAAACTGTAATCTAGATGAAATTGAGACAGGTTTGCAATCTTCTCCTAGTCCACATCTCTAATGTTAAAGGACAACTACATCTAAACCAAGTTTTAAGAATAGAACTGAGTGGTAGAGTTTTGGAGACAGATAAAATTTCTCCTCTTGGATGCTCTGGAGTAGAGAGTGTTAATGGTGTGTTGTGTATATGTGTTAAATGAAAATAGCTTAAACTGTAAAAAATAATCATGATAAAACACGCTGGTGTCTGGATAATTAAAAGGGAATATAGAACAAGAAAGATGTTTTCAATCAGTAAAACTGGAGAACAGGAAATCCTAGGATTCTGTACAACCTAGTGGCATTTTTTTTTAGGTGCCAGTTGGCTTCTTTCAGGTTACAAGAAACAAAGAGATCTCAATATGAGTGTCCTCTCAGTGTGCTCAGAAGCCCGACAAGCTTAAGCAAAGAGACCATCGCAATGTAATAACATAATTTTGTAAAATTTGCAAAAGTAAAATATTTTAACCACAATCAGGAAAACCATCTTTCACTCCAACATCTTCTAAATTACACTTCCCCTTCTGTTAGGTGGAATGGGAATGCAGTTATTTTTGAGATTCTACTAAGGAGAAATTGGGCAGGGTATACATTTGGTTCGGGATAAGTGGAACATCTGGATGGGTGCAGTCACTTTCCAGTAGTGTCAAGTTAATGCTAGCCAGAATGAATTCCAGAAATATTCCCTTTGGTGACTTACCTGGTGCCACAATGTAGGATATCACACACAAACTGGCTAATGACTTTCCTATGTCAAAGGGAATTTAAGGCAAGTCCTTGCATAAAGAATCCTGAAATATGCTGAACTCACATACAAAGCAAACCAGGGTTTTTTTTCTGTTTTTTTTTTTTTTTTTTTTACCAATTTGACAACAATTCTCAAACTGTACATGATATTACTAACATCAAGTTGTGAAACAAATTTAAACTCCCTTGTTTCAATTTTAAAAACATTTTCTATTAGGCCGGGCATGGTGGCTCATGAGCCTGTAATCCTAGCACTCTGGGAGGCCGAGGCCGGAGAATCGCCCAAGATCAGGAGTTCGAGACCAGCCTGAGCAAGAGCGAGACTCCGTCTCTACTAAAGATAGAAATTATCTGGACAACTAAAAATACATGTAGAAAAAAATTAGCCGGGCATGGTGGCACATGCCTGTAGTCCCAGCTACTCAGGAGGCTGAGGGAGAAGTATTGCTTAAGCCCAGGAGTTTGAGGTTGCTGTGAGCTAGGCTGATGCCACGGCACTGCAGCCAGGGCAACAGAGCGAGACTCTGTCTCAAAAAAAAGAAATTTTTTCTATCAACTATACTACAGGAAAGACTGAAAAAACACTAAAATCATTGCCATATAAAAAGGCAACCAAAGAGAATGCTGCAAAAATATGAGAAACATTATAGAGGTACATCAGACAGTTATGTTTCTGCATTTTGTAATGTTTGTGGTGTCTGTTGTAATTAATGTCTCCAATTTAGATAAATATTCACTTCAGACCTACTCTTAAAGTCATAATTTTGTATCCTTTTTCTTTAAGGGAACTCTCATGATTATATAAGCTTCAGGATCCACAAGGCTTGGATATTCCACTGGAAAAGGTAGAAAACAATCTCAGGTACCAAAAATCTGGGCCTTAAACGACAAGAAGCAGGACTGGTTGCATAATTTGCTGGGCCCAGTGCAAGATATACAGGCGAGCTCCATGTTCAAATCGTATGGAGAATTTCAAGATGGCGGCAACAGAGCATTAAACAGTGGGCAAGATCGGGGGCAGTTCTTCACTCAGGGCCCGTGGGCCTGCTCAGGTCCCACACCCATGAAGCCAGCCCTGACAGGAGGATTGTGAATGGTTACACCATGTCTCTGGTTCTCTGGTCTCTCCCTCAGCAACAAGCCTTTTAGGCTTCTAATCCCAAGACTAGCCTTTATGGTGACAGCTTTACTGCTCTTGGTTCTACCAACTAATGGAATCAACTCTGCTCCCTCTTTCTCACTTTTACCTCCTGGCTCTATTTGCATGTGTACTTTTGGTTTCTACTATTTCTTATGTTTACATTCTCTGAGAGAGAGAGGAATTGGTAAGGTTCATTAATGGTTATGCAACACAAGGCACCTTGCTGGGTGGAATTCTCACATATAGCTGTTTTGTGGATCACTAGACACCCTATAAATTGCTGCTTTGGGTCAAATGACAATCTTGATCCAATCAACTTGTGGCAAGAATTGTGGTGTTAAAGAGTGAAAAGCATGATGACTTATTTGCTTTTAACTCCTTCACTTAGACCCTGGGTCTTGGAAGCAGGGGAAGTTCTCGCATGTGGGCAGGCTGGCTGGAGAACACTGGACCTGTCTGATCCTCTGATCTAGCAAGCCTAAGGTCCAGTGCTATGTATGCTCCTGGAAAAAAATATTTAAGTGTATCATATATTGCAACACAAAAGTTGACCTGTGAAAGTTAAAAAATATTACGTTTCCAAATTGGGATGATTTAAACTTGGAAAAAGCAGAATTTGGAGGCCTGCTCCCTCTGAGAATTTCACCCTGCTTCCTTATCAGATTTCAGCCTTCTGTGAAGGCATTTTCAAGTGGGCTGTAATTGCCCGCTGGTATACACTTGGTGCCCTCATAAATCTTCACTTGCACAGAAAAGTAAATTGTGTTGTGTTTGAGGATTCTTTGGAAATGTATTGCTGTAGGATGAGAAGGGTGCGTTCTCAAGGTGAAAGTCGCCAGCACTAGTGTCTTGGGAGATGGCCTTGAAGGTGGAACCCAGCCAAGGGGCCGTGTGTGCAGCAGCAGCTCAGGGTGGGATGTGTGGCTAGCACATCTTCTCTGTCCCACAGAGGTGATTAACTAGTGTCTGTTCTAGAAGCGATTGTGGTCTGTCTTAACGGGGCAAATGGTGTGACAGCATTCTATGAGTCATTGCTTCTCAAACTGGCTGAACCTCAGAATCACCAGGGTGAGTTTTACAAATAGAAACTTTAAAAATAAAAGTGCAATTAATGTAATGGTTATGAGCCTTCTTCTGGAGTCAGACTATTGGTTCAAATCCCACCTTTATGACCGACTTACTGTGTGGCCCCTTTCTGTGCCTTTGTTTTCTCAGCTATAAAATATAGACAATAATCTTACCTCTTCTATAAGGTTTGTGAAATTAAATGAGAAGATTAGTATGTCAGCACATACATAAAACTTTGGGAGTACTCAATAAATCCTGATTGTTATTTTACATATTCATATTGTGTATTATATGTAATTAAGGATAGAGGTGCTCACACAGAGGTTTATGCACATATATACACAGAAGCACATGTAAATTACATTAAGATTTAATGCACCATCTGAAAGGGGATACTTTACTATAAAGTTTCTTTTGAAACCTGCTCTTGAAAGATGAGCAGAGCACACTTGAACATATGTTAAGAATTAAGTAAGCATCCAAAATGAAAGATCTTTAAAAGGAGGCCTAGTCATATATGGAAGGACTTCATATTTGACAAATAATCAAAAAGAAAACCTAATTTATTTTAAGGGAAAAGTGTTCAGAAGCTGAAGAGGTCAACTCCTGTATTCCCAAGCACAGGGAGGAAAACAATCCTTACAAACATAATGACTGTATTTCACAGGCAAAAGCAACACTAATTCAGCAAGCTACCAGGCAATGGTGAAGAAGAGAGAAGTGTAGTGCAGTCTCTTCCCTCTAGCTCTCAGGAGTGTCAGTTCCTGCAGGGCATGGACCCCGTCTGCTCCCCTCCCTTGAGCTAGATCCTCACACATCACTATGTGCGGATTAGCATTTAATAAGTGTTTGTGAAGATGACTGATGATGCGGCCAGTGCACTTGGTAATGTAGAGCAGGCTGTGTTGGTCGTAAGAGATTTCATTTTCCTTCCTGTGGGAACCCCTTCTCTGCTTGACTTTTCTTGTTGATTGTAAGCTCCCTTGGGCAGGGGACTTTTTTGTCTGTATGTTTATTAAGAGGCATCAAGCAAATTGCAACAAACTACACAGTGATAACAGGGAGTAAAAATTTCATGAGATGCTATCAAATGATTCATTAAAAGAAAGATCCAGGATATTACCACCAACTGCTACATTAACTAGTCATGTCATAACACCATCAAAATGCTAATTAGGTTGTCTGGCATGATTTGTTATTAAAAAAATAAACCCAAGTTTCCTGTAGTTCTTGAATTTGGATAGTTTTTCCTCTCCTAATATTCGCTTTAGAGTTTATTAGATACCATTTAGTTCTTTTTTCTCTGGAGATAAACAAAGCTTTTGTGTGTTCCTGTTGCCACCACCCCCAGGAATCTCCAAACACTTTAAACTTTCAGACAGGGGTCCAAGTCTACAGAATAGTGAATTCAAATGCTACTAAAAAGGGACCAAGCACGGTGTTAGGAAGGTGCCAGGGGGAAGAGACTGTTCATGTTGTCCTATCTGGGGATCCAGCCAGGACTGCCTTGCTTGCAGCTGGACAGGACATGTGGGGAGGACTAAGACCTAGAGCTCAAACCATCCATTGGCACAGTCTAGGAGTTGGCAGGGGAATAAAAAGAGCAAGCTTGCACAGAGGAGGTTCTGTCTGGTTAGCCAAATCTAGGAGCTTATAGCCAGAGGTTTCAGCAGTAATTAATGATGGACAAAAGTTCAAGGTGAAGAGTGGGGGTGTCCCAGTAAGTAAGGGTCACTCAACAGTGGGAAAGCTGGAGTGAATGTTATGCCCAAATTTAAAGAAGAAATGGATCAGTAAAGGTTAACAACAGGTAGCAACACTTTTAGGCTAAAATTTGGGGGCAGGACTCCAGTCCCTGAGAGAAGGTATAACAAAAACAAGGCAGGATGCCAGCTTTGGCAGGGGCAGATGCACTAATCATTTTATCTAAGTGTCCACTCGAAACAGTAGTCAAGCCTAAAGTCCAGCTCTTGAGATACTGGGGTCCCCGGTGGACTGACGATGGGAGAGAAAATGAAAGACCACTTTTAGATCGAAGACACCATGCTTAGGCCGAATTGACTGTAAGAAGACATTCTGACACCTAAAATGTCAGTACCAGCAGGGCCAAAGTCATCGCCTTAGGTTGGGAGCAGGGAGCAAGGCTGAGTCTGCAAACAGACTAAGTGATGCCCTTGGGGAGAGACGAGTAGGAGTCTGGCAGCCAGCACGGCTCTGGTACATGGCAGCTGAATCTTCTACTTCGACTCCTGTTCCCAGATCTCCAGAACCATGCCGTTGGCCATCATTCCTGAAGGCAGAGACAGCAGATCATAATGGTAGGACCATGTGTTCTGGAATCAGATGGGCTTTGACTCCTAACTAAGGTTTCCAGATTTAGCAAATAAAAGTCCAGGACATCCAGTGAAATTTAAATTTCAGATAAACAATGAATAACTTTTATGCTATAATAATATCCCCAAAACTATATTACTAAAAATTTAAAAAATTATTATCATATGTATGTGCTATTTAAGACATAATTAGGCTAAAAAACTATTTTTAATCAAAAGTTTATTTTCTCTGGCAACCCTACTCCTAACTCTTCTACTTTCTAGCTATTGAAACTTGTTAGAGTTATTTAATACCTGTATTTCCTCATTTGTAGAATGGGAATTATCTAGCTTATAGTGCTATTGTGAGGACCGAATGAGTTAATATGTGCACAGTACTCAGAATAGTGTCTGGCACAGAGTAAATGCTCAAAGGTGATTACTTTTGCTTGCTTGCTATTGTTATTATAATTACCATCAGAACTATCACTATTATATTGCTATATCTGAGAGTTAGTCTGAGTTACCGGCGACTTTGCTGGTCACCAGTACTTTACTGGTAGCATCTTTGTATTATCAGTAAGTAATGGAAGGCAAACTTTCAGCAAAATGGTGAAATATTTTGTTCATTTATTTGTTCCCTATCCTCTTCCGAAAACAATTTATGCAGTCTCACAATAAAAGAACAGGTAAAATAAACCCAAAGTCCATTGTCATAAGAAAAAAAGAAAATAATCAATAATTTAAAAAGGGGCAAAGAGAAAAACATCAAGAAATTCTGGTTAAGGACATGGCTATGGCAGTTGAGTACAAAGGTGAGTTCTGAGTTTGCTAATAGCCCTAGAGGGAAAAAAAAAGAGCTGGTGGGATATTGGGAAGTAAGTTTAATGCGCATTTGCTGTTTCCAGCCTCCCTTCTCTGCATCACTCTTCCCGTCAGATGCCCTGTTCTATTTTCTCTTCTCAAAACTTGCTCCAGAGAAAGACTCTTTATATCCTAATATCAACTTACATTAGTAACTTCTTCCAAGAGTATTTCCATGTAAACTCATTGGAGAACAAAAGGGCTGACTTTCTGTAAGAAAGGACTTCTGGTGTTAGTGTTTTATGGAGTAGAGAGAATGAGTTTGGTTTGGTTTGGTTTGGTGTCAGTTTTGGGGTGGAGAGGCCTTCAGCCAGAGCAGTGGTCCTTGACATTGGCTGCCCATTAGAATTACCTGAGGAAGTTTTAAAAATGTGGACTCCCAGGCTGCAACTCTGATCAGTTTCTTCAGGATCTCTGGAGGCAGGACCCAGGCACAAGTCTTTTTTAATGCTCTCCAGGTTACCCACCTTGGACAGCCAAGGTTGAGGTAGAGAAAGATACCTCTTTGCAAACTATTTGTATGGCAAGACTTATGAGACAACCATATAATCCAGGAAATAACAATAATAACTATAATTTTTGAATTTTCACTATATGCCTGCCAAATACATATACTTCCAACCTTTACAACATTGAAGTGTAGGTATTTTTATTCACATTTTACAAATGGAGAAACAGAAAATTGTAAATGACACAGTAAGTAAATGAGCCCCAAGTCAATTGGATACCTGACTCTCAAGCCAGAGCTCTTTTCAAAAGGCTGTACTGTAGAAAACATGGAATACGCACTTTTGGAGACCTGGTTGAATGTCCTTCCCTCGGGCCTTATCTTTATCACTGTCTGGGTATTCTATCATATATCAGTGCCAGGTTTTGGTGTCCCATGTGGTCATTGGAGCCAGATCCACGTCTTGGAAATTTGTAGGGAGAGAGCTCTGTGGCTGGCCGTCACTCTAACATTTTCAATTCCTTGTGGGGCCTCTGCCCTCCCACTGCAGACCAACCAGCCAAAGTACAACAGCAGACACACATACATGGATCTTGTTGAACAAGCCTGTCTACAGACAGACTTGCAAATGATGTGCCAGGGTTCTCTGCCTGTAATTAAGTAGGGCTTTACCTGACAGGTTTAGCCAGTCAAGCAGGACTTGCTTGCTCCTGTGCCAGTGACAAAGCTTGAATGAAAAGTAGGAGCAAATCAGTGGCTCACAGACCATTTTAGGTCTTCTCATCAGGCTCTAGTTAACTATTTTACCAGCAAAGCCCTCTTTGCTAAAACAGAATACAATACCGTTATAGTTTATTATTAGCTCATGCATGGAAGGAATTGCCAGATGGATTCTGTTCTTTTGTTAAGACCCTGACCTTCAAGCCTGTATGTATGCACATGTGTGTACATTCGTGTCTTCATTCACTTATTGCTCACTTATTCATACATTTACCTACTCATTCATTTGGTCGCCCAACCAATATTTATTGAGTTATTGCTACAACGCAGCTTGTACTGTACTTGGTTCTGGGTATTCACTAGTGTGCAAGACAAAAATGGTCTTGCAGTCATGGAACTTATAGAGATAGTGGAGAAAGCTAGTAAAGGTAGTAAACAAGTAAATTATATGCTTTACCCATATAATTACCCATTGTGATAGAGATTATTAGGGAGAGATTAAATTTTTGATGCATAGAGGGGTAAGAGGTGTGGCTACCTCTGGGAAATCTTCTCTGAGAAAGTTATATTTGAACTAAGATATAATTTTCCAATTTAAAATGTTTTAGTATCATATTTCATTGAACATTTTCCTAAACTTTTTCTCTTCCTTTCTGTTAAGAATGTCAATTGTATCCACATTTTTATCAGTCTTCCTGCTTACTTTGCATATGATAACTATTGAGCTAGGTGTTATATTAATATTAATAGATATCTATATTCAGAAAAATACAACCCTAGCATCCTACAGAGGATCATTGCAGATTTAATCTCCCTATTTATTTGTAAACATCACCCTTTCACCATCATTAGTTCCTTATTTGAGGATACACTTTATTGCCTGCAGAGCACTTTCACTTGTTGATCTTCATATGAAGACCACATGTTGATCTTTCCTAGGTGATCTCTATCGACAGCCCTGAATGATACACAGAGCATGATCTCTCTGCTGAACCATGAGACATGATGATTCTGGAGAGTCAGGTCATATACCAGTAAGTTTCAGAAACAAGAGAAGAACTCAGGGTGTTTTTGCTCCCAGGTCAGGAAGTTTTCATGCATAACACTTGCCCTACTCCCACCCCACTTCCCTAATATGCACACATTCTCTCTCCAACTCTGAGCATTTGGGGAAAGATTGATTTAGAGACTCAGTTTCTCTTGTGCATTGCCATGGATCCAGGAGAATCTACCAGGTCTCTGACCCAGCCCCAGCTCTCCAACTTATAGTTAATAAATAAACAAATAAATAACTAAATTCAACAAATATGTATTGTGTACCTACTGTATATCAGATACTGTTCTAGGCACTGGGGATTCATTACTGGTCAAACAAACAAGAGTTCCTGCCCTCATTGAATTTACATTCTCCCAAGGGACACAAATCAATAAGTATATCAACAAGTAAATCATGGTGGATTAGATGGTGTGATACACAGAAACATAAAACAGGGAACGGAATTAGGGAATGCTATGGCGAGACAGTGTTGAAATTTTATAACAGATAAGATGGTCAGGAATGACCTCCTTGAGAATGTGCTGTTTGCTTAAAGTCCTGGGGTCATCTGGGGGACATGGGCCAAGCTGCTGGCCCGGACGCAGGACTCAGTCGATGCATCCCATCTTTGAACTTGAACTCTTGTTTTTCCAAAGGCCCAAATGTTAAAGATGCTGGTTAGACACAGTTGAAATCATATTTTTAAGGATTAGGTTCTATATTCAATTTCATTTTGGGCTAAATATCCTGTTGTGGGTTGTTCAGAAAGCCAAACCACTATGAATAATATTTCCATACGAAAATGTTTTCTGCGTTTAACTCGCTGACTTACAAATGAACTTAAGGATCTGGTTAGTGGTACATTTAGAGCTGGCTGTGTTAATTAAGGAGCAATTCACCTACCAAGTCGTCTTCTTTCTGCTAGGACAGAACAGTACTGCACTGAGCCTCCTCCCACCCTGGAGGATACACCCTGACATTCCTTTTCCGTCCTTTTCCTCCCTCTAGTTTCTTTGGTTTCAGCCTGTATTTCCCATTTCCCCTGCAGGGCTCCTCTTTTTGTCCTCAGATCTTTGAATAATCCTTCATGAGGCCACACTGAAAGCTCTTGATTCCCTCATTCTTCTTTTTCAGAAGAGTCACCGTCTATCTCGTCTAGTGTCTCACAGATTTCCCAAGGTCTTTTTTTCCATGCACACGGATTTATTTGTATTATTTTACTGTCTGCTTCTGGAAAGTGCAGTACACTTAATGCCAGTAATAAGCATTGCACCTGGAAAATTCTGAGCACCTCATAAATAGATTAATGAATATCCATTGTATGTTTTTTAATGAAATTAATGACTACCTTCTCTCCATTAAAGGGTGAATTCTTAAAGGTTCTTTTCTCTGTGTCTGTTTGAAATTGATTCTATATGTTCATAAAAATAATCAGCAAGGCTTTCTTTTTCTCCTTCAACTCTGCCTCCTCGTTCCTTGAAGGTAGATGGATAACACTTTCCATCTGCAGAGAGGCACAATGGGGAGTAATAAATCCGTAGCATCCAAGTAACAAATGAAAGGGATGTAAGGCCTGGGATACTTGTGTGCTCGGGAGACTCTTTGGGATTATTCTGTGAATTTGCCTTTGAGGTTTGCCTGGGTCCACATGGAAGAACCCTGTGTGTGTGTGTGTGTGTGTGTGTGTGTACATTTGTATATGGATATATACCCCCAAAACAGTGTACAGTATTTTCTTTATTCTCACTTTACTTACACAGCCAGGTAACTAGTTGGTTCAAATACACCATTATGGGCCGGCCAGAAAGTCAAACCTAGAGAATAACAATAGCTAACATGATTTGAGGACTTGCCGTGTTTTAGGCACCATCTTTCATATGAATTCGCTTTTTTACTTCAAAACATTCTCAGGTGAGCCTCTGAGATATAGAGGTTAGGCAACTTGCCAAAAAATCACCCAACTAGTAAAGTCATGATTTGACTCTGGACACAAACCTTTAACTACTATCTCCCCCCCACGCCCCCGCCCCCCATCCGCTGCCCGTGAGAAATGAAGGAGAGAATAGCTTTTTCCATTTTCTCTTTTCCCTTCATGGGCTCTAGACCCTTTTATGACTCTCAACAGAGAATCCAACCCAAAAGTACTTTGAAAGATCACAGGTACATGCTAAGTCACTGGTTCTCCTACTGTAGCAGATATCAGAGTTACCCGGAAGACTTGTTAAAACAGAGAGTGCAGGGCCTACCCTAGAATTTTGGGTGCAGTAGACACTAACAAGTTTTCAGGCGATGCTGATGCTGCTCATCTGGGGAGCGCATTTTGGGACCCACTGTCTCTAGGTGCCCCCACCTCGTAAATTGGTACATTAGTAATTATATCTTCACATTTTATAGCATTGCACTGTTTTCAGAGCACTGTGTCTATACTGCCTCAGTTCTTCACTTTATCTGGGGCAAATCTTACCTCCATCCTATGGATAAGAAAATAGAGGTTTTGTGACTGCAGGTGACACATTCCTCATTGTATGGCAAGAGCTGGGACTTTGGCATTTTATTTTTAATTCTGCCCTGTTAATGCTGAAGACAGTTCAACAACTGTCCATCTCACAGCTCACTAACTGGTTTGTTCACTTTTCCTTTTCAACCAGAGCTTACAGGAATGCACGGGTTCAGGGAAGTCTGTCTCCTGCTTAAAAGGAGAAACTGTGTCCCGAGAGGCACACATATCTGAGCACAAAGGCGGGCAGGCCTGTTAGTCTCCAAAAATAAGATCCCCACAATTACACCCAAATTAAAGGTCTCTGAACTTGGATGGGGCTGGCTAATATTTCTCTTCCCTTCCAGGTTTGCTGAGCTTATAAATATCAATTATAAGGCTGAGTAAATTACAGGGATGTTGAACTTCGAATTGTTGTAGCACTTTAAAGTGTCTATATAGTGATAATAAGGAGATTGTGAGAATCTGCTGAAGGAAATCTCACACATATTTATAGATAATTAATACAGTGAACGGAAACTGGAAATCAGCACTGAATTTTTTAAAGCAGTAATTTAAAAATGCATTATGGCAACACATTAAGTTAGCAGTTATTCAACAAGGAAATGTGAAGATTATTAAGCTAATTAAAGGTAATAAAAACAAGTTAAGGTATTCTGCACATAACTTTGGAATGAAAAAGAAAAAAATAATGCCCTTCCTTTAGTCTTACTCCTTCTAGGAAGAGCAAGTCACAGGTGGCAATTAATGTATTGATACGTTACTGGGTTTTTATGTAATAAGAAGAGAGTTCTGTATACAAATATGTTCCCTGGAGAAGTACAAAAAAGCACAAGGAAATGTTTCTGCGTAACCCTACACCCTTTAGCAGGCCCCTGTGAGCACACGTGCGCCTTCCCTCTCTCACGGCGGGATGAATGATTGTCATTTCAGGAACCCGATCTTGGAAAACTTTCTCCAATACGGTATATCTGATCCCACTCGGCTTTCAGATCCTGTGCTTCTTTCCCAATCTTTGGGCTCTCTTCCACTTCAAGTTATGTGACAGCGATTTGGGGGATGTTGTCTTAACGCCTCTCCTCACTTTTAGATCTTGTTCTCTGCGTGGAACCATTACCCATGTAAGATGAAGCTGCACACTGCATGCAAGAAGCTGAAATTGCTGGTGAGAACGGAAATAGACATGCTTTGTGGGGGATGCTTCAGTTAAGCGTGTTCAGCTCTGCAAGGTTTCTGTGTTTCTTTAGGGAAAAATAAAGAGAAAGGAAGGGAGGAAAATGTCGAAGGTAATAATTAGAGAATAAAAAATAACATTCATCACATGCACTAGGATAATATATTGATGCCCAGACTATTTTGTTTTGTTTTGTTTACTAATTATTGGGGACAAAGGAGTGGCAACAGGAGGGAATGGCCAGACTTCAAATTAACCATACCTGTGTCTGCCAGAGCAGTTAAACAGATTATTAAGTGCTTCTGGAGGAAATCTTGGGGGTGTTTATTGTAGCCAAGGACTGGAATTCCAAATTAAAGCAGGCTCGTAGTATTAATTCTGGTAGCGGACCCTTGTAAAATTTACCACTGAGCAAATTGGGGTGTGCTCAGTTAAATCCGGGCAGAGGACGAAAATTATCACGGGGAGAATTGTCCAGTTTATCAGAAAAATGGGGCTCAAGGAGGACAAAAACAAATAAGAAATCATTAGTGCATCAAAAAGAGTTCCGGCATGTCTGTAATCCTACACAATTACAAAACAAATGGCTTATAGATGAATAGGTAAACATTGAGTCTTATACTCCAAAATAGTTTGATTATTTTAGTTCACTAGATTCCACTAAATACTTTATGAACTCAATTTTTCCCCAAAATGAAGAGGTTGGGAGGGATCATCCTTAGGAGTCATGTGGTCCAACATTTAAATTAAGAGATGGTTTTAACATTGCAAGTTATATGGTAGATGATTATGCAAATTGTATTTAAGATTTCTGTAACCTTTGTTCTAAGATTCTAAAATAGAGGAGAGTTGCTTTGGAAAGCTAGCACACTTTTATCAGCAAAGTCACACTAGGAATTTTATGAGGACAACTAAAAAATGACTTCCTGAAGCCAAAGAGATCCTTTCTGGTCAACAGAATGGATTGTTTGAAAGCTTCAAAGCTGGCCATGGTTCTCATTACTGGAGCCTGCCTTTACAAGAAATGCCTTTTTTCAATTATTTTCACTTTTCATTAGAAGTTTTTGCAGTTGTTGCTCAGCTCATTAAGTCCTCTAAGATACTATGCATTTAATTTCCATGTTATAATTTGTAGTAAATTGTTTGACATTAAAACTGGTTTCCCAAGTCTACAATTTCTGCAGGTTTTTGTTGCCTTTCCTCTATAGTAACCAGTTACCTTTTGGAAGACTGAACAAATTAATGTAATTAATGTAATTCTAAACTTAACTAGTCTCAATTATTGGAATTTTGTTCTGATAGGTCGTCCGGGCCACGGTGCCTTCCAAGTGCGTTCATTACCATGTACCTTTGGAAATATATTCTCCCTGCTTGTAAAATGTTCCTGGTGATCCAGTCTCTACTCTCATTACTTAGTAATCAGCTGGCTAATTGAATACTTTCTCTCATAAGATTTTTCTAATTCTCAGCCAAAACTTTCCTCTGCTGATTTATAACAAGGAATGTTTTCCTTACTTGGCGTTTGCACATTCCGGGTATTTGTAGCTTTTATCATTTTGCCCCTCAGCTATTGCTCGGCCAGGTTCCTTGATTTGACTCCTTTAATCTTTTCTCATCAGTCAATCACGTCCAATTCCCCCATTCCTTTAATCATCTCCTTTGAACTCGGTCCAAGTTTTTGGGTACTCAGGTACCCAAGACACAGCGCAGCAGTCTAGGTGTGGTCTTGCCACAATCTCACGGAGCTACAAGGGGGAAAGAGCAAAAGAATCTTGACTGCATCTTAAACTTGTTTCAATTTCCATTTCAAAAAATAAGTGTACCTTTCTAACTTCTAATAGTGCAGATCTCTTTTTTCCTTCTTTCCGGCTTTTCGTATTCAGTGAGACGCATTAGGAGATAGGGGTTTTCTGTTGCTACATATCACTTCACAGAGCATCCTCACCTTACCAAATTAGTGGCACCTTTGAACCTAGAAACAAGATTGTTTTTCCAGGAAATCACTACATAAACACGTAGACCAGTAGCATATACTGACTCTCAGTTTTCAGATGAACCTTACGCTGTTTTTCCCACCTCCCCATCAGCGTAAAGAGCCTGGAAGGATACATATGGTGTACTGATCACCAACAGTCTGGCAAACATTAAAATGCTGTCGAACCTTGTTGCTAGATCATGGCATTTCTTGAGATGTATTAGTCAACATTCCAAATACAATCTTGGTCTCCGATTGAAGGAAACCCCAGGGCTTTCAGCAGAGCTCAGCAGCACAGACGTGGGAAGGGGGCTCTGGGTGTTTTTGTCATTGGGGAGGAGAGGGAAGTTGGACACCCTCATGCCACCTTTAGTCCCCACATCACCTGAGGGCCTGCTGAGGTCATGCATGAGGTTAGCAAATGTAAAACATGCCATTCCAGCAAAAGACAGCTCTTCCTACCCGTATCATTTAGGCTGAAGTTTGAGAACCTTGCTACTCATTAGAGTTGAAAATTTGGCTTGCACTACATAGAGGAGCGCAACCCTCAGCTGTAATTCATGGGATTCTATTAAATCCTCTAGTTTCCCAGTGAGAAAATACTGTAGCTTTAGACCCTTCATCTGCTCAAGGACTGAGTTTTTCATTTTCTCAGTTCAACCTCTTTCCTAGTAATAAATTGACCTCAATTGGAGTCCTAAGACTGTCAATTTGCACTTTCCCTTTGTATCACCTCTTCTTGCCCGTTACAAATGTGTAGAACTATGACAGGAGATTAATATTGAAAGAGAACTTTTTCCGCTGTTACATTTTATCTGCCCACTTCTGCCTTTTATTTCTTTCTCCAAGAGTTATTTTAGTTCAGCAAAAGCCTCCAGGTTAATTTAACAAAGGATTCTTCCTTGAATTTGCTGGAGTTTCCTGCCCATGGGTGACTTGTTCTACCAATTGATATTTGTCGCTAAGCAATTCTGAATGTTGATCTTACTTCTTTGAGTTTAGAGGGAACAGTGTGCCTTCAGGTCAATATCCCTCCTAACCACAACAGAATGAAGCCTCATTCTCAGACAGAAAGCAATGCATTTGTTCAAAGATGAAGAAAACATAAAAGGGGATGAGGCTAAAGATGGAGACAGTTTCTGGGCGTTCACAGGTAAACTGATACTTTGAGATTCTCGGAGATTAGTGTTCTATCAAACAACAGAACATCTTTGGCAAGAAGAAACCTAAGGGATTAATGGCAGGGTGGGGGGAAGCTGACTGCTGTATATGGGGGACAGATGTGTACAGAGGTTGGAAAAGTCATTCTTCCTAGAGCTGGGAAAGTTTAGACATTCCAGGGATTGAGCCAGCTAAATTTTATTTTAAGCCTTCCAGATCACAAGATTACAACAAGCATGGACAGGTTTAATTATAGTAGAGGGAAGGTTAAAATGCACACACATTTACACCCAAGTGCACACACACACATACACACAAACATAGCAGCACTGTTTTTTTGTTTTGTTTTTTTCCTGGTGAATTCATGTTACTGCTGATTTCTTAGGGATAAAGGTGTGTTGGAGCAATTGCAGAATTCATTGGCATATGGTAAAAATGATTTGAAAATAATCAAAAGAGGTTAACTTTGACACTTCACTGACACCTTGCAGACAGTGTATGAGAAAATAATAACAGCATTGGAGAGTACATATAGATCCTGGCTGATTCTAAACATTACTGTGGGGTATGTATAAGGTGTGTGTGTGTGTGTGTGTGTGTGTGTGTGTGTGTATACATGTGTGAGACCTGAGAAATTCAGTCATGAGTTAGAAAAATGAAGCTTCGGCAAAATGCATTTGGGATAATACATCAGAATGGTTTTAGGAATGATATAGAGACAACATCAAAATGTAAGCTGCAAAGTTGAAATAAGGTTCTCTATTATAATGGAACAGATGGTGCCACGACTTATTTATTTATTTATTTATTTGTCATTTCCCACAATTCTCTGTGTTGGCTGAACTAAGTTGGGTGGCTCTTCTGCTCCACATGGCATTAGCTGGGGTCACTGACTTGGCAGCATTCAGCTAGGAGCATGCTTGGGCATGCTGGAATGTCCAGGATAACCTCCCTGGAATGCCCGGGGCTCTGGCAGGGACAGCTGGAAGGCTGGAACCTCTCTTTTTCTAGGGGGTCTCTCTGGCAAGGTAACTGTGCCCTTTACATTAGTGGTTCAGAGCCCCCAGAGAGTGAAAGCAGAAGCTACCAGCCCTTTGTGAGGGCTACACCTGGGCCTGGAACAGTATCACTCTCCTTTCATTGTATTGGTAGAAACAAGTCATAAGGCCAGCAGCCCAGATTCCAGGAGAGGAGAAATGGACTCCATTCTTGAGGGGAGGAGTTGTGAGCAGACATAGGTGCAAGAGGAATGATTGGCACCCATTTTATAGTCAACCTGCAGCGGTGTTACAGGCATATCAAGTAGAAAGGGTGCGGTCAGAAATCCGAACTCTGCTCCAGTTTCCAAACATGTAGTGCCTCCACGTGTGAGATAGAGTTATAGTTTTCATTCAACTCACAGGCAATCACAAAACCCTTCGTTTCAAGTTGGAGCTGAGAAGTGAAGTTAGATGCCTTCATAGGTTAACTCTCCTTGAATGCTTTCTTACACTTCAGAAAGTCGGTGGACTGGGCTCACGGAGTTGCTGCTGTGTTGAAAGCTTAGCCTTGAACACTTGAAGCTCTGACTCGGGTGGGGCAAAGGCAATGTATGTAACCTAAACATTTGTACCCTGTAATATGCTGAAATAAAAAAATTAAAAAAAAAAGAAAGCATAGCCTTGTGCCTTTGTTCCTATTTACATGTCATCTAAGAGGTTGCAATAATTTTAATTATTCTTTTCCATTTTTACTCAATTTGTGGCATTGAGATTAACCAGCAAAGGTAGGAATACAAAATACCATAAAGACCATGTTCAATTTTGTAGTCATTTATCAATCATAATTACATTGAAATAGGAAAACCTTATACCATCATTTGGGTTACTAATATCTTTAGTCTTTATCTTATTTCTTATATACTTATATCTTTAGTCTAATAATCTAAGCTCAATAAAACTATTTATTTTTGAAATGAAGTAATTGGGTCTCTGGTTTGGCTGTGTCCTGCTTAAGATTAATTTATAATGTTTTAGAAAATTTATCATGCATTAAATCAATATTATCTACCACATACAATATAGTGTATTTGTTCCAAATGTTCTATCAAGAAGTTGTATTGTTTAGATAGGTCTTTATGATACCAACTCACACAGGAAGCATGATCTTATACAATCATCAGCATAGATTGAAAAGCCAGGAGTGGTGACTGGCACCTGTAATCCCAGCTACTCGGGAGACTGAGGCAGGAGGATCACTTGAGCCCAGGAGTTTGAGGCTGCAGTGAGCTATGATGATGCCTGTGAATAGTCACTGCACTCCAGCCTGGGCAACATCATCTCTTAAAAAACAAACAAAAACAAAAACAAAACAAAAAAAACCACAAACAAACAAAAGCAAAGAAGTATATACATATATAGATTGAAAAATAAATATATGAAAAATCTTGAGTCAAAAAATTTATATTCTATGGCAAATACTAATTTTTTTTAGTGACTTCTCAGTAGTTAAAAATAAATTCTATCCCACGAGAAGCAATAGATTTTTTAAGAGATTAGAGCAAACAAAGAAAATAAAAGATCATCAAGCTGCATGCTAAAAAGAATGGAATTATTTATAAATGAAAATTCTAAGATAAATACTAATAGAATTGATATTTTGATACATAAGTCTAATGTGAGATATTTAATGGCAGATTATTATTGCAAAGTGGAACCATAAATTTAAAAATATTTTTATAACATTATTTTCATGCATTCCAAAATTTTTAAAAAGTGTGTTGTGTAAAATGTAAGTAAGAATGAGCATAGAAGATAGAATAATTATTTTTATTTCACATATTACATTTTAAGAGAAAAGACATACACTCATAAAACAATATTTTCTATAGCCATTTTTTAAAAAGTCTCAAATCTTTATTATAGATCTAAATAATTTTCTCTAACAAATAAACATACCTCAACATTTTAACAGGTGAATTGTTTACTCTCTATCAGGGATCAGTAAACTAGAGGTCATGGGTCAAATCCTTCCTATCATGTACTTTAGTTTAGGTATCATCTACAGCTGATTTCACACTACAACAGCACACTACTTGTGACAGAAACCAAGTCTATAGGCCTGCACAGATGAAAATATTTACTCTTTGGCCCTTTCCAGAAAAAGTTTGACAGTCCCTTCTCTAGAATAGATGACAATGTTAAACTTCTTATAGTTTGGTAAAGGGAACCTTGAATCTAAAAGAAAACCATGAAATGAATGAGTTCTGTACATTGCAATATACTACTCTACTCTATTTTATTGTATTCCATTGCACAAGGTTTTCAAAAAGAATTGTTAGCATTGGAATTCCTCTTCCACTCTCCCCAAAATAAATCTTACGTGGAATCTCTCTTCCTATGTAATGAGGATGGAGGTGGAGACACATGAAAAATCGTGATGTTAAGGTGGGCACGGAGGCCTTGGAACTCTGGCACTGGGTTGTTTTGTAAGCACTCTTCTCTACGATGAAGTCTGTGAAGCTTCCTGAAGAAGCCCCTGGACTCCAAGTTTGCTTCTGGGCCAAATGGATAAAATTAATGACATGTCAGAGCTAAAAGGAATTATAGATGAAGATACCCAGGGAACTTAAATGCTTTAGGGCAGGGCCTGTTCAAGTTATTGGTAGAACTAACAGCCAAGATCAAAGCCACATGACCTGATTTCTAATCCACATTGCCTCTGTCCTTTCCTGCATGATGCAGGGGCTGATCTCACTTGGTAGCATGGTAACCCCAAGACCAGCAACGTCTCCTTACTGCACATGCCAATAAATTTCCAAGCAGTGACCTAGGAAGAAAAATAGAAGAGGACTTAAGTGATAAGAGACAGCCACGTTTAAAAATATAAGAAATTAAAGATAGATCAAAGAAATTATATTTTAAAAGAATGTTTTAAAATAAAGTGATGATACTGTAAAGTATTTTTCTCCTACACGTGATGTTTTAAGGCTTCATATAGCCAGCACTATATTAGACCATATGTATTTCTATTTATGAAAATTTATTTCTTACTTTCAGATGAAGGGAGGTGGTATAGAATAGTAATCATTAACCCCCTAGAAAGAGAGAGAGAGAGAGAATGAATGAATGAATGAAACAGCAGGAGCTGGTGGAATAAACTATAAGACTATAATATTATTTTAGCAGGAGAAGTGGAGAATCATTTACTTACTGTAAATTATAAGGAGATTTAGGTAGACAAAATTGAATTACTAAAGCAGGAATTTGGCAGGGCACTGAGGTTAACAGCTTGAGCCTTATGACAAAGGTTATGGGATCACAAATGAGAACCAGTGGCCATGGGTATCTGGTTAATATTCTTTTCAATTTATAGAAAGGGGATAGAAAATCTGTTTCGGCCGAGGACTTCCTCAAGCCTCGCAAAATAGATTTCTGTTTATTATATTTCTAATACCATTATTACTACTCATTGATAAAAGTTAGAAGCAAATTAGGCCATTAGCCATTACTATCTGTTATATCTTTTAGGAGGATGATGTTTTTCAAGTGCCATGAAAGATCTAATAATCAGTAATTACTGAACAGTTAATGCCTGTGTCCCTTTATTTTAATGGCACTATTAATTTTATAGATGAAAGTTTGAAGGAAAACTTCAGGAAACTTTAGTTGTAGGCACCCAGCCAAAGTAGAATTATAATACTATGCTTAGGAGCCTTCAAAGAAAATAATTCACTGGAACTCACATAAATCTCTGTTTCTCAAGATACTCATATATTTGTTTTTATAGTGGTACATCCTTTAAAAATGACCATTGAAATTAGAAGCGAAAGTGAGTCAAAATACGTACAGATAGATAACGCTGGGCTTCTGCATCTAGGAAATATACGTGGGGGCAAACCCAAACGTATTGGAACAGAGGTAGTAATATCCTGTGTGGATGAAGACATATTAAACCAGGAATCAGGATTCTTAGATATGAATTCTGGCTTTGCCATTGTTTGCTTTGTGACCTTAAGTATAAGTGTATAATCTACCTAGGCCTAGTTTTACTTGTCTATACAATATATGGGCTTAAATATAGTTTACATTGTGTATCTCTGCTAATAACTGTGTGATAGAACATGATGTGATAGCATCTATTTTATTTAGGTAGCCCAAAACAACTTGAATTTTTATTGAAAAACTTTACCATTTCTGTTATTTTTTGCTACCCCGTAGAAGTTTCAGAATCTTACAGATTTTAGGTTAGAAGGGACCTGAGATTATCTTGCTCAGTGGTTCTCAAATTTATGGAGGCATCAGAATGAACTGGGCTACTTGTTAAAATAGCTAGTCTTACACCCCACTAGTAGAGTTTCTGATTTGGTAGGTCTAGGATGGGGCCCCAAACATTTCTAATAAGTCTCCAAGTGATTTGTGCTGATCTGAGGACCACATTTTAAGAACCACACTGATCTCACTCAGACTTTTATTTACCAGATTGGGGAACAGGCCCTGTAAAGTTAATCGAACTACCCATGCTTACTCATCACGTTAGTGGCTAAACCAAGACTGGCAAAACTGTATTCTCCCAGATGCTGAGGTCAGAGCATTTTCTAGGATACCACAATTCCCCACTTTAAATTTGGGTTATATGATACAGATTGAAAAATCCAAATGAATTTATACAAATCCACACTGTCACTTAAATTAGTATTAGGATTCTGTTGAGAGGAATTTGTTCAGTCAGCAACTGAGACTCCAAATACCTAGTAATTTGTTTTTTCTTTCTTTCATTCTGTTTTTTTTTTTTTTTTTTTTTAATTTGTGGCCTACACCTGGACCATATTTGCATGAAGGAGAATTAGGCTGAAATGGGACAAAGAAAGCAAGATTCATTGTAAGTGAAAGACTTCCACCACAACAAAGACAGACTAACAGGAAACAACCCAGTTTATTTCTACTGAATATATTTTTTTATATTTTAATGCTTGAGTTTTAATGTTTTGTTAATAAAAACATATAACTGAATCATATAACTCGAAACCATACGGAGCAGGTTTAAATTTCATGAAAGATTTTAGTAAATTTGGAGTCTCATTTATTGGAAGAAAACATTCCCTAGGTCCTGATAGTGCAGGGATGAAATTTTATTCTCGAGTTTCCAGAAATAAGCACAATTACTGTACTTTTGAAAACATCTGAGACATCTGAAAGGCGATTAGGTTTCCCTGAATGTGCTGAATTCTCTGCAGCCTCTGAGCTTTTATAAGGTCTTCCTCATCCTCTGGGATGGTCTTGGACTCTCCCTTTCCTCCCACGTCCGCAACTCATCCTTCAGGTCTGAGTTTAGATGCTATTTGCTGATCCTCCAAGTCTGGGTGAAGGACGTGTGGTGGGCACCCTCCAGGATGGCTCCCAGTAATCCCTGCCTTCTAGTATTATTGCCCTTGTGTATCCCTCACCTTGACTTTGGGTTGGACCCAGTGACCTGCTTCAAAGTAATGGAATGGGAGGATACTTCCAACAGTGCACAAAGGCTCTGGCTTTCCTCTGCTTCCCTCTCTTGTTGGCTCCCAGTTGTCATGGTGTGAGCTGTCCTATATGATAAGAAACTAAGAAAGGCTTCTGGACACCAGCCAGTGAGGTACTGAGGTCCTCAGTCTTCCAGCTTATGAGGAAGGGAATCCTCCAATAATGACGTGAGTGAGCTCGGACGCTGCTCCTGTAGAGACTTTGGAGGAGATTTCAGTACCAGGAGCTTGTGAGAAACCTCGAGGCAGAGGCACTTGCTAAACTGTGCCCAGATCTTAACCCACAGAACCATGAGATTATAAATATTTGTTGTTTTAAGCTGCTAAAATTTGGAGAAATTTGTTAAACAGCTGTAGATAACTACTATGGGACCCATCACATTTATTGACTCTCCTTATAATCTAGTAGATCACAAATTTTAGAAGGTGAGTTCTCAAAAATAGATATTCCCAGCTTCAGATAGTCTGATTCAATAGGTTTGGAATAGGGTCTAGAAATTTGTGTTTTTAACAAGTATTTCAGAATTTATGCATATAGTCTCAGGATCTCACTTTTAAAAGCACTCTTTAGCTAGGAAGCTACAAACAATCATTTTTGGTGAATTCATGGCTATATACTCATGTACGAAGCATGGTAGACTCTCGATAAATATAATCAAGTGAATTAATTAATGAATGCATATCAATACACAGTAAAGAGAAATTTTGGATGGTTTTACAAAAACTTAATTATAA
Source organism: Varecia variegata (assembly GCA_028533085.1). NCBI lineage: Eukaryota > Metazoa > Chordata > Mammalia > Primates > Lemuridae > Varecia > Varecia variegata. The sequence goes on from CM052439.1 coordinate 12,698,078, forward strand.
GCATAATATGAATAAGAAAATTAATTTCTTAATTAACCTGTATGTGGTTATCACATCTATTTTTCTAACTTGTAGCTGTTTATTCATTGGCACATGCAATTTCCCCTCTCCTTAAAAAGAAGGACTGTATCCTACCTTTTTTAACAATCTACTATGACCCTATGACACCTAGCAAAGTGTCTTAGCATATATTTAATTCTCAACTATATGTTTATTTCTTTCTCTTTTATTTGTTGTAACATAACACTATAATGATACATACTTTTTAAAATCATATAACTCTGTTGTAGCTTATCATAAGCCCATCCACTTGAGGGTCAATTTAGCACGGTGGAAAGAATATAAATTTTCAAATTAGATATACCTGGCTTTAAATCCCAGTTCCTGTATCTGTAACTGTGGGTCCTTTGGAAAATTATTTCATTCTTTGAGCCTCTGTTTTCTTCCTTTCAAACGGTGGCTGATATTCCTACAAGATTTGAAGGAACTAACACATAAGAAGTCTCATCCAGTGGTGGATGTCTGAGCCCACATCACCTTAACCTAATTTTAGTACATTCCTTTCTCATTGCTTATATTATAGGCTGGATTTTGTTCCTCCCCCAACCCCAAATTCATATGTTGAAACCCTACCTCCTAGTACTTTAGAATGTGACTATTTGGAGATACGGCCTTTAAAGAAGTAATGAAGTTAAGATGAGGCCGTTAGGGTGGGCCCAGGCTGATTGGTGTTCTTATAAGAAGAAATTTGGACACACAAAGAGATACCAGTTTTGCATCCACAGAGAAAAGACCAAGCAAAGACACAGGAGCAGAAGATGGCCATCTGCAAACTAAGAAGAAACCAACCCTGCCAACATCTTAATCTTGGACTTCCAGCCTCCAGACTGTGAGAAAATAAATGCCTGTTGTTTAAGCCATCCAGTCTGTGGTATTTTGTTATGGCAGCCCTAGCAAACTAAACTACTTAATACTATAATATTTTTTCATACTTCTATATATTCAGCCTCATGATTTTGAATGACTATATAATATTTCACTGAGTTGCTGTAGTTTATACAATAATCCTATTGAATATTTAATATTTTTGCTACTTTGTAAATAAAGGAAGTTCTTTTAGGTCTGGCCTGGTTTCTAGACATGGCCTTCCTCTCCCTTTTCACATAATAACTGTAGCATTCCTACTAACAAGCTTATCGTACCATTTATTCTAAGTACCAACTCTGACTTGAAGGAAGAGAGCATTTAAAAAAACTTTCCTGTTTCAGACTTAGGCTCAGGATTAAATCCATCTTGGGAGTGGTCTGCCACTACTCTTGGGCCCAGCCTGGGGAACTCAGTGGTCTCTGTGCCCTGTCCTTATTCCTGAGCTCCTGCGAGGTCCCTGGCCCTGCCACTTCCCCAGCTGACCATCACTTACACAGGAGGTCAGAGAGACGACATTATCAACTGCCCAGATCGTTTCAGTTTAACTTTTCCTAGTCTTTTCTCCTAAATTGGGAATCAGGAAGAGTTCATTCAGATATGTTTTGGGAATAAAATAAAAGAATAAAATAAGATAATAGAATAAAATAAAATAAAATAATGAAATTGTGTAGGCATGCCTAGAAAAAGACAGAAAAAGAAAGTGACTGTGGTTGTTTCTGTGCTGTGAGCAGAGGAATCAGCATCACCCCGTTTAACCCTCTATGGTTTCTCTGGTTTAGGGGTTGGAGCTCCAGGCCATGACAAACAAGACCAGAAAATATTCTACTTCCACAAAAAGTAGAAAAATCACAGACCCAGCTCAAATTTCAACTGCAACTAGAAGGTTTTTGATTACAAATAAGGAAAAAATATATTCTGAAAACGAGGGCGGTGAAACTTCATAGTATGTTCCTGAAGGGAGTTGTTGAATTACTGTAATGGTCGGTCTTTAAAATACAGAATGTCTCCTCCATTTAGGCTCATTTAAGTATAGTCGACTCAAGCCTGAAGTGGAGCAAAAAATGGGAGGGCTTATTAAGAGCATATTCACCCCTATAATTCTGTGTTCTTCATGAATCAGCAGCCTTTGCTCAGCAGGTTTACTGATCATTAATAGTTGATATTATTTTAGGCTTACCAGTAGCTGATTTTTAAACATGCTTCGGGCTCCAAAGCTGTGCATACCAACATTTCTGGTAACAGCTGGAAATCCATAATTATAGTTCACAGGGTACATCCTCGTCTGGCAAAATCTGTAAATAAAGCTTAAAAAGCAAACACCCCATTTATATGAGCAGCTTCTGAGTATCAGGAGATCAATTACCAAGGGAATGGAGAGTTAGCTTTTCTCAATTATTCCTTTCCCTATATCAGAAGGTAATAATTTATTATTTCCTGCAAGAGTAAAGAAAATAAAATTTTAATATTTACAGACTTGGATGTAAAGAGTGAAATTTATCTAACAGTTTTATCCTTTTTTCTCCTCATATAACTTGAAAGATTGGTTGATTCTACATTGTTGAAACATCATCAGAACAAAAATTATTGCTTGAAAGCAATTTCCTGCTGGAATCTATCCCCTGCAGGTTTACTTTAAGGAAGTTTCTGGATTAGCTGCCAAAGACTATGAGGCCTTTCTGTCTTAATGTCTTTTAAAAAATTGTTTGAAGTACTCTAAACCAACATGAATGAAATGGTATGGGATCAAGAAATAATTTTGTGTCCATAAATGAAAAATAATCTGCACAATAAAAATAATCTGTACAAGTTGATTTGAAATAGGCACATTTTAGGATATGAAACAGTTAACTTTTGCTTTTTAATCGCTACACTTTAAAAATCCCACACTACTTTTCATTTTATTCTAAGTATTTATTTCAGAATGGGCTTTTGATGGAAAATATTTTAAACTGAATGAACTCTTAAGCAATTAATGATTACAATTCTAGTAGAAGTGACATGATATACACCCACAAATATACCACAAGAGACATTCCAGTGACTGCTCAGCATTTGTGGTCGCAGAGGAACGAGAATATGGTTCTCACTCATTCCAGAAAAAGCAATTACAATGGTCAATCATGCTAAATTCCATGCACTAGACCACTGGTTTAAGAATAAAGGCAAACACATTTTCTCTTTTCCTTTGCAATATTTTGACTTTTGTTTGGCTTTGAGCATGTTTAAACTAATTATATAAGTACTTAACACAATTTAAACAAAATAAATGAACCAGAAAAAATGCAATTTGCCTATATTCGTCACACATTAGGCTTACTGGCATCAGTCACTGTCTGAATGTCCTGGGGCACAGGCAGATGTAAAATCTGATTTGAAAATGTCCCAAACTAGAGTATTGTATATTTTAGCATATATGAGATCTGATTATTGTGTATCACTTCTTTTGCACAGCAACTGATATTAGTATGCAAGCAACCCTGAGTATATATTTATGCTTCTCTTCTATCTTTTGTTGTCCTTGGATTCTCTGAGCTCTGTGGCTTATAACTTTATTTACTTGATTCCACTGTGGTATGTGAAGCTCTATACATCTTAGTTGGAAGTTAAAACAAACCTATGAATCAATAAAGTAAGCAATTTTCTTCTTTTTTTAAATTGAGGTGTATCATGCATACAATAAAGTATAAAGCTGCAGTAATCTCAAGTGGTAAATTTTTGCATATATATATATATATATATATATATATTTCCATGTAATCCCCATTCACATCAAAATATATAACATGCTTTGCAGTCCAGAAGGTTCCTTATGCCTTTTCCAGATGAATATACGTCTCCCTCTCTAGGGGGTAGCCACTATTCTCTGACTTCTATTTCCATCAGTTAGTTTCACATGTTCTTGAAATTCACATAAATTGAATTATATATGTACTGTTTTGTGTCTGGATTCACATATAAAATTGGTAATAGTTTTAATGCCAATCTAAGGTTCGTTGAGGAGAATAGCAAACAAAGTAATTTTTCCATGTTTGGTATTGGTTATACTGCTATTAAAGATTTCTGTAATGTGATACGCACTTAATTATTTAGAAAGTTTTTTTATCCTAAATAAACCATACCAAGACTAGAAAAGAGCCATCGACATGTTAAAAGTTCAAAAACAGTGCACTTCTTTCATTGTTCTAAAGCAACGTTTGCTTTTATCAGAGTAAGAGGTGGTAAGTTAGCTAGAAACTGAGCATCCGTGAGTACTGTATGTGAGCTGCTTTTAGAGGAAGGATTCTAAGCAATTCTTCTACACATCTGTGGAGGAAAAAAGGAGAAATAGGCTGATTAAAATGCGAAAGATTTAAGTTCGCACCTAAGAAAATATTGTGGTGTCCCTAGAAAACATTGTCATGGACTCAGCTTTTAATTTTAGCTCTGTCACCATCGGTAGCTTGAATGACTTCACTTATCTGGGACTCAGTTTTATTTTGCAAATTCAAATCACTATGAGGGCCAGGCAGGTAACATCAACGTGTGAAATGTTCTATAAATGAATGTGACCAACTGGGCAGGAGCAGCCATTACTGAGCTCCAGCTGATTATCAGTTACCAAATGCAGAATGTTGCCAAATGGCCCAATGTTGCCCAAACATCCCAGTTTTTAAGAACACCTAGAAATCTGGAATTAGTCATGTGCAGTCCCCTATTTAAAAGTTTTTTGTCTACAAAACAAAGCAAAATTAGTTCTCCCAAACAAACACACAAAACTTTATAGATATATTAAGCCACTAGGTGAAAATTTTTGATTATATACTTGCTGTCCAATATGGTAGCCATTAGCTACTCATGGCTTCTGAGCACTTGGCATGTGGATAATACAAATTAAGATTTGCTATAAGTGGCCAGGCACAGTGGCTCACACCTGTAATTCCAGCATGTTGGAAGGCCAAGGTAGGAGGATTGCTCAAGCCCAGGAGATTGAGACCAGCCTGGGCAACATAGTGATACCTTGTCTCTACAAAAAATTAAAAAAAAGAAAATCAAATTGGTGCAGTGGTGTGCACCTGTAGTCCTAGCTACTTGGGAGGTTGAGGTAGGAGGATTGCTTGAGCCTAGGAGTTCGAGGCTGCAGTGAGCTATGATCATACCATTGCACTCCAGCCTGGGCGATAGAGCAAGACCTTGACTCAAAAGGAAAAAAAAAAAAAAAAGATATGCTATAAGTATAAAATACACATTGAATTTCAAAAGTTAGTACAAAAAATATTAGTACTTTGTTAATAGTTTTCATATTGATTACATGTATTACAAAAAAATGGTATTTTTGCTATATGGGGCTTAATAAAATATAAATATTAAAACTAATTTTACCTGCTTCTTTTTACTTTTTTAAAATGTAGCAAACAAAAAATTTTAAATCACCTCTCTGGCTCACATTTGCGTCTGGCATTATATTTTTCTTGAACAGCTGTGACCCAGATAATTTTTTTTCAAAGTGTGTTCCATGGTCATGAGATGTCAGTAGGTGATATACAATTGTACATAATCTCCTACCTGCAAGGTTTGCAGTCCCATATATCCTTCTTTTCTCCCCTCTTCAACAAGAGAAAGAGGAAAAAAGAGAGGATAAAAGGAACTTTGGTCAGAGTATTTCTAAATTGCGTGACGGCAGGCAGCCTTTCTTAAACTAGCGCATACAGTGATTCTTCAAAAGGGAGGACCTAGAATTCTATGTCTCCTACATTTTCTCCTACATGTGCTTGACCATTAAACAGAGGATCTCTTTGCTTTGTAGAGATTCTCACAGCACTGTATTCTAAAAAACACACTAAATAGTGAGACCTATAACCTCTTTTTGCCCCTAAGTGTCAAGAAGCCATATGTCTCTGAAGAAACCGATAGCTCTGTAGGAAAAAAAAAAATTGAATAGGTACTAACTTTTGGGAATCTCAAAATGAAATAGTCAAGACCCTTGTACTTGGAAACCTCTCCTGTTCTCAGTTTGTACTCAGCTCTTTAGTACCTCGAAAGCTTTTGAGAAAAACCTCCAACACAAAAGGTAGAAGTCAAAATAATAAAAGGAACACAGAAAAATCAGAGTCAACGCAAGGATCAAAAGGAAATTTCCAAAGACAAGCAACTTCAATTGTATTCACCATTCTCAGAGAAATAAGAGAACATATGCCATCAATAAGACAAGTAAAGCATATGCTATCGTAAGTAGACATTTAAAGAAGGAAGAGCTCTTAGAAATTAAAAAATGACAGCAGACAATAAAAAAAATCCATAGAAGACTTGGAAGACAATTCTCAAAAAAAAAAGGAGAGGAAAATAGTCTAAGAGAATAAGAAAAGAAGAGAAAAGATAAGAAAACTAGAATGTTCCTTGAAGGGGCTCAAAATTCAAACAATGGCAATTTTAGAGAGAATAAAATGGGGAGAAAGGAGACATTGTTTTAAAAATAATACAAGAAAATTTATTCTCCAGAATGGAAAATTACGTCTTTGGACTGAAAGGGCCCATGGAAAGTCCAGCATAGCAAATGAGAAAGACCTGTAGCAAAATACATTCTTGTGTGCTTTTTAGAACACTGATGGTAAAGACAGGATCATGAGACTTCTACATGGAGGGGTAGGTAGAGAAGATTACAGGGAAAAGCTCAAGGATAAGGGTAGCACTGACCCTCAATAGCAGCATCAAAATCTAGAAAAAGTGGAACATTGCCTTACAATTCTAGCTGATATTCAACCTAGAATTCTATACTCCAAAAAAATATTAACAAAATGAGTGGGTAGAATAAAAGATATTTTCAGAGATTCGGTGCCTTTGAAATTTCCTACCATACACTTTTTATTTTTTCAGAAAGTGACTAAATGATACACTCTAACATATAAATGAAGACAGATGAACAAAATGAGATGTAGCAAACAGGACTGAACACAAAAGCGAATGTCAGTGAAAAGCTGGGAAAGTTTGCACCAAACTTTGAGAGCAATCATTACAGATTACAGAGGAGCATCAGAGAATTCCAGGGAGGAAAAACACCTCACAAAAACAAAACAAACACTTGCATAATACTGGATGTATTTGAACCATGTGGAAAATAATAATTAAGAGAAGCTTTACAATGTAATTACAATGTTTGGGAAAATTTAGTGATAGTTACATAAAACCTAAGCATTTTTTTAAAGGACACAATTATTCCTCAAAGAAAAAAACATGTTACTAAAAAGGAAATATAATCATAGTATACTATTTAGCCCTGCAATGATCAATATTTACATCCTTATAAAAATATTAACACAATTTTGATTTAACAAAAATATCGTGAGATAAAATACGAGGAAGATGAAGAGAGGAAATAGAGACATGGATTGGCTGACTGTTAAATCTATATTTTTTAAATCAAAGAATGGCAGAAAAAAATGCATTACTAAGAAATACGAAAGCAATACAAGAAAGAGAAACACCTAGAAGAGTGGAATTTGTTGCCTCTGTTGAAAAAGATTCAAGAGTTGTGCTGGAGACTGAGGTTTTTTATGATAATCCATGTAGTACTACTTGTCTTTTAAAAACATGCACTTGTATTTATTTGATAAAAAATACAAAATACATAATTAAAAAATGACTAAACTCTGCCCTTAAAAAGCTTACAAGTTAGAAGAAGAATCCAACACATGAAACATTCTTTAAAGTGCCGTGCGTTAAGAATGAAAGGAAAATATCAACAGAACACAGAGCAGTAAGGGCACAAATGATGGATTCAGTGAATAATTATTTTGAGAACAAATTGGGGATAAGTTTGAGAATGACTGGCTCTATAAATTTCCTTCAATCAAGTGAGAACATAAAAATGTTGAGACTTAGGAGGATGTAAGGTGAGGATCGTGGGGTTGGGAAGTTAGTGGCTATTGAGCTTATTTAGCTCTAATGTGTAGGAAGCATAAATATGAGCATTTTTCTCTTCTCAGGCATTCATTTAAAAATATTTTAATATAAATAATTTTTAATATATGGCTTCTGTTATTTTTGGTCATCACGTTGAAATGAACACAGATCTATGTAACATTACAATGCAATGTGCTTCAAAATAATTTACTTAAAAAAATGCATAGCTTCTGCTAACTATAGCCTAACCCAGAAAAGGTAGAATGAAATCAATATCTATCCTATACACAGCTGTAAAAGATAAAAGGTTACTGTAAAATATTTTTTCCTGATCATAAAAGATAGTATATTTGCATTATTGATTATTTTAAAAATGAGAAAAACACAAAAAGAGAAAATAAAAGCCACTTCCAATCCTATCACCAGAAATGAAGAGACCACAGGGATAGAGACAATGTCTTCCACTTTTCACACTATGTTTTCAGTGTCTAGCACAGTGCCTGGAACAGAACAGGCATTTCATTTAATGCTGAGTGATTGAACAAAATGCCCATGACTCTTGTTTTGGTAGTACAGGTTTAATTTATGAGGTTGCTAATAACTTCGTTTCTGTGACAGAATGGTGTGGAAAGAATTTGACGGATGAGATTCATGTTATTTTTCTACCATTTACTAGCCATGTGGCCTTTTGCAAATTTTGAACTTTCGGTATTTGTTTCCTCTTCTGTGATAGTGGGAGTTTAGTAATAGTTTCCCTAAGCGTTGTGATGATGATAATATAAGGATGATGTAATTATGATAATAATTTGTCATAATCAAATGATTACTGTGCAAAACTGTGCCTGGCACCTAGTAGGATTTCACCAATGTTAGCTTGCATTCATTCCTTGTCTTCTTTAGATAGTGTTTTCCAATGCAAATACTACTCCTAACTGCAAACTAAACTTTTCCCATATATTCTTTAAGTGAGGAAGAGAAGGAAGGGATAGGACAAAGAAAAAGAGATGCATATTTTTTTATTACCAAGTCTGGCAAGGAGAGACCAGGCATCAGGTACTAAAAATTTACCTTAGTAAACTCCAAACCAGCACCCATGGTCTTGTTGTAACTACAAAATTCAATTTCATTGAAAGTAAATGGTATGTACTCTAGAGCTTTGTATAACTTGATAGTCTATAATGACTCTTAACTGACTGAAAATTGCAGAGAGCATGTTTCTCTATATTTTAGTATGATTCCATGATCTGCACATCCATGTTTGCCAGAGATATAACATGTAGAGCTGGGTGAGACCCTACAGCTCATTTAATCCAAGAGCTCCATCTTAGAGATGAGGAAATAAAGACTCTAAGAGGTCAAGTTACTTGAACAAAGTCAAAGAGATCAAGTGACAAACTAGAATAAGCCTAATGCATTGTCATTATTTCATACAGCATCTTGTTATACTGGTGTTCCACAGCCAGCATTATCTAGGGACATTTAAATATAAATGCTCACTTTTTATAAGTATACCCCAAACTTATACATAAATATATTTTTGTATGCCCTTTATATTTCATGTGCATAATCATGCTTTCTGCAAGTATTTGCAAGCCAAACCAAGGTATTTTTGTTGAAGGTTTGATAATTAGATAATCAGCTCTGGATATGAAAATGGGTGGCCTTGAACCATCTGGTCTTGATTGTAAATTAATCTTTAAAATGGTGTGGATAAATAGCATTCCAGATGAACAGAGATTAGAAGAAGGTCACCATCTATTGATGTTTAAAAAAATAACAGATATTCATTCAGTTGGGTATACAGAAATTTTGTGCATTTTCATATACTTTGTTTTTGGAGAATTTTATCTCTCCTAAGAATCATATAATAGATATCACAGAGCCCAACTGCTTTATTTTTCAGATAAGAAAATTGAGGCTCACTGAAGTTAAGTGACTTTCCCATGATCGTTCCACTAGTTAGTGGGAGGAAAGGAAATTAGCAAGTAGTGGATATTTTCAAAAAGATTTTGCTGAGTATATATGTATATGTGTATAATTTATTTTTCATTGTCCATAAGGTGAGTTTATTTTCCACATTTAATTTTTGAATAAATAGGTCTTCAGAAACATTCTGTTGTTGAGTTTCAAAAATACATCCGATTCTAAGATGAAACCCCTTTTACCATTTCCTATACTTGAGAAGAGGTGTAGCCTAGATTAAACTTCCTGTCTTTTGACTCACAAGTTTTGACACTATTTTAAATGTTGACATTGCCTTAATACATTTTACTTTTCAGATAAACCTGAGGATGTGATCTATTCCTAAAGAGAAATATATCAACTAAATATGGCTATGTGATATATTATTATATCTGTTTTTGGTGGAAATTAGGACTGAGTATGGTGTCACGCCTTCAAATGCTCTGGTCAAACAGCACAAAACTCCTTCTAAATCAACAGATTATGTTTAAAAGTAAAAGTATGAAATACACTTTCTAAACTTATCTATTAAAATATAAGGACTTTTAAAATAAACTTTTTAACTGTGGGGCAAAACTATTTCTCGTATTTTGGATTTTATTTAGTATATGAACTTTTTGGGGGAGGACATAATTTATCCTACTAAATATCCAGCTCCATGTAATGACCCAGTGGCACAAGCCACTTGCTATTCTAGAACTTATTTTAAAATCGACCACACATCTATTTTTTTTCAAAGTCATCTGCTTTGTCAAATATGTTCATTCAACATAAAATAAGTTGGACTTTGTGACCTTTCAATGAACCATATGACTTAGTTACACATATTAGTTTCAAAAGGATTTACTTTCCCAAAGTCATTCTCTATGTGTAATACTATATAGGTAGGGGAATTTTAATGGAAGTTAAACATTTGGAGAAAGGCATTATACATAATATTTAAAATAAAATATATTGATTATCTACAATGCATTTTTTAGCTAGGAGCACAGCAAGTTTATTTAGAAGAAAAAGATTTTTATCAACATGATGACTAGAACATGGCATAAAACTCAGTGAATATGAGTCAAATTTCTCATCTAATTCTCTCTACATAAGAATGCTTTAGATGCTCAAAATTTGTGGTAGGAAAAAATTTAGATTTTCTATATGATCTGAAAATTCTCTAGTTAAGTAATAAATATTTATATTGAGAAATATGTGTATATGCACACATATCTCAAGGATTAAAACTGAGTGAAATAAAATATGAAAGAAGATGTCTTAGAGTCACTTTGGGGAAAAAACACTCACTTGCCAGTTTTTTGTGGGTGACCTCAACTCAAAATGAACCCTAATTATAACTCCACAGTAAACAGATATCATTCCTTTGGTTTAAGAAATGGGTGAAGTAGGTTATAAGCCAAGAATTCTAGCTTTTTCCATTATATTTAATAATTAATTATATAGAAAGTTTCCAAGGATATTCAGCTAAGGAACAAAGGCAACCCCAAAATTGATCTTCATAGATTAAAGTATAAGAGTTCCCCCTTCAGGTGTAGTATACTTGTCATTGGCAAATAATTTTTAAAAATCAAAAAAAGGTAAGCTGGGCTTGAATCTGTCCCCCCAAACAGTGAAATGATCCCCACTCCACCTGCCATTATCTATTGCCTGGCAAGTCGGGGAGTGATAGCAAGAGGAAAAAAAAGTATTTTAAAGTAACAATAAATAGTTCTAGCTAATATTTACTGGGAACTTACCATGTGCTAAGAACTTAGTTTTGTTTTCAAGGGCTTAGGCACATCATCTATTGTAAAAAGAGGAAATTTTAGAGAGTGTGGTTTCCAACTTTTTTGACTACAAAGAGCCTTTCCGTAAGGGAAAAAAAAATTTGAAAGACTTTCCAACATGGTAGTATTCATATTTTATTATTTGTGGAATCATAAACATTGGATGGCAAAAGTCCACTTTGAATTCAGGAATGTTTTTAAATTAATTTATGTTATACATTCAGAATAGTATCTGTGCATATTTAAAATTAATACATATATGTGATACTAAGATATATATGGTATATACACATATGTGTATATATTTATAGTACATATAGATATCTACATAGCAATGTACACATACTTATATGATATATGTATATATTATATACATACATGATACATAATCATTTATTTATATGAAATATTATTTATTCAGCCATTCTATATATAATCTTAGAGTATATGAATAATTGATCCCTTGAAATAATCTTGAGACCATCCAAGGACAGCACTACTGTTTTTGGAGATAGATATTTACTATAACTTGATGCCTCGGCTCACCAATTGATGTATAACTCAATTCACGGTGTTAAAACATGTGTCCTACCTGGCTAATTTCATAGCCATTTTATTGAAGGCTTTCATTCTTGTGTAAGAGATAGACTTTTATATTAATTTTATTTCCACTATATTTTAAGACTTTTCCATTTCTGTCCTTTACAGAGACTGTGGTCTAAATGTGTGTCTCTCCTTATCCCCAATTCATATGTTGAAATCTTAACCCCCAAGGTGATGGTATTAGGGCATAGGGTCTTTGAGTGATTGGGTTATGCGGGCAGAGCCTTCAAAAATGAGATTAGTGACCTTATAAAAGAGGCCTTGAGAGAGACCCCTCATCCCTTCCACCATGAGGTTGTAGTGAAAAGACCGTCGTCGTCTATGAACGAGGAAGCAGACTCTCACCAGATCCAAATCTGTTGGCACCTTGATCTTGGATTTCCCAGCCTCCAGTACTGTGAGAAACAAATTTTGGTGGTTTATAAGCTACCCAGTTTGTGGTATTTTGTTACAGCAGCTTGAATGGACTAAGACAACAAATTATATTTTCTTTTTTAATAATTGTATTGCAAAGACCAGTGTTTCTCAAGATCTTTCAGGACTTCTACTTGTTTTTTTAGTTCCTTTTGTTTAGCCAAGAAGAGGTTTTTATGCCTCCAATTGTATACATGAGTATATGTGTGCAAAAGTTATATTTTTACAGCAAGCACAATTTCTATTATACAAAGGTTATCTTTCTTGATCTTCTTTCTTCTCATAAGTCTCTTTTTGGAGTGCCTAGTTTCTCTGTGACTAATGAAATCTGCTTTCTTAAAATCATTTCTCTTATTTTTTCCAACATTTTCTAAAAAAGTCCCTCTCTATTTTTAGGAGTGCTTTTTTTTTTTTTAGTGGTGCTTCTTATCTAAAGTTTAAATACTGGATGGCAGTGTATTCTGATTTTCCTTGAAGAGTAGCCCATATTTTCCTCCACCTCAGTAAAGGATATAGACTTTTAAACAAATAAGCACCCTATGAGGTCTGTCCAGAAAGTACCCAGCCATTGTTAATACAATGAGAACGTTTTGCGCGACACTGATGTAGCCTGGCAGCCAAGGAGAGAGGACTGGGATGAGCCTGCATGGACAATGACAACCTCACTGTACCAATCAGTGGGGCGCTAAATACCACTGAGTGAGCACGTGTACTGTGTGGCCTTCGCATTCAAAATGACTGAGCCAGTAGAGCAATGGATCTGCATCATATTTTGCGTTAAGCTTGAACAATCCTCTGCAGAAACTATTCGGATGATTCAGAGGGCCTTTGGGGACAATGCAATGAGAGCTACACAAATAAAAGTGTGGCACAAATGCTTCAAAGATGGTCAAGAATCTGTTGAAAGTGATCCACATTCTGGAAGACCTGCAACAAGCAGAACACCTGAGAATGCTGAACGTCTCTGGGCTGCAATCAACAAAGGTCCCAAAGTGCCTACCTTGAAGGGGACTGAGGTGTCATTGTCCTATGTACAATGTTTCTTGTACCTTGTATCTTCTTCAATAAATATCTCCATTTTTCATATTACATGGCTGGATAATTTCTGGACAGACCTCATACATCTATATATCTATATTATATAAGTATTGTTCTATAGGTATCTTTTAAAGTAAAAAGATTGTCATATACCTGGAGAGACTTAATTATCTATCATCTGGTTTCAAGGCAAAGGACCTGATCAATTAAAGTCATAAAATTCCAGAAATAGTCTTAGGATCTTAGAAACGGAAAAAATCTTACAAGTTCATTTAGTGATGAGAATTCTATAATTGCTCTTTGGGTCACACAAAACAAATCTCCTCTCTCTTCCCCATGATAGCCTTACAGGTAATTGAACACTATAAATGTATCTCTTCTCCAGGTTTAACATCCACCATTTTTTTGACTGAAACTTGTGTGGCATGGTGGCTAATTGTTCTCCTCAGACTCTCTTTAAGTTAATCACTGTGGACTGAATGAAGCACAATTTTTCAGGAATGGTTGTAGAGTAGCAAAACTGATAAGGTCATCACCTCCTTTATTCAGAAACTAGACCACCATTAATGCAACTCAAGAGAGCAGACATGTCATATCATTCACTAATTATGATTTTGTTAGCCCCCTCTCTTTCCAGTCTGTACTTGTGCAGTTATTATTTCTTTTTTCAAACCCTTGTTCCAAAAAGCCTTTGGATTGTCTGTTACTAAAAAAAGATATGTACTATATTGTCATCTGGGAGTTCTTGAGCATGCAGAAGGTAATTTTCTAGACCACAAAAGGAAGGAAGGATTTCAAGTCAATTCTTTTGAACTTGAAACCCAGATGATAGGATAAGAATGGGAATTACAGACACTTTGGTCATCCTTTCAGCCCACTACCTATTTGAGTCAATATAGCTCAGATTCTGTATAAACCAGAATTCTGAAAAAGATAATACATTCAGACTTAAGTTGATTTTAGATTTTATTTCATATATCCATGAGAAATAATGGTTGTATATTATCGTGAGATTCTAAGTGGTTCTCCTGGTCAGCTCTGATGATTTAACACATTCACCCTGCAAAACTCAAATAAATAAAATCCCTGTGCCTGAATAATGTGATTTGACATTGTGAATAAGCAAAATGTCTTCATAAGTAATTGCAACCTTCCCAGGCCTTTTCTATTTCAGCAGCTTATAGGTATAAACACAGATATTTATTTGTGCAAAACTTTCTAGTATAAATGTGTGCATGGATGTATAAGAAAATGTGTATAATGGAAAAACTGTGTTTTGGCTGTTTCCCCCTAATTATGTATTCAATATTTTTCTTGGCCACTTGTAATTGAATATCTTCTACATTCATGAAAATTCTATTAGGCATATTTGAACAATCATTTACTTTCAAGCACATTGAAATGTATCTCAGTATTCTCATATTTGTGTCATCCCCAGCACTATGTTTTTATTGTCACCAGGGATTGCTTAATAATAAAAAAAAGGAATGAAAGAAACATGATATCTAATTATTCTACTGCTAAAGAATGTTTGGATCAAGAAAGTATAAATGATTCTCATCATGAGCATACATGTTTAATGTGAAGGTTTAAACCAAGAGAGAGAGAGAGAGAGAGAGAGAAATGTACTGGGTCTGAAACTGAAATTTATTAACACTTGTAAATGTCCCATTAAAACCCTTCAATTTATGGCAGTTAAGCAAGTTTACATGCTAGAATCACTTGAGATTCCACATCTAAGGTAGATCATTTGATGTTTTATGAATTATCAGAGGTCTAATAGACAGATACTTACAGCATAGTATCACATTTTTATGAAAGACCCAATCCGATCTTCATATTCATCTGAGATCTTACTTTACTTACTGCTTTTGACAAGAGTGATTCCAGGGAATACTCACTTATTTATACCTTTACAGGAAGGAATAATGAAACAGGAAACTCTAAAGAAATTCACCTGCTCTTCCTAGCAATAACATGAATAAGCTGACATTTATAAGATTAGATAATGCAAACAAAAACATAGACCTAAACATTAAAAGAAAAGAAAAAAAGACTTAGGTATACTTGGGTATGTACATTCAGCAAATAAAGGTAATGTTGGGGTACAGACAGCATTTTCCTTTTCTTTTCTTCTTTGTGTTCAGCAGCAAATTAGGAGAACATATCACGATGTTCATCCTTGTATTAGGAATATTTTAATAACTAGGCATGGCATTTAGGTAAATTTCCTGGACAAGGTAAGGGAAAACTCAAAGTCTATCCAGAAAATTAATAATATGCCTTTGCTTTAAAAAATCTTCCTTTATAGAAGAATACCTCACAGCATCCAAATATTTGGATAAAAATTCAGGTTATTCTCCATGACTTTGAAGACAGGTTTTTCGAACTCCTGTAGACAGCAACTTAAGCAGTTAGCTCAGCCATGTTTTTGCCAAGCCATATTGGAGCTTGAGGTAAAAGAGAAAAATTGGTAATACGGATCCTATCTTTGTTTAAAATTTTGGTATTTTATTTATTATGGAATTTTTGCATTGATTTTTATTTTTTAAAGATATTGCATGAAAACACTATTTATTTTCATTGTTGTGATTTTTATGCTATCCCCTTAAGTTTGTGCCCAATGCAAGTGCCTTACTCACTTTATTTTAGAACATATATAATCATATGTATATGATATATATCAGATATATAATATATACATATATGATATGTATATAATATATACATATATGATATGTATATAATATATCTCTCCACATTTTGGAAGTTGTTATTTACATCTAACTTTATCTTTTCATTTTATAGTTGAGCCTCATTTTTCTTCCTGCCCTCATAGTCTGAGTAAAGTTAAAAAGCAGGTAATTTTAATATGCTTTGTAAACATTTTTCTCATATTTTAAGGGGAAATATTCCTGTAGCATTTATTCTATGTTGATCAACTTCAGAACCTGTATCTTTTTCATATTTTAACTGTCCAATTTTATGGCTCCAAGGTAAATTTTCTTCAGATTTCTCAGGCAGTTCAATACTAGAGGAAAGATCTGATCTTATGGTTTCTACTTTTTGTGTCTTTACGTTGTACTTGTTTTTTAAAAAAATGTTTCAGGCCTATTTTTTTTCTTTGCCTGATTCCCTTCCTGTAGGTAGGGAAAAAGACTACTGGGTATGGCTTTTTTCAGGAACAAGTTATTGGCAGAGCTTGCTCTGGTAAGGCAAGATGATGTGAGTGTGTACGTTTGTGTATAGGTGGGGTTGGAGTGCCCCAAATAAATATTCTACAAATATTGTACAAAATGCATATTAGATTTTTGGAGTAAAGCTAATCCTCTTTCTGGGAGACTCCTCATTTTTAGATAGCTAAGAGCATCACAAGTCTAAAATAATAAAATAAAAAAAACCTGACCCTGGTCTCATCACACTCCTTTACCTTTTTTCCCCAAAGATTTCAGAGATCCAAGTCTGCCATACTCAGCACCTCAGTCTTTGGGTGAGTGTGAGAAAAAAAAAGTCTTTGACTATAACAAAAGAATAGGAATCTGTGGCAGAAATTTTAAATGACTTTTACTGCCAGACTTACACACACCAAACTTTCCCCTCTTCATTAGGGAAAATTTATTCTTCAATACTTCACTCTCATCCCCATTAAATTTTATTTTGGTTATAGCTGATGTCTGTGGCAATTTACTCCTTTGTCTTAGATTTTATTGGCCTCTTCCCAGGAATCTGGACTTCCCCTTTACCCTTCGGAGCTTAATAAGAACCTTTTCTCTGTTGAATCCTTTAGGTCACTGATAGAAATGTTAAACGACCGCAGATTCAGAGCTGACCCTGGAGGAACTGTGGCACCATTTGTTGTGTGTCCCTAGGTTGACACTGATCCATTGATAACCTCTCTTTGGGTATGGCTTTCCAGCTGGTTTTCCACTCACCTCATAACTGAGTGGTCCAGACCTTGTTTTTCTACTTAATTGATGTGTGTGTTGTGTGGGGCAGAATCAAAGACCCTGCTGGAACTTAAGATTGATTATCTCGCTGGCTTCCTTTGGTCGACCAGAACTCCCACAAGGATAGCAGCCTGGTTGGACTAGACATATCCTTGTCAGACCCATGCTGGTTTTCTTACCAAAGCGTTCATTATTTCATTTTGTGATGATTTCTCCAATATTTTTTTCTGAAGTGTCAAAATCCTGCTGAAATTACAATAGAGAGCCCAGCTGTAAACTAAGTACAAAATTCAGAATAGCTTTTAAGTTTTTCTTTTAAGGAAGAAAAGAATTTTTAGCAATTCTTTTAGTGCACTAAACCAGAAGCCATATAGCATAAGGTAGAAGATTTCTGGGAACAAAACAAAGAAATCAGGGCTTTCAAAAGAGCTTTCTGGAATATGTCTATGCCATTTCTCTCTTCGTTTCCTTCTCCTCTTTCCTGAACTTGGCATAGATTCCGACAGTCATTCAGGTAGGAAATCACTCCATTTTGAGAGCTATAACTTCATCTTGTTCATTAATGTCTCTGCTTTAGGGTAAAAAGAACGGGTACATCAATGTCTACCTGCAGGTATAATAAAAATAGATGTATCACACAGAGATGGATCATTTGTCTAGTTTATAGGGAATTCCTTTCCGTGCCCAGGAAATTTAAGTATTCACTTGAAAGGAGCAGCCGTGGCAGTGAGGCTTCTGCTGTTCTTCATTCACCACAAAACAGTAATTCAATTAATTTATTACTTTGAAAGACTTTGACGCAACAGTGGTGTACATGACCTGCTCATGTTGGGAACAGATGAAAATGCTGTGTTGGCAAAAGGCTTCCATCTCCTTAATGAGATGTGATACTGTTTAGAGTATTCTAAGGCATAAGAAAGAATATGTTGAAAATTCAAACTGAAACGAAGGGGACATGAAAAAAATTGGGTAGATGAGAGGCATAACAATTCCCATGCATTTGTCAAGATTTCCAATTGTGACATAATGAAATTCACTTGTTCCTTGGAGGAAAACATTTTACTTTTACCTATTTTAAGGGAAAGGCTATATGCTAACTCTCTAGATTTTTGCATTTGTGCTCTTTTGCATAAAATATGTCACAGAAACCTAAATGAAAACACAGAATGCAAGCTAGACACAAACTTTCTGTGACTATTTTAGAATGTGGGGAAGAAGGGTCAGGCTGGTGAGTCCTTCACACCTACCCTATGCTGAGGGCTCCACTAAAGCCTGGAGAGGGCAACCAAAGAGGACAGAGCCTTTGTCCCTGCCACTATGGAGCTTCCAGTCTAATTTTGGGATGGCATAGACACTTAAGATAAGGCCCCTTATCACCAATCACACAGTTATTCAGAAATTAAAGTAAAACATAGCATGGTTCACTGGTCATTTCAGCACCTTAAAATTGATCTGCATCTAGCCCTGTTCTTCCTTTGTCCCAACAGACCCTTACTTCCTTATATTGTCAGTGAGCAAGTTTATTGTTTTCATTGGGTTGTAAATTCCTTCAATGCATAGTGTTTTGATATGAATTGAATTAAGTATTATAAATCAAAAAGAAAAGAAAACATACTAAAGAAAAATATATACATCAAATTCGTAAGCTACTGCTAAACAGTTAAAGTAAAATTCAAGCCTCAGGTCTGCCATGTATGGTTGGGCAGTTTGTGCACTGCACAAGGGCTCTAGACCAAGCTGGGCCAGCCGTATGGCTACAGTCCTGAGCCTGCTTTGTTTATAGGCTATTGCTCACCTTGTCAGAGTTCCTGTGGCTGGGCCTTGCCCTTAAGGTGTGAATTTTAAATACTAGTTAAGCAGAAAGACAAAGAATTATCTGTAATTTGTTTTAAAATCTCTAATTCAAGAATCCCAAGGCAGGCAGCATAGGACACAAAAAACATCAAACAGCTACAAAAAAAGAAGACTAAGAAAAAATCGTTTCCTTTAATCATACTCATTAAAGGCCCCAGCAGTTCTGTGGGGAAGAGAAGTAAGAGGTATTAATATATATCTGAAGTAGATATATTTTCATTCATAATTTGTTTGATAGATACTGGTGACTATGCTTCCAGTAACCAATTAGTAAACTGATTGCAGTTCATGCCTATCATGTGGGCTCTCATTCTCAATGATGCCTTTTATTATCTTTATGACCTGAGATGAATAGTACCTCCAAGAATTGTTATAAAAGATATGCACACAGTCTCCACATGCACAGAACTCCACGTGATAACTACAATCATGATTCAGGTATCAGGTTGGGTAGACCAGGTAAGAAGAATCACACACAATAATGCCTTATAACACCTTACATGGCTTGTTTCTGTCCAGTTGCGTCTCCTGTTAGGTAGGCTGATGCTCCTACCAGGTACTGTTTACACAGCGTGGGTGGGAGCCTGCTGGGCATGCTATGGCAGCCCTGGCGCAAATAATAGGAGAGCCATTCATCAAGAGAGTGGATTTTGAATGAAAAATTAAGAAGAAGAGGAAGCCACCTTTAGAAGAAAGAGGGAAGTATTTCATGTGAAGGCTGCATGCCAGAGGCTGACGGCATAAATGTGGCTATTGCATGTGTTTGATTTGGCTTGCAGAAAGCTTATGTAACTAGGGAGATAATATAATTGATCAAAACAGAACTAGTGTAGTACCTAATATTTTAGCCAGCAGCTTTATTCTTTTGTGTGTCCTGCCTGTCCCCCAAAAGTAGCTGAGTTTTTTAATCCCATCAGCATCTCATTTTGGAAGTAGAGATAGAAAAAGAATAATTGTATTGAAAGAGAATGGGAAGGGAAGGAAACTCTTGAAGCATGTATTGCAGCATTTAATCATAACGTAATGAGTGATTGGGAAGCTAGTTTTTTTTTCAAAATGCTTGACCTAGTGAACCTTAGTGGATATAACATTATAAAACTGATCCCAAACTGTTTCCAGAATTCCTACTTTATATTTTATGAGTACTGAATAAATATCATAACCTGAAGATATGCCTCACATGAACAAAATAGACGGAATTGTCTCTTTGGTCATGACTCAGAAGAATTTAAAAACTCTTCTAAAGTATTTATTTTAATAAAGAAAAAAAATTTCAATATTCTAAATATAATGAAGCCAAAAGAATCCCTCCTAATTCTGTAATATATTTTTCAAAATGTCTGAGGTTAGTGAATCTTACCAGGTACACCATCATGAAGCTAACCTCAAACTGTTTCCAGGATTTGCAATTTGTGTTCTATAAGATGAGTATTGAGTAAATATTGTAACCTGCAGGTACATCTCATGTGAACTGAACTCATAATGGCTTGAAAAAGTTTCCACAAGATCACTTTTTATTGGGGTGGAGGTTTAAGAAATGCAAGAAAGAAAGTTAACGGCTAGAAAGTGCTGGGGGTTATAACCAAAATAACCTGAATGCAATTCAGCTATATGGCATCTTGGTGATGCCAATTTTACTATTGTTGGTACTTGAGAGCTAAATGCTTGAAAATATATTAGCAAATGCTGTTCTGAAGGATAATTTAGAGCACGCAATAGAACTTCATGCATGTTTTCCACCCTAGCATGGGTAGGAAGAGTCATATAGTGCTCTGAGGGTATAGTCCAAGGTGCCTACAACTACAGAGAGATTTCCTTGAAGCCTCTGTTTTTGAACCATTGAGAATTTTGCTTTTTATTCAATGGTATTTTATGCTTGCTTTGGCATGAAATTTATTTTAAATTTCCTACCTTTGAGCAAGACTGATGTTCTAGGAAGAAATACCCTGTAGATCCAGTGGAATCTACACTCTACTGTGGGTGGCAGTGAGGGTGAGGAAGTTGTCTGAGTAGCCCATTTTAGGAAGCATGGTGAACAGGGCAGCCCAAAGCCTTCAGAGCTGGGAGCTTCTGCGCTGGTACAACTCAGTTCTAATGAGGGGAGACCAAAAAGCGTGCCCAGCGGAGGGCTTCATTTACACAGCTGCTCCGTCCCTGGCTTCCATCCCAGCCACAAAATACTAACACAAGACACTGCATGCAGTCATTGGGACAGTCGACACCTGTCCAAAACGAAGAGATACAACCTTGACTAATTGGATGAGAACAATTTCCAAAATGTTTCAGGTACCAATAGGCTGTCCTTGAAATTTTTGCTCCATACAGGACGGACATACAGCAACCCCATAAACATTCAAAGCATCAGCATACACTTTTAGCTGACTTTTTTTTTTCCAAAGCTGTTTTCACTTTCTGCCTAAATCTTCTTGCAAAGCACTATGGTTAACTATCCACACATCACAGATGATGTGCTCTGACAGACATGAAGAAAAATTAAAGTGAAATGCATGCACTGTTTAAAATAAAATCATCTATGTCATGAATAAGCAAAACAAAACAGATGGAATTGTGTCTTTGGTCATGGCTCAGAAGACTTTCAAACTCTTCTAAAGTACTTAATTTAATAAAGAAAAAAAAAACCCTTTCAATATTCCAAATGCAATAAAGCAAAAAAGAAAAGACCTAATTGTATAATTACATTGGAATTTGGTATCAATAGTTTCAATGTAAGGAATTCACTGATGAAATGACATTGAGGTTTATGGGGAACATTGAGAGTAAATCACTGAGGCAAAATGACTATTGATTTGAATGTCACCGAACTGACAAAGTGGCTTGGTATTTATCATATCCCATGCTAAAAGAAGGATCTGGTAAGTGGAGCTGTGGTCAGAAAAGGGGGAAACCTCATATCACATTGGTTGAAGCATGTCTGCGGCTCCTTCGACACAAATGTTCAGTTCTTCAAAAAGCATCCCATGCAAACAATTCTTCACAGACTGTTTGTCTTTGAAGGCATGAAAGAGGGGTACATTTGGCGTAATCATCTGGTTAGCTCGGAGCCACAAGAAAAGTCAACAGTCTTGAAGTTGCTTTCTCAATGGAATGCTTCATCTTGACATCAACAGGAAAGCCCAATCAGTCTTAGATTGGAAATGCTGGAAACTTTCCCCCCAACTGATTGGTGCGGGGAGGGGGGAAGGGAAGGGAAGGATTTATTCAATACCAGGGGAGCCGAATAAACAAGTGCCATTGCGGTTTCCTGCAGGAAAGTGGGAAGATTAGTCTGGTTTATATTGAGATGAGGATAGAGCTTAATACAGGTTGTAGTTGATTAAACAAGAGTGAATCATTGCACTGCCCCATCTAGATAATCTTTAGCCATTATCTTTCATAACAACATAGAAATCCGGAGCTTTCAGTTAGCCTTTGACTGATGTAGTCAATGAAGAGGTGGAGCTCTTGACAGAGACGACAAAGACATGGCGTAGTATTGTCACTTCATCTCCATGATATTTTCACTTGCTCTTTACTTTTAAAAATCAAACACAAGATACGATTACAAATCCTAATTGTAAGCTTTTAAAATCATACATTAGGAAGCCCAGGATCATTTTCAGGGTCTTAGAAGAAAACTCTCTCTTGCCAAATGTCCTTGGGGACCTTTGTTACTGAGAGTGGGCATTTTGCCAAATGCTGCGGCGAAGCTTTATAAAAATAGACAAGATAAATGGACTTTTAGTGCAGTCTTGTGCCAGACTTTTAATTTTCAGGAAATTATTTTTTTAACCTAGCTGAGAGTCAAGTCAATTTGTGAATTAGTTGAAAGGATGGCTGGATATGGGGGTGGTGGGGTGGCATTTGACATTTTAAGTCAGAAAAGCCTGCCACACAAAACAGATTTCTCTTGGCAATCAAGATAACTTAACAACCATAAACACATTGTCAGAGGGAAAAATTACATTTTACTCTAACGCAGATCATGTACAGATGACTGATTTTTCTTTCAAGTTCAAGTACAGAGAGACTGTTTATATATTTCCACTTCTGACCCAGGCGGGTAGAACAATCTTAGAGGTCTGAATAGAGATGGCTAAAGGGCTTTTGGCTATTTCTGTGTTAAGGATGTAGCATAATGATTATGAGATGGATACACAGCCCAGGTTGCTGAGAATCAGAATGAAGTTGCTGACACAGATAATCTGCAATGTTTGTGTACAGTTTTATAACCCACAAAGAAGGCAGCGCCACTGCAGCTAAAAGGAAAAAAAATTTTCCTTTGCTTGGTTTCTTTGGAATATGTCGGGGTATGTTTCTCTGTCTCTGGGGGGATGCCTGCATCAATCCATCCAAGGGTGTCCTAAACTGACACCCAAAACTTACTATGATCTCATCAAATTACCAATTAACTGATCGTGAACGTAAGATGGGAACGTAAGATATTTGTGAAAGACAGCTGAAAAATGTTAAGAATGATATGAAACCCAAGGCACTATTAATTCTTTATCATTCTTATTATTCTGTTCTCAAAAATAAAAGAGACGGTAAAACTTTTAAATTTACCTGAGACCGAGGTTCAGCCAGGCTAAAACTATTTGATCCAATTGCTTTTATTTAGTCAGAGTTGAAAGTAGGGTTACCCAATTCTCTGGCAATTTGGCATTATTTATTGCAACACATGCATTAATGGAATATGTGTTTATTGAGTACCTTTGATTTGCAGAGCACTGTGGATGAAAACTGTGTCAGGCATCTCTGACAAAGCAGCACACAGTCCCTGAAAGTTTGTAAGCTGGTTGTACAGAACAGACCCACTTGTACCCACCTGACACATAAACACACATGTTAACCATTAGAAAACAATTCAAGACAGTAGTGCAGATAATAAAAGAGTAAAAGTAAGCAGTGATATGCTATGAATATCTACTTTCAATATGAATTTGGAAAAACATTCTAGAAAGGTGGTGTGTGTGTGTGTGTGTGTGTGTGGGCGTGCGTGCACGCATATGCCTATGTGTCTTCTCGGCATCACTTCACCTAAAGATGTAGGCCTAAAAGCCCCTTGAAAGGGGACAAATGTTTATTGAACGTATACTATATGCTAGGCACGTGGCGTGTATTATCTCATATAATTGTCAGGACAACACCTGAAGTAAATGTTACTGTTAATTCTACTTTATAGACCTGGAAACTTTGCCTTACATACCAAGCAAGTTATTCAAATCTACCACCTAACAAATTCAAAAAGCTAAACCTTTTTGAATTCAAAATCTTCTAGTTAAAAACCCTGTTGTCTTTTCTCTCTACCAGGGTTTCTGAAAATGAGATTTGCAGACCTGGATTAGAACCACTAGGGCAGGGAGGGTGCTTGGTAAAATGCAGACGACTAGGTCCCGACGCCAGCTACGCCAGCATGTCAGTAGAGCGGAAAACCATTGCTCTACACTCTGCTTCAACTCTTCCTGACTTAGGTATTCGGTGCTTAAAGTAAACACAGTTGTCTGAGATGAAAAGAATAGAAAAGAGCAAATCCCAATTCATTGCTCCTTGTGCAGAGGTCACTGGAGCTTTCTCACTACAATTTTTCAGGAGTCTACAAATCACTAAGCAAGTAAAAATTCTATGTCTTTCCTGAGGAAAAAATGAAAAGGATGGGATTCCCTCACAAGTAGCCAGCGTCTGAAGGATGCTGCATCTCTGAAAGATGGATTTCCAGGTAGCTAATTGGAACCTAATGTGGATCGCATACCCCCTCCGGAGGCTTCCTTCTCACATGCCTTGTATCCAGGGCTATGAAATCAAAATAAATGTAGTCAGAATTTAGATCGAAAGAAATGTCTACATTAGATTTTTGAATGAAATGAAAGTTAATTGTGGCAAGAAGAATTTCATCTATTTTATAGGATTCTGTCGGGAGATAACACAGAACTGGAAACTAATTCCTAGAGTCAAAGAATCCTGAGATTGAATGGAAATGTGATTATGTCTATTTGTGAAAAGGTATTTGTGAAATATTTATGTTCATTACCCTTCCTCTGAGCAGAATAGCACTGTACTTAAATCTAGCTCTATCTTTTTCTCAGAAAAGAGTTTCTGGAAGTGAAATATAGGATTTTACTCTGCCTAACTCCGTTAAAATGTAAATTTAGTTAATACTATATATTAAGAGTTGTAAAGGGATTAAGCACTGAGCTAATCACTTATTGCCATCTGTCATTGAGAATCTGATTGTTTTATGCTGTCACTCAATGCTGATTTCCTATGCCTCCCTCCCTTATGGAAAAGGAGAAGACATTTTATACCACTATATGTATATCTCAAAAAACTTTCACATGCCTTCTTATTTTATTATTAATAATAACAATAACAATTTTGGTAAAATTTAATCCCCAGGAAAGGCCTGCAAATTAGGTGTTATGCACATAGTACAGAAAATGATATTGAGGTTTGGGGAAGTTAAAAGATAAAACCCAATGGGTCTGGAACTTAGCTTGCATCAACTAGAGGGCTTGTGAAAACAAAGCGTACTGGGCTCCACCCCCAGAGTTCTTGGTTCAGTGTATGCCGGAGTCACTTCAGGAAAATTGCTGCTCTGTGCCCCTTGAGCAAGGCATTACTTCAACACGTGGACACAACACACTTTGGTATCCTATTATTTAAGGGTATCCTGTTATTTAACAATATTTTTTCTTTAAAATGAAATTTATTTTTTAGATTTTTTGTCATTGGAGATCACAGCATTTCAGGGTGTGCCATGATACATACTTGATGCTCAAAGTACACAGGAGAAGGCAGTTCATTACTGGGAAAAGACACCAAAATGAAAGATCAGATTATGGACAATATACAGATTTGGGGCAGTGTGCTCCAGGGGTACCCTATCAGGCCTTTGGGGGCATTGAACTTCCAAACAATTTTTATTCTTGCATCATTTTGTGTTAGTAACTTGTGCTCTTAAACATCACGGAAATTAGGAACAGGAGATGTCCAAGATGCCACCTATTTTATCCCCTACGGGGATAAAATAGAGTCACTATCTGGTGTTCTGTCCATTTCTACCAAAATTATTGTAAAAAATGAAGGAGTGAGATATTTAAAGATAAATGGACACATGGAAGGAAATATTTTTCAACTAAAATGTCAAGAGTTAAGAAAGCTACTCTTTATTGTTGACTTCTGACACTGAGAAACTGTGAGAGTATCAGTTTTCCTTCTGCCAACATTCATGCTTTCACCACGCCAATTGCCTCACATCTGAAACGTCCAGTCTGGCTGTTCATGCTCCAGGAAGTGGGAAGACATGGCAGGAAGACATGGCAGGACTCCTTGTGTCGGGCACCATCTCTATGACCAAGTACAGCCGGTGTAAATGGGAGATGTAACTTTTCTTTGTTCTCCGTTAGGGGCTCTATGAGACAGCCATTGTGCTTGTCTATCCATTATTTCTTTTCCAGTCTTTGATAACAGCACCCTAATATTCCTTGTGGCACAGACAGAGTTGACCCCAACTTACCAGAGTGAGGCAGTTCACCTGTGCTAGACCAAGAACAACATTCTGGAGGCTTTTCTTTCTTTTTACGGGACTTTCTCAACCTGTGGGATGTGAGCTGGGTGTTCCTGGGTTTACCATCCCATGGGGAGAGCCTGGTTGAAAGGAAGGGACACACAGAGGAAAGAAACAGATTCTGGAATGGAGAGAAAGATTCCTGATGATGTTATTTGAAAACCTAAATCAAGACGGCTCACGTGTGAAGCAATAGATTCTCATTTTCTTCTTTTTTTCACTTGCTTGAACTTTTTGAATACGGTTTTAATCACTACTTGGCTTAAGCTTAAGAAAATTAAAGTGGAATGAATTGCAGGCACCTCAGCATCAAAATAAGCATGACTGTATGTTTACAAGAACACTAGGTTCAGGTTTTAGGTGACCTGGGTTCTAGTCCTGGTTGTGTCACTGATTAAGGTTCCTTGGGGACATCGTCTCTTGGTGTTACGGCACCTTGAATTCTTTCTGGCTCAACCTAAGCCTCACAAATGACCTCCACTAGTGATGAAATTGCAACAAAAAGACTTCTGTGGAAATTCCAGAAAATGGCCAGGGAAGAGATGAGTCAACTAGATGTTGGAAGGTCTAAAGAGAGAGGTGACAAGACATATCCTACAGAATCAGGGTCACAGGCAGGTTGCAGACAATGAAATCATTTTCCCTGATACAATACGGCAGCCAGTTCACCCCGACTCCTGGCTGTAATGGAAGGCCTGGGACAAACAAGCAAGATGGGAAATAAACTACGGAAACAGAGAAGAGACATCCCACACCTATTGCTGGTAGTTGTATTTTCACTGGTGTGTTTGTTGTTACTAAAGTGTCAGAAGCAGAAGAGACCAGATATTAGGAAGAAAGAGAAGCCAAGAAAAACCTTTTCAAAGAGAAGGGCCGCTCAAGCGCCTCCAAAATTTTTGGACATAAGATACAAAGTGGTTTTATAAAGCTGAATTGTCTTTTTTTTTTTTTTGATACAGAGTCTCGCTCTGTTGCCCAGGCTAGAGTGAGTGCCCTGGCGTCAGCTTTGCTCACAGCAACCTCAAACTGCTGGGCTCAAGTAATCCTCTGGCCTCAGCCTCCTGCGTAGCTGGGACTACAGGCGCAAGCCAGCATCCCCGGCTAATTTTTTGTTTCTATTTTTAGTTGACTGGCTAATTTTTTTTTTTTCTATTTTTAGTAGAGACTGGGTGGTCTCGCTCTTGCTCAGGCTAGTCTTGAACTCCTGACCTCAAACAATCCTCCCACCTCAGCCTCCCAGAGTGCTGGGATTTTACAGGCATGAGCCACCACGCCCTGCCTGAATTGTCATATTTTGAGTGAATCTTTTTGTTTTTGTTTTTCACTCAAGCTTTTATCAGAGGCTTGCCATAGCCATGCTGGTACATGTTTAACAACTGGCTCTCCAGGACAAAAAAAAAAGAAGAAAAAGCCCTGGTTAACGGTGTTTGCCGATTTCAGCGGTGTAAACACTCCCCCCACGGCCAATTTCAAGCTACCAACGTAATATCAACTGATTCATAAAATTCTTTAAAATATAACAACTGGGTACAGTCTAAGCTGACTCCAGCCTACACTGAAATTACAGAGTGGGAACTCTAATTATCAGAATACTTTGTGTATGCATTTAAGGGATAGCTATGTGGTTCTCTCCGAAGGATTCAGATGTGAGTCAAAGACTGAAGAGCTCCAGAAAGAGGGGATATAAATTCCTCTGGTGTCCTATTCATAAGTAGGGCTATTCTGATGCCACTGGACCATGGCTTCAGAACAGAACTTTGGCTGTGGAGGTCACAGGGCACTGCTGCAGGATCATTATAATACTTTAATCCACACAGGCAAAATTAGTGCGGTATGCAGCCGGCTCCCATGGTTCAGGTGCGCGGATTCTGAACACAAAGGCAGCAATTGTGGGCAGAGAGGAAGGCGCAACCTTTGCAAAGAAGAGAAGCATTTGCCCTGGGGCCAGAGACAATAACAAGGGGATAAGGAGGTGGAGGCACCCTCACCTGTCCCAGACTCAAAACAAGTTTAAACAGAGCAGGTAAAGAATCCACCAGTACCAGATAATGAGGCAGCCCCATGAAAGGACATGAGAAAAGAAGGCACGGGTGGAGATGACTTCTACGTGGCACCTGGAGGAGGAAGAAGGAGGAAGACAAGAAAGGAACAATGAGAGGAAGAAGGGAAGTAGCCACAAGAAATTGGCAGGAGAGGCCTTCACCTGTCAACTGCGTGGGTCAGGCATCTCAGGGAGGCACAGGTGGGACAGAGTTAGCAGAGGCTGATTGCCTAAAGGGGAAGGATAAGGGGTGTTTTCAAGGGAAATAAATTGGAACAGATTGTAAATTGCCTATGAATATGTACAATTATATATATATTTTTTTAATTAGTTGTTTCACCCAGGCAAGAGCCTAAGCCTAAATTGCATTTACAGACAGAGCAGCAGGTATCAGAAAAACTGAAGATACAAAAATCCTAATGTCTGAGATGGAAGTTAAAGAAATGCAAGCTTGATTATCTTTTTTAAAGGGAAAAAAGTAGAAATCTCTGCTACTCTTCAAATCTCTCCAGTTATGATTTGGTCATGGTGATGCCTGCATGCTCCAGCCTAAAGGGACAGTGCATATTCTTAAAAGGAAAAAAAATATAATCCCAAATAAAATTTATCTGTGGCTCCACACTGAAGGTAAAAATTATGGAGATTAAGAAAGATGCTTTTGTAACTTTTAAAAGAAGAAAGAATAGATGACTTTTTTTGAAGAGATTTGTTCAGGAAAACAGACTGCTTTAAAAACAAAAAACAAATGCTGTTTGCTTTTGGGGGATGCGATGCCAGCCAGGCTGCTTTGGACTTGAAGGGAAACAAATGGCAAGCCATAAACTTCCTACACATTTTGCTTCACACAGAGACATGTGTCCAGTGAATTTGGGTAAGGAGGTGAATTATGATAGGTATTCAGAGAATAATCCAACCGGTGTCTGTATTTCCCTCCTTCTCTCCTCAAAGAGGAGAAAATAAAAATCTGTTTAAACAGGTCTGTACTTTTCTAAATAACAAAGACATTAGGAAATTGATGTTTTCCCCCAATCCCTTAAATTCGCATCAGAAGAAGATTTATGGACTTCAGGACAGAAAGGAATCGAAGAATTTAAAATGCAAATGAGTGTTAATTTGGAAAGAAATTTTAAAAAGCCAAATAGAAATGCTTCAGACTGGATTTAGGCAAGCATTGCGTTTTAGCCCAAACGTGATTTCCAACATTCTTTGCTGTTTGGACAAGTCACATAATCTCCCCAGCCTGTCTATAATAAAACGCAGAAACTGGGGCAGACGCACAAGGTTCTGTTTGGCCTGACTCCGCCAAAGCAATCTACAATCAAGGAAGACTCAGTTCCTCTAAATATAAGGTAAATAATTCATTTTAAAATTTAATTAATTCATTTTAAGTACATAAATAATGCATGAATAGATGTTTTGTATAAAACTTTCAAATAATACAAAAGTATATAGGGAACTAAAGTATCATACTCATACTTCCCTCCCAAATCTCATTTCTCAAATAAGGTAACCATCATTCATACTCTGCTGCATATCCTTTCTGGAACTTTTTCTATATATTTATCTATAATGATCATTTTTACATTTTTTATTATTGAAGCAATGTAATCACATTTAAAATTCAAAAACTAGAAAAGTAGAGAAGTGAAAAAAAATGCCCGTAATTGCACTAGCTAACAGAAATTCAGTAACCAACTTATTTTCTTCAAATTTTTGCCTATGCACAGTTTTCAATAATAGTAATAACACATAGAAAGGGAGAGATATTTAATTATTGAATTGACAATTAATATGGTAAATATTCTGCTTAGAGGTAATATTTTAGTACTATTCAGTACTAAAATTATAAGTAATCAGTAATCAATAATAATAGCACATTTATCAGGAGCCAGACACTTGAGAAATAAATAAGGAAATGAATTCCATTTCTTAATAAATGAAAAATATGAATAACTAACTCTTTTAGGAGACTCAAGATGGACAGTATGCGTTAGACAAAACAAAGGCAAGGGCCAATGTCAGAATTAAAGAATTATAGAATGTTAGAGCTTAGAGACATCCAGGTGGCACCTAACCCACGTTTCTTATTTTACAGATGAGACAACATAAGCTTGTGATGGTTTTCCCAAGAGCACACAGCAATAAATGATAAAGCCAAGATTAGACCCTCTCCCTCTGCCTCCAGTTCTATTTTTTCCCTAATAAAATGGACTAAGCTCATAAAGACACACCTTCAGGACTGGACGGCCCAAGATCTAGCTTGTCATCTATAGAGAAGAGCTTTTTAAAGAATATTTTTAGAATTTATTTTTAATTTTTATGGATACATAATAGTTGTACATATTTGTGAGGTACATGTGATATTTTGATGCAAGCATGCAATGTGTATTGATACAAGCATGCAATGTGTAGTGATCAAACCT
Source organism: Varecia variegata (assembly GCA_028533085.1). Taxonomy (NCBI): domain Eukaryota; kingdom Metazoa; phylum Chordata; class Mammalia; order Primates; family Lemuridae; genus Varecia; species Varecia variegata. Next base: position 12,729,499 of record CM052439.1, read on the forward strand.
GGACGACTAGGATATCCATCACCTCAAACATTTATCATTTCTTTGTGTTTGGAACATTCCAAATCCTTTCTTCTAGCTGTTTTGAAATATACAATAAATTATTATTAACTATGTCCACCCTATTATGCTACCAAACACTTTAAACCAGCACCTTTAGGCCAAATCTGGTCCACACAATGTTTTTTATTTTATTTTATTATATTTAATTAAAACAAAAACAAAAGTCTTTTAACAGAATTAGTTCCCAGCATTTGAAAATAATATTTTCGGCTTCTCTTGAAACATCCAGTGATCTCACAACAACAGGCCCAACAATTGCACGTGTCAGCCGTCGACAAAAACTTCTTTCCCAAGCTCTCTCCTGAGCATCACCGACCTCACCTGCCAGCCTCACTCATACAGGGCACCTGCCTGGACCCTACCCACAGGAGCACCATGTCACATCCACACCCAGACACTTTGGAGAATGAAAGTCTGAAAATAATAATTATGTTGAGACAAGAGACAAAATCCAGGACTGTTCCTGACAAATTGGAACATATTGTCATTCTTTAGACATCTGAGTGTGTGAGTGCTGTTTTAGACCCTAGGGGCCCTATGGGTTCATGTTTTGTCTCAGCATGAGACATGCAGCTTACTTCTAGCAATCATTTCACTTCCCGTGCTCCTCCCACTGCCAGAAGAGAGGAACTTGCCTTCTCTGAAACTGGCCAGTGGTCCTAAGAGTCATAGGTATGAGAAAACCTGGTAGGCACATTTGAGAATAGGCATTAAGAATCTGGGCCGGGGGCGGTGGCTCACACCTGTAATCCTAGCACTCTGGGAGGCCGAGGCAGGTGGATCGCTCAAGGTCAGGAGTTCGAGACCAGCCTAAGCAAGAGCGAGACCCCGTCTCTACTAAAAATAGAAAGAAATTATATGGACAGCTAAAAAAATATATATATAGAAAAAATTATCCAGGCATGGTGGCACATGCCTGTAGTCCCAGCTACTCGGGAGGCTGAGGCAGGAGGATTGCTCGAGCCCAGGAGTTTGAGGTTGCTGTGAGCTAGGCTGACGCCACGGCACTCTAGCCCAGGCAACAGAGTGAGACTCTGTCTCAAAAAAAAAAATAAAAGAATCTGCTTATAAAAAAAGCATTGATAGGGGAAAATATTAGAACTACAATTTCTTGATTGGCAAATCATTTTCTTTTTTAAAGTTTTATTTGTAATTGACCAATAATAATTATACATATTTGTGGGGTACAATGTGGCGTTTCAATACAGGTATACATTTTGTAATAATCAAATCAGGGTAATTAGCATATTTTTCACTTCAAATATTTATTAATATCATTTCTTTGTGGAGAGAACATATAAAATTCTTTCTTCTAGCTATTTTAAAATATACAGTACATTATTATTAACTATAGTCCCTCTTGTATGTAAAAGAACACCAAAACTTATTTCTCCTATCTAACTGTAACTTTGTACCTGTTGACAAACATCTCCCTGTTCCCCTTCCACTTCCCCCCACACACAGCCTCTGGCAACCACAATTCTACTCTATTTCTACGAGTTCAACTCTTTTAGATTTTACATATGAGTGAGATCATACGTTATTTGTCTCTCTGTGCCTGGCTGATTTCACCACATAATGTCCTCTTGTTTTCTCCATGTTGTTGCAAATGACAGGATTTTCTGGATATTTTTATGATTGAATAGTATTCCACATTGTATATATACCACATTTAAAAAAATCTATTCTTCTGTTGATGGGCACTTGGGTTGTTACCATACCTTGGCTGTTGTGAATAGTGGTGCAGTGACCATGGAGTGTAGACATCTCTCTGGCATACTGATAACAATTCCTTTGGGTGTATATCCAGCAGTGACATTGCTGGATGGTATAGTAATTCTATTTTTAGTTTTTTGAGGAACCTCCATACTGTTTTCCAAAATGGCTGTATTAATTTACAACACTACCTTTTTTCCACATCCTTGCCAACACTTGTTATCTTTCATCTTTTTGATAATAGCCATTCTAACAGGTATAAAGTGATATCTCATTACAGTTTTAAATTGTGTTTCTCTGATGATTAAAAATGTTGATCATTTTTTCATATATCTATTGGCTACTTATATGTCTTCTTTTGAGAAATGTCTATTCAAGTTCTTTGCCCTTTCTAAAATAGGGTTATTTGTTTTCTTATTGCTGAGTAGTTTGAGTTCCTTGTATATTTTAGATATTGGCACCTTATCTGATGTATGACTTGTAAATATTTTTTCCCATTTTGTAAGTTGTCTCTTCACGCTACTCATTGTTTCTTTTTCTGTGCATAAGTTTTTTACCTTGATATAATCCTATTTGTTTATTTTTACTATTGTTACCTGTGCTTTTGAGGTCTTATCCAAAAAGTTCTTGCCCAGAGTCATAGGTTTTCTTCTAGAAGTTTTATAGTTTTGGGTCTTAAATTTAAGTATTTAATTCATTTTAAGTGATTTTTGTATATGGTATGAGATAAGAGTCTAATTTCTTTCTTCTGTATGTGAATATCCAGTTTCCCAGCGCCATTTATTGAAGAGATTATGCTTTCTCTATTGTGTATTCTTGGTAACTTTGTCAAAAATCAATTGGCTGTGGATGCATGGATTTATTTCTGGGCTCTCTATTGTTTCATTGAGCTATGTGTCAATTTTTATGCTGGTACCATGCTGTCTTGTTTACTAAAGGTTTATAGTATATTTTGAAGTCAGGTAGTGTAATTCCTCTAGCTTTGTTCTTTTTTTGCTTAAGATAATAAATTAAATAAAGTTACAATATGCAAAATTAACACAAAACAGCAGTGTTTCTATTTACTAACAACATACTATGTGAAAAAGAAATCAAGAAAACAGTATCATTTATAACAGCTACAAAAATATTTAGTAATAAATTTAATCAAGGATTTGAAAAATCTCTACACTAAAAACTATAAAACATTTATGAACAAAATTAAAGAAGACACAAAAAAGATACAAATAAATGAAAATATATTCTGAGTTCATTGATTGGAAGAATTAATATTGTTAAAATTTCCAGACTACTCTAAGAAATCTACAGATTCAATGCAATCTCTGTCAAAATACCAATGACATTTTTCACAGAAACATAAAAAAATTATCATTCAATATCCCAAAGATATTGAATGTCTTCAATAATTTTGAAGACTTAAATAAGTATATAGTATACAAAGTACTTAGTACATAGTAAACACTCTATAAATATTTAAATAAAACAAAATACAGTGAGATAAAATCAGATGGGGAGGCAGGGCCACAGATGAATTCTTCATGACAAACTTGACCACAGAAGTGGCGTTTGAGCAGAGACCTAAATGAAGGAAACTAATGAAATTCTTTATGCTTAGGTTGTAAAAATTTAAGATATTATTCTGCAGTTTCTTTTAATAACTTAAATTTTACTTTTTCATTGTTTATTTTTTAAATCCATCTGGAGTTTAATTTCATGCATGGTGTGAAGCAAGAACATAATTATATTTCCTTCCATATGGAAAGCCAGTTGTCCCAACAATATTTATTGACTAGTTCGTTCTGTTTTCCTAATTTAGGAATTTCTTCCCTATTATATTATTAATAATATATTAATATAATAGTGTGTAGTACTACTTATTTGGAGACACTTTCTGTCCCACTTACATATTTGACTCTCCCTGTGCTGATACCATGTAGTTTTGATTATTAAAGCACAGTAAGCTTTGGTATCTTATAGAGCAAGTTCTGCCCCTCTTCTTCCAAATAGTCTTGTGTGTTCTTTTTCATTTATATGTTCATGTAAATGTTAGAATTCCTTTGTTAATCCCATGAAGAATCATAGTGGATTTTTTTTTTTTTTTGGAAACTGCATTGAGTTTAGTGGAGAATTGAGACCTTACTGAGTTTTCCTTCCATGAAAATGGAATACACAAACATCTACTAAGGTCTCACAGCAAGTTTTAAAACTTCCTTCATTAAATACTTGTATAATTTTGTTAACTTACTTCTAGATATTTTGCAGTTTTTGTGGCTATCACGAATCTCTCCTTTGATAATTCTGTTTTCCAATTAGTTATTGCTAGTGTATAAGAATGCTATTAAATTTTATATTTATCTTTTATTCCATAAATGCATTGAACTTTCTTACTAGTTCTAATGGTTTATCTGTAAAATCTCTAGGGTTTTGTGTAACAATAAAGATGTAAGTAGTAATAACTTTTCTCTTCTTTTTTAATCATACACTTCTTTATTTTTAAAAAAGTCTTTATTGTAATGCTGAAAAAACAGAAAATAGCGGACATCTTTATAATGTTCCTGATTGAATGGGAATTCACTGAAAATTACATCATTAATTAATTATTTATTATGCTTGTTGGTGTTCTTTATCGGGTGAAGAACATTCCTTTTCATTTTTATTTTATTTTTATTTTTATTTTTATTTTATTAGAAATTTTGCCAATGATTTTTTCTAGATTTATAGGTTTTTACTCTTACTCTGTTTTAATTAAATTTATTGGTTTTGTGAAGTTAAATAAATGTAGCACTTCTTAATCAAGTTACTTGATTATGATGTTTTAAAATACATTGCTAGTTTAATTATACTTATTCTACTGAGGATGTGTCCATGTTTATAAGTGAATTTTAATTAATTACCTTTGCTCTATCTGATCTATTCCTTCTGCTTTGTTGCATATCACAGGAAACATTTCCAATTATTCATTGGCCTGTTGGCTTTTGAGTAGGTTTGGTCAATGCAAAGCGTTGTCTGTAGGGTGAAGAGTGGGGAAAAGGAAAAGAGAGGGTATGATGACTTCTCCCTCTCTGCCCCGATTGAGTGTCTGGTGTGGCTACCTCTCCTCTCTAGTTCCGTCTCCTAAGACAAATTTCTCCGTCTATTCTACCAGACAATTCACCCTACTCCCTACCTCTGCTGTGAGGACCTTAATTTTAGATGCCAGTAAAACCAACTTTTGTCTTTGTACCTTTTGCCCTAGGGCTAGCATTGGTTTCCTGCTGTTGCTAATCTCTTAGTTGCTTCATAGTCATCTTTATAGGCCTTCCGAAAAAATTTTTAGTCACCTGTGTTACCAGTTATCTGAACTGAATTCCCTGTGCTTGAAGCATGCGGAGTGGTTTCTGTCTTCCTTATGGGACTCTGACTGTTATATCCTCTAAAGATATTAAACTTAGGTCGGGTGCGGTGGCTCACGCCTGTAATCCTAGCACTCTGAGAAGCCGAGGCAGGCAGATTGTTTGAGCTCAGGAGTTCGAGACCAGCCTGAGCAAGAGCAAGACCCTGTCTCTACTAAAAATAGAAATAAATTATCTGGCCAACTAAAAATATATAGAAAAAAAATTAGCCAGGCATGGTGGCGCATGCCTGTAGTCCCAGCTACTCGGGAGGCTGAGGCAGTTGGATTGCTTGAGCCCAGGAGTTTGAGGTTGCTGTGAGCTAGGCTGACGCCACGGCACTCACTCTAGCCCGGGCAACAAAAGAGATACTCTGTCTCAAAAAAAAAAAAAAAAAAAAGATATTAAACTTATAAACATACTCTTCTTGTCTCATTTGCATCATAGCATATCCTCATAAAATATAACCAGTAGTTATCACTCTTTCTTTTCTTAGGTATGCCTTATATAAGATAGAAATTGACACTGGAAATATTTCATATTGGCAGAAAAAGTAAAGAAATTATAGGTAAGGGTAAATAAAAATTGCATTATTTTGTTTTCTCAGATTATACTTTAAAAGGCAACTGAGGTTGGATTTATTCTCCTATATCTTTGAAAATCCCATAATTGTTTTCCTTAGAGATGGATCCTTCTTTGTCTAAAATTATGGAATCAATACTTTTTAAATATGAATTCAGTTGGTGGTATTATTTGATTTCAGTCCTTATTCTAGATTATTTCTAAAGGCAGAGTGAAGACTTTTGTGCTACATGTATGTCACAGGTAAAACTTTGACACAAAAGATGCTCATGTACTTGTAAGATGCTATGAATTTTATTGTTGTTATTATACAAGGACAATTTTCTTTTAGTCAGTGGAAGATGACTTTATATAACTCCACCCAGCATTCCAACTCCCCTTTTCCCATACTTAAGTAAAGGAAGTAATTGAGACACTTTAACTTTTATTATTCTAAGCATGACACATAAGACAAAACCTGTCTGATGGAATATTTGGGTATTGACAGTTAAAAGCGTAAATGGGAAAATAATATGATTATACTAGGAACTCAATTTTATCCCAACTCTCTGGTAGCTAAACCTCCAAAAATTCTTATTTAGGCTACATTTTTTTTTTAATCATCAGTGAGGTTAAGACCGATCTTCCCACCACCCCTTAACATTTATTAAATAGTACTATTTTAGCCTTTTTACATACATTCTCATGTAATAGTCACAAAATCCTAATGTGATACATATTATTACAACCCTTTGACATATGAGAAAACTGAGGCTCACAGTGATTGTTACCAAAAATTCACAGTCAGCAAGTGTCCAGTTTATATTTTAAGACCAACTTGCCTTACTTTAAATATCATGCTACAATTATTTCTATACAGAGTCAGAGCCCTCTAGGATTCTCTCCTAAGGTTAAAGGAACATATAAGAATCACTTTAGGGAATTTTTCACAGTGTGCATATATCCAGGGGTAGTATTAAAATAGCTAACCACCTCTCTGTCTCAGTACATCTACATTTGTGCATAACTACTGAATATCAATCTTGCGTGTGTTCGATCTCATCCCTTTCTCCTATAAGGTATGCGTTAAAGGTCTGGCTTATTTAATTTACTAGTCCATGAGATTTTTCAGGTCATGGTACATTTGAGTTTTCTGACATATACCAGGAGGAAAGAAGAAAGGAAAGTTAGGGGGAAGACACAGCTATCTGACCATCAAACACCCATCATCATCCACATGTATCATGTGTATTTGTAAATATTACTGCCATGCACATTTCCATATTGCATGCACACAGCAAGCATCCTTTTCCTCCTCTTTACTGGAGTACTCATTTCTACCTTTCTTGTAAAATGTCCAAAATCGAGGGAAGCAACCCTACCTTGTCACTGTACACAAGGATCACAATTTTGATTCCTGATAGTTTTGTCCACAATGACTGGGGAGAAGTTAACATGCTCTGCTTTGCTGAAAGCACTTTAACAAAGCTCACTTCTGTCCCCAGATCTGAACACCCAGGTCTACCCTTCAACTGAACATGAATATCAACTCCACAGACATGGTTACGCCAGGAGAGAATACCAATTCCTCAATCTACAGCCAGGCAGCTCCCTAGGAACCCAGTCTCATATGCCTAAGGCACCAGGTCTCTGGCAGGATCCAGGCAAGTTGTGCAATGGGAGGAGTTGTCACTGCCATTTTATAGTGGAAACCTATTTACGAAACCAAATGAATACGTGAATTCCATAGTGAATGTGGAATGATAAACAATGGTTCAGAATCATGGGCTATTTTTCCCCTAGAGTGTTTTAGCAAACCTTTCTCACTTTCTAGCTACCCTGATTATACAGTCTTTTCCAGTGCTTTGCTGGGCTAATACTAATACTGATCTTTTCTTCCACTCAATTTTTCAGGTTCCATATTCCTTTTTGCAGATTTTCTGATTTCCATTATCTTCATAATTTCCAGATGATATCATTTCTCCCATCTTCCAAGTTCTATATTAACATTCCTATTTTATTCCCTGAAATTAAATGGAACTATAACTTTACACATTCCGGGCCATACTCGTAAGTGTGCATTGTTAATTTTTGGTGCCAATCCACTCTCTACCTTGGCAAAAGACTGCTTTTATTTTGCATTTAATTATATCAGGGGTGGAATGTTAACACAGGTTGGTTCTTTACCAAGACCGTTGGTCTGGGAATCAAGAATCTTTACAAAGTTCACTTAACCTTTAGGAGCCTCAACTTCTCATCATTAAAATAGGAAGTTAAGAGTAAATTTTCTGTGTCATGTATTTCTTTTCTTTATATCAATGTCTGCATTAGTGCTTGGTATATAAGCATTAAACAAATTATTATTAAATTGGATCATTTATTTTCTTTTTCAGTTACATCTACTAAAGCAAGAAAAAATTCCATGTCATTGCTGTTACCTTAATTATGTAGGAATACCAGCAGAGCCTCCTTTGCAATCCTGGGAACATGACAGAATCAACTCATGAGTAATATAACTCCAAAATGAACGTCAAAGGAATTTCCATTTTAATATAATGACATCAAAGCTGGTTTATGAGCTACAGGGAAAAAAAATTAGCCTTATTACTTCAATGTTACACCCTTTTTGGACCAATATGTGAATTATTTGGTTTGATTACTCACCTTGTATGTTGCACTTGGCTCTAAATGACTTTTGATTGTTCCCCAAAATCAAATCCATCTTCAAAGGATAGGCATTTCTTAACACTGAAGGGATTCAAAAGATTATGCTATAGGCTCTAATCTGAAGGCAACAGAAAGAGGACCCAGGAGTCTCTTTGTTATGAATTAATAAGCAAAGAAAGAAAGAAAAAAGAAAAAGAAAAAAGATTAGAATACCTGGATTCTAGCCCTAGCTTTACAAATAATTAGCTGAGTTTAGGCAAGTCACTTCACTATGAATCTTAGCTTCTCTATCTGTATAATGAGGGACTTAGGCTGATTCCTTCCAGCTCTACTATTTTGATTTGAATCTAGTAGTAGAATATGGGAAATTCATTGTTTATACATAAAATCATCCAAGATTGTGGAGAATCTTGAATGCTATTTATGTTATTGTTATTGTTGAGTTGTTTAAATGGGATCTTACAAACGGGAAAAAGTAAAAAAGAGTAGAAGGATAGTTGCTGTTTTGTGATAGGACAAAAAGCTATTTTGAAAAGGCTATGGAATACTGTCGTAAGGCACATAGAATTTAATTTAAGCTAGCAGAGACAACAAAGACACGTGCCAGTCGCTGTAACCAAAATGTTCAGTGGCAGGTACGGCTCCAAGCTAGGCTGGATTCATGATTCAGGTGATGTCACTAGAGTCCCAGTTTCTTCCTCTGTGTCCCATTGTCCTTTGATGGGCCCTTTCCTCAGGCTCTGCAAAGTGGCTCCCTGCCAGCCCCAGCTCTTCTCTCACAAAAACAAAAAGTCCCAGAACTCAGAGATTCACTTTATGCTACATAAAGAAAGAGAAAGGTCTCTTCTGGTAGCTTTTGTGAAAGAGAGAGGACATTCTCATTTCCAGAAACCTGCCAACATCTCCTGTTATCACGTGAGCCCTGATTGGATAACCTGCTCCTTTCTAAGCCAGTCATTGAGGTCAATGGAATCAGATATGAATTTTGAATGAAGCCAATGAAGACCTGTTCTTGAAGCTGAAGGTGAGGACATTTCCATCCATGCTATATGACAGGGAAGGTGTAGGATGAGTTCCTCCAGGGAGACATTGTTACCTGAAGGAGAGGATATTGAAACTAGAGAACAAACACAGCAAATACTTACAACACAATATTAAATAAATAACAGTAACCAAGATCTGATAAAGCCTTTCTGAATTACTAGTTATAATAAAACCTTTCACATTATTAACAACTTGGAGTTTATGAAGAGCTTTAGCATATTTGATGTTCAAAATAACTACATAGAAGAGGTAGGACAGGAGTTCTCATTCCCATTTTACAGATAAAGAAGCCAAGATTCAGAGGACACAATGTTACGTGAGTTAGAGCTGGGACTGAAAGATCAGACTTTCTAAATTCCAAATTCCAGTGCTCTTCAGCTTTGCCTTTGTTCAAATGCTACCTCCACCTACCTCTTGGTAAATTCCTTGGCTTCTTTAGGACCTGGTTTCCTCATCAGTAAAATGGGAACATTATGATGCCAACCTAATGTGTTTGTTGCATGAAATCAATGAGTTGTTTATTTAAAACACTCATCGCTGTGCCTAAGAGGTAGAAAATATTCAGTAAACATCAGTTTATATCATCATCATCATCATCATTATCATTATCATTCCATGACAACTCTAGGGAAAATAATTCACTGTAGAATCCACATTGCATTCCATGAAATACTATCACTCTAGGGCATCTCATTACCATTATCACATATCAGTTAAATGCAAGCATGAGCTTCACACTATGTAACTTGCTTTATGATGTGATTTACTCCTTAGGCGTTGATTATCACTAGTTAGGGATTGGGCCAATTATATTTGTTGTGACATTTGAATGGTAGACATTTGTCCTGTGTTCTGGCTGCCCAGAAACTTTTTACCTGTTTTCTCATGTTTAGAGATATTCCTGTATTTTGAAGCCCACCTCCCCCATGTGCTGGTGAGAGTTTCACATCCCTGCCTCCTTGGCAGCCAGGGTCCAGGCATATGATGAGATCTAAACTCTAGCCATCCAGTGATCCAGGCAAGACATTGTTGACTGAAGGAAAAAAAATCAAGCTTTTAAAGAATTAAAGTTAGTTTTATTCAGAAGACTTGCTGAGGACTGTATCCTGGAAACTGCGGCCCGGGAGAAGTCTTTCAGAGAAGTTCTGTCAGACTCCTCCAGCACAGTGTTTTAGTTTACACCGAATATACAGGTAGTGGGGGCTTATTATGTACAAAATCACATCAAAGATTGGGTGCAAGAGCACATCTGGTTATAGATTGCAGAGGCATAATCCCTAACCCCATCGGACGTTATCTCATGTGTATGAAAACACAAGGACTGAGGTCATTTATATTTTAAGGAATATAGTGGCTCAGGTAAGACACATGGCAGCCTGTGTGCTCTCTCCTGTTTTGTCTTCAAAGCATCCCACCAGAGAGCTTCAGGCCAACGCAGAGCTAGGGGCTTTGTGAAATTCGGCTGGCAAGCAGAAATGAGCAAGCATGGCTCTTACTGTGTCTCACAACTTCTATTCAGAAGTGAGCACAGTGAACTGCTGGATATGCCCAGCTCGTCTCTGAAAGTAGTTGTCTGATTTCCAGGGGGCAGAGGTGGCAGGGGTTTTGGTGTCTAGTCCTATCAGTGTCCATGCTCTGGCAGTGTTCCCAACGAGGTGACTACAGTGCTTCCTCTGAAGAATCTCCAAAATTTTAGTATGATGGTGTTTTGCTAATCATATGTCGTCTTGACTCTTGTAACCAAAACTTCCAGCAGAGGTTCTCCTGCACAGCATCCAAACCTGATTCTCTGGCTTCTGGTAGCTTTTGTGAGTACTTAATATCCTACAATAAATTCTTTTTCTGCTTAAGCCAGGCAGAGTGGATATTATTTTTTGCAACGAGACTGCTGACTAACACAACAAGGTTCTACAAAGACCCATCACTCATCCTCACTCCTCCAGCTCTGAGAAGATTATCATGTAGGTGTTAATAATTTTTTTATTAAATATTTTTAACTAGTGCAAAAGCCCAGCCTTACGCAGGGAACAAAAGGAAATTAGGTACATAATTTGGCACTGATGACATTGAGTCCAATTTATGTTTGTAATTTCTTGAGTTGTTATTAATTAATATTATCAAATTTTCCCAATTATTCTAGTTGATAGAATTTATTTTTAAAAATGATTAGAAAAAAATGGATTTCAAGTAACTGTTTATTGTACATTTTGTCCCAAACTACTTTTCTTGGAAAACAATTTCATCATTGAGCCACAGGTCATAAGGATTTGACCTCTGACCTTTACTCCATAGTATTCATGAATTTGAATTAGTATCTTAAATTAAACAGCCTTTCAAATAACCCTGTGCTCTTACAGACCTTTTAAGACTAATTAGGCATAATTAGCAGTATTTCTCTGATATTTTCCACTTAATTTTCTAATCTTTAAACATCTATAAGCCAGAAATGTTAATAATTTCTAAAGTATAAGAGAGGTCATGTCATTCAGGTGCTGAGAGTTATTTGTTAAGCTCAAAAGGAGTTGGTAGTTTTGTGACTATTTTAGGTTGAATCCTGAAGCAGAACTCAATGAACCACATTTTGTCTTTGTGTATCTGTTTCAGAATTATGGAGTTTCACGTTATTCCTTTCCATACTTGTTACCTATTGGCAGAATTTCATGATAAATATTTTCCATTTAAACTCACATCTCAAAAAATATCCACAAGAGCAGTATTGGCAATTCATAAATTTATCTAGAAAAAAAGATACTTAAAAAAAAAAGAAATGTAGAGAAGGAAAAAAATTTTTGAAAATATCAATAAATTCTTCCCAAAATGATTTCTATTAACTTGTAATAAATTTTGTCTGAATGGTAAGACAAATTTTGGTTCTCACTGATCAGATAAATTCAAATAATTTGAGAAGCACTTGAATATACCTGCTTTTAGGGTTAATTTTAATGTTTATGAAAACATATTCGTATGTCTTAAAATGTTAAATTGTCCTACAAAATTTATAAGCAAAAATGATATCCCCTTATTCTCCTTTCTCCAATTAATAGTTGCATTTGTTTGAATTAATCACTTTGAGTTCTTTTCACTTTTCTGGAAATTAAATCTATATTCTTAAATAATATTTTAGACTGATTTTATCAATATCATACATAAGCTATTGACTATACATAAGCTATTTATGAAGATAAATATGAAGATTTAATTATCTTCCACAACACACGGACACACATCCCACTTTCTGATTATACATAGTTATATGAAGTGGCTTCTGCTGAACCGAGAGGTATTCTATGATTATATTTCCTTTTTCATAAATTCTTTAGTTTTCCTGAAGTTAATAATTACCTTTTCAAAAAAAATTGCTTAGTTTTCTGGGTACCTACTGCAATTTTTCCCCAAGTGTTGTGACATTCTGACACATCTTTTAAATGTTTATCCATAATATTTCCCTAATATTCATCTGATAATCCATCAGTTCCACTTGCTTCTGGAATCTCCCACTGTATGGACTTCCATATCCTTCTCCAACTTGGAATGTTGTTTTTGGCATCTGTCTCCTCTAGTCAGGGTGGGGGACTCTTGGTATTGTCCTTCTCTAGGTGGACGGGCTTGCTCATGACCTGGTGCTGACTGACATCAGGAGATTATCACGTGTTGCTCTCTCAGATGGGATATAACACAGATAAACAGGAAACAGAAATTGGAATTGCATAGTATTGACTGGACTATCCATGGGAGTTCACATCCAGGTATACCCATGTAGGACATACGAATGGCTAAAGGGGTCATGGAGGGCATTTAAAGTTATTCTGTTCTTTTATATTTCATGTAAAATGTGGAATCCCCATTCATATTTTTATATGAAATTATTCTATTCTATTGCACATTGTCCTTGTTCTTTGCAAAGAAGTTACTACTTCAATAGATTATCATACTCTTGGGTTAAAAACAATATCTCTAAGAGAGGGTCTACAAAGTTTACAGGCCCTTTATCAAGTGGCCAGCCTCCCAAGTGGCTGCATTGTTCCATTCTCTTGCTCAGTCCCTGAGCTTCAGCCATACATCCCTCTGTGGGTACCTCACATGTGCCTCCCCCACTCCAGAGTCTTTGCTTTCACCTGCTTAACTCATCTACTTTTATACCTTGGCTTCTTGGCAGAAGACTTGCTGACATCCCAGTCAAGGTCAGTGTCACCAGTTATATGCTCTCATGGACTTCATACTCCCTGTACATTACCCTGACCATGGTGTGTTTTTACATATTTGTTGATGATTTGATTGTTTAACTCTTCCAAGAATTTACTGGCAACACAAGAGCTGGAGCCATGTCTGTTTTGGTTCGCCACTAATTTCTCAAATTCAGGCCTAGCTTCTGGCAATAAAAGGCACTTAATAAATACTGACATGAACAAATAACTAAATAAATAGCAGCTAAATTAATAGAATTTTGTAAGGAATAAGCATGTCAATGGCTCAAATTATTTGTACACATTGAACACCAAACAGTGCCTGCACGTGATTACCACTTAGTAGATATTTTTTGAATTGATACATTAATTGCTGAAATTTAACTTGGTGGTTTCAAAGTAACAAGTTATGATAGTTTTAACTCCAAAGGAGATTTGGATATGAGCATATTTCCTTCAAAACCCCCAATGACCCAAATTATCATTGAATGCACATGCATGTCTATGTATCATTATCTTTAAATTTGTTGAACTCATTATATCTTAGACTGTGTCTACAAAGTTAAGAACACTAATTGTATCCAGACTGTAAAATCAAGTATACATACTTGATTTTTGTTTTGTTTTGTTTTCTGGAGACACCAACAAAGTTCATAAGATAAAGCCATCTTCTAGATGTCTATAGAAGAACTCAGGTTTTCACCTACAACCATTTACTCTTACCTTACTTCAGTTTTAACAGGTTTGGTTATCCTTGCCCAATTTTGCACATGAAAGGGGGAAAGATAGTTTATTGCAAAGAAGGTGCCAGAAAAATCTTCCAAAGGCAAACACAATTAGCATGCACACACACAAACACAGAAACACACACACACAAACTTGGGCCATTTAATTGTTGAGGTGTTCGTGCATTCCTTGGTTAATCTAAGGGCATTTAAGTAGTGTAAAGTAAATGATTTGTGTTAAAATACCTTCGATTAAGAAATAATCAATTCAGTTTAACATACAAGAAATGCCTAGTACATTTTCGGATGTTTTAGTTCAAAATAATTGAATAACCTAGTTTCAATACTTAAGGGAGTTTGCCCTCAGGGATTTCCAATGCTTGGCTTTCTAGAAGGATCCATTCCCTAAGGATTCTGAATGGCCAAGGTTTTATTGTACTTCCTAAGCTAAATTTCCTGCTGATAATAAAAAAAAAAATACAGAATTTCCTGTTTGGTTTCCCTTGTTTGTGTGTTTCCATAGAATCCATGGTGATCATAGAGTTTAAACGTGACAAAGAAAAATTTAAAATATGAAGAAATCACTTTCCTCATCATGAGGATTGGACAATGAAATGGCCTTTGTGTTTGTGTATATGGCTTTTGCCTGTGCAGTGATAATGTTAGGTGAATATTATTTGATGAACAAGAAAATAAAATATTAAGACTTTCTTCTTGGCATTATTAAAAAGAATATACCACTCTTTCTGCTGGAAAAATCATAAATTTAGGAGATGTAATGGTTGAAGTATGAATCCTGTTATAATCCACTTCTCTGAAGAGAGGTGATATGAACCATCTTGGTCAATAGTTTCCTTATATATTAAATAAAAATACTAATCTTCAGCCAATCAGGTTCCAAAGGGTTGGGTAAAGTAAATAAGACATTAAACATAAGATTGGTTTTGAAAGGAAAACAAATTTAAATGTCAACCACCATGTTTTGGTGTGTTTATAATAAAAACTGTATGACCTTATTGGCTTAGGCACATTGTATAATTATACTGATTTCCAACAATCCTTCTTACTTATATCAATATTTCAACCAAAGTAACTAGATATAATGGCTTCAAAGAAGTATAGTGTCAATACTAATTCTTATTGTCCTGGAGTCTAATTTTGATTGGATGAAGTTAAATTTCTTTCAATTCTTAGGTTTATTTCAGTTGCCACCCACATTGCTGAAATTTTGAAACAATGCTAGTGTCTATCGGCCAGGTTGATTTCTTTCCTCTAACTGTCCACAGACCCAAGTCATATTTCTGCCTTTGAGCTAGAGGTGAAGAGGCATGCTGTCCAATTCATTTGAACATTTGTATTTCCTTGTTAGATATTAATAATACCAAACAAATTTAATTATTTAAAATAAAATAATCTGAGAAAAATTCCCAAAGCATTATGACAATGTCACAAAAACTTACAATGCACATAAAATGGTAAAAATTCTTACATGTCACACTTAACCAGATTTTCAGTGCAATTGGATTGTGCTGACACTTTGGAACTGGGAACTAATTAGTGGGACTCCTCTTAGACTTCATTATAGACGCTGCTAAATGGGATGTTCTTAATAAGTTTCTGGGTTTGGGGAGAGAGACTAAGTCTATTCAGATACAATGAATGAAGGTCCTTGCTAGAAATTAGCCTTTCTTTCTCTACGATAATTTAGAAGGTTATTCTAAATTAATATTTGCCACTGATGCTAAGAAATTCAAGTTGTCACAAGTAAGGAGAAACATCTCAGCTTTTCTCAAACACATGTGACAGGGAGAAGAAAGCTGATGAGACTCAGATAGTTATGAAACAGCACAGAGGATCTAGTCTCACTTTCACCTATCTCTAATCATTTGCATGAGAGAATAGACATTTTAGTGATACCAACATGGTGCTATTCTTAACAGATTCTAAGCTTCCAATAAAATCTTCACCTTAGTTTGGGGTTGATTTCAGCAATATGATTTATAGAGAGAAATGGCAAAGCCTTTTCTTGTATGAAACTCATGGCCCTATTAGGGAGGCCTAAGAAAAGAAGCCGCCAACATTCTTTTTTTTTTTTTTTTTTTTTTGAGACAAAGTCTCACTCTTTTGCCCTGGCTAGAGTGCCGTGGTGTCAGCCTAGCTCACAGCAACCTCAAACTCCTGGGCTTCAGCAATCCTTCTGCCTCAGCCTCCCGTGTAGCTGGGACTACAGCCATGTGCCACCATGCCTGGATAATTTTTTACATATATATATTTTTAGCAGTCTAAATCATTTCTTTCTATTTTTTTAGTAGAGACGGGGTCTCACTCTTGCTCAGGCTGGTCTTGAACTCCTGACTTCGAGCGATTCGCCTGCCTCGGCCTCCCAGAGTGCTAGGATTATAGGCGTGAGCCACCGCGCCCGGCCAACATTCTTCTTTCAAAGTGTCCCAGACTTACAAGAAAAAAGAAAATAATAACAATATAAAAATTGCTAACTATGACAGTTAGCAAGCCGGTAGGGGCAAAGTGTTTTTGGTATAAGGCAGACCAAATGGAAACAAGTGGAACCAAACAAAATTATTGTATTTGTACATTTTACCAAAACATCGACAAAGTCCTCGGCATTTTCCTCTTTTTTCTCTTCTCAAACTTTCCCTCTTTTTGTAAAGCCCCTTTCATTTTTTGAATTGATGTAAGCCTGGCTTATACATGCCAAGATAAATAGTGTTAGTATTTATTGGACTTCTAAAGATATTATTTAATGAGTGACTACTTTTTATCTTTAGTGAAAACTCTTTGAATCAAGGCCCGAAAAAGAGCATTAAAAATAATCTCTGTATGTAAAGAAATTTTACACATTATCAGGGTGGTAGTGGTTATAAATCAAAGTTAAGATAATACATCAAAATATTTTTGTGCATTTCTTGAATTCATATGGAAGCATGTGCACACAGACACACACAACCAAACCCAGATAACCGAAGCAAGCTTGAGCAAAAAGAACAAAGTAGAAGGCATCATGCTACCTGATTTCAAAATATACTACAAATATATAGTAGCCAAAACAGCAGTGCACTGACATAAAAATAGACACATAGACCAGTGGAGCAGAATAGAGAGCCCAGAAATAAATCCATGCATTTATAGCCAACTGATTTTTGACAAAGTTGCCAAGAGCACTCATTGAAGAAAAGACAGTCTCTTCAATAAACGGGGTTGGGAAAATTGTATATTCTCATGCAGAAGAATGAAATTAGACCCTTATCTCACACCATACACAAAAATCAACTCAAAATTGATTAAAGGCTTAAATGCAACCCCTAAAACTATAAAACTACTAGAAGAAAACATAGGGAAAAATCTCCATGACTCTAGTCTTGGCAATAATTTTTTGGATATGATCCCAAAAGCACAGGCAGCAAAACAAAAATAGACAAATGGGATTGCATCAAATTGAAAAGCTTCAGCACAGCAAGGGAAACAATCAACAGATTGAAGAGACAACCTACAGAATGGGAGAAAATATTTGCAAACCATATATCTTATGAAAGACTAATATCCAGAATATACAAGGAATTCAAACAACTCAACAGAAAAAAAAAAAAAAAAAAGATTATCCAACTGAAAAATGGGCAAAAGACCTGAATGAACATTTTTCAAAAGAAGACACACAAATGGCCAGCAGGTATGTGACAAAATCCTCAACATCACTATTCATCAGGGAAATGTAAATCAAAACCACAATAAGGACATAGAGAAAGAGGAACTCTTACGTACTCTGGGATATAAATTAGTACACCTATTATGGAAAACAGTATGGGGATTCTTCAAAAAATTAAAAATAGAACTGCCATATTATCTAGTGATGCCACTACTGAGTATGTATCCAAAGGAGTTGAAATCAGTATGCCAAAGAGATATCTGCACTCCCATGTTTGTTGCAGAATTATTCACAATAGCCAAGAGATAGAATCAGCCTTAGTGTTCATCACCAGATGAATGAAGAAAATACAACATATATACATAGTGGGATTATTTTTGGCTATAAAAAAGAATGAAATTTTGTCATTTGTGACAATGTGGATGGACCTGGAGAACATTATGCTAAGTGAAATAAGCCAGGCACAGAGAGACAAATATTGTATGATCTCACTAATATGTGTAATCTAAAAAAGGTGATCTCATGAAAGTAGAGAGTAAAATAGTGGTTACCAGAGGCTGAGGAGGGGAGGGAGAAGGGAGATGAGGACAGCTTGGTCAATGGGTACATTACAGTTAGATAGGAAGAAAAATTTCTGGTGTTCTATTGCCTAGAATGGTTACTATAGCTAATAACAATGTATTGTATATTTCAAGATAGCTAGAAAAGAGGATCTTAAAAGTTATTACTATAAAAAATGATAAAGGTTTAAGGTGATGAACATGCTAACTACCCTGATTTGATCATTATATGATCTATAAACGTACTGAAATTTCACACTCTACCCCCATAAAAACATGTACAATTATGTGTCAATTATAAACAAAATTAACATATATATCTTTGTACAATTATTTTTCCTTTCACATTTCCTAAGCCATTATTTTACATTCATTCATACCCTTGCCAACAGTGCTGAGAATCTTCTACTGCAGAGGTAGAGCTTGGACCTCAGAATGTCCAGGTGGCAGGAGACAGTCCAGGGGTTTCCATAACCCACAGACAAGCATTGGATTTTTCCAGGGTTAAGATAAAATCTGATTGTACTCTGAGTTGCCTGATTTCAAAATCCAACATGTCCATCTTATTGATTTATTAATTCCTAATAATCTAGGAAATAGGAAATGGGATGCGCTCTGAAGTTCAGCTATTGTTCCATACTTCCTTGTCCATTTCTAACAACATTGTAATTGTGGCCAAACTTAGTTGATCTTTGCATAACTGAACAAACAAGCTTTGAAAGACAGTAATAGAAAATTAACAGTATTGCAAAAGTAAAGCTCATTCAGACTGAAAAGTCTCACTTTGGAAAGTTGAATAGGTCATTAATATGTAACCAGATAGCATAAAAACTTTTAGACCAGGGGTTGCTCGTCAAACTATGGCCCATAGGACAAATCTGGCTTGCTGTCTCTTTTAGTAAATAAAGTTTTATCAGAGCACAGCCATGGCCATTTGTTTAGGCGTTGCCTGTGGCTGCTTTCTTTTCACAATGGCAGACTTGAGTAGTTGGGGGGTGGGGGTGGGGGAAGCCAGAAATCATCTTACCCTTTACAGAAAAACAAATCTGCTGACTCTTTTTCTGAAATGTTATCTTATTTTCAAGGTACAAAAACATGGAAAAAAAAAACAATTTAATTTACTTGGCTAGGTCTCTCCCTTTCACTCTCTCCCTTTCTCTCTTGAATACTGCCATGTCTAGATACTGTGCTAAGCATTTACTATATATCATTTCTTATAATTTTAACATCACCTTTGTGATGTGAGATAGGTACTATTAATATTCCCATTTAATTACAAAAAATTGAGGTTTTAGAAGCTGAATAACTCACATAAGGTTACCCAACACTATCGTTATTAAGAAATTAGGAACCAAATCTCAAGTCTGTCTGACTCCAATACACAAAGCCCAATTTTAGAGTTACAAGTCCATGCATATATATGTACATTCTCCAGAAAGGTTGATGTGAGAATTACATAACTTACATGTAAATAAGATTTCCAAAAGTGCCTGACATAATAGATGTTCAATAAATGTTAGTATCTGCCTTCTTACATCTGGATTTCATTATTTCTATTGAATTGAGTTGAAATTAACTCAGAAAAATCAATGTATATTTGGCATGGAAATAGCCTATCTAATTTGACTAAAAGGTAGAAGTCATAAGAATTTCTTCTTTTTAGGAGAAGCCCACCATCAATCAGATGGTAGTCTCAGGTGTCTCTGAGCCATCCACATGCTCCTACCTGCTCTCAGTAGGATTAAGAATGAGCCTTTGCAAGACAGATGACTGTGGATAAAGGTCCAAGCTATGGCTGTGGAAATGCTTTTATTTTATTTTTTTCTACTCAAAGCTCGCTGATTCCTAGGGGACCAACTCTCTGACCTTAGCATCATTAGCACCATGCTCTAACCAGCTACGCTAATTGGCCTATTAGGATTCATAAACTCAAATTCAAAAGCTTTTAGGCTAGGGAGAGAAGCAACCTAGATTCACAAATGCTTTTGTTAACTTCCTTGATTGGGTGATTCTTGTGCAACTAGGCTTCTATACAGTACACTTTTGTAGTGCCAAATTATTATATTCTACTATTTTTATAACTAAAGTTCAGTTGCATTAGGAGTTGATTGAAAATAAAACAAAACAGAAGAAAAATTGGGACTGTGTGCTGAGTTCACACATTATACACATCTGGGTTTTACCAAGAAGGTAAAAGTTGAATGTTTTAGCTCCTGCTGGTGGAAGGGGGATGCACTGATCTTTTAGCTCCAGCCCTGGGCTTCAGTGGCCAGACTCAGATTGACCCTTATTTCAGTCAGGTAGACTGTCAACAGATGCAGATTGATCCATACTTGGAAAAAAAAGTAATGTGTTCTAAATACTTGCTAGTGTATAGTCTTAACCTTGTAGCCACTCAGTAATTCTATAAATACTTGGGGGGAGGAGGGGGGAGGGAATCAATCTTCAAAGATCTCTTAACTTGGATATTAAAAATGTAACTTAACCAGATCAGTACAGAGCACATTTGGTTGGTCTCCTGCAAAATGTCTGCTTTTGAAACTTATTTTGGTGGCATGCCATCAACTTACATAGAAAGTCATTATCAAAAACAGGCCTATTAAGCTCAGTGTTGCATTTTTGTTAAGGGTGTTCTTGACTATGTGGCATTCTTTCATCTTTATAACTTCAGCGTAAAATCCTCAGCGAATCTTCATAGCAAGAATGTATGTAAGCCACCTGAAAAAGTATTCTTTTTTATCCAAGAGACACTGTGAATTATATAACCAAGATTTCCCTTTCCAAATAAAAGGTTGAGGGCCAGATCTGTGATGCTTCTATAGTGCACACATCTGTTGTATGGTTTAGCTTATGTCTTTGTCTCACTTCGATCTCATGCTTATTTTATCTGATTTTTATAAATTAATGTTTCTTTGTTATGATATCTGTAACTGTTTTTTTGTAAGTCGTACTGTTCAGTGTGTACTTAAAATATCAAGGGTTCTTAAGAAGAGCTGGCAAAACTGAACCATGCTTATGTTTGGTAAATACACAAGAGAAGTGCTGCAACTTTCCAGTCCGGTATATCACTAATCAATAATGGTTCTCATTCCCACGAAGCCTGAATACCACTTCAGATTTCATTTTTACTCATGCTTCATACAGTCACTACCAATTGATTAAAATTGGCACTCAGTATGAAACCTACTTGCTATCTCTGCCTTAGAGGCTTTTTCCATGTAATTTTTAAAATATACCCCATCTTAGCTATAACTTAGGAAAAATTGCCTTCTAGCTTCTTTATTGTGAAATATAACCTTTACCTCCATTAAAAAAAACAATAAAATAAAATGTTACTACAATAGTAACAGTATGTACATTTTAAAATAAAGTAAATAATGATCTTCCATTAAGTCTCTTTTAAGACTGAAAAATTAAGTTTTTCATTTTCTTTGGATCATTGACATTTAAGAAGTAGAATAATAAGACCATACCTTTACTCTGAACTAATTTGGCTCTTGAAGATCGTGGAAACCTTTGTTTAGGTGTTACTTATCTCAGCCATGTTTTATGTAAGGAAAATGATTTCCATATGTCTCCACTACTTCACAGCCAAAATATTTGTGCACAGGTTGGGCGAATGCTTCCCACAGAGTGCATTCCCATCTTTTCAAGTCATGAAGACAAAGGATTTGGACTGCAGAAAAGAATTTGACTGTCTTTCTAGTGTGCGCACACACACACACACACACACACACATGCACACACATGTATTCTCTTTTTCTGTCAGAGATTTAAAATGGTGTTGGATTCATTAACCGGTTAGATATTCTGTAATGAAAATGCCATAATCGGTGCTAATGAGTGCATGTAAATCGGTTTTATATCATAGACAATATAAAGCATGAAGGGAAAATAGCTCTAAAAATACGTGAAATTTATTTTCCTGTGTGTCTTAGAAAACCTCAGTGGTCCAAATATGTTGCTTTGCTTTCTTGTACTTCCAACTCCCCAGAGTAATGCCCCATACAAAAGCCAAGCAATTTTTAAAATTAAAAACATATTTTATTAATAGCTCAAATACAGGAAGAGCACAACAGCCCTTCCTGGTGATGTAATTGAACCTGATGATCGGAATTAAGAGTATGCTAACATCTGGTAGTACCAAAAACATGGCCTGTTAGAAGTAGAATAGGGTAATGTCTGGATTAGTATTTATACTTTTTCTATTTTTTAAGAAACAAGAAGTCTATTCCTCCAATAGAAATCTACATAATTAAAAAAATAGAGAATATTTGGCTTCCAGACTATGTTCAAGTTTACTGGAAATGGCAATCATGCAAAAAAGGTTCTGAAGTCCCAAGTGTCAGACTTGAGGTGAAAATGAAAAAGCTCTTTCTTTGACATTACATAAGCATGTTTCTGCTGGGTCAGAACCAAAGTAACATGCATTATTTTTTATTATGATAGACTTCGGGATAAAGCACAATAGATAAATGCTTGGATACAAAGTTAAATGGAGGCAGGGACCTTAAACAGGCCCTTTAATAATGTGTTGTTATTAAGACATTGTCAGACTTTGAGAGGAATTAAATTATATCGTGGCAATTCATAATGTTTACCTTTCCACGCACATACCAAAAAAAGAAAAAGGAACATGAAAGAAATATATAAAAAAGTTATTTTATTTCAATTTTCAAGAAAGGCCTCAGCAGGGGTTTTTCATGTGATAAATGCAAAAAGACAACCTAATAACAGCTTGCTTTGTTCTAAAATTAGGAAAGGAAAAAGGTGGAAATGAACATGTTGCATAATTCTTGGAAAAAGAACAATTTGTTTTGAGGACTTAAAATTACAGCAAATTTTGTGTCCGGGGCATGGAAAATTACTAGAAAGGTTAGAGAAGTCAGTCCTAAAGTGGCTTCCAGCACCATTGTGCCAGTGTTTGATTTTCTCCTCCCCGCGGCCACCACCAGCAAGTATTCTTAAAAGAAAGGAGGTTTTCTATTTTGGGTCTCTCAAGACAAACATATCTTAACAATTTTCTTTCCAGAGAATGTGACCTGTGCTTCTGTTCTCTACCTTTCGATCACAGAAAACTGCTAAGCTTACCTAAGGCATGAATCAGAGCCAGTCCAACTAAGAGTGCACCTCTCGGTTGTTAAATGATAAAATAGATCAATATTCATTCATAGAGCAGAATATATTTTTTGTAGTTTTTTTAGTTTTATATGCTATCAAAATTTCAGAAAGAAAGCACAAATAGGACAAGGAACACTTGTATATTCTTTGCCAATAGCTTACATTTTGCTGTATCATTTTCTCTAGGTAGGAGATGTCTAGCTCTCCTTCTCTCTCTCTAGATACACACACACCTATTACAATATTTTTTGGAAAGATTTGGAAGTAAGTAAAAACATTGTGCCTCCAGTTCCAAACCAACTCTACAGGGTTTTGTTATTTTCCATGTTTGTGACTTCCTTCTCTAATGGTAAAAATCCTGGCTCTAATTATCTTTAATATAAATACTCGTTTGCTCAAGTCTAGAATACATGGAAAGCAGCTTCAGAATTGTTAATCACATTACTGCAAAACACAAACTTATCAGAGTTCAATATTTGTTCTGCAGTTCTGTCAAAGTATAATTCACAAACAGTAGAGTACAAAAACCTTAAGTATGTAATTTGATGAGTTTTGACAAATCTATGGTCTTACCAAAATATAAGAACTCCTCCATCACCTTGCTCTTTGCCAATTAATCTTCACCCTAAAGCAAGTTATCTCAACGTAAATAGAATAAGTGAAATGAAAAAGGTGACACTAAACAGCAATAAAACAGAAAACAGTAGAGAAAAATAAAAAAAAACAATTGAATCTTCAGACACATCAGAAAAATTAATAAACCCTTAGGTGGACTTATCATTATTAGAAAGGATTTATGAGTACAAATTTATTAGAAGAGGATTTATGGGTACAAATCTTTAAGATAGTAAAAGATAGCAAGGGAATATTGTGAACAATGTTATGCAATTTAATTTGTCAGTGTAGATAAAATGGACACATTCCTGGAAAGATACAAATTAATAATACTGACAAAAAAGAAATAGAAAATTGGACTAGCCCTATATCTGTTAAGGAAATTGAATTCATAGTTAAAAACCTTCCTGCAAATAAATCCCTGTGATTCAATGGTGAACTAAAATCTTTAAGGAAAAAAGAGTGTAGATCCTACAATAAACTTTGTTTTTCAAGAAATAAAGGAGCAAAATCTTATTTCATCTTTGAGGTGGTCAGGTAATATGGTTAGATAATTTTACAGACGAGAGAATGAGATTCAAAGGTGGCTATATGATTTACCCAAGGTCACCCACCTGGCAAGCTTTCCAGAGGCCCCGAGCTTAAATCATCTAACTGTTAATGCAGTGTTTTCTTGCCACTCATTGGGACCTAAATTATAAATGCTAACATGACAGAATTTCCCTTCTCAATATAGTCAACGAGCATTTGTTGTCTACTTATACAGTAAGGCAAATTACTTCAGAATTCTGGGAAATGACATATTGAATCATAGTTCAGTGACTCGGAAGCCAGCAATGTGTGTTTTAGCATCGCTGTAATTCAGAGCGTGGCATGTGTTTGTGTTTGCTCCCATAGTTTCATATATTCTCATATACACACAACTCATACTCACACACCCACCTTTACGTGAGTAAGATAGCCCTGAGGGGGTTGTGCATGCATACTGGGATGACACAGGTGGAACTAACAGCTTTCTCGTAGAGGGAAGTGGGTATTACTAACCTGTCTCCTCATAATGGCCTTCCTCGGTGGTAATTCCATCAATTGCTCTGCAGTTTTTGTTTGCATGCTCATGCTGAGTGGGAGTTGTTTCTCTCCCTCTGCCTAATTATTCCTGTCCAGTCATTTTATAGCTGCCTCCAGCTGGCCCCATTCATTCTCAGGTCAGTTCGGATTCGGTATTGGTGGCTTAGGGCTCCCGTGCCCTGTTGTTTTAGCTGATACTGCAGATCCACGTACGGAGCCAGGTTTTTCAATTTTAGCTAAATTGAGAAGTTGGAGGAGCTTTTCTCAAGCCTCCAGTTTAGCATAGTAACCTACTCCTTGGTGAATCAAAATAATGAATTTTGGAATTCAATTTTTTCTCTCAGGTTTTAGGATTGAACAAATACATAAAGAACAAAAAGAAAAAAAAATAATCCTGGTGCTAGTCCATCACAACACATGAGCTGCTTTTGATCTCTGCTACCCACAGCTGCTGGGCCTGGGTGCCAGCAAGTTCAAGGTGCCATCCTCCCTGCTTTGACCTGTGTGAGTCGGTCTCATTGCTCTATTCCCGGGCCAAGAAGATGGCTCCCCTTGCTTTTGTTAATTTTAATTTCTAAAATCTTAGCAGTTATTGTTGTGTTTGTATTGAGGAGAGGTTCCCTCAGTGTATAAACTCACAAAGCCATTCTGCCCAGAAGCCTCACTTTCCATGAGATCAACTACTCAGTGATAATTTTTCTCTCATCTTCTGTCGGGATATGAGTGACTAGAATAGGCTCCTCCTTTCCTGTGTTTTAAAAGTTCACTGTGTTTTTGATGAAAATAATGTGTAATTAATTTATTCAGATCAGTGAATGTTTAACAGCAGGACTAAAACACGCTCAAATCACACTTTGCGTTAGCCAGCTCAAGGGCCGGACAGATGCCAAAATATTTTTCGTTTGTGTTTTGGTATTTCATATTTGCTAAATATGAGCCATTATGTGATATATTTACATATATATGATGAGCATGAATCAAAACATTTTCCTTCTGATTTTCTTAATTGGTTGTGGAAGGAAAAATGTCTTTAATCTTGTTTGTAAATGATGTTTAATTTTCTTAGCGTTAATTGGCGGCAATAGGAAAGATTCTTTGTTGGTAAAACACATACAGGAAGATCTTATTTACGGGTTTAATATTCTTAGTTAATGATTCTAGCACCTGGAGCTACTCTCCTGTATGACTCAACTCCAGTGGTAACGCTACTCAGGTGAGTTGATATATCTTATAAATTATAGACCTTCATGTTCTAAGAGAAAAAAAAAATCATGGGGAATGAATTAATCAAATTAATCTTTAGTAAAACATGTTTATGGGTGGTATTTGGACATTTTTCATAAATATGTCCTGTCAGGCTAATCTAGACTATCATGAAGGACAGGCAAGCATGTTAAATCCATGGGAAGTGATAACTACATGAGAGTTACTGAAATGTACTTACTACGGGTCATAACAATCTTCTGTAACAAAAGGTTTACAACTTAAAATCTTCAGTTGGCATCATATTGACAAATGTTGTCCACTGCTATCTCACATAAGCCCTCGTATCATTTTCAAAAGGTTGAAAGAGTCTTTTCAAGTTCTATTTATCCTTGTGTTCAAAATAAGGAAAACAGTGTCATGATTGAAATCACTGAGATTTGTGACAAGGGCTCCTTTGATGAGAGGTGGATCTGGCCGCACACAGCCCAAAGCAAATGCTCAGCAGGCAACTCTGCAAATGCCACTCCCTGCTTACACGTCATAAACCACATGCACGCCTGTGTGAGGCACAAGACAGCAGGGAAGGTTCCAGATAGCTAGATAATAGGTTTTTCAAAATGCAGGAGGCATAGGAAACTCTCCCTTTCGTCCTTAAATTTCTTTCATACAAAAAAAAAGAAATCACTCTTACACCTGCCTTTCCTCCTCACCTGCCTCCTTCCCTGTAGAATCCACCTGGGATGGAGAAGGATATGACTTTCGACCCACTCAGGAAACTTATTTATACTTTGAAATATGTGGTCTGATTACCCTTATCACTATTTGATGCTGCCTAATTCAGATGTTATGGGTGCCCATAAAGTTATACGGACCTTTTATTACCCGGCTTTCCTGTTTTGATTGTTGATTGCTTCAGAGTTATTAAAAAGTTTTTTTGTGGGTGCCAAATTAAAAAAAAAAAAAAAGCAAAGGAAGAAAACTCACCAACAAATTGTCCCACAAAAAGATAGGATTATACTGAGTGATGTCTCAACCATGGCTAAAAGTGTTTGTCATTTGTCATATGTCATAGTTATTGTCATGAAAGGCATAATTAGGATAAAGAAGCAAAGGCCATGATGAAAAGAGTGTTTTCTGGTGAACATAGCAACAGCTCTTTGGGAAAAATTAATTTATTTATGATCTAAAGAATCTGTTCCTTTTCCTAAATATTGTGAAAAAATATATAATTTCACAGTGTCACAATGTACATTGACGGGACATCTGGGAAGACAAAAGTGGATGGTGTGCATTCACTTCAAAATAATAATGTCTACAGTTAAACAAGTGCAGCATAATCCCATTTACTCTAGACTTCAAAATGGGTTGAAGGCAGTATGTTCAAATGCGAGTTCACTGTGCCAGGGATGATTTGGGTCACAGGATAAAGGTTTGTACCAAGTCGATGAATTGCTCCTGGTTCATGTATATAGAAGGCAGAAGGTATCTTTTTAGAACTCTTTTGTGTGCTAAAGCAAAATTTGGTTTAAATGATTATAAATATTGCAATTACTTTGAAAACCAATAAGACAAGTATAAAAGGCAGGAGAGGATGATAGGATATAAAAGCTGAAAGAGTCCTTTGAGGTCTTCCAGCCCAGTATTTCTCAGAGCGTGATCTGTGGACACACAAAGGTAATGGAGGAATAGGCAGAAAAAAAGGCAGAAGGTGGGGGTCGCTTTTGGACAAATAAGTTTAAGGAAGGCTTTCCTAAACTCTTGTTTCTTTACTGCAGACTTTTCAGGCCCTTTAATGTTTAAGTGCATTTTAAATTTTCAAAAGAGGGAATTCCCAAAAGGTTAGTCTGTGTGAAGTGAGTGCACATGTGAATGTTATGTGCTCGTGTGTGTGTGTTTATGTGTGTGTGTTTGTATAAATCTCTGCAAACTACTGTTCTGTGGGAGATACTTAAACAAATTTTATTCTCATTTAAAACCCCCATCTTATAAAAAGGGAAGTTGAGGTCCAAGCAGGTTGACTACAAAACTCATGGCCGAGAGCTGTGCAATGGCTGAGCTGGTCCTGGAGCTCACACTTGAGCATGGTTTTAACTTCTGCCATGAAAAGAGGATGAAGACAGGCGTGCCCATTGGCTCAAGCTGAATAGGCAGCAGCTGACGTGCTTTTCCACTAGAAACAGAAAGAAGGTTCAAAATATGGCTCCAATGGCCTGCTGCAATGCCAGTAGTAGTATTCTTTAAGGGTCTTGTAGGGCCATGGGGTTTTTAATCGAGCTTCAGCATGTGATCGAGCTTCAGCTAACTGGGGAGAATCCTATATTTAGCCAACTCATAGCTCAGCAGAAAGTACTTTCATTGCTAGCACCCAGGGTAGGAAAAAGAGGAATACAAAATTAGTCTTTTTTAAGGAGCATCTGTTTTAAAGAGAGATTAGGAAAAGTCTAGATTAGTGCTTTTCAGATTTTAATATATGTAGTGATCTTGCTGAATTTTATAGGTCTGGGGTGGGGAGAGGGGTGGGGTCTGAGATTCTGCATTTCAGCCAGACTCCCAAGCCATGCTAATATGCTGGCTTGTTGAACCACACTTTTGAGTAGCAAGGGGCCAGACTATAGGATGAGAAGGCAGGGTTTTCTGTGTGTATCTGTGGGAAAAACAAACAGGATGGCATGGAATAAGGAGCTCAGCCCAAATATCCTAGCTTGTTTCTTCACAGTTTTCTGAAGAAAGGAGAAATAAAGGCAGAAAATATCTGAAAAAATACTGGAATTGAACCTAAGTGTCAGCACTAAATTATAGAACCTTGTTATTTATTTAGCCATAGATCTTCCATTTCATTTGTTCATTTTCTTCTTTGGAACCAAGGAAAGAACTGAGTATGAGATTTTCCTATTTTTTTTTTTTTTTTTTTTTTTACTATCTCTGTGAACTTCAACCTCTTCTCTGAGTCTCAGTTTTCTGAGTGTTCAGTGTGTGTAAAAAAATACGACTTTAAAATGAGATAATGTGTGTGGACGTAACGCACACGTACTCTCATTTTATTTCTTTGTTCCTGAAAAGGAATCAATGAATGGAATTTTGGGCTGAAAGTAAATACAAATTTGGATGCCAGAAAAAATACACAATTACAATGCTGTTGTTTTGTCTCTGTTGCTATTAAGACGGCACAGGTTCCAACAGGGCCACCGTCTCCCCATCAGTAAACACGGGCTTCTTTTGCAGGGGGACTAAGTGAGTACATATGGCAGTGGGCAGAAGTGTTTTGTTATGGAAAAAAGAATTTCACCATTTTTGGAGTCTCTTCTTGTTATTTTTAATTAACGATATTATGTATTTCTGTCACACGATCAGGTATTTTCTAGATAAAAACTTTATGTAGACTGTCAAGGAATAAGTTTTCCACCCCCATGCCACATCTTAAACAGTCTCTTGGACAACAAAGACTCAGGAGAGAGCAGAGCACAGAACGTGATGTTGCAAAGCCAGTAGCGCAGTCATTTTGAAGATTCTTGCATCCTTAGATACACAAATGAGATTTGGCTGAAATTTCTGGGAGGGCCAGACTAGTTCTACAAAGAGGGAAAATAGGGCGTGCCCAGAAGGGTCTGGTTTTCACTGAGAAGGAGTGTTTGCCCTAGTTGTACTGGGGCCAATAGATGACAGTTAGTGAAGGACCTCGGGCAGCAGAGCCCCACCCTCAGTCCTGCACAGAAAGACGCATCAGCATGCAGCCTGGAGCCCAGTACCAGATGCTGTCCTGTAACAGCCGTGTAAACTGAGCTGATGGAACTTCTCTCAACCTCAGTGTTCACATCCAAAAAAAGGACAACATAATACTTGCCCTT
>CM052439.1:12760002-12820907 GCA_028533085.1 Varecia variegata
CAGGTACAGGACCAAGGCAGAGTGCCAACTCATAATTACTTTCTAGAAAGTTTTTTTTTTTTAAGTGCTAATGTAGCACATCCTAAATCCTATGCACGTAGGGCCTTGGATTAGCTGGAAAGTGTTAAAGGATTTTCTGTTACTGCTCTGCCTTTTATAACCTTGAACAAGTCATTTTCACTCCTCTCTTCTCACTTCTATAATGGAAAGATTAGGGAGATAATAGTAGCAAGGTGCTATCTAAATATGAAATGAGGTATAAAAGAAATAAATATCAGACCGTGCCCATCAGAAGCTGCTGATCCTCCCAACAATATGTTTTTCTGTGACCTTCAATCTCCTAGGATTGTTCCAGGAAGCAATAACACGAGTCAAGAAAGACTTCAGTTCTCCAGAGGCTTCTTAAGGTGTATGTTCTATTTGTCTTGTTGCTGGAAGATTTTCAATCACTCGTCCAATGAACATTTCTGAAGCATCTACTGTGGGCCAAATAATCAATAGATAAGGCTGAGGGTTTAGAAATGAAAACCAGAGTCCCTGTCCTCAAGGAGGTTACATCTCCTAGGCAGAGAAGCCCAATATCAAGCATCGTAATACACGACTGACGGCGGTATGCAGAGAATGCCGTGCAGACCCCAGGAAGCAGAGAAGCATCCTCAGTTTGGAGAAGGGTTTTCTTGAAGAGGTCACTCCTAAGTTGGGCCTGGAAAGTTGAGTTGGGCAAGTTGAAAGAGAACTAGGGTAGGTCAAAGAGAGAATAAGAATATCATGACTTCAAGAGGCTCAAATTGTAGTTTGGTGTGTCCGAGGGCTGAAAACAGGGATCTGGGGTGCAGGATGGTGGTGATAGAGCAGGTGCGCCAGTCTTGGAACAAATGGGGCTGCACAGCTAAGGAGAACATCATTTGTAAAGAGGTCAGGATACCATAGGAAACAGTCAGCAGTTTTCCCCTGAAAGCAGTAGAGAGCCAGCTGTGGGAGGATTTTAAACAGGAGATTTGTTTGATCAGAAAGATGGCTTTCTTTGGCTTTCCAGATATTAATATCTGCCTTCCTTTTGAGGTCCACTGTTTGTGTTCTTGTAGTTCCTAGTGAGGTGTGTCCCTAGCATTTAGCCTTCATTGTCCAATCAATTTGATGGCAACTGGCCACATGAGGCTATTTAAATGTGAATTCAAATTCATTACAATTAAATAGAAATGTAAAAATGCAGTTCCTCATACTACTGAAACTACCTGATCCTACTATCCCATTTCCCGTGCTCACTGGTGACATTTCAAGGGCCAGTGGCTACCTTATTGGATGGTACAGGTGTAGAACATTTCCAGCATCACAGAAAGTTCTACAGGCTAAAGCTGCAGTGGTCTGCTTGTCCAGTTGTCCAGTGTGGCTGTGAGGCACAGTGGAAACCTGCAGGAGTACTAAATCCAGTTGCCCAGGTTCAAAACCTGCCTTTGTCACTTCCAGTAGTGTCTGACCTTGGACAAGTTACCTAACATCTCTGGGCCCCAGTTTCCCAATCATAGAGCCTATTGGTGTTGAAGCTTAAATTATTAATAATTAATGCATGCAACGAGTGTAGAATACTGCCCGGCAAATGGTGAGTAGTAAATAAATGTTAGTGTTCGCTGTTAGCACTCATTTTATAAATCCTGAGCCGTGCTTGCCTATTTGCTTCTATTGCTTAGCTCTCATCCTACATTTGACATTGTTCCCTGGGACCCGGACTGCAACTTGACAATCACTATCTTAAGGGCTCTACCTTGAGTTTGAAACCTATCCCTCCCAGTTTTCCCCCAGCTATTTCTGTTCCAGATTTGATTCATGTAATTTGTAATCTGCTGCCTTTGGGGCCCAGCATTGGCAGTGAGAGGGGAAAGCACATTGTGAAAATTACCTGTGCACATAAAGTAAAACTCGGGAGAGTTTCTTGGTAGCATTGGGGGAAGGGAGACCAGCAACTGCCATTGAGCAGGGCTCACCAAATCCTCCTGAATTCTCCCAGGCTGCAGGGAGAATCTAAAATGATCCTGCAATTGAGTCATTTTTCAAAGCCAAGTGTAAATTGTTTCCTATCATTTGAAGTGTCCTCACAAGCAAATTCATTCTAAATTTTCATATTTACGGCTCCCTAAAAGGTATGTTAATACTTCAATATAACATTTCAGAATTGTAATATGATGGTTTTGTGCTGAGTGTTTTAGACATTGCTTGGTGCTTTGGCTAATCATGGTAAAAGTATAAAACCCCTTCATAAATGGCTTAAACGGCGATCACGTGTGTTTCTAAGTCTAAATTTCTCTTTTCTTAAACCCATAATCATCTATTCTAGTAAAATTATATTTTCCGTTGTCACAAACTTTTCTTAAGGAATCCATTTTTCTTCCTTGCCAGAGGTATTTTTATTTCAAAGTTATAACTTCTAAACTAGAGATTATTATTACCTTGCTTTTTAGCCAATAATTTCTATTTGACTACCATAAAAGTACCATTCTCCCTTAAATCACTTGGTATTTTGATCTTTATATTTACAATTAAGAAAAAACTCACTTGCACATACTTTCAGACAAAGAAAGTTTTATTTAAGCAATGATTTTGCACATGAGTTTTTGTTTCATAGTAACTATGTGGGTTTTACCCTCTGGCAAACTGGCTGGGTATGAAACTTGTCTTCAACACCTCTCTGTTCCCTTCCGTGGGATAGCTCGTGTCTAGGGCCTCCTGAGGGGTCCCCTCCATAGACCTGCTGCTGAGGCATCACTGCACATTCCAGACTAGGAGTCCCAAACTGAAATCTCTACAGCTAAAGGGAATGAGTAAAGCCAACAAGGTGGGAATGGTGGGAATTGTGGTATTTGAGAAAGTAGATGCCCCATCCAAACAGGGTAGCCATGACAGTATTCCATTCCAATACAATATTGACAAACCATTATTCTAGATCTTCAGATTTTTCAAAGGAAGCCTGAAATCCAGATTCAACTAAAAAATGTCATGTGGACGAATATTGCATGGACAAAGCAAAACATGTAAATCTGTTGAGATCTTTCCCTTTATCCTTAAATGCCTGCAACATCAACATTTACCTATGCCAAGTTAGGATTAGAATGAATAAAGGCAGCGATTATTCATAAAAATACAAATAATATGCTAATAAATTAGAAAGTGACTGTCTCAGAATGGAGTTAGGGGTAGAATAGAGACAAGCTATGAGTCATACATATTAGTTGATAAAAACAGAAGAAACCTCCCCCCCCAAAAATGAATATTACATTTTAACAGGCACTTTTTGATGGCTATGTCAAAATTTACTGCTTCAATGAATTTTAGGTATGGTGCCAATGGCTATGAAGATTAAGCATGCTCAACATGCTGTCTGTTTCTTCTTGCTTACTGCATCTTTGCACTATCCTTAAAGGCTGGAATGCAACAGAATGAGTGGTGAGACATGCAGAGAGGAAGGCAGCTGCCTCCTGCCATTCTGTAAGGACAGGCCCAACTATTCTTGTTTGTAGACAACAAAAGTCAGGAACAAATTTACCAGGTAGGGTGTCCATGGTGGAACTGGAAACAATATTCACATCTGTCTAATCCCTTCCTGATACACTTTCCTCTAAATTTTAGGTTCATCCCAAAGACAAACTTTAAGGAAAGCTCTGAACCCCTTTGCCATGGATGCATAAAAAGGACCACACAAGCGCATACAAAAAAGGAATGTATAAGCATAATCTCAATTTTAAAAATGTTTTATATATATGGTATAATTAAGGGTCTGGTTACTCTCTACAAAAAGTTTTCTCAAAGCTAAGACAAATGCGCTCCCTTGAAAACATTTATTTTTGAAATCTAATTATGAAATACAGAAGTTTGTGCATTTAGCCATAGTTTATCCACTCAGTTGCAAACAGGATATGCCACTAGCTAGGACTTTGCTCTTTACTAACAATTCTTTGAATGCCTGAAAATTTGCTTATTTATGTCTCTCTTTCTTTCCGTAGGAAGGGGAAAGAATGATTGTAAATTAACCTTAAACGTCCCACCCAGCTGAGCCTTTGATGACCTAAGATATTTTTAAGATGGAATATATTGACTTTGTCACAGAATTTGGGAATAAGCAGTTGTGTGTCCTTTTAAATGACCAAGGGCATCGCAGGACAAACAAACGTCGTGACAAATTATGCTCACTTGTTACATGTATGTGAATAAAATGTGGCATGAATTTGATAGGCACTAATTTGAAATTTTAACCCTGAGTGGAAATAAATGAGAACGCACTACTGCCTTGGTTAAAATGTAATAGAACAGCAGGGCATCATTCACAGAAGTACAAAAATTTCAAGCTGCGGACT
The DNA here is from genome assembly GCA_028533085.1 of Varecia variegata. Classification (NCBI taxonomy): domain Eukaryota; kingdom Metazoa; phylum Chordata; class Mammalia; order Primates; family Lemuridae; genus Varecia; species Varecia variegata. The sequence goes on from CM052439.1 coordinate 12,764,349, forward strand.
CAGTTTCAATTCTGAATTATACATCTTGGAACACGGTTAAGTCAAATATTTGAGTGTCTGTAAAACTAAGCCTCCCCATTTCAATTACAATCTATTAGGCATCTGTCCTTCTTTATGAGGCCATATCAGGAAAATAGCATGTCTCTTACTCAACTAAGGCAGATCTTCAAAAGGAATCTGGCTGAATCAGGTTAAGATTGGGAGTGGTGGGAGGAAACTCAATTTTCAGATCGAGCTCAGAAAGTAAGTGATAAAACATATATCCTCTAGGAAATTGTTTTGAACCAAGTCTGTATTCTTTAGAAGTCTTTTTTATGTAATGGATGTTGAATGCTTCCTGGTAGGCGTAATTTTATGGCTTTTGGTTTTAGAGACGTAGGAAGTTATTACAGGGAGTGCCCCAGATGACGTCCTTGCATTTCGGAGGGGCAGTGGTTGGTGGGCTGTTCAAAACAAAAAGTGTGTATGTGGTTCTGGTTCTTTTGTCGGTTTGTGGGAGCTCAGTTATCCCACACTCCCTTGGAGGTTCATTCTGACACTATTACAGAGTTATCACCACATTTAGTATTCCTAAGGGAACGTGAATGCAAGATTACACTGTGGGATTTCAGAACAAATCTTACCCAGCTAAATTCTGGCAGACAAAGAAGACAGTCTCTGATCTAAATGTTGGTGATGTTTGTGGTAGTTCTGGAAGAAGATTCCCACAGAGTGAGCACTGAGAAGAGAGTGTTCAGGCTGGGCTACAGGTTCCCAGTGGGCTGCAGCTGCCCAGGCAGTGTTTGTGTGCAGGGTTAGGAGATAAGATAAAGACCAAGGATGGGATGAAATATGTCCACTAGGTCCCCAGGATAAAATGGCTACTATGTGGTAGACTTTATTTACTTCCTATAGTTACTCTTTATATCAGTCAGCTATTGCTGTGTAACAACTGGGTGGCTTAAACATTAACCATTTACTATTGTTCATGAGCCTACAGGCTAGCTAAGTAGTTCTTCTAGTTCTATCTAGATTCATTCATGCAGTTATTTATATGGCCCTGCTGATCTTGGCTGGGCTCTTCTACATGTTTGAAGGTTAGCTGGCTGTTGGCTTGTCTAAAATGGCCTTGGCATGTGTCCACATTTCTCTCACATTCCTCCAGCACCCTAGCCTGTGTGTGTTCTCATAGTTATGGTGGAGGAGCAAGAGCAGTCGAGGAAGATCACAAGAAATTATTTGTCAAGCCTCTGGTGTCCAAAATCCTACCCAAACTGTGACCACCTGGGAATTTTAGTTTTGGTGGATTTTTACATATTCATCTAGTCTACATGAACCAGTAGATGTGGCAGCCATGAGCATCTACCCCTGGTACCATTCTTTCATAAATTCCTTCCAGGAATCATGCTGGCTGGCTGGATTAATTAGCACTATACAAGTAAAGAAGGTAAATGTAATCAATTATATGAATTTGAGTAGTTCAGGTTTATTTTTTTTAATTATGTAATAAAAGTTGAATACTTAGCAAGATTACTGGCACAAGAAATCTAAATGCTCTTCTCTTTATGCCCTGGATTCATGTTTGGATTTACGTTTGAATCACATCTATTTAGATGGACCTTCCTGACTCCTTATTGCTATTGCTGCAATTTTACTGTTTGGCCACCATTTTGACTCCTAATCATGTGGACAAGTATTTAAAAAGCCAGAACTCCCTGGCTCCAGGCATTTCCAGCTATCACACAAAAGCTTATCTCCCTGAAGTTGCAGTCCCTTGAAATATTGCCATATATTTGGCTAGTTACTTTTTAACTTAGCTTGTGCTAAGATGTTAATGGGTAATCACTGTTACCACATTGTCAGATAGTGTATTAGTATTCTAGAGCTGTAGCCTTTAGAGTTTTAAGCCAAAGAAAGGACCAACAGGGCATGTTCCAGCTTTCCCTGGCTGGCACCTGAGCCATATAAAAGTAGAGGGCAAGATGAGAAAACTAGATTCATTAAATATTTAGCATGTGACAATGACATGGAAAGTTTTGAGGCAAGGAAAAACGACTCCTTTTTCTTGTGCCCAGAAAGTTACAGAGCAAGCCCTCTCCTGTTTGTAAAGTTGAGTTTAATAATATTTGTAATTTATTAAACCTGTCTTCTAAGGACTTCAAAATATGATGTAATCAAACCCTGGTGCTTTTATTAATTGCATCTTTTAAAGTTCTAAACTATTTATGCAAAGAGGCATGGGCATTTACTAACTTTATGGTTTATTCATGTGTGTGTGTGTGTGTGTGTGTGTGTGTATAAACATGTGTATATATATGCATATATCTATATATGTGTTTATGTGTGTGCAGCTCTCTCTCGCTCTCACTCTCTGTGTGTTTGCACATGTGTATTCCCCTCACCAACAGTAGTGTATTGTTCCCTTTGCTGGGGGTCCAGAAGTTCTGCCATTTACTGGTTATATAACCTGGGGCAAGTCTCAATTTCTCTCAGCCTCAATTTCCTTACTTATAAAATGGGAGTAGTGATACTTCTGAGGGTTACTGAGACAATTAAATGTAATAATATATGAGAAAACAGTAAAATAGGAAGTCATTTAAGGTCAATGAATTGATGAGGGGAGAGGTGGGAATTGCTCTTTCTCCAACTTGATTATAAGGACTTGGGCTGAAGTCTGATTTGACAAATGCACCAGGAAGCATATGGACACATTTTTTGGACAGATGGCTGATAAATTCTGTGCTGCACGTGCATGACTCTCAATGTAGTTGCTTTAGCTTGAAGAGCCTCTTTCAGGAATCTTTATGGGGCTAAACTGTGCTGGGTGAACCTCAACAAACAAAGAGTTGCAGGCTTGAACCTAATGCAAACAGTTGCATGGACTTCAGTACCCTGAGTGTAAATAACATCTTGAATGCCACCAAATGTCAATACCAAAGCTTGATGGTATTATACAAATTCAACTTTAATTGAGCAGAGCTAAATCCAACCAAATGGACCTTTTTAGATCCTTAAATACTGAAATAAAGCCTAAATCATGGAGATTTTATGCCTTGTGCCTGAGATGTCCTCATATATAAAATATATTATTATATAAATGGAAGTGTATGTGCATATGTAATAATATATATGTGTGCGAGTGTGTGTGTGTGTGTGTACGTACTCAGCTTGACAATTTTTATCAACTTGAGAACAAAGTCTTAAGTAAACAGCCATCTTCAGATACCAGCTGTTCCAAGGGCTACTCTATAGGACAGGGGAAGGGTGATTTATGCACAAGGAGAAATTGTTTATATTCTGTGGCAGTGTGTCCCCGCTCCATTAAAAATTAGTAACCAAATCCATCTATAACAACCTTAAAAAATAACAAGGGTTCATAGGAGGTTCAGTTTCTGGGTGCTAGCACATTTATGACTTCTGCATAGATCATCTAGGGGATTTAAACAGACTGCTAAAGATGACCATTATAAGGAGTTCTTGTTGCAAAGTGCTAGAGCTGGGCACTTTAAACAACTGTATTTAGGCACAGAATCGAAAACACCAAGTTCCTGTTGCTTCCTAGCTAGGTGTCTGATATTAAATTAAACTCATATATGTAAAATATAAAAAAATCTGAAAGAATATTGTAGCTGGTAAGCAATAGTTTTTCATTTTAAAAAAGGAGATATTTGGGAGCTAGGAGGTTGCTGTTCTATCTTTTTAAAAAAATTCCAGAAGATGAATTGTTGTCTCTTTGCTACAAAACCCAAATCTAGTTATTAAAACTTGGATTATCAAAGGAAACATTGGCTTGAATAAAGCTGAAATTACTGGTTTGCCTTTCAGATTCTTTCCTCCTTATTCTGTGATAGATTGAAGGAAGAACAGTTGTTTATGATCTTTATAACAGATATCATGTAAGCGTGAATTTACTAGCATGCTGCACTTAAGTGCCTCTTCTGCAGGCTAAATAGCCTAGTTCTACAACCTTCCCTTAAGTGTAGATCACTTTTCAACTGTTTGATAGTCATCTTTGTTGCTCTCCTCTGAAGGGTTTCCAAATTATTTCCACCCTTCTTAAGTTTTCATCATCAGTAAGGTTGCGTCTATGCAGTAAATGTTCTGCTGGGCATTGTGCCAGATTTGATTGTAAATGTCTTCTACCTGCCCCACAAGCTTTAGGGCCATGTTACAAACAACACAAATGAGATCAGTATATTTAATAACACATGGACAGTGCATGGCCTTTGATTTAGGAGGAAAGAAAGACATAGGCATTGCTTGGTTATTTTTATTTTATTTTACTTATTTCCATTGATAACTCTGCTCATTCATCAAGGGGCTTTGCTATTCTTAATTTGGAAGATTGTCACTGATTTTTTAATTCAGTACGAGGATATATTTGAAATCCACTCCATTTAAGCCATATGTGGGAAAAAGACTTTTAATCACCTTCAGGACTATATTGGGTTTTTATCCAAGAATGAGTGACCAGGAGACCAAAGGAAGTGGCAGTGGATACTTGTGAGGCTCTAATATGGGCATCAGTCGATAATCCAGGGCCACATTCAAGTCAGGAGGATGACCCCAAAACGAGAAGTTCCAGGTATTGAAAAAAGTGGTATAAAAACCAACTAACCATTGTCAACACTGATAAAAACAACAGAAACAAAATAGAGATAATTATAGACTAACCAGACAGAACACCTCCCTAGGCAGCTGTTTAATAAGGGAAATTCACTGTCCTGGGTTTCCTTTTGGGGGTGGCACCGGCCCTCTGGTGAGGTCAGTCTAGGACCAGGTGCGGGTTGAGCTGAGGTTTGCACCTGTGTTATGAGGAAGTAAAGAAAGAACCCTGAGGGGAAGGGCTCTGAGTTCAGAGATGTGAAACCCTGCTTTAAATAACACATATCAGTTATTAAACCAATAACCTGACTTGGTCGACCTCTTCCACCCTCCACACCGACTACCAGGAAGTTTAAACCACATTTACCGATCAATTATTACAGTGAAGGGGACCCTCTTAGCCTGCATATTTGTACTTTTTTTTCTCACTCATTCTTATTTTCTGTTCATATGTACATTTTCTCTAGTTCTGGTTTTGCATCTTTATTAATATTTTCCCATGTTGATAGTAGGGGTTCTTGTAACTCCTATTCTTTAAAAAATAAGATGGCATAAATAAATAAATTTCTGCATCCATAAAGCAAAAGCATTGAATGGATCATAAAACTTGGCTGGTTTATTTGTGTGTTCTACCCGTTGTGATATTTACTTCCCAATATCTGTTTCGTTGGGCAAAATTCACAATCAACATAGGAATGAATGGAGTTGTTTACCTGAAATTTTTTTTATTTCTTTAAGACATGAAATAAAAATAGACCTTATTTTCCTTCAGTGAAAACTCATCTGTAGTGTGGTTATTATCTCTTTGGATGGGCAAGAATAACACATGTGTTTCTGATCATGTGTCTCTCATGTGCATTCTCTCAAGGACCCCTGGTAACCTTAAGAAACAGAAGCAATTTTACATGTAGGACCCTAAATTACAGTCACAATGATATGTGGGAGAGACTGAGTTTTCATAGGTAGCTCCATACTAGCTCTCTGCTGCTATACTACTAATATGTGAGTAGGATATGAAACTGAACAGTAGGTTCCTTCTGATGATGCATTTAAAATATTTTATAAGTCTTGGTCGGGGTCCCTCAATTTTATTTTCCCATGTTGCACGGGGAATATTCACAAAAAGATACAACTTTAGTGTTGTGCTGCTTTGCCACTCAACATTTTATTCCAAACATCCCTGTTGCTTTTCCATTGCTTTTTATGACTCCTCCCGGAAGAAGCATTCTTTTTGAGGGTAATGAACTGAATGAATAGTAGAAATGTCATGAAATATCTTCTTAGAAAAATTATCCTTATCCTTTGGTTGGTGTTCAGAGTTTGCAATCCTGGGTTTAAGTCCTGCTTTCCATTGTTATTTACTCTGCAATTTTGGACAAGACATATAAATTCTCTGATTTTTATTTTCCTTTTCAGTGAAATAGTGACAATAATTCTCTTTTGGCCTTGTGAGGAGCTGGTGAGATAATTCACGTGAAAGGTCAATTATCTAATCCTCCACCCACCTAAAGCATGGACTCCCAGAGTCACGTCCTTGACTTTATAAGAACTCCTGTCCGCTAACTCTACCACCATCTCGCTCTCAGTTATTCTATCTTGTGTTTTAATTTTTTTTCCCACTCAGATCAGATTCTATCATCTAACTGTAACATTCCCTTGCAAATATAATTCTCTTACTTTTCTTTCTTTCCTACTGATAGTCATAGAAAAGTCTCTACTCTGGTTAAAAAAAATCTTTTGTACTCTAGGCTTGTATTTGAGTCAAATGCTCCCGAAGAAAAATACACATGCTTACTGGATATTTTTACTTTAGATTTCTGGTCACAAATCTCAGATGGGCACCCCACCCCATCCCCTGCTCCCTGCCCTACCTGCCAATGACCTTGCTTCATATTCCTCTGAGAGAACGGAAGCATCAGACAGGAGGCCTCTCATCTGCTTACCATCAACATTCTCAACCTTCTCACGTCTGTATTTTGTAAACAGTACAGGGATCTATGAATATTAATTATTATTATGGTTTCATAACTCTTGGTTGGAGATATCTAATGCATTTGGAATAGTTTCTAAAAAACCTTCTCAAATTTGACCTCTATTAAACTGTTGTACGGAAAGAGGAGTATATTAATCATAGTGCACTATTGTGAAATTTATCTTTATTAAAATGTGTGCTAGAAGCATATGAAGCACAAAAGGAGCTGCTTAAGTCTGATCAAGGAAATGAGCAATTTGACCATTTTGTCATTAATTTTTTTTTTTAGGATATTTATTTTTGGAGGGATAAAAATCATTAAGCCTTATTCACTGGGTTCCAGTGCTGAATATAGGTGATACATAATTGCCTATGTTACATTCTAGTTTACTTTTAAGAAACTCACAATGACCTATGATTGTGTTGCTAAAAACTCAAGTTCCAGATAATTTTTTTCTTTTTCTCCTTTGTACCTAGTCACTTGCAAATCAATGAAAGCCCTATTTGCTCACCGGGGGTTAAACCACTCAAACTGTTCAGCTGAGAAGGGCATCCTCTACCACTTGTTAAACTTCCTCTATGAAAGAGCCCTTCATAAGCAGCCTCTCTGGGAAACAATAAGAAGACAAATTAGCAACTTGAAAAATAGGGCTGTATTTTCGCAATCTGTCACAATCTCTTTGATCTTGTTATGAAAAAGACTTGTCAGATTTCTTTTTCTCCTCTAAGTTATGGCTCCACAATGATCTCAGTCTCCATAATACCGTCATTACTAGGTGTGCTGAAAAGCCAGCCTTGACTTCTCTTCCATGTGCTGTCTGTTTACCATTTGTATCCTCAAACGTGTTAGAAATGATAGTGTAACACCTGAGCACAAAGGCTAGACAATAGAGGTAGTGTCTTGGGACTTTAACTTTCTCAAAGTGAATGAAATAAACCAAGTCTTCAATGTGGCTGATAATGTACAGCAAAGTGGAATTGGAAATAAAGTTTTATTCTTTACCTTTAGTTTGTTTCATCATCTTTCCTTAGGTATTTCCTTTAAAACATTGATCCTATGAAATGGTCCATTAGAGAAAAAAATTTCGATGATCAAAAAAGTTGGGCAATATTTGTACTCTAATCTTTCTAAGAAATTCAAAATGCAGAAGTACTGAAAAACCCTGCTGTGTGACATTGAGCAAACCTCTTAACCTCTCTGTGTTTGCTTGTCTGTAAAATCAGTACCCCCTTAATATTTTGAAATAAAATAGAAATAGCCATGATATACAAACTGAAAGAACAGGAAGTTAGGAAATAAGAATAGCCAAATTAGAAAAATGAAAAATGTAAAAAACAGATAAATATGCTCTAGTATATATAATAGGCATTCCAAAAGTTGATAGTATAAGAAAAAATAGGCAAATAAAAAAAAGATAAAATTTTAAAAAATGAAATATGGTTATTAGAATAAAAATCTCAACAGATGAGCTAAATGTATACAAATTAGAATAGAATATTGTGTTGGTGAAATGGAAGTTAAAACTACTATGATAGAAAATGCAAAACATGAAAAAGATAGAAGAGAAGCAACGTTATAATGGCTGAGAATTTTCCATAATTGAACATTGACATGAGTCTGATTAACAGATTGCAGCGGCTCTTAAAGTGTGGTCCAGAGAATCCTGGATGTCCCTGGAACCTTTATAAGGAGTTCACAAGGTCAAAATTATTTCTGTAGTAATATTAATATTAAAGCATAAATTACCTTTTTATTATCATTTTCGTATGGTAATGTGTTTTCCAGAGGCTCCATGACGTGTGATGACACTGTATAAAGAACTGTGTCAACATTTGGAAGATCTGGATGACTGAGTGAACTAATATTTTCCAAATGTCCAATGTATGATATTAAAACATAATGCAGAGGTAAAAGATCCATTCAAAGTACAAGGCAGCCCAACATGAAAGAGTGTAAAAGGATCATTGACGTGACATCAAATTCCCTTTTGCATCTAACTTTTAAGAAACAATCACTTGTTGAGTTTTGATGTAGTGTTAAAGAAGAATATCCACAAGTATTTAAAAGAACGATTAAAATATTACTCTCATTTTCCAACTATAAAAAAATAATGACAACTACCTCATTGGGTGGTCTGAAGGCTTAAAATAGTTATTATATGTAAAACTCTTAGAGCAATGCCTGGCACTTAAAAGAGCTAGTATTTTTTAACCCAATATTTTCCAAACCTTTGAACAGACAACCAATTAATGCCACATAAAAGAAACTCTGAAGAAAACCTGTCGTATGATACTAAATGTTTCACTGAAGGGTGAGAATCTTGAAGGCAAAGATTCTGCTTACTCATGGACCTTCTGCTCCTAGCGTAGTACCAGGTACCTAACAGGCACTTGGTAAATGAATGGATGCAGCTGCTCAACATTGTCCTTTGTGTGTCACCTCTTGCCTCCCAGCGTGCTTAGTTTAGGTGGTTGGCCTGTGTCTGACAACAGCTAGATGAACTCACATTCTTTTTTTCTTCTTGGTTAGTACTTCACAAACTAATGTTATCTCATTTCATTACTTAAGTGGAATTCACCATATTATCAATTAGGGAATTAGGGATTTGAGACTAAGAGTGGCAGAGTCGAGATTTGAACCTTGAATGACTCTAGCTATGGGACTGTCCTCCCCCTGTCATTCAGAACGGAAGCCTGCACAGCTTTGTAAGGCCAGAAGTAGCTTGGACCTAGGATTAAATCTTAATATATCTTAATATTAGAATTCCTTTCTTTAAGCTTCTTGCAGCTTCTCTATGGCCTTTGAGATACAGAATTTGTCTTAATCCAGAAGAATGTTAATTGATTTGATCACTTGTTAGATACTTAAAATTACAGTTATCACTAAAGTTCTAGGGCTTTTTTCTAGTACATATATTTTGATTGCTTTGAATAAATGTGCATCAATAATATGTGTAACTTGCTTGTTCACTTTGTCTGATTTGTTGTAAGATATGTAAGTTCTCGGTAGCCCCAAGGAACAAAGGATTTGGTTTGGAGACTCAGTGACTGAGGACTCTCAGATTCCTTTGATTTTTCTGTTCGCTCAGTTGAAGATGACTAAGAACTTTCTAAGAGTCAATTTTGGACCCCAGTTCACAACACTTAGTCTGGTATATATGATGAACTAGATTGCACAGCTTGATGATGTCTCCGAGAAAGTACAAACTCCTTTTTCTGAGGCATGGGAGCTTCTTTAAATTATCAGGTCCAGAAGGGCATTTAAAATGCAGCAGGAGTTTCACTCCCCCTTGACCTAAATAATTACCTCCCGAAGCCCCTTGCTTATAGTTCAACAATGTATAGCCAATCACAAGCCAAAGTCATTTCTGTAAACCAATGAGAATTTCTGACAAACGACTTTTGTAATCAGTCCCTCTTTTTTTTTTTTCTTTTTGTCCTTTTTTTTCTTTAAAAACTTGATCCTCTCTTTTGTACTCCGGTTCAGTCCTCAGGGCAACTTGTAAGCGTGTCCTGGGCTGCAGTCCTCAACCTTTTTGCTTGAATAGTCTGTTTAAACTGCATTCTGACCCTTTGGATTTTTTCCAATTGACATCTCTCATCAATATTTTCCTTATCTCAAGCATAGGGCCGTTATAATATTAGTGGTTCCTCTTAATATGAGGGAAAAACACCTAGTCATAATTTTCTTTGTATGTGAAGATTTTTTAGTCTCATTTTATATAGATTAAATTTTTACTGAATTAGTCCTACAAGCGTGTTATTTTATTACCTAGTAATCTAAGAATGACACTCCGTTTCCCCTTCCCTTTGAAGTTTTTGAATCATCAAGAACATTTTCTTTCTTCCTTACTTTAACCACCTATGCTGGTAGTATCTTTCATCACTGATCATCTGCAGAGAACTTTTGGAATATAATTCTTTTGAGTCATAAATAGAACACCAGGGAATGTTTGCATTTCACTTAGGGCTGAAAATATAGGAGCAAATAGAGGTTGAAACAAATAATGTGGCACTATTCTGAAGCTGTGCAATACAGCTCTTAAATTACAATTTCAGTTTCGCAATAACTTACGATTTCAGTTTTGCAAAGGCACAGCACAAAGTCAGAGCAATGAATGGGACCACCCAGCTTGTTCATTTATGTATATGCGCTACTCAGGCAAAGTAATACCTGCAAGAGCAATGAATTTCTTTCTGAGTTTCACCTAGAATTCTGAATTTGATTGATGACATTCCAAATGCAGGAGCGGTACTGGTTGTAAGTGATATCCAATGAAATAACAGATATAAAAATGCTTATAAATAAAAAGTATTATACATATATGAAGTATGACTATGAGTCAACCACAGCTAAAGAGAGAAGATGAAATGATATTCACAGTATGGGCTGTGCTTCAGTTACCATCAAGACAATCCAGCATTCTACCTCCAGTCTTTGGGAGTGGCTACCTGAGAAGGTTTAGGTTAGATCCAAATAAGGACTGCATTAAGGAGTACATGTGGTGTTTGTTTTTCCATTCTTGAGATACTTTGCTTAGGATAATGATCTCCAATTCCTTCCAAATTGCTGCAAAAGGGATTAATTCATCCTTTTTTATGGTTGAGTAGTACTCCATGGTATACTTATACTACATTTTGTTAATCCACTCATGAATTGATGGGAACTTGGGTTTATTCCAGATCTTTGCAATTATGAATTGTGCTGCAATAAACATTTGAGTGCAGGTGTCTTTTTGATAAATGTCTTCTTTTCATTTGGGTGTATAACCAGTAGTGGGATTGCTGAATAGAATGGTAGGGCTACTTTTAGTTCTTTGAGATATCTCCATACTGTTTTCCATAGAGGTTGTACTAATTTGCAGTTTAACTGATGGGCACATAAGTGGACAGAGGGAGGTAAAATCATTGGAAATCAAACAGGAGAGGAGGGGAGTGGGAGGGGTAAAAACCCATCTTATGGGTACTATGAACACTATTCAGGTGATGGACATATTTATAGCCTTGATTTAAGTCATGTAACAAAAACATGTGTATGCCCCTTAATATTTTGGGAAAAAAAAAAGACAACATACTTGTCTAGTTGCATTCCAGGTAAGTATTATCACATTGGTTTGCAGTTAGTTCTTTATCTTGATTTGGGAGTGTTCATAGAACTTGAGGAGCCTGTCTTATTTGTATGCCTTTGATGCATTAAAACAGAATACAATAAGATTAATGTTGTATGTAATGCATATGTCCAATTTTACTTTATCCAACACTTCTCAATTGTATTCACCTGCTGCGAGATTCTCAAATCCTCTGACATTATCTTGGTGTCCTATAGTGTCAGATCCCACAAGTTAAGGGACTGTATCCCTCAGGACTCCCCGACTTCAGATACCAGTTGAAGGCCTGCCCCCCTTTCAGATACCAGTCCCAGGCTTCCGTACTTCTGATCAACTGGACATAATGCAGGGGTTCCCACAACCCCTCCTGAGGTTTGATAATTTACTAGAATGGCTTGCAGAACTCAGGAAAACACTTTACTTACCTATACTGGTTTATCATAAAGGATACAACTCAGGGGCAGACAAATACAAGACACACAGAGGGCAAGTGATGAGGGGTGGAGGGTGGTGAAGAGTTCCTCCACCCTCTCTGGGTGCACCACCCTTCCAGAAGCTTGATGTGTCCACACTGGCTGGTAAGCTCTCTGAATCTCATTGTTCAACAGTTTTAATAATTCAATCTCCAGCCCCCTCCCGTCCCCAGAGGGTGGTGGGTGGGACTGAAATTTTCAACTTTCTAATCATTTGGTCTTTCTGATGATTAGCTCCATTCTGAGGAAATCTAGGGGCTCCACTCAAAACTATCTCAGGTGTGATAAACTATCAGGTGTGATAAAAAGGCGGCTTTTTTACACTTATTTTTTTAATTGAGAGATAAAAGTTATATGTATTTATTGTGTACAATATGATATTTTAAAATATACATGGTGGAATGGCTAAATGTAGTTAATTAACGTGTGTTACCTCACAAAATTATCATTTTTATGGTGAGAACATTTAAAGTCCACTCTTAGCATTTTTTAAGAATTCAATACATTGTTGTTAACTATAGGCACCATGTTGTACAATAAATCTCTTGAACTTATTCTATCTAACTAAAATCGTGTATCTTTTGATCAACATCTCCCAACTACCCCCCCCCCCCCAAACCCTGGCCTTGGCGCCCCTAGTGCTGGTTACCACCAAAGAAGTGGAAATACTCTCTACTTCTAAGAGATCAACTTTTTAGATTCCATCCATGAGTGAGACCATGCAGCATTTGTCTTTGTGTGCCTGGCTTATTTCACTTAACACAGTGTCTTCCAGGTTCACCTATGTTGGTGCAAATGACAGGATTTCCTTCTTTTTTATGGCTGAATAATATCACACTGTGTATATATACCACATATTTTTGTCCATTAATCTGCCAATGGACACGTACGTTGATTCCATCACTTGGCTTTTGTGAATAATGCTGTAATAAACATGAGAGGGCAGATAGCCCTTCAACATACTGATTTCATTACTTTGGAGATATATTACTGGGCCATATGGTAGTTCTTTTTAATTTTTTGAGAAACCTCCATACTGTTTTCCATAATCACTGTACTAATTTACATTCCCACCAACAGTGTGGATGGGCTCTCTTTTCTCCATAACCAGAACAATACTTACCTTTTGTCTTTTTGATAGTAGCCATTCTAACAGGTATGAGGTGATATATGTCATTCTGATTTTATTTTGCATTTCCTTGATGATTAGTGATGTTAGATCTACTTGGTCTAAAGTAATTTAATCCTGATGTTTTCTTATGGATTTTATGTCTGGATGATTTGCCCATTGCTGAAAGTGGGGTGTTGAAGTCCTGCACTATTAGTGTATTGCAGTCTATCTCTCCCTTCAGATCTATTAATATTTGCTTTATATATTTAGGTGCTTGGATGTTGGGTGCATGTGTATTTACAACTTTTATTTTCTCTTGCTATCTTGACCCAATAGGGGGCTCTTTATGAATAACAAAAGACCCTCCTAGCACTCAGGAAATTCCAAGAGTTTTAGGAGCTGTGTGCCAGGAACCAAGGGAAGGAAAAGGACAAATATTTCTTATATCATATCTACTTATTTTTTAAAAAAATAAACTTTATGTTTTAGACAAGTTTTAGGTTCACAGAAAAACTGAGTAGAATGTTCAGAGTTCCTCTGTGCCCCCTCACACCACCCCCATACTCTCAACATCCTATACCACAGTGGTCCATTTGTTACAATGGAGGAACCTACATTGACACATCGTTGTCACCAAAGTCCACAATTCCCATCAGGGTCACTCTTGGTGTTGTACATTTCATGTGTTTTGAAAAATGTATAATGACATATATCTGCTATTGTGGTATCAAACAGAGTGATTTGATTGCACTAACATTTCTCTGTGTTCTGCCTATTCATCATTCATCAGGTTTTTTAGCAGTATATTTTGGGTTATGGGATGGTCAAGTAAAGCAGAACCCATCTGAATCTCTAATGCACCATAAATGGAGGAAAAGAAGGTTTTAGAAGTGACCAATAAAAATTTGACCAGTCCCCAGGGATGATGTACCCTCATTTTAAACGTCAACTGTGCACTTGGGGGTAAGCTAAAAGATTCTGACATTATGAGCTGAATCTTCCAAAGTGAACAGAAAGCCTGAGATGACGTAACATGACATTAAGCCAAAAGCTTATTATGCTAGGTGCAGTCATTGTTGGAAAGCTAAAAAGATGGCTCAGCCCGAATAGAATTTTGTCTAAAGAAATATTCCCCACTTCACAGGGCAAACCCTGGCATTCTAAACAGTAGACATGAGATTTGTGGACAGGAAGCAAAAGCCCAAGGCTCTGCCTCACTTCTGTTCTACATTTCATGGTTCCAGAGTATCTCTAAAACGGGTCACTTCCCTATGGCATTAACGGTAGCACAACACACTCTTAATCATAGAAAACATCATCTGGAGTTAGAAATGTATCAAATTTTTGGCATTCCCAGTTAGGATTATAAGGTAGTCTTTAATGATGCTCTTTAATGGCATTTCAAAAGGGCACAAAAAGTTTTGCTTTACCCTCAGAGAACAAATTATATAGAAATCTATACCACTGATGTTGTATCAGGTTAGAAAAACTCCTTGAAACTGCCTGTAAGAATCAGACTTTTCGGGCCAATATTTAATGATTCCTTCTTTCTTTTGTCAGCAGGCAAAGTCATGTTGAAGAGCATAACTCAAAAGCTCTAGAATTGTCTAGAGATCTTAAAAGTTCATAAACAAAAAGATAAGCATACAAGACCTTTGTGGAAAGTGCTCAGTTGCCTTTGAAATACCAAATCGATTCTGATTTTAAATAGTAAAATAAACGGAGCACTCAACATTTAAAGAAGCCTCCGACATAATAAAGAGAACAGTTTGTTTGTGTTGTTTTACTATAAGAGCTCTATGAGGTGGTCAATGGTATTCCAAGGGGAAAAATAAATAAATGTACATAAGAAAATATATGACTCTTGGGGGGTGTGTGTGTGAGTGACATACACATACATGCATACATACATGCATTTATGTATGCAAACACACACACAATCAGCTCACAAGTTTCTCTCTTGGTGCTGATGCCTGTTTCCATCTCCCTTCTTGTTAGTGTACGTTGTAGTGATGCTTCCAAGTGTGGGTACTACCGGTGAGAACTGCTTCTTATGAGGGCTGCGGGGCAGGGGGGTCCCCTCCCCGGAATCCTGAACCACCTGGTGGTATCTGGCTGTACTAAGAAGGGCTTTAAGCACCCAGCCAGGTTGCTTGGTCCTAAGTTTATTCTTTTCATTAGGGAGTGATTATGTAGAACAAAAGCTCTGAGCACCATATTCTCTAAGAGGATTTAGGGAGATATCTCTAGAGGAAGTCAGTAGTCCTAGGAAGATATGTAACTTCAAAACTGCCTTGCAGCTGGAAAGCCCCTAACTGATTAATAAAAAGAGGAGGGAGGAGGGGACCTTTACAAATGTCAGAAGAACGAAAAGTAAAACTCCTGATAGTTGGTTTTCTTTTTTTTTTTTTTTTTTTTATTTCAGCTTATTATGGGGGAACAAAAGTTCTGGTTATATACATTGCCCATGCCCCTCCCATCCCCCTGAGTCTGAGCTTCACGCATGTCCATTTTGGATAGTTGGTTTTCTTAATGCACCAGTATATGAACAGAGGCCCAATCTTTTAAGCCATTTTCACTTTGTAGTCTTAATGTTGAAATGCATGTGTGATTTTTTAAATGGCAATTCTGATTTTGCTTACTAACTTGCATAGTCTTTCATTTATCACATTATGCACAACTATTTATTCCAATACTTTATGGGTCAATCTGGAATTATGTGTTATATATTCTGTTGATTTAGCTCTCAGTCTGGAATTATCCATTTCCCATTGAAAACCAGTAATGACACATCTATCTTATAACCAGAATAATGGAACCCCACTTTGTATCTCTTTGCACAATATGTTACTATTATAACACAGCCTATGTACTATTTGATATGACATAAACAGTATAACTTGAGCTCTTGTGCTATGGACTGACTAGTGTCCCCCAAAATTCATATGTTACATCTTTCACTCCCAATGTGACTGTATTTGGAGATAATGCCTTTAAGAAAATAATTAAGGTTAAATGAGGTCCTAAGGGTGGGGCTATAATCCAATAGGACTGGTGTCCTTTCAAGAAGAGGAAGAGACACCAGAGACCTCTCTCTTTCCACATGCAAAAGAAAAGGCCATGTGAGGACACAATGAAAAGGCAGCCATCAGGAAACCAGAAAGGAAGGCTTCAGCAGAAATCAACCCTGACATCACCTTGATCTTGGACTTCCGGCCTCCAGAACTGTAAGAAATAAATATCTGTTGTTTGTGTCACCCAATTTGTGCTATTTTGTTATAGCAGCCCAAGCTGACTAATATATTCTGAATCCAAATAAAATAGTTACTATCATACTGGAAGGTTTATGGGCTTCATGTTTTTGAGCAATGGAAGATCTATGTTTTGACCCAAATCCTAATTGGAAATACATTCTTTCTAGCAAATAGGGTAGAATTCAATACCTCCCATCCCAATCTCAAATGTAGAACCCAAAAGGGATGCAATGTAACAGTATAGAAAAGAGATTCCAACTTAATCAGGACACAGATAATTCATTCTATTGGTCACAACTACTTCTGGATTTCAAATTTTCCAATGTACATTTATGAAAAACTAATTAAAAGTTTATTGCTTTAAAAAGTTATTTTTGTTTGTTATAGATAATCATGCTTCAGCTAATTGTGTACTAAAATAAATCCAGTTCTAATTCTACAATATGAGTTTGGTCCTTTGAAAAATGTCCTTTTTACTACATTTATAAAATTATAAGTTAAAAAATGTGAAATATATTTATGGGGAGATAACTGGATTAGGTGGCTATTACCTAATGATTACATTTTGAATTATGATCTAAATTCACAGGAGAAGAAATACCAAAAACAAAAAAATTAAAAGATTTTCAATCTCATTAGGAGTCTAAGAACTGCAAATGTATCTTACCAGGGAATGTGATACCTTACCTACC
Source organism: Varecia variegata (assembly GCA_028533085.1). Lineage (NCBI taxonomy): Eukaryota > Metazoa > Chordata > Mammalia > Primates > Lemuridae > Varecia > Varecia variegata. The sequence goes on from CM052439.1 coordinate 12,781,543, forward strand.
AAATTGACAAAAAGGAAAAAAAAAAGACCCACTTTTGTTCTGGATGTGATAAAAGCAGAAATTTATATACACATTTTAATGGGAATATAATTAAAATATATAATCATCGACTTGGTGGTTTTGCTTATGAAAATTTACACTAAAGAAGTTATGATCTAAATGATCTGCCCTTTCAGTGTTCCCAAGTCCTAGAGTTTTCTTTGTTACATTTTCCTTTAATAGTCAAAGTATTGTTCCCATTCTGCATTCTACAGTGTCACCCCTTTCCCAGAATTTCTGAGAGTTCTCTGAGGACTAGTTTTCCACCCTGATTTCCTGCTTCCATGGCATTTTCAGATTCAGCCCTGCCACTGTTCTTCTTTGGCTTGTTCTACTGCATTTCCTTATTGTGTAGGTTTCTCGGTTATTCTTTCCCCTAACATCAAGCGGCTGCTAACAGTGTAATAGACTTTTAGTCAACACTGTAGGTGATAATGGGGAATTACAACACAGCACCCCATAGGCGATGGTGTAAAATACCAGCCATGTAGTCTCCCCAGTCCCTTGGCTGTGCCTGCCACCAGGAAATTCCCATCGTCTGGGCTTCCTTCCCTCCTGACCCTGCTGGGTGGGCCCTGGCAAACCACCACTGTGTCAGGCCCCTCTCTCTTCACCCTGGAAACCTTCTGCTTCCTCTCTAGCTGAATATCACCAACTCTTTCCCCAAATTGTTCTTACCTAGGCAGAGAAACTTTCCTCCTTCGATCAATACTAGACATCTGGCTAAAATTTGCAAAACTTTTGAAAACTTTTTGAAGTATTTTTTAAAGCAAATGTGCTACCCTCTCTGAGTCCTCACTTTTAGCAGCACAAAAAAAAAAATCCCAAAATGCAGAAAAATATACATGTGTGTATACATATATATACACATATGACTATAATATATTAATGGGGAAGGGAGAAAATTAGAGAGGAGAGAGGGACTAGAAAATCAAAACAAGAATGACAATGACAACAACAGAGAATTAAAAAACAAATTAAAGGCATTCATAACAAAACCAGAAATCTTGATGTCCCATTTACTCATTTATGTGAAATTGCACGTTTGTGTATAAAGAGTGTGCTCAGCATACTATCTTGGTGGTGATCCCAGAGGGGTAAGATTTTGTGATTTAAATAAAAGCGAATATCTTCTGATTTTATGTACTGTGCTAGTGATTTACAAGGATACTGTTTCTTTTATACAATAAGAAAAAAGTCTAGTAATGTTATATTTTACCATGAAAAATAATGTGCAGTTTTTTTATGAATAGAATCCTACTTAGGCATGCTATCACTTCTGCTATGATACAGGTGGTTAAGTAGGCTCACAAAGTAGCACAATTATGTATATTTTTTTCTCTCCAGAACAAGTCCTAGGACTTTTATGCGGTCTCTGTATTTCTTTCAGATACTATATGCTATGCTATGAATACAAATATGCATAAATTTAGATGCATATCACAGTTTTATTACATGTAAGAGGGAAGCGGCAGCTCTTACAGAAGCTAGGTGTACAAAAGCTGCCTTCAGTCTGGGAGGTGTTAGAATTGCACATTACCCCTCATAGATGGGTTCCAGGTAACAACTACATACATACATACACGGTTTACATTATACAGATGTGGGAAAAACACCTGCTCCCTTCTGTCTACATTTTCTAGAAGGAAAACTAAACAGTTTGGAAATAGCAAACAGAGTGTTACTAGGGTGAGACTTGGTATGGAGGTCACTGTGGGGCGAGCCTTGCAGGTGGGATGGGTAATGCAGAAAGGAAGTGGCAGCCAAGGTGACAGGGTGCAGTCCTTCAGCACCTGACAACAACAACAGGGTGTACACATCAGGTATTGTGGTCAAGATCAGCCTCCCACACTTCTGTTCAGGAGGTACCACATGTCGATAGCAATCCCTGAGTGTAATGGCACTTTATGTCATCGGGTTGGAGCAGATTCTGCAAGAGTAACTGAATACTGATTTTAGGGCTGTTCTTTCCACTTTATAAGAAATCACTGAAGGGTACAGGTCAGAACTGTAGTCCCTTTGTCGACTGATTGATTGATGTTTTTTAGAAGTCTCTTTTATCCTCAGGATGTACACTTCAAAATCTACAATAGAAAACAGAATCAAGTGCTACAATCAAGCTCAGGAGGAACAACAGAAACAGCAATTCAATTATACATTATAATTATATGTTCTCATTATATTGACAAATAAAGAATATTCGAAAAGCGTAAATCCTATAAAAGGGAACTCAATCTTTTCTTAACTTAAGAATTGAGAATTTGGAGAAGGAATAAAAAGCAAACATCACAATTTAAGTACATAAATTATGTAAAACCTCATTTCAATGAGAGGTAATTTTTATGTATTTTAAAACTTTGAATGTATTTCACATATTGTAGTATTTGCTGACTGTATTAGGTTTCCTATTGCTGCAATAACAAATCACCACAAACTTGGTATCTTTTAAAAATAACTCAAATATATTATCTTATGGTTCTGAAAGTCTGGCATGGGTCTCACTGGGCTGAAATCAAAGTATTGGCAGGTCTACCTGCTTCCCGGAAGCTCTAGAAGAAAATCCAGGCTCTAGAAGACTCCCACAGTCCTTGACTCAGCATCTTTCCTCCATCCTCAAAGCCAGCGGTGTTGCATTTCTTTGATCCTTCTGTAGAAATCACCCTTTGATCACAGTCCGGCAAAATTCTCTGCTTTTAAGACCCTTGTGATTATATCGGGCCCTCCTGAATAATCCAGGATAATTTCTCCATCTCAAGGTCCTGAATTTAATCGCAGCTGGAAAGTCCCATTTGCTCTGTAAGGTAACATGTTCACAGGTTCCAGGGATTAGGTCATGGACATCTTTTGGCTTTATTATTCTGCCTACCATACTGATTATGATGTGTGGTGCTATAATACAGAATAACACTAAGAATGTTTGCACAGAGATTTTCAAGTCGGATGGCATTTCATTCCTATTACCAATGCCTGTATATTTTAATAAAAAATAGGCCTGTTGAAAAGTGGTACACTATCATTTTATGATATGAAAGCAACAGAAATTAACCTTGGACAGCAACCACTTGAGGCATAACAGGTACCCACAGTTGCATTGCTGCATTAATTACCTGATGACGGACCATTGTGTTTCATGGAGATGGCATTTATGAATGTGGTTATTTAAATGTAAAGCAATAATCTGTCAAAGATTTAAAGCAGATAGCAAACATTAGTTCATGAAGATGAAGTAATAGGAAATAATTTGTGATGGAAGAAATTCCATCGAAGTCTGGAAATCTAAGTACATTAGATTCTTCTTCCTTTTCCATTTGCAGAGCAGCTTTTCATTATGAACTCATCTATAAGGCTAATGATTATCTCCTTAAATACTGTGTACTTCATTTTATGGTTTAAAAGAATTAGTATTATTAAAGCATCTTAAGTAGGAGAGTCTTTTGAATCCCATTGCATTTGGCTAGTGAAAGTAAATTGCATAATTATTACTTTTCTGGCTTCAAATGCTGGTTCTTATAGTCAAATTAACTTTCCCAGAATATTAAATAAAAGAGAGTCAGGAATCAGGATTATATGATATTATTAAAGAAAAGACTACTAAACAATGAAGGACATTTGATACCCATGTATGAAAATTTTCTGCCACTAATATTTTTTAATTTGATATTTTTATAAAATGGCTGATTTCTAATTAATTTCTAATTAAGTATAATGGATATTTTGTTATTTTCTTGGCCTATACTTCTCTTTCCTCCTTCCTAATAGAGCCCAAGTGGTTCATACTGTACAGGGTACTGCCTTTCCTCTGCCCCTTGACTCGAAGGATTGATCTGAGCAAATGAGTGTAATTTCCCTTCATCTGCTATAGGGATCAGCACAAACATGTCCACATAGACCAGTTTGTTATGGTGTTTTCCAGTGGGGACTTTAGTTCATGGTTTGGGAACTCTTCCTCTTGGATGGCATTGCCTGTGGATGCAGGTCTTGAAATCATAAGAAAAGAGTACCTGAAGATGAGGCTAGCTACACGAAAGGAGAGAGGTGTTGCTCAAAGAATTGCCGAGGCTTGGAGACAAGACCCTGACAAACAGAGCCTGAGCTTAATTACTGCTGGAATTTTCAAATCACATAAACTCCATATCCCTCATGTTCTCAAGACATTGTGTGCTGTGTATTCTGTTACTTGTGACCAATAGCATCTCAAATGATACTTCAAGCAGTATGTAAATACATTGTCCTTTCAACAAATAAAAATGCTCCTAAACTGACTATTACTCTTAATTCCAGGAAGTATATAAATAAAACTGTCAATAGTTTTAATATCACCTCAGTTGTTGCTAAGATTCAAAAACAGCATTGAAAATTATACTGGATTTATATATATGTGTATATATATACACACACACACAAATACACACGCACAAACACATACACACCTTCTTAATTTAAGTAAATCAATGGAATTGGATTAATCATTATCCTCGCTTCCTAACCAATCATTACTGCATAGCTCTCTTGTTTGTTCATGTACTTTGTTTCTATAATAATGAACATCCAAATCTACCCAAGAACTAAACATTACCAACACCTTACATCAACCCATGTGTTGTCTCCCTACCTCACCATGAAATAATGACTATCCTGACACATGTTGGTCATTCCTTCTTTTCGTAGTTAGTTTGAGTACATAGACTTGTGGGCCTAAAGGCATATGGTTTACCTTGTTTGGGAACTTCATCAAAGGGTATTGTACTTTATGTAGTCTTCTGGAATTTGCACTTTCAGTCATCATGCCAATTCATGTATGCATGTTGAGACAAGTAACTACTCACTAGTGTTCATTGTTGCTTAATATTCCACTGTGTGAATATACCACAATTTCTTAAGGTATTTTTCCATAATAGATGTTTTTGATTTTTTTTTTAGGATTTTACTATTACAAACTCTTTTCCTATGAATAGTCTTACATATGTATCCTGAAACAAATATAGAAAAACTTCTCTCCTAATATGCTGAAATAAAAAAATTGAATTAAAAAAACAATAAAAAAAAGAAATATAATTGTTGTCATAGGATAACTGACAGAGAATCAAGGTCAAGTTTTAGGGTAACGTGGTCTGTGATGAAGGACAAGTAGGAATGTCATTTCATGAATTGTGATTCTACTCAGACTTAGCAAATGATCCTACTCTAGCTTAAAGCAATTTGTTCAAGCAGGCCAATGTCTCTAGGGGAGTGGCTGGTAGCTGTCTCATGTCACTGGTAGCACTTGAGACTTGTGCCCATCAAAATGCCCACCTACAATAGGTAAGGAGCTCCTACCAGAATGTAAATCAATACACTGCTTTCTTCATCAAGAAAGAAAAAGCCACTTTTACATGCGAGGCTAAAAAAAAATGAGTTCTAAGGAATATCGTGGCTGAATTTGATGATTTGAGATCATTTGGAGATCTTCAGTAGAGTGAGAGAAACTGAAGTCACATTTTACCCATTAAAAGGAAAAGAGATATGTGAAAAGAAAGAAAATCTTTTGCTACAAGATTGCCAGCTGAACTAAACAATATATTGAATAAGCCACCTTTAAGCAATGGATACGAGGACCCCAAGTTCCCCAGACTGAGGTATCTGGAGTAGAGTATCCTGATTTTGATGTTTTCCAAGTTTGATTGTTTAACTCCTTCTATTTCTCTAAAAATTTCAACTATTTTTCCTTTGTTTGGTCAAGCAACCCAAATAATTTTAACTCATAGGATAGGTCTATGAAAATGGGATAATTGAGCCAAGAGTATGGATTTTGAAGCTGTGCTCCTAGAGATGATCACTCAGCCCATGGGCAGGCAAACATGGAAGAGAACACTGAGGAGGAGAGACTCACAATAGAAAGAAAAATCCTGAGGTCAGAATCAGTCCATTTATCGAGTTGGAATTGGAAGAGGCATAATCAGAGGGAACTGGGAATGGATATCAGAGAGTGTGGAAGAACCAGGATGATACATGTCAGAAAATCCTAGAGGGAAAAGTGTTTAACAGAGGAGATACTGCTTTGCAGGATCTGCTTCAGTTAGGATGGGCTATGCGTGGTCACGAACTCACAAATAAACTTTAGTGGCTCAGCACAATAGAAGTTTATTTCCTGTTACACAACAGTTCAAGATAGGTGGTCCTGGTTGCTGGGTGATTCAGGCACAAAGGCTGCTTCCATCTCGTGGTACCAGCACCCCTGACAAACATACAGTTATTGGATGAGAGAGAGAGAGAGAGATGGAAAACTACTTGATCTAAAAATGAATTAATGTCCTTCTGCTTATATTCCAATGGCAAGAACTAGCCACAGCCAACTGCAATTACAAGAGACAGGCAGCCTCTTCCTAGCAATAAATCTATACCATAGGAGAAGTGAATACATTTTGTTAGAAAGTCGCCTTCTCTTCCTCAATGTTTGCCACTTTCCAAACAAGGTTAAAAAATGAGGTCTAAGGAATATCGTGGCTGAATTTGGTGATTTGGAGCCATTTGGAGATCTTTAGTACAGTGAGAGAAACTGAAGCCACATTTTACTCATTAAAAGGAAAAGAGATATTTGAAAAGGTGAGTAGAAGGGGTAGACTTTTCTTCCACTAAGCTAGGCAGTGCAAGGGGGTTAGAGAAAAAAATAGTAGATTGAAGAGGTAGCGAGATAGAAGGAAAGTTTTATTTTCACAATTAAGCTGACGTGAGCATGTACATAATGAGAAAAAGGAAATATAAATGAGATCAAAGAAAAGAATGAGCTTGAGAACACAGGTGCAGAGTTTAGCAAGAGATAGGAAAAGGACCAGACTTCTGGAGAGATTCGGGATTAAAAACAAGGTCGAAGACACACATGGAGTGTCAGAGGAGGGAAACAGAGTTTATTGTCGTGCTGACCAGAAGAGCAGGAAGAAAGGCCATCTGCTCCAATTGAGGGGTAGGGGTATAAGGTCAGGGTTCAGGGGAGTATAAAAACCGTGGACCTGGGGGATATGTCAGGAGATAAATACTATGATAGCTAAGGAGAGGACAGCACAGAGCCGAGGTGGGAGATTTACAAGCATCCCAATCAAACAATAAATCCTTTGGAAATATTTTTCCTTTCCTTATAACTAATTTTTTATTCTCTTTTTTTTTTTTTTAAGAAAGAGATTTTTTTTTTTGAAAGTGTCAATTAGGCTAGGTATGATTTATAAAATCAAGCCAGTCAACAATTTGAATAGACTGGAAATAATAATTCCTTTTTTTTTATGTTTGATACTGTAGGTTGGCAAAGAAACACAGCAAAGTTGATAGGAAAGAAAAGGTCACATAAAATGACTGAAATCTACAAATTGAGGGTGTTATTTTTACTTATTATTTTATATTTCAAATAGCTTCTGAGTAATGATCCTTGTAAATGTTTGTTCACAAATAGAGGTATGAATTCTGTGTGGGAGTTAATACCATTTAAAAACTGCAATTACTCGAGATGCATTATTAGTGCAGAGGGTGGTAGTTATTTTTTCTTTCTAATGTAAGGATAAATACAAATAACATTCTTAGAGAAGAGTGAAGTCATTTTAACTCAGTTGAATGACAGTGTTTTCAAATTTATGACTTTTCTTAGCCTGCAGGTTGTTATTTTGCAAAGTGTATTTAAGAATAATGCTTTTTTTTTTTTTCCCATTCTTCCTAGCAAACACTGAGCATATCCATTACCATAGACTCCTACCAGTTTAAAGAGAATTCTGAAACTATAACTTTTTCTAGGCCAGGAAGAAGTCATCAATCTCCACCCAGCAGGCATTTTATAACTCACTAAAATGATCTCAGTATGAGCTAGATTTTAAAGGAAAAAATAATTCTGACACCCCACCTTCAGCTGTTAGTTGAAATATTTGTCCACCAGTTTGATATAAAAATAATTATATATACAAACACACATGCACATGTATGCACACAAACATACTCAAAAATATATGTTTGGACATTTTTATCCTTATTTTCTCAGTCATATCACTTAGAAAAAGTATGTGTTTATAAGAAAACTAAAAGGTATTTTTAATATAGAGGCATATTTTTTAATAACTCAAAACATTCACATGATATCATAGAGTTATTTCTTTAAAAAATTGAAGTGTACTAAGAAGCTTTTAATATTAATGCCCATTAAGTTATAAGATATTTTATATAAAATAAATAAATTTGCATTTGTACCTGAGAAAAGAAAATGTAAATGTGACTTAAAATTGGATTTGGTTCTCATTTGTTCTTACATTGTAATCTGTAATATTGTCCCTGAAGAAGAAACTTTATGGAAAACCTTTAAAAGTCCTCAAGTGTGTATGTGTATGTATACATACATATATACATATATATGTTACAATGGCTTAAATTCCCATAAGCAATAAATGATCCTCAAATACCACAATATAATGAAATTACCACAAGTTGGTTTATTACATTTTACTTCTTGTATATCTGATTTTCTAAAAGTTAGAGAAAAAAAATTACCAAATGTTTACAGACAGATGGTTTAAACTTAATCAGATTAAATATCAACATGGAAATCACTTCAAGGTCTGAAAATTCCAGGAATGCTTTAAAAATTCTCTAACAAGGCAACTTCATAAGACAAAGTCAGGCAGAGCACTCATGTTTCATCTGTCGGATTTATTCTGCAATTGACTTGTTAAGTGTCCCTCAAATAAGCTGTCTTGGTAAACGGTTGCCAAAGTACATTTCTAAAGTTAGTAGAAATGTATTGTTTGACAGTTGGGATTTGAAAAGTTTAGTTTCTTTTTCTTTAAAAACTAGCTATTCAGTACAAGATTGTCTAACTTTAAAAAGCAGAATAAGTTCCAGATTGGTAGCATCCATCTTTAACGTAAGCTTTTTGGAGGGTATGGAATATTCATAATTGGGATGGATGTTCATTTATTGTTATATAGAGCTAACTTATATATATTTTTGAAACCTATATAGAACTTCTTTCCATTTCCTCTTCTTAAAGTTACCATGGAAATTTATTTATGCAGAGAAGAAACTTAGCTTATCCCCATTTTAATAATGTCTTTATTGTATAGTTGAGGAGAGAGAGAGGCAGGTAAACATCCTATATGCTAAAGAAAGTTTGCAACCGATTAATCTCAGTACCCAGGTCTCTTGATTATCATTATTTAGGTTGATAAATTATTTAATTGATATACAATTATATATTATTTATTTGTAAATTATCTGTTTATAATAATTATAAATATAATAATTGTTATATATCATATTCATAAAGCTCCCAAACTAGATAAAACACTACCTTTTCTGATCTCCATTTAAAGCTCTTTCTTCATACCAATTGGTTTATAAGTTAGATTATGGTCATTTATGTACTTTTTATTCTCTGCATCCCTTCTATGCCCTACACATACATTAATTTATTTCAGACCCACCCATAAACATCAGAGTCAAGGATTGAAAGTCATCACTGTATAGACCTATAAGCAGATTTTGATAAGTGGCTTCTAATCAATATGTATTTTTTGTCCTCGCAAAGCAATAGCCTCGATGTAATTAACATCAACTTGGCCCTACATTTTTACAAAGATAATGACAATTTAGAACCAGTTTACTACTAGGTAATTTAACCCAGCTGAAAGAAAGTATACAGCTGACTCACTAGAATGATTCAAGTCCAAATTCTGCTTTTGCCTAAATTAACCAGATTGCTGTCTCCACCTTAGAAGCCCTATTTAGCTATACTGTGTAGAAACTGACTCAAAAACTTGGCTCAGGTTTTAAGAGAGTTGTGATCGCTTCTTAGGACCACTAGTACACTTTCTCCCCAGAGCTGGCTGCAGGTTTTATGGATGTTACAGTTGAATGGTAACTTCCCCATGGCATGAGCAGCATTTCTATTTGTGGTCCACTCCTTTTAGACACCACCCTTTGGAAGCCACCGGGCCACTATATGTTTATATGAGTCTACTTACCCTTCCAACACCATATTTTCATTATTATTTTAAATAAGAAATAGAACTTCTTTATATTGCTTTCTCCCTGAAGGTGAAGGAAGTGATTAAATAATTTATAATGTTTCAATAGTTTCCTCTTCCTTCTATCTCCCACCTTTTGAAAAGTGTAGGATTTCTGGGACTCTAATATACCAAACTCAGTGGGCTGTATTTGTGTTCCAGATCTCAGAACTAATCCACTCAGAGGGTTATATGTTGTTCTTCAATTTTAAAACTCAGGATACCAATCTGTCATATAATCAGTGGTGAACACCAAAAGGTAGTACATGAAAAAGACAGTTCTTGTCATGAGAAAATGTCACCTCTACCTATTTAAACTTCCAATACTAGATATTTTTTTCTTCCAAATATTTCAGAGTGACAAGCAATTTCTGGCTTGTGAAATGTGACTTTCAGCTTCAGTAACAGCTTCTTAAAAGTTGTTTTGATCACATAACTTCAAAATAAGAATCTCAAAGGAGAAAATTACAAAATAACACTTTTGCTATAATGCCCTATTTTTCTAGCCATAAATACCTGTTTAATTCAAACACACACACAAACAAGCAAAGTGAAAGACAATTCTTTTGGTCACATCAGTATGTTAAAGCAATTAAATCAATTAATAACAAAGCATTTAGTAAGCTCTGAGTGTCGTGACATGCAAATGTTTAAATTCTCCAAGGAGATTTAGACATCTGCATATAAGATGGTGACTTCCAGCATATGGCATTAAATATAAGCACTGTTCCTGTTATATATTGTGGTGCAACAAATGGCCTCAAAATGTACTGGCTTTAAAATACACTCATCATTTATTTTGGTCATGAATTTACAATTTGAGCAAGGTTTGTCAGCGAAGGCTGGTCTCTGCTCTACTCAGTGTCAGAGTACTCGGGTGTATAGTAGGGAATGTGCTTCCAAGATGGGTCGCTCACTGGCAAGACAGGGCTGACTGCTAAGTAGGGGTGTAGCAGGGGCTGAAATTTGGAGCCTTAGTTCCCTTCCACATGGGCTTCTCCACATTGCCTGGGCTTCCTCCCAATACGGTTGTTTGTATTCCAAGGGCAAATGTCCCAAATGAGAGAGAGAAGCTCTATCACCTTTTATGACCTGTCTTTGGAAATGAATGTGTGCATTGCTCACTCCCTGCTATTCACTAGAAGCAAGTCACTAAGGCCAACCCACACTCAGCCTATATTTAAGGTGAAGGAATTAGCCTCAATGTCTTGATGAAACGAGGGTGAAAGAATTTGTGGATGTATTTTAAAACCACCACAGTATGAAACAGTAATGCTAAAAATAATGCTAGATAAGTTCTGAAGAGCTAGAAAGATCAATTCTTCCTTGAATTGTAGTTTTTAAAATATTATTTATTGAATCCCTAGTATGTGCTTTACATTTATTTCCAGTAATCCTTATAAAAATTCTAAGTAGGTATTTTCTGCTTTATATAATAGATAAAGAAATTTACAGTCATAGTGGGAAGTGATTTGCCCAAAGTCACATAGGTAGTAAATGGTAGCACCAAGGGTTTAAAAATTAACCAGTTTTTGCTACCTATGCTAAAGTTCTAAGGAGGGGGTAAGATTTGACTTAGGAGTTAGCAGCTGGATATGATCTAAGAGACCAGAGAAAAATGGGGATATTTTGTCTTTGCAGAATAATGTGCTAAAGTAAGGAGGACAGCACCAGGTAATTTTTATAAGAATCATTTGGCTGGACCTCCTTAGTGTAGAGGTGGGCAGTCAATCAGATGAAACATTTTGCCATGTTCTTCTTTAGGAAATTGTGGTATACTACTCCCTTTTTTTTTAAAATCACTTTATTCAGGTAAAATTGACATACACAAAGTTGTATGTGCTTAATGTATACAACTTGAGTTTGGAAAGAAGTATACCTCCATGAAATCCTCACCACAATCTATGCCCTAAACATATCCATCACCTCCAATTTTTTTTCTTTCTCTTTCTTTCTTTATGATGATGATGATGATGATGATGATAAGGACACATTACATAAAATCTATCCTCTTAGCAAATTTTAAGTATATAATACAGCTTATGAATTATAGACACTATGCTATAGAGTAGATCTCTGGGACATACTCTTCTTGCATAACTGAAACTTTGTTCCCTTTGACTCTTGAGTTTTAGGAAGGGTTTTTATCTATCAATTCATCATGGATTCTGAAATATGTGATTTCATTCCTGTACTCAAAGCAACATTTTCTATTCATTTTTATTTAACAAACACTTATGTTGCATTTAGTATGAGCCAGGCATGATGCTAAATGCTTTACAAATATTTTTTTAAAGTTCAGTTTAGTTGCTATTGCTACAATATTTACGATTACTATAGTTCGACCATAAGGGCTCACTGTCAATGTGTTTTTTCTTTTTCTTTTGCTAGGATGAGAAGCAGGGTAACTAGAGTTAATCTGGGTCCATCTCTGAGACAATCGTAGTATAAAAGAAAGGACCCTTGACTTTGAAAATTGCCATTTTCTTGGGAAATTCACTAACTTCTCTGAGCTCTGATTTCTTCTGTCTGAAGTTTCTGAGAGAAATAAATAATCCATAGGACAATATACGAAAAAATATGCCATGCGGTAGAGTTATCAAAATACAGAGCAATACAATGTTAATTGAGAGTGAAGTGTGAGATGTGCCTCCAGGCCACAGAAAATAGCTTCTGACAAAGAACCCTCTCCTGGATAGGCTGAATGAAGCTGCTCCCAATTCACAGAACTCTCCATCAACAGCTCTTCCTGGCTTAGCTCTGTAGTTACATCTATGATTGGCTGAATTGATAACTGAATAATAAATATATATTAAAAATAATAAAATGAGGGCTCAAGATGATAGGGGTAATTGCAGTAGTCCTTCTTTATCCACAGTTTGGCTTTCCATGTTTTCAGTTATCTGTGGTCAACTACAGTCTGAAAATATTACACGCAATAAGATGTTTTGAGAAAGAGAGAAAGAGAGCAAATTCATAAACTTTTATTACAGTATATTGTTATAATTGTTCTATTTTATTAATTATTGTTGTTAACCTTTTAGTATGCCTAATTTAGAAATTAAAATTTATCATAGGTATGTATGTATAGGAAAAAAACATAGTCTATATGTGGTTCGGTGCTATCTGAATACTGTCAGTTTCAGGTATCCACTGGGGGTCTTGAGACATATGTCCTGAGGATAAGGGGAAACTGCTGTATACATCTTCACCTTAGGCTCTACCATTATTGGCTTAACCTTTACCATTAACCAATAACTTTAACCATTATTGTTGAACTTTCAAGTCCTCTGATTATTTTTTCTAATAAACATTATTTTTGTACACAAAATCCATTTTTCAATTCTCACTTTTACCTTATTCCTCACAAATCTATCCTATTTTACTCTAGTGAAGAAAAGATGGAAAAAAATCACTTTGCCCTTAATGTTATATGCACTTTTTACAACTATATATGGAACTTCAATTAAGATAAAATTATATATAGTATATAATGAGACATAATATATACAATTTACATACAAGTATTTAATTTAACATGCATTTTTGTATTTGACATGTATTTGACATGTAAATTTGTATTTGATTTAACATATATTTAATTTGCCCCTAGAATTCATTGCCTTCTCCATTACTTTTAATGTCCGACTGCAAATATTATAGAAAAAAAATGGAACATTAACTGAAGCAGGAAAAAAAGCTGAACATTATGCTAAATCTTAGTCTTCCAAGTATTTGAAAATATTTCTAGTACTACTTCACAGTTAAATATTTTATGAAAGAATTATTTTTCTGTCAATCATTCCATGATATACATATTTTTGTCTTTATAGATGCTTTTATGTTTCCATAAAAAGTCACACTTGCTTAAAAGAGAAAACAAGTGGTTTAATAATCATAAATCTAGCCATAACGCAGACTTTGTTCTTTATTTCTAAAAAGAACCTATGGCTGTAAATAAGGGGTTCTTTGTTCTAACAGTAATGTACATGATAATAGAAATTGCAATAATAGTGATAATAATTATAATAAGAAAATAATAGAAACCACCTATTGAGAATGAACCATCTATTTTTGCTGAGATATTTTTACAAAAATTATTTCATTTAATGCTCACAATGATATACAGGGTAAGTCATATTTTTTCTCATATATGAACACAAATACTTTGGCTCAGAGAGATTAAGTGACTTGCCGCAGAAGTGGAGTCAGAAATGAAATCAATGTTTTTCCCCATTGTCCCTGGGTGGTACTTATAAAGCAAGACCCTAAAATACAGATTACAAATTTGCTGGCCATCCTCTGATTACAGATTATTCTCGTCAAATTGAGCCCTTTTTCAGATTTCCAATTTTTCTTTTGCTAATTCTTTCCACTTTGGAATAATAGCTAACATTGTGAACGTGTTTCAAAGTTACAGAATACTTTCACATGAATGTTCTCTCTCTTCTCTTAACAGTTTTAGTCTTATTTCACAAATTAGACACTAGTTTATATTATGACAAGATCATGATCATAATGATCATATGTATAGAGATAAGTTACCTTCTCCCATGTGTACACACAGAAACAGCTCAATAGTTTTGGTGAGTAAATGAGTGGATGGCCTTTAAAAAGGCATGTGCCCTTGTTAATGAGTAATAGTAACTAACTACCAAACAAATGAAATTTTTGCCCCCTATCAAAATGATAAGGGCTCCAAAAAAGTTCAGAGGAAGAAGGAAGATGATCCACAGACCCCAGAACCCTGAAGAAGTTGGCTACTTAAAGCATCAAAATATTAAAAATTGTGTTCTGGGCCTCTCCCCATTACTGTCTATTCTAGGATCAGTCTTGAGCATACGTAGAGTCTTTATGCAGAAGATCCCAGATTGCAAAGGGTTTGCTATAATCAAACCTGAAATGGAAAATAATAATAACAATAAAGGAAATCAGTGCCATTTTCAACACATTGTCAGCTCTGTCGCAGCCATGGATATGGTGGCATTTGTAAAACTCAATCTGTTAACCAGTCAATCAATTAAAAATAAAAATTAAAAATTAAAGAAAAAGGAAAAGTGCAATGCACCACTTGAGGTTTCCAAGCAGAATGCTTTACTGGTACATGAACAGCCATTTTTATTCTCCTACAGACATACACTATTGAAACTCTCTTACCAGGCCCAACACTTTACAACCTTTCCCATTTATCCAAAACACAGATGTGCAGATGTTGTGGTGATCAGGTTTTAAAGAGGCATGTAGGAAGACACGCGATGGTTATTTTTACATTTATTTTTTATCACAGAACCTTGAGAACAAATGACTTTGAAAACTGACGTTTTCATAGAAATTTAGCATTTGCCATATTCTTCCCAACTATACCATATGCATTTATGAAATATCTATTAATATAACCATTGTAAAGCTGGAGGTCAATGAGAGAAGTAAGTAGGACCAATATTGCTTGAGAGGTCATAACATCCAGAAGAAACAAAGCTGATAATGCTATTCAGAAGTCCAGGGACGTAATTATAGCTCTGCAACACAATCTGGAATTATAACCATAGACTTACTATGCAATTGTAAACTTTCTTTGTTGTCTCCACCTGTAGCAATTGGAATGGCAGTTACTACTGCAGAGGATTGGAAGAGAGAAGAAACTACTCCAGGTGAATCGACTAGTCTGTGTTCTTGGAAAGAAAAGTGTTGATTGCATTTGAGATGTAACTCTGCATTTAATCTGAGTATAAATGAGCTCCGAGTGGCATATGGAACCTAGAATGGGTTCAAAATTAGGCCAGTGAAAAATGAAATTTTATTTTCATTGAACGCAGAGGCGTCATCTTCAATTTAAGTTTCAGTATCCTAATGCTGACATATAACTTGTGCATAGACAATTCCTCTTGGGGTGAAAGGTCAGGCAATTAATCCATTGCATCACCCATTCACCTATGTGTGCTAGCTGTTTGGAAGAACTTGAAAAAATGATGGAAAGTTCTTAATATTCTTTGACAGTACAACATTTATACTTAGACGCTGGCTATTCCAGAATGATGCTCCCCTGTTAGAATGGCCAGTCAATCTCGCTACATGATGGAAAACAGATGTAAGATTAGGATGCAAAGTAGTTTTCCAGATCCTCGCTCCCAGCATGCTGCACAGCCGAGCCCCAGAGTTAACCAGCCAAGTGCTGACACATGTCTTACAGCAAAACATCCCTCACAGCCACAGTTCAAAGGCCTCGCTACCCTCCAGGGCAATTAATACAGCATCACGTTCAATGGTGCTTGAACCAAATCCATCGAATCCTCAGGGGAGAAATAACGAAGCAATCTCGGAGCTCAGGCAAGAGCAGCAGGCAGTGGTGGCTAAAGTTTCAGTTCCCGAAAACGTAGCTTTCCCCGAAAGCACGTGTAGGGTTACAGGGAGCTGTGCTCAGATTGTGTAATCTACTTGTAGGACAGTTTTTGTGAGGCAACATAAAAACTGAAGCATAGTTATTCAAGAAGGAAGGAAAAAAGAACAAAAGGAAGGAATGAAGGGAGGGAGGGGAAAAGGAAGGAAAGGAAGAGAAAGAGAGAGAAAGAGAAAAGAAAACCTACTTACAGATGCTCACTTTGCCATAGTAGAGATTTTCAAGTTTGCCTTATTGGTGAAGAAATAACCAGAAAGTCAAAAACAGTATGACTTTTATAAAACTGAAAGTTCCTGTTGATGTGTTCCACCAGGAGAACTGAAAGAGCTTCTTTCTGAGATCTGAAGTAAGCTCTGTTTAATCCCACCCAGAGCAGATGAATTTGAGGACTATGCTTTTCTCAGTGTCACAAGCATTCCGTTCTTAAAGCTCATTGGATGTGAGTGGTAGAAAACAAACTGTGACAAGTAAATATTTTCACTTTTGATTGGACCTGAAAACAAACTCCAAGGACCAGCAACTTCTGAAGCTGACCTGAACCCTGGTTATATGGGAGTCAGGCACTTCCGGATGCCGCATTAGCTCTTTCAGGCCACTGTGGCATCATTTAGCATTTTGTAAAGAAGGAATAATTCAGTGGTCAGAAACAGTAATTCAATATTCGAGGTGTCTTATTTCCACAGAAGCTGAGAGAATCGATTTTGTTCAACTTTCAATTGTCCACATGTGGATTTTCCATATTGCACATTATCTGTGACCCTTGGGAGCCCTTCATTTCTATATCCATCAGCTGGGACAGTGGGACAGCACAACTGCCCCTTGGCATGTGCCTGGCCTATGCTGAACAGAGTATGTGTGTAGTCCTCTTGTCTTTTTTCTTTCTTAAAAATGGCTACAAGTAATATATATTATTTGTTGCTACAGAAAACACAGGTAAACAGAAAAAAAATTAAAATTTAGTCATTTAAGAATAATCATGTTAAATCTTGATAGATGTCATTCTATATTTTATTTTCTGTGTGTGTACATACAAAGGTGAATTTATGAGCAAAACCCCATATGCATCTGTATAAAGACAGATACTATGTTGGAGAGATGGAGAATGTGGACTCTGTAGACAGACTGCCTAGGTTTAAAGCTCACATCAGTCATTTACTGGCCATTCTATCTTTGACAAATCACTTAATATCTCTAGAATTAGTTTCTTCATTGATAAACTAGAGACAATATCAATGAGGTTGAAATGAGTTGCTGTGATAAAGGGCAAGGACATATGCCTCTCTTGTAGGAAGCACTATGTAAATATGAGCTCTTATTATTATCACCTTCCTTAGATTCCATTTTTCACTGAACAAGTATTATGAACATGTTTCTATGTCAATAAGTACACATTTATACCTGAATTTTGAATGCCTAAATAGAATTAAATGCATTATATGACTATCATAGTGTACTTTATCATGAATATATGTGGTCTAATTTTTTTCTACTATAGACCACATTATAATAAAAACCTTGTAAATACATCTTTGTACATTTATAACCCTTTTTATTAATATCTAGCAGTGGAATCAATAGATCAAATGGCATATACATTTTTAAGATTTTTGATTTGTATTGTCAAATTGCTCTCCAGGAAGTTTTCACCAATTTTATTGCTACCAGGAGTGTATGGGAGTATCCATTTCCCCACATCCTTACTGACATTAAATATTATCTTTTGAAAATCTTTATCAGATATAGAAGTCATTAAAGGTAATGAAACAAAAAATATTTGAGTTGGGAAGAAAATAATCCAAGATTAGAATATTTAGAATAGATTTGTTTCCTTGAAGACAATGCCAGCTGTATGTGTTATAGCTTAGCATGTCTTTGTATAGTTATACATGTGTTCATGTGTGTGTTTACCTATAGGTATGTATGTATGTTATAAATCTTCCTTTATTTAAAGGAGTCCATTAAGGTTATCTATCAAAGTTTGCAAAGATTTTTAGGATTATTTTTATTTCATGACAGGAACAAAATAATGCTGTGATATAAAGATGCATGTTCAGTGAATATACTACTACTCAAGAAGAAAGGGGTTATTTCACACAACTAATTTTATCCCCTCATTCTTTTCCAAAAACCCTTTACTTTCCACCTGGGTGCATATTATATGAACAATAAAAGAATGAGATATAGTGGGGAGGGTGGGAGGATCAATTAATAGACAATATTACACTGCAATAATAAGGGCATAGCACAACCAAATTTCATTTCTCTAACTAGCAGTGTTTTATTTTCTATGGGTCCCAGAGTTGGAATTAACTACTAGCTTCTTTTTCAAAAAGTTCATCCTTTTTGTATATATATTGTAGATGACAAGGTCTCAACTACAATATATCAACTTCCAGACCCTAGGATCCAGGACAGCAGGAACTGTGCATATTTTAGTCCTCATGGTATCTCCAGAAAGTAATATGTGAATGGACTGCTTCAGTGATATCTTCTTTCTCCATTTATAATTGTTTGGGAGTGCCTTCTCTATCCATTGGCTGCTCATCAAATCAGAATCCAATCTGCCTCACTGAAAAACTTGAATCATCATTCAGAACAGGCTCTCATTAGTTCATGAAATGGGGCATGAGTTTTAACAGCACCGCACAACCATCCTGCTGTGTGAGACTTCAAACGTCAGATTTCTGTTTTCTGTCCTGGCTTTTCCTTGATTCTTACTGGCCATGATAATCCCAGCATTTCTTCCACCATTCTTCATAGAAGCAGCATTGGGCTGCTATACCAAAAGACCTGGGCACTATCTCTTTGTTTTTGATTGTTCCCCACTGTCCTGGGGGTTAATTGAAAGATAACTCTGTAATTATTTCTGGGCTGTAGAGTGTCTGTATGTTTTCTCTACCACATCTAGTTTTCCTTTAACAATTTTTCCAGTCTAATGTCTCGCAACAATAGTTTAAAAATTTCAAGTCTTAGTCTAAGAAATCAGAGAGGTATGGAATCCCTTAAAATATCATTGTACCAGATTCTGAATAATCCTAAATTATGATACTTTTGTAACTTCTTGAAGGATACTTTGCACATCTGAAGTGAATATCAGAAAACATTAGGGAGAGTAGCACTACCTAGTTAAGCCTTTTCCTTAGTCTGAAGGTCAACTAGGCCTTAAGAGTATGAAGAATTTCAACCCTCAGAGAGGGTGTAGAAAGAGAATTTGAGATAGAGGAATCGGTACCAACTTTAATAATGTCGGGGCAGGGAACATGACGCATGTTCAGAAACGCTGAGCTGACCAGAGTGTAAGGAACATGAAGTTTATACAAGGAATAGCAGCGGGTAAGGTTGGATGTCCGTTGTAAGCTAAGGTTTGGGTTTTTCTTCTTAAATCCATAGGGGAGAGTCAAGGAAGTTTGTTGAGAAGGGAGTACGATGAGAAAAGCAGTATTTCTGAACTTCAAGTCTGTATCCTAAGTGTGGGGTATTTGATGGTGGGGTGTGTGTGTCTGTGTGTGTGTGTGTGTCTCTGTGTGTGTGTGTGTTGACAGGGAACTTAGGAGACCACCTGGATAGAAACCACCCAGTTGTGAAGTGTTGCCCAAAGGGGGTGAAAAGAGGGACTTGTGTGAGGGATTCTGAAATAGAAGCGTGTTCAGGACTGAGCATTGTGGGTGGGGCAGCTGTCAAAGCACAGTGTGCACTGAACACGTGGTTTTGGACTTACATGAAGCATTGCAGTCACAAGCCACAGGCTGCACTAAAACAGAACTGAATAAGTGCTGGTGGAGCAAGGGAAAACTAGTGAGTCCAAGAGATGGGCTACTCTACTTTGCAATGTCTTCTATGTTGAAGCACTTCGTTATTTATAGTCAATGATAGTATATGAGGAAGATTGGGAACTTCAAGAGAAATAGACCTTCCATACCTACATATTCAGTATTGGTCTTCTCTCTCCTTTTCTCCTGAAAGGTCTAAAGGTGAGTTAGTTTCTCTATCTGACCAGCATGATGGACCATTAGGGCACAGGGAGTCCAGGGCTGCAGCATACACAGGGGGATTGATCTTACAGGAAGAGTTTGGCTTGATCCTAGAAACAAAACCGTGCCTATTGAGCAACTTTCATTACATTTCGATCCCTAAACTTCCCATGTGATTCTTGCCTTTTGCCCAGGTACTAAGCTTTTTAGTGCAAACCTGCATAAAGTAAAAAAGTCAATAAAGACTGTTATGCATTAGTAAAAATGAAGAATCTAGGAGTAAGATTCCTATAAACACGAGCAGGTTTTTGAGGTTGCTATGGGCCTGAAGCCATCAACAGTGTTGTAATCAAGGGGGAAAGAAGGACCCCTAACAAACCCCATTGGGAAGCTCATTTTGTTAGGAATTAAAGATTCTGAGAAGTTGTGCTTTGTATATAGGTGACAATGTAGCTGGCATCCAAAAGCCCTTACACAGTTTGTGGAAAGGCTGTGTGAGTTTCTTAACTGTGGATTCCATGGGAAGTTAGTAAAAAATCTCTTTAAAAAAATGTTGTTCCATGTGTATCTATTTAAAATTTAAATTTGACAGTGCCTTTACTCCACTTCCCAACTGAGAACTTGGTGACATCTTAACTTCTTTGTCAGGGGGAGCACATGCCCCCGGGCTATGCTGTCAGCTGGAATCTATTGCTTTTGTCAGATGTTTTATTAGATTTTTCCAGGCTGCACAATGTTTAACAAAAATGTAATTCCAGAACCCAATTATGATAGTATTCAAGTTCTTATCTCAATTCTTTAGGCTACTTTCTTTCTTTCTTTCTTTTTTTTTTTTCTTTCTCAAAGGAGGTGATGGGCTACTTTCTTATGACAAATGGTGAAGTTTGGTTCTAAGAGATGGTTTTGTACACTTCTGCCCAATTAGTGATAAAATTACTCATCAGACACATTTGATAGATTTGTGGGTCCCTTATCCGATGTTGGTGCCACTGGGAGGTTTCTGTCTGTGCTGGTACCATAGCTTCTCTTCTGCATCTATCCTTGTGCCTGAAAGTCTGGGAGACTAAATATGTTTTAAGGGCAATCAACCACATCACCACCTTCATCACCTTTTCCTCTCCGAGAAAACCTTTTCAGATAACTCAGCATTTAATAATTCTTGATGATAATAACTTTTGAATGCCAACTGGGTGTCGATTTAATTTTCAGCTCTGCAATGGGGACTTTGTTATCCTCATTTTACCAAATTTTCAAGTTTTTAAAGTAATTACTATGAACGGATGGGAGGGTGTTCCCCTAGCCCACCATCTGGGATGGGGACTGTGTCTGTGCTCAGTCCTCAGTGGTTGCCAGTGCCCAGCCCAATGACTGGCCTATAGAAATGCAGAGTGGAAGGATGATCCAGGTGTAGGGGTATAAAACTTGAGCACATTCACCTAAAAGATTCACACATGCTAGCAAAGAGACAGATGCAATTCCATGATGCAGTTCCACTAGTCTTTAGCAAAATGATTGTAAAAGAAATGTGGATGAATTTAAGGCTTGTCTTTGATTCTGAAACATTTTAGAAATTATAATATTTCTGGATAGTAAGTCTTAACCATCAATGATTTTAATGCCTAAAATAAAAAGTTGGCATCTTTAGATAGGCTCACACAACTTAAAAAAAAAAAAAAAAAAAAGATTTCTTTGTCCTCCAAATTTGTCTGAATTACCCAGTGCAGCCTCCTGAGGAAGTTTTATTTCATTTATCTACAATAGTGAGCAATCCAGAATTGTTTCTACCTTACGCTTGACTTTGAGAATCCTAAGGAAATCCTGAGGAAGCACATTCTTCAATTAACTGTCCTTGAGAATCTACATCTTCCAATAGTCTCTCCGAGCTTCACTGCATCTGCACTCAGAGCACAAGAAGTGCAGCCTGTGCTGTGAAGAGGTTTCTGCATCCAGTCTAGGCAATGCCAACCTCTTAAGCCACACAGTGTAGAGCTCATTCTTACAATGATATGGTTAAAAATGAAGTAAATAAGTTCTTTAAAGATATAAAAGATTTCTTTTTGTTATAGTAATGGTAGTTGGGATTAGTGTGTATTTTTTCTAAGTAATTAACCCCCCAGAGTTTCTTTATTTAAAGATATCAGTCTTTAAATAAAAGAAATTACAATTGCTAGCAAACAGATGCAGTTATTTATATCTAATAGATGCTAATAATTAACATTCTAGATGTTCTTTATTTAAATATGTATGTATATACATATATTGTACAATATATACATATATAATATATATTTACTGGGAAGATTTCAAAATAAAATTTAGGAATAATATTAGAAATCAATTATGAACAATTCCTAAGATCTAGTTAGATAAGAAAAATCAGTTGTCAGTAGAGAACTTACATTAGGCTTTGGAATTGATAAAAAAGGTTATCAAACTATATTATTTCCATACTATAATATTATTATATTAATATATCCATTTTCATCAATGGGAGGAAGTTGCCTCAACCATCATTTTGATATGTAGGTACATTATAGTGCACATTTGGTATTGAAGTGTTCTGATCTAAGTTAGCCCTGTGATCCCATGGGTCCCCAAGAATGCAAATGCTGAAAAAGTAGACCTTATATTTCTAGAAGATTAAAAAAGATAGGAAAAAAAAGTCAAAAAGAATTTTCCGAGAGACATTGGTATATTTTTAAATAAACTATAGGTAATAAGAACATTTTAATGTTTGCTAAAGGAAAAAGAAATATAGGATAATATAATGGATATTCCACTTGTAATTCTTTGGAATATTTTATTTTTGTGGGTGCAAATGATTAGGTTGCAAAGTGAAGGAGGCTGGAGAAGGCATGGTGGTAGAAAAAATAAGCTAATTTTCATTCCTTCCTAAACCTCTGCAAAATTATGCTTTCAGTAATCTTTTGCTGTTTTATATGGCATAGTCTTATTAAATGTGAAATAATTCTGCACTCAAAATACTTTCAAGTGTGGCCACAGACTCTTCATTTGCGGACAGAACACATCATAAACACTTTTGTGTCCTGAAACTCTCCAAAGAAGAGAGACTTGGAATACCCTTATTTGGATAATGCCTGTGGTCACCTTGCCTGTCCCACCAATTGAACTTCCAGCCAGGGCTGTTCCACTTAAACCTCAGAATGCTTTTCCAATATTCCTTTCTTGGCTTTCCTGAGTTTTCTGTTGTTCTAATCACAGCATTCATGTCTTATTATTTGCCTCTTCTGTGTTTTTAAGAAGGTCATAGAATGGCATTCCTTAGGTAAAAAGTTTTTTCAAGGCTGCCCCAAATGTATTAATACTTTTTAAAAGGGCACCCAACAGACACATTTAAGTTATTTTTTTACTCTCTTATTTTATCTTCTTTTTCTCTTCTAAGTCTCTAATAATTTGAAATAAACTAAAGTGATAAAATCCCATCTCCAACACAACTATAATATTTCAAATGTACCATTTTGTATGTCTTTATGTTTTATGTATAATATGTAGAGGATGAATCTTTAAAAAAGAAGTTACAGTTATTAGAAAGTTACCATAATATTCTAGAGCAACCCTGGGCACTCATGTGATTTTTGTGGGTTGATTTAACCTGTGTTCAAACAATTTGGTGTCTGGACTGTTTAATTTTTTTCCAGAAGTGTTACAGGATATTGTGACCAAGAAATTGTTGGGTAGCATCACTGGTCTTTTTGAGTAAACCTGTTAGAATAAAATGCCAGATTTGATTATCAAAGTATTATTGAAGTCTAGATTGTCTGATAGCTATTGCTGGCAGTAGCTATCCTCCCTTCCGAGAGCTATTTTCTTTTTACTTATTCCAAGGATAAGAGGGATGAACGATGTACTTACATTTTTTTTTCTGATCATTCTGCCACACACAAAAAATCTGCACCCTGGTTCTCCGTGCCTTTAATACATAGGTTGATAGTTGATTTTAAGTTGTTTGGGAATTAATCATCCAGAGACTCATAAAAACTATAGCATCACTTGTCCTCTGGCAGTATAGGTTAGTTTATAGCTTAAAAGAAATGGAAAATTCTACTATGTGGATGTTACTATTTTATGACCAAGACATTCTCTTAGTTGTTTTTTTGTTTTTATATTGTTTTACATCTTTCATTGGCCTTCAGGGAAGAATTAGCATATTTGAATATCTGGAGATTTGTTTGAGGTTGTTGATGTCACGATGATTTGTAGTCCTATTAAAATAACATTTGCTGATGACATGATACAATGCATTGCATCATTTCATCTCAGCATGAAAATGCACTGATCTTTTCATCACAGCCACCCAGGTAATGTAGTAACCCACGACTCTAATGTGATCAGCCACACCACTCCCGCTAACATTTGCATAAGTGCTTCTGCGAGATGGACTGAATTTTTAATCCAAAGTCACGTCAAGGAAAAATAGCTGTTGCAGAATGATTTATCCCTTTATTGACTAAATGAAATTATTCAAATCCTGAAATCTGCTCTCTCTCCCTTAGCTTTAGAGTTTCAAGTGGATACACCCTCATTCTATGTACATATCTTAACATACGCACACACAGAGTAGAACTTTAAAAAGATAGTACGAAATGTTTTCTTATGCATTTAACTATTCTCTAGTACTTGTCACCCAAAATGGACAATTTGTTAGCATGAAATAATCAAGAAAATTCGATCACTTCTCTAGGCAAGATACCATGTGGGTTTGCACACACTCTATTTACACACAGAACCAGCACAATTGTAACTTTCCTTTTCTCCCTCAATTCATAGGAGGGAGAAGAAAATCAGTAAGCAATGAAGCAAAAAGCAACAAGGATTTCTTTGAGACATACATCACTGTAGGTAGTGTACTTGTCACCAAAGGAGACAAGACCGTACAGACAGGGGCTTATTTGAGAGGTCATGACACTCTCTGAAGTAGTGAGTGAATTTCATATTCTTGAACACCATGGCTATAGAAAAATATAGAAAAAAGGCATCGACGAAAACAAAATGAATAAAAAAATGCTCTCAAGTAAATTTTTCAAGTGTCAAATACATTTGAAGAAATTTATTCTGTCTCTCTTGCAGCGATGTATTACCTGTTCTAAACTAGGTGCTGATCTCAGGTGCTAAAACTTCAAAAAAATTCATGTGTTAAAATATCAAAAGGGCAGTTTTCTCCTGTGGTATTTTCTTTTATCCCATGTGAAAATAGGGGGCTGTGGACATTTTATAAAACAGCCTGTTTTCCTGGCTGATGTTACAGACTTGTGAGATTTGAATATTTTGGGCAAGGTCCAAGTTTCTGAATACACCAGCGTTTGCCCATCAATATTTGAAACCTGTCAGTTCCCGACATTAAGTCTGTGTGATGACAGACAGCAAACTGGTAGTGAGACTGTAAAAATAAGGTCCACCTGGTTCAGCAAAGCGCCGCATTCAGCTTCTGGCCCTGGGACTTGGGCCTAAAGATGAGCTGTGACAAATCAGATAGACCATATTGTACGGGGAAACAACCTTTTAAAAAAAAATTGCATGCCTCAAACCATTCTTTAAAAATGAACCCTCATTTCTTTGGAAAATGTGTCAACTTTCATTTGCAGTGTTCCCTTATACAGCATGTGAAGTTTTATCCCGTAAAAAGAGTTGTATGTCATAACCTCGGACTGCAGAGGTACAATGCAAAATTGTAATTTCTAGGATTAAATTTATATGGCATTGTTATTCCCTATTCTTATTCTAAGTTTTAATAATGGTACATAATGGAAAAGAGGACTTTTGAAATCATATGGCAATATGAATGCCAGTCAGGTCTTCTGCTATAGATCTCTCACATCTGTAAGTTTTATTAAGCTAGTCACAGCATATTCATAAATGCCCCTCTCTTTTGAATAAAGAAAAGGAAAAAGAATGCAAGACAAATAACACTGTGAAACTAATTATTAAACTGTTCTTATTGACTGAATTAATAGTCCAAAACATTGCACAGAATGAAAAGTTAATGAACAGAATGGTGAGAGTACCATGACATTTAAGTAGAGATGTCTTTCCTATGATTTATCATATAATTAAGGACAAATTTCTACCTTTCATCATTTTGGGAACTTAGAATTTCTTTTATGTTGTCGTTTCCGAATTGTATGGGCTAGATATTTTGTAAATATACAATCCTCATAGAAAGCATTTTTCTTTGCACTGTTCCATGGATCTTACAGCCTTTCAGTATTGAAAGAACTGACCTTAGTAATACTTAAAAACAATGGCCAGTTCAGTTTGGTATTTCAGACATTGGGGAAAAAAAAATCAGCAACTGAGTGAAAGTAGCTTTCCTTCCTCTCACCAAACATATGCTCCCAATCCTCAAACTAGAAATATGTCTCGTAAAACTTTACACTTGACAATCTGTTCTGGTTTGGTAAATGGTTGAGCGCTTCTATGCCAGTCTTCAGGGAGTCAGGCAGTCCTTGGATTATCACCACTTTTAAGTGTTAACCATACTAGCATTTATAAATTATCTTTAAATTTTAGCAATTCAAATATTCCTCAGATGAAGCACTTTTATTTTTGGTCACTATTCCCCATCTATCAAACAGATATTGATTTTTAGAAAAGTGCTTATTTCATTTCCACTAACCTGAATTCTTTTTACCTTACAATCATTACATAATTTTTACCATTACCTACAATAGTTCTGTTCTGTCAAAGAGAAATTGAGGAAATAATGTGAGTATGCTCATAATAAGAAATGCTATTTTCACGATGCTTTGTAGTTTACAAAACGTTTTTCATACAAATTATCCAATTTAATCCTCCTAACAGCATGTCGTGTCGAGGAATGTTACTGTCCTCATCTATACAGATGAGTGTAACAAACTCGTTCAAGGTAACCCAGCTGGGAAGAGGCTTATGCAAGTCTTCTGCTTTTTTCATACCTGTTACCATTTTAGTTAAGGTAAACACACTATTCTCATTTTAACAATCTAAGTAAAAATATAAATTTGGAATTATCCAGATGATTTCAAGTTCTCCACCAAAGTTGTATTTATGGGCACGCGAGATAAACCTTTGATATAATTACTGACTGTCACTTTCACCTTCCCTGGATCTTTTCCCTACACAAAAGTGTTGCAGATTAATGACATCTAAAAAATAGGAACTGGGAATGTGGAATCTTATTTGATTTTGGTATTTTATTTAAAAGGCAGAATTTGAATTTAAAAAGGTTGAATATGTTAGCAGGGCAATGGCCCAGGATTCACTCAGATAAAAGGGAACATTATCAAGATTCCTGGCTCCAGCCCAGAGGAGAAAGAGCCTTCTCTAGTGCAAATTGCCTCACACTTCAACACAGTGCCAACATTGTAAATGGGACATATTTCCTCTCTACCTAAAGCCAAAGTATCATATTTACTTTGTCTGAATGCAATAATTAAGCCATTAAGTAGAACGGTTCTAAATTGGACTGTGTTGGAAGGAAAGCATTAGGAAAGGCCAGGAGAGACCATTTTGTTTCTGAAACATCACAACCTGTTCAACAAAATCAACCACACCAGGCAGTCATATTCTGTCACTGGTGTAGGAGCTAATTTTGTCTGTAAATCTCATGCATAAGCAAGACCTAATCAACAGTTTTATCTAATCACTATTGTAGTCTCTGTTAGTAGACTTCCATGGTTTTTATAAATCAAGTTTTAGGCTTGTGGGCCTTAACTTGTGGTTAAGGAGGTCTGGGAACTTAGATAGGAAAACATTACATCTGCCTTTTCACTAACCTCTAACTGAAAGTTAGCATTTCCTTCAATTATTAATCAAAAAGAAAACACCGTACCAAAGCCTTTGACTTTGGCACCAAAAGCAAATCACAGTTATTTTCATATCACATTTTAGTTGCCGGAGATATCTCACAGTATTGTTTAAATTTATCACTTCCTTAGAAGTTAGATCTGCTGCTAGATTTTGTTATCTAATAAGTAGCACAATGCTACTATGCCACAGATTTATTTTTACATAATTTTAATGACTGTATTTAAAAATAATTGGATTTTTGTAGTCCTAGTCACATGTCATTTTATACACTTAAAAACACTATTGTAAGAAGGATTTCATAGACTTTATTAGGCTATGAAAGGGGTCCATGGTATAGAACAAAAAGTTTAATACCTTCAAGGATTCCACTGTTGAGATCAACATTTATGAATGGCTCAGTTTCAACAAGGGGTGTGTGTGTGTGTGCTATTTCCTAGATTCTGTGCTAGGCACTGTAGATACAAGTAGAAATTACAATATTATTACTAGCTTAAACGAAGCCTGGTGGGGGAATCTTATCACACACTCAGATAATTATGTGCCAACAAAAATGACCACGTGTCAACTATTTGTGCTAAGCATTTTATATTTATCATAATTTTTATCTTCACCTTATAGATGAGGAGACTGTGGTACCAATAAGTTAAGTAAATGGTTTGAGCAAGTAATTGGTAGAACTGGGATTTGTTCCCAGGAGGTGGGACTCCAAGGTCCCAGTGCTAAACCCCTGGGCTCGCCTGTTGCCCAGGGTGAAGAGCGCAGGCACATCCATTTGTACAAGCTCTCCAGGAGCAGAGAAGACGAGTGTCCAGCCCGAGAGTACTTGGAATGTTGGGGTTATGTTCTTTGGGTTATGATCTCTAGATAATGCTGGCAGGAAAGCAGCAGTCAGCCAGGTTAAGAAGAGATATCAGGGTACTCCAGAGGGAAAGATAGTGATATATGCAATGAGGAAGAAGGTTTCAATTGATGCAAAATATTGTTAAATACTATCAAATATGCAGCAGAAGCAGAGAATGGCAGTAGCTGGGACTGGATGGTAGATGGGTACAAATAATAGGCATGAGAGTCAGTGCAAAGCTCTCAACTTTTTTTCTTGATGGAATATATGTCTATTTTTATTCAGTGTATTCCTTGGGTGATCTTTGTGGTAGTGCAACTTTGCCGTACAAGTTCTAGCTAGTACGATATGCTTGTTTAGTGGCTGTGTTCATCAGTTTGGTTGATTGGTGGTATGGACTTGAAACCTCATAGGCTAAAGGTCATGCTCACTGGCACAATTCTTTTTTACCTACCTTATTCTATTTAATTTATCACAAAGAGATTTATAAACATCCTCTATCCTATTAACTTCTTGCTCTTTTTAAAACCATAGGGTTTAGTTTAGAGCAGTGGTTTGCAAACTTAAGAGGCTTGTTAAATCACAGATTACTGGATTGCTGGTCCTAACTCCAGAGTTTCAGATTCAGTAGGTCTGGGTGTGGCCAAAAATTTGCATTTCTAATGGGTTCCCAGCTGATTCTGGTGCCACTAGTCCACTGGTCTAGCTTGGGACCATGTTGATCATACAAAATTCTCCCTAAACCAGCTTCTGTTTACTTAACCTGTTGGACTTAAGCTGGATAATATAATGAGAAAAAATGAATTATAGAAGTAGGAAGATCTTTGGTCATATTCAAAATCCAGTATTTAGCAGCTGTGTGATCTTGGTAACTGCTGTACATCCCTTAGCCTCAGTTCCCTCATCTTTAAAATGTATTACAATTGCTACTCAATATATAGTAATATTCAATATTATTGGGTGCTATTATGGACTGAATATTTGTGCCCTTGCTCCAAATTCATATGTTGAAGCTCTAACCCCCAATGTGATGGTATTAGGAGGTGGGGCCTTTGATAGGTAATTAGATTGGGATAAGGTCATGGAGATGGAGTACCCATGATGGGATTCCTGTCCTTACAAGAAGAAGAAGAGCTCAGAGCTCTCTCTCTGCCATATGAGCATGCTTTGAGAAGGCGGCACTCTGCAAGCCAGACAGAGAGCCCCCATCAAGAACTCATCCATGCTGGCATCCTGATCATAGACTCCCAGCCCCCAGAACTGAAAGAAGTACATTTCTTTTGTTTTAGCCACTAAGTCTGTGGCATTTTGCTGTAGCAGCCTGGCTGAGTAAGACAGTTGCTGTGTTCCATACTCTGTGCTAAGTGGTTCATCTGCATCATCTTATTTCATTCTCATAACAAAGTCTCCCTATTTTATATGCTAACTCTGAGGCATGGTGAGGTTTAAGTGACATGGATATAAGCCGAAGGGCCAGTAGCTCAATGAACCTGGGCAATGTGTTTCCACAAGCTTTGCCTTAAATCTCTGCTGCCTGCTTCCTTGATGTCTGAGCTTTTGTCTGTGCCTAACCTCCCTCCAAACAAATGCTGTGGTCCTTTCAGGCTAACTATCGACCTTGTTACCTGCCCTCCTTCCATGCTCCTTTCTGATGACAGTCATGTCTTCTTTTTTAGCTTCCAATATGTTTCCACTCACTATCAATAATCACAGCGACAGGCCCTCTCCCTACAAGACTTCTAAGACAATGTAGTTCATAATGATTTAATTCTATTATAGCAATGGAACCCCTCGTAATGTTTTTTCTTCCCCATCTTTCTTATAGAACATTCTTTTTATGATCATATACACTCATATCACATTGCAATTATTTCTCATATTTCAGGTTTTTATTTCAACCTTATTTGAAAGCTTTCAGGGAAAGGCAGTCATCTTCTTTTGAATTTTTCAGTGCACCTAGCATGTGGCTAGACAAACGAGGGTACTTACACAGAAGGGCTCTCATAGTCCTTTGCCTTCACTCAGCGCTAGACCACATCTCCATCACTCAAGTCACCGTACAAAATTGTGCTGAAATCAGTTTAGAAAGTATGTCAACCATCTCCACCTGGCAATGCTCTCAGTTGATACTTTATTCAAGATGTCAACCTGATGCATAAAATGACCTTACATTGTTTCTACATAGAACTTCATATTTTGCTCAAGCTGGTAAACCTGTAATCAAAAATAAAACCTGATTAAAAACTTCTGGAATAGATTCTTGAGGAGATACTTATCAGATACTAGAGGGCTGGAGGCTGATTGGCTCTCCCAATCTGAATGGAGACTGCTTTTTCCAAGTGCTTGCCATATGTCATTGGTGCTGTATGGATGTTTTTCTGTATCACCCATTGTATCATTATAGTAATACAATGAGAAAGGTATTTTTTTAATTCTCATTTTGCAGATGAAGAAACTGAGTTTTAGACAGGTCGAATAACTAGCCTAAGGCTATATTAGAAGGTAGTGGTGGCATCCAAACTCAATCTGTCTCACTATGAAATACATCCAAACTTGACCATGATTCTATGTCATCCTTCCTTGCAAGGCTACACAACAATGCCAAAACAATTGCTCTTGTCAATGACAAAATTGTTCAAACAAGTTATCTTAGTCCCTCTTATGCTGCTACAACAGTATACATGAGGCTGGGTAATATATGTCTTACAGTTTTCAAGATTAAGAATCCCAAATTCAAGGGGCTGGTATCTTGCAAAGGCCTCCTTGCTATATCATGCCATGGCAGAAGACAGAAGGGCAAGAGAGCCCAGCACACAAGATGGGCCCAAATTCTCTTTTATAACAAACCCACTCCCACAATGACAACATTAATCCATTAATGAGGGCGGCACCCTCATGACCTGCTCACCTCTTAAAAGTCTTGCCTCTCAACACAGTTGCCCTGGGGATTAAGTTTCCAACACATGAACTTTGGGGGACACACTCAAACCATAGCACAGGGCACTCACATTATATAACAAATAAATAAATATATAAGTCTCCTTAAAACCATATTTTTCTTTTCACTTGTAAAATGGGGTCATGAATACAGTTTAAAGGATAAAAAATATAAAAGTTTAATAATTTAGTGGGAATATTTTGGGCTTATATTTCAATTGTGAAACTTGACCTAGTCTTAAAGATCCTTATAAATAGTTAGATGATGAGTTCACTTTGAGTTCAGAAATCCTCACATTCATTTTAAGTATTCATTTCATTGTTTTGGAAGGCCTCATTCAGTTCTTTTCTTTGTGTTATCTTGAAAATGTTTGTAAATACTGGAAAACCAGTCTTGTTACTTTTATCAAAAAACAAAAATTACCACTATAGGAGGAATGAATCCACAAGAGGAGAGACGCATTGCTCACAGCCACCTAATTAGTGCAGCTTGGAAACCATGTTATTTTAAGTTTACTACCTTTTCTTGTCACCTTTTCAAAATGTTGCTTGGTGAATATAATCCCCCCTCAGAGATCTATAAACCTATTGATTAGACATCTTAAATTGCACAAGAACACGTAAGACGGCCCAAACTGATTCGCACCAACAGACAATTGAGCCTTGACATTAGTCTTTGCAAAATTGTTAAATATGAAGGTAATTTCTTAGATTTGTATAACTTTAATGTAAATTAAATGTCCTATAACAGTCTGCTTCAAATACACTGAAACGTTTTCATGTAAGCCATGACAGTACATAGTTTAGGGTAAAATAGTTTTACCTGGGACCTCACTGGATAGAGGAATATGTAGAACCATTTGAATAACTTTAGCTAATACCATCTCTCCAATAATAAGGATTGCATAGCAAGGATGCCAGTTTTGAATTTTAGAGATGTTATAAAGGCTCTTCTGTATAAGCAAAAATACCCATAAGATTTGGTCATAGCAAATTCTTACATAGCACTTATTCTTGGCCAGGATAGTTTCTGATTCTTTTATTATATTAATAATGCTCATAATAACTTTCTCATATAGACACAAATATTACCTGAATTATACAGATGAGGAAACTGAGGCACAGAGTTTTTAAGTGGAAACTGCTTGAAGAGCAATGCAGGAGAGAGGTCACACAGCTAATAAGCACCAGGGAGCCAGGATTTGAGTCACACAGTTTGCTTCCAGAATACATATTTCCAATGGGCAAGCTTTATTCCTCCTCAACTTGGGTATCTGAGCATAGAAATGAGGCTGAGTTCTCCTCAGCCAAGTTTGAGAGAGCTGGAAGTTTGTGGAAGCTTAAATTGAAATATTGTATAGTAAAATTATTTGCCAACTTCTCTCAAATTAGGCTCTTCAGAACAGAGACGTCTCCTCTGGCACTTCATTTGTGAGTTAAAAAAAAATTGGCAATAATGGCGGCTACTGTAAAGCACTGCATAGAGACTTCCTCCCAGATCATGATGAGAACATACAATAAACCCAGGATAGATTACATTATAAAAATCTACATCAAAAGAGCTCCAATCAAAGCTAGCGATGTAACACTGAGGCATAGAGAACAGTAAAGGAAACACTGAGTATCATTGATCAAAAAGGAAGAGGGAGAGCTGGGAAGTAAAGAAAAGAGAAAAGTACCACGTGCGTGGCAACCACTGAGCATAAATAAAATATACTTAAATTACCGCAGGCAAACGGGAACCCCTGGAGTAACAGTAGGTATTTGAGCACCATGTTCTTTTCAAGGAAGTTTATAAAACAAACAATAAACAAAAAAAACCTAGTAAAGACATGAAAAAAGCTAGCTAAAGAGAAAGTAAAATCAGGATGCAGGAAAGCTAGCTGAAGAATCAGGTAGATTTCATTGTTGGCTACTGGCAGACCTAAAAGACTGCCAGCGTTTTTATAGGATAAGGATAAAGAGTTAATTAAAAGCCTACAGGGTGGCAGAATGGGGGAAGGAGAGCTTGCTTTGCCAAACAAACTAAAGGACAAGCTCCTTTGAAAGTACAAGCTGAGAAGACAGATGACTCCAGAAAGAACCCCACGCATTAGGGAGGTTTGGCTGAGATATCTGTAAGTCACCCATGGGTCCCCGGGTTGATTGGTCTGACCCGGCTGGTTAGGCAGCTTCAGGCACTGCCTTCCTAAGGCTGCATAAAGAAAGAACAACAGAAATGTGTTTTTCAAACAGGTTTTTATAAACTACAGGCCTCCTTTGCTAGAATTTACAAAGAGGTGTTCAAGAAATCACATGCAACCTCAAGTCAAATAAGGTTAATATCAAATAATGACAACAGATAATCATGCGAGTAAGAGTTCTTAATCTAGAGGCCCAAGAATAATGTGATTTTCAGGAGACCCCAACCCCCCTAAAAATAATGTGTATGAGTTTGTGTGTAGCAGAAGAGTCTATTAGTCTGCTAGGGCTGTCATAACAAAGTACCACAGACTGTGTGGTTTATACAACAGAAATGTATTGTCTCATAATTCGGGAGGCTGGAAGTTCAAGATCAAGGTGCCAGCAGGGTTGGTTTCCTCTGAGGCCTCTCTCCTTGGCTTGCTGTCCTGCTGTGTCCTTCCATGGCCTTTGCTCTGGTCACACATGTCCCTAGAGTCTCTTGTGTGTCCAAATTTCCTCCCCTTGTAAAGACACAGGCCAGATTGGATTAGGTCCATCTATATGACATCATTTAACCTTAATTATCACATCAAAGGCCCTATCTTCAAATGCAGTCACATTCTGAGGCACTGAGGGTTAGGATATCAACATATGAATTTTAGGGGACCATAGTTCAACCCATAGTGGAGAGGTTTCAGTTTTCATCTGAAAAAGATAAGTGATCAAGAAAAAGATTATGAACCACTGGTTTGGAGTCCAAGTATCTATTTTTTTCTAATGGTGTCATATTTCTTAAAAGCTTGCATCAAATGCATCAAATAGTATTTTGCAACATAAATATAGATAACTGGTATATAATGTTATACAATTATTAGAGAAGTTGAATTAGTATAGACAAGGAACACTGACCGCTTTTTCACGAATACCAGTTCTCTGACACGCTCTCCACGACACAGGCATCATTGTCCTTTCGTTGGATCATCACAAATACTTCAAATATATGGTCTAGGGCAGGAGTCAGCAGACTTGCTCTGGAAAACCACAGATAGTAAATATTTCAGAATTTCCAGGGGTAATGGTCTCTGTCCCAAGTACTCAACTCTGCCATTACAGTACAAAAGCAGCTTCGGACAGTACATAAACAAACGTGTGGGGCTGTCTTCCAACAAAACTTTATTTACGGACACTGATATGTTAAGTTCATGTAATTTCACACGGCACACTATATCTTTTTTAAAATTTGTCCTCAACCATTTAAAAATATAAAAAATATTATTATCTCATGGGATATACAGAAATGGGCTGTCGGCCAGGTTTGGCTCACAGGACATAGTTTGTTGACCCCTGTCTAGGAAAAAGAACCAGTCATGAGGAACTATGCCTGTGATTTTAGATCTATTTCTGTGATGAGAATCATCACAAGAAAAGTCTCATAGATTCTCTCCTCCATACTGTCATGCTCATTATTATAGAGTAGGATAGAATGTATTTGGCCAACTGTGCACAGATGCAGTTTTCCCCCTACCACTTGCAAGAACTCATCTTTTTTTTTCTTCATTTAGTACACAGTAATATGGCGGGATCTCCTGTTCTGATCTTCTGTATGCCAAATATTGATCTAGACACTAGAGGTAATGGAGTGAACAAAATAGAAAATCTACCTACCCTCATGGAACCTATATGTCTTTATCTCTCTTCATGAGTTGAAAGAGGAGGAGGTAATTAAAACTTGCTAAACACCTACCTGGTGCCAGCTGCTATACATGTGCATACCAGGGTTGCCAATCAGACGCAGACTGTGCACTGCCCAGGTCTCTGACGCTGATTCGAAGGAACCTCCCCAGAACTGTGCAATGGGTTGGCCCAGGAAGTGTTATCACTTTTTTATGAATAGAATAGTTTATCTTAAACTACACAGTTCTTTTTTTTTTTTTTTTTTTTTTTTTGAGACAGAGTCTCACTTTGTTGCCCAGGCTAGAGTGCTGTGGCATCAGCCTAGCTCACAGCAACCTCAAACTCCTGGGCTCAAGCAATCCTCCTGCCTCAGCCTCCCAAGTAGCTGGGACTACAGGCATGCACCACCATGCCCGGCTAATTTTTTCTATATATTTTTAGCTGTCCAGATCATTTCTTTCTATTTTTAGTAGAGACGAGGTCTCGCTCCTGCTCAGGCTGGTCTCGAACTCCTGAGCTCAAACAATCCGCCTGCCTCGGCCTCCCAGAGTGCTACGATTACAGGCGTGAGCCACCGCGCCCGGCCAAACTACGCGGTTCTTAAGAGGCAGGACAAGGTGAAGGGCTGTTTTCCTCCAAAGTCCATATCTCTTCCCTGATATAATTGTGTCTTCCAAGGTAATATTTGCCAATATTAAATAAAACAAACACTTTGGTACATCTTTCTTGCAGAATATATAAAAGGTTGAGGAAAAATGCAAATCCAGTTTTCTCAGAGCTTTTTCTGTTGCGAGTTCTCTTGTAGCACCACTGTGAGCCTTAACGGGGTGGGGGGATTTAATTAAATATAATCAAACTTTTAAAATATTATTATCATGTCTTCACTTAGCCTTGTTTCTTAGGTAAATTTCATGCCACATCTTTCTTAATTTTTTTTTTCTTTCTCAACTTGCTCCCTTTCTGCAGTCTCCAATATCAACTTTGAGAGTTTGTATGAGCCTTTCATGACTTTATTCTATGGTACAAGCCAGTGTATGAAAATGAAATCCTAAAATTTCCATCTAACAAACAGGCAAATAAGCAAGTTGATGCTCAAGCTAGAAGAAACTTTGATGTTGCTAACAAAAGAAGATATCCGACTCTCTCTGAACTTAGATCAGATCAGAAAACAACAAGATAAAACCAGGAAGAAGAATAGGGATCTTAAGTTTTAAAATTACCTAGAGTTACTAGCCTGCTCAAGTCACTTCCCACACTGGAACTCTTCTTTCTTAATTAGTAAAGTGACATTTCCTTCAACCTTCAATATTGCATGAGTCATCTACTTTTGTGAACCAAGCAGATGTAACCAGATGGAGAAATGTCCGTAAGGACCATAAAGTGACCTGACTTGAAATGGACTCATGTCTATCACCTGGGGTAATTTTTGGATCATATTTGAATTGAATTTTGAAAGAAAAATTCTGGTAAAATTAAAATATCTTTAAGGTTATTGGGAAAATTAAATAAACAAAGATATATACGTGCAGAATACAGAGCCTGGCTAAGGGAGGTATGTTTAGTGCGTGACTATGAATGGTGTTATTCTTAACAATAATTCTCAAGCTACGAGAGCTCTGGTGGACAGCCAGCTGCCAAAAGTGGTAGGTAATTCGCAGTGAGAACTGCAGCTGTCAAGTGTGTCCCAGATGTGCAGGGAAAGCTCATGGGTAGCCATGTCCACAGAAGGTTGCTTGGTAAGTGTGCAGTCGAGCTGGAGGTAATTAATGGTGTAAGGCCAAAACAGCTTGATGTGCTTGTTCCCAGAGTCAAGTCAAGCCTGCTGGACTGATCGGACCTGCATCTGAGCCCGATCCTATTTCTCTGAGCTCTACTAGTGTTTCTTCTTCTTTTTCTTTGATCTGCTTGGGGGAGGCTGAATAATGCCCCCCAACCCCTACCCTGAGATGTCCATGCCCTAATCCCAGAACCTGTGAATACCTTATATGACGTGGCAAAATGAATTTTACAGATGTGATTAAGTAAAGGATCTTCAGATGGGGAGATTATATTGGATCATTCAGGTGGATGAAATATACTCACAAGAGTCCCTATAAAGGGAAGCTGGAAGGTTCTTGGCAGAGAAGGCAGGGTGACCACAGGCAAAGGAAGAGAAGGAGATGTGAAGATAGCAGCAGAGGTTGGAGTGATCCTTTGGCTGGAAGGGGCCACAAGCCAAGGAATATGGGCAGCCTTCAGAAGTTGGGAAAGGCAACTGGAGCCTTGAGAAGGAACATATGACTACCGACTCATTTTAGACTTCTGACCTCCAGAACTATAAGATAAGACATTTTTGTTATGTGTAGTAATTTTTTTCAGCAACAATAGGAAACTAATATACCCTTTGGCTAAACATCTCATCTCTCACTTATACTTTCTTTCATTAGATACCTATACCTAATGTTAAAAACTATAATAAAATTATAAACAAAAGTTAAGTAAGATACTTATATGTAAACAAAATATAGGTATTACATATTATATAAATGTTTATATATTGATACTACTTATGAATGTGTAGATACCTATATCTAAGGTAAAACCAATAATTGCAGTATAAACAAGGGTTGCATGCCTAAGAATTATTTAATATATTTCTAGTGATTTTTCACATCTCTGTGATCAAAGTGGGCTAAGTATAATCTGATATTCTTTAAATTCAAATTCTTTAATGGAAGTTCACAGTGACCTTTATGTGCCACCTTTCAGTGCAAACACCTACTGGCTCGATAGGTTGATCTTCCTAATAGTGGTACTTTCGGCCCATCCCAAATGCAAAGGCTCCCCTGCTATTTTTAGTTGCTCTTAAATGAGAGCTTCACGTGAATCCCAAAGAGTTACAGACCTGGCCTTAGTGCTTTCTCTAGCTTAGCCTCCCATGTGGTCATCCCCTACCCACACTCCTTAGGAAACTCTCTCCTCTGCCAGGGTCCTGGGAATTCCAATGTTCCCGGATTCCCCCAAAGTCTCCCAAACTCTAGGTACTCAGATATCACAGGATGTGTGCAGGATTGAAAAAGTTTTTGCTCTTCAACACACCGGTGAAACCCCCCTGCAGAAGCTCACCTTATGCTCTCAGCTCCACATAAAATCCCTTTGAATAATGCTGTCAACATTGGCCTCTACTATTCTCTTGTGTAGCTGGTCAGAATGGTTCAGTCAGACACAATGAGAGATGGTGTCTGAACCTCTTCACCCCTCTCCTAATGTCCCAATCACCAGATCCTTCTCTCTCATTTCCAAGTTATAGAGCAAAATCTCGGGCATATGCATGGATTAAGAGATCTATTCCTATGAGGAGGAAATATTTTTCTAGAATGGATGTAGGAAGAGAGAAAAAAAATTGTTATACGTGAATAGTTAATAGTGATCTACACCTGCATCCTCATTGTTTTACTCAAGGAATCTGGTTTGATAGTGTATTGTTGTTGTAGCTTCTATTGTTCTCTGCCCTTATACCCTCACTCCTGTTGATACCTGACCCT
>CM052439.1:12821407-12925359 GCA_028533085.1 Varecia variegata
GAATCTGACTCACGGACTCTGCATTTCTCATAGGGACTGTGATGCACGTGCAGATGATGTTGGGCTTATAGACAGTGGTAACCTTGGACCACTGTTGTAACTCAATGATTGCTCTAGAAGTTTTGATAAAGTGACACTCACATTGAGATCATACTCAGTAGCCAGAGAAAAATCTTATTGCCATCATTAGAAAATGGTTTGAATTTTCTTTTTCTCCTGTGGGGTATTCATGTCTTTGGTTCCTTTTGCTCTGGACTGACATATGAAGCCATATCTTCATTATCATAGTAAGCATGTTTTAGTAATGTATATCTTATCAGAAATCTGAAAATCCTCCTTCCCTAGCAATAAAACATTTTAAACATCTGCACTTTATGTCATGGAAGTTCTTTCTTTGCTGAGATATGTAGTAAAGTAGAAAAGTATAGAAAAAGAGATAAGAGGGAAATGTTTTCTTTTATAACTTTTAAAACACATTTGAACTTTTTATATTGTGCAATATATTCTTTATTCAATAAATAGTATTAACAGCTCATCAAACAAAAATAAAAACAATATATTTACATATAAAAGATCATGCATGATCATTTTTGGCTTTCAAAAGCAGACTGAGAATGTGGTGATACCCACATGTG
This sequence comes from Varecia variegata, assembly GCA_028533085.1. Classification (NCBI taxonomy): domain Eukaryota; kingdom Metazoa; phylum Chordata; class Mammalia; order Primates; family Lemuridae; genus Varecia; species Varecia variegata. The sequence continues at coordinate 12,822,043 of CM052439.1, forward strand.
GTCACTAACTTGAACAGTTGGAGTAGATTTGTAGGTTGTTTATAGTCAAGGTTGAGCTCCTGTACAAAATCTAGAGTATTTAGGGAGTTTTAAAAGTTAGCAAATAATTTTCCTGTTATACTAGATAAAAAATACAGATTGCTACAACTTCCAAGAAGATTAAGAAAACTTAAAAACAAATTTAAATCCTTTTACTAACTAAAATTGGTTCTTTTTTCTAAAAACTTTCATGTATTATAAATGCATATTACTTTCATAATAATTACAAAACCCAAAACCCTTCACATTGGATAATAGTGAGTCAGGGAGTATGAATTCGGAATGAAGATTCCATTTAGGTGGTGCACATTGACATTAAAGGAAATATAATGATTTTTAGGAGGATTTTATAATGTGGCCAGCTAACCTCACCAAGACCACCAGACATAATCAAGATTTTAAAAGTTGATTGACAGTTATGAATTAGTGTAAGCCATGGCAAAAATATGAGAAGCACATCTATGCATACGGTTAAAGACGAATGAACTAATTTTTCTTGGATTATAGTCCTGTGAACCTGCAGCTTTTGCAATGAATAAAAGAATCTTCTATGTAAGCCTTGAGACATTTCTCTGTATTTTATCCTTGACTTTTCATTATTTTTTTTTCAGGTTAGCAGATTTAATTAAATATTCCCTAAAACACTAGTTGTTAAAAAATGTACGAACCTAAGATCCTGAAATCTCCCAATTTAGCGTTGATTAAAATTGATGAGTTTGGAGTTTTCTGTTAAATCAAAAGCTTCTGGCTTTCAGCAACTCTTTATTTTTGAAGAAACAGCTTTTTCTTTGTGTTACAAAAAGGCTTAGGAAAGCTTCTTAAGAAAAAAAAAAAAAAAAGGACTTATAGGCTGCTGAGTCTTAAAATAGTCTTTACGAACAGCAGCAGAACTAGCAACGTGTTCAAACGCCCTGGGCCCCACACCAGAGGAATCTGGAGACTTCCCCAGCTTGTCACTTGCCCTTTGCTTGGGTTACATCCTCCAAATCAGTACCAATCTTGTGTTGTACTTCTTTTTATTATGAGCAGAGGACATTTCTTTTGTTTCTTTTCTTTTTATCCCATTTATTCTTTAAACAGTCCACATGATTGCTCTGTAAACATTTTATACACAATAGATGGCATTGATTGAATAAAAGTACAGAAACTTTGAGTGAACACTGAAATGTATTTCCCATGACCATGGTTCTCTAACTGCAAGGAACTTGGTATGTACTGAGTGCCCCCATGTGCCAAGTATCCTACTGTGTACTGGAAGCTCATCCAGAAGAGACTTTGGCCCTGCCTTAAGTAATCCTCATGTAAAGTGAAGGAAGACTATGAAGATTCTTAAAATGTGGATTGGATGCAAAATGTTTAAAGGAGTAACTCTGACAGCAGTGATAATAAAAATGTGAAAATGAACATAAATATTTATCTCAGTATTAGCTAAAGTCATGATCAGTGCGGGATATACTAAGATTCTATGACAAGCTAGAAAACAAATGCTGATGGCAAATTCCAATATTTGGCCTGAAAATGTTATAATGATAAGGAATTCTCAGATAAGGATAATTTAAGGATTATGTGCATGTTGAGTATCCCTTTTGACGTTTGTTAATTTTACAATTTTTTTCGTTTCTGTGGGGGATGGTTGAGGAATAAAGACTGCTTCTTTGCTGTGCATTGGTAGAGTACTTTCCATAATAAATTGACCCCCAAAGTATTATGACTCAACACAAGTGATAAACAATAGAATTTTATCTCTTGCCCACCTAACAAGGCAGATACATGGGTTGGTGAGAATTATTCTTAGCCTCCATGAAGTCAGGTTTAGAGACGTGCAGCCATCTTCAACATGTAGCTTCTAACACTACCGTGAGGTTGTCTCCATTCTTTCAACCAGAAGAAGGTAAACAGGGACAGGGCTAGTGGGAGGTTTCAATGGACCGTATCTGAAAGTGATATACTTCATTTCTGCTCAATTTCCACTGGCTAGAGTTTAGTCAATAGCAATACCTAAGTCAATGAAGACGGGGAAATGTAGTCTAGCAGTGTACCTAGGGTAAAGAATATCCAAAAGCCTCTGCCGTAAACAATGGGATAGGAAGAGTAATCGCCCCAGTTAGTTGGCATAATGATCTGCCATATTAGTTCAGTTTACACAAATTATCAAACTACTCAGAGTAAAATAATTGACTGTGATGGATGGTCCCAGCTTTATATATTAATATTAACACATTGACACATAAAAAAAAAACAAATTTTTCCTTGAGGTCACAGTGTGTTATTACAAAAATGGAATAAAAACTTACAGTGTAATTTAAAGGTAAACATAAATAGAAAAATGAAACCTATTGACTTCTATTCATTTAATCCACATTTTTTAGAATTGAATTATAAATATTAATTGTAACAATAAAAAACATCAACAAGTAAGATTTTATGTATGCTTCATGTGGCCCTGGGGTCAAAACCAGAGTGAGTTAAATACAACTCTCATGGAAGTCATTGTGTTAATTGGAAATCTCATTTTAATTTAATTGTGCATAAGTTCTTTATTTTTCCCCCCTTCCTGGATGAGCCACCTGCTAGAACATTTGTCTTTCCAACTGAAGTGAGGCACTTGCTAATAGAAAAAATGTTGTATTGCTTTCTCGTTATTTTTTTGTTTGTTTGCTTTATTTCTGTGAAAAATTCCATATTTATTGATAAAACCTTTCTGGCAATGAATGTGGTAGATGTGATGTGACTTTAAATAATTCACACTGATAAATTATCCCTACTATTCTCATGAAAATGTTGGGGATGGAATGGGTCTGGAACTGGTGGCAAGGGGAAGGAACATGAAGTTCACATTTTGCAGGCATTCATTTGCCCATTCATTCTGCAAACATTTACTGAGTTCCTTCTATGTGCCAGGCTAATGCAATGGGCACTTTCTAATCAATGGGCATTGACTAAGTGTCAGACTCCATGCTGGGTGGCACACATCTGTTTCTTCTTATAATCCTCCTCAAATCCTTCTGAGGCTGAAGTTAAAGCCTCTGAAAAATCGAAAGGCCACTGAGATTAAGTCACTTATCCAAGGTCACGTGTTAGTCAAACACAGTATTAAAACTAGGGTTAGGAACCAAATCTGCATGACTCTAAAATTCTCCTCTTTCCATTATGCTGTCCTGACTACTTAGGTAATTATATATTTGCCTGATCATTAGCAGAACCAGGGTGTAAGTCCTGGATATATATTTGCACATAAAATGAAGTAATAGGGCAGGAAGGAGTTAAGGGATTTCAGGCACTACTGGTTTATATTTTCCCCCCACTAGGATTGCAGCAGTGTGAATATAAGCCATGGCTCTGAATATTAAGCACAGATGTTTTGTCCTACTCCCATCAATGTGGGAAAAGTTTCTGAAAGAGGAATTGAGAAAGGCCATAGAGAAAATAATCTGTGGTTTTCTAGGGAAGTTATATTACTGTGATGCTTTCCACAGGAACTATCTCTGACAGCCACAAACCATGGAGGCCAAATAATAAGCCTCTCACAGAATGCCAAGAACGTTCTGAGAGATGCTGGAGCATTAGTGGCAACCATGGAATTCTGAGGGCCACAAGTGGCCAGTTCTTGGCCTGAGGTCAAGTTGAATGGTCCCGGCTACAGGTCCTGACCAAACAAGCTGTAGACATGGGCTGTCAATAGGCCTTTCCAAGCCTGACAACCTAGCTTGGGAGAACTATATGACTCTGTGACTGCAGGACTGGGACAGGTCTCTTAGAACAGTCGTGATTACCATTAATAAATTTATAGCCCATTAATCAATGAGTCTGGGTCATTAGACATTATGTGTTCAATTATAAGCATTCTATTATTATAGTTACCATCTATAGTAAGCATTAAATGTTGATTCACTTAATACAAATTAATTAATTGATCACCTACTATATGCCTAGGCTGGGGATAAAGTACTCAACATTTCAACTAAATGCCCACCCTTACCACACTTACCGTCTTATAGGGGAGACAAACAGGCATATAAATACATATTAAATAACATTTCAGATAATAGTGAGAGAGAAAGTATTTAGAGGTAAAGAGACAATTTACTCTCAATGGATTCAGAGTAAGGGACAAGAACTAGTTCTGGAGGGGAAGGCTACTTAAATAGATCAGGGAGGATGTTGGAGGGGATATTTGAGCAGGGACATGAGTCGATGGGGGAGTTTGTAGGGAAAAAAGTGTTTGAGGTGAAGGAAACAGCAATATAAGTGATGCTGAGCCAGACAAAGGGAGAATAACAGAAAAAAAAATCTGAGAGGTGGCCAGGGGCCTCAGAGGCCATGGCAAAGTCTTTGAATTTTATTCTAAGTGTGAAGGGAAGCCATTGGATTTTTACCAAAATGAATCTGATTTACATTTCTAAGTGATGACTATTTCCGCTATTTGGTAAGTAAATTCACACCAGAGTAAAAACGAAAGTAGAGAACCCATTTAGAAGGCCCTCAAATTCTTCCATCTGAGACATCAGGTTGGCTTAGCTCTGGATGGCAATACTAAATGAAGGAAACCTTGGGTCAGAAATAGAATGTTTTAGTTATAGTTTATATCAAAGGTACGACATACAAGTCCCTTGTCCTCAGAGAGCTTACATTCTAGTGGGGAAGGCAAGAAATACACAGCTGAACTAATCATACAAAAGCTGGGAATCATATCCAGCAGTGGCAAGTGGAATGCAGAGGACTGAAACAGAATATGGAAAGCCACTGTGTGGCTGGGGAGAAACTCTTCATTTCTTCTTTTTCTACTAACTTTTAATTTTCATAACTTTTCAGGCTTAACAGAAAAGTTTCTAGACTAGAACTACTCACCCAGACTTCCCAGCGTGAAATTTTGCCATATTTGCTTTCTCCTTCCCTCTGTTTCTCTCTCTCTTTCCCCTCTCTGCCCTCCTCCCCCAGCCATAAACAAATATGTGTTTGTTTTCTTTTTCCTGAACCATTTTAGAGTAAACTGCAGACATGATGCCCCTTTTCCTCTAAATACTTAAATTTGCATTTTCTAGAAGAAAGGACATTCTCTCACATAGCAACCCCACAATTACCAAAATCGGGATACCAGCACTGATGCAATATTGTTACCTAATCTACAGACCTTATTCAACTGTGACTACTTTTCCAAATAATGCCTTTTTCAGCAAAAGAAAACCCTGGAAGATGTGTCGTGTCTCTTCAGTCTCCTTTAATTCAGAAGAGTTCCTTGTCTTTCCTGTGTTTCGAGACAGTGATATTTTTGAAGAGTACAAGCCACTCCTTTTATGGAATGTCTTTGTTTTCTCATGCGCACACTGAGATGCTGCCCTTTTGGCAGGAACACCGTGGAAGCAATTTGGGGCATCCTGTCAGGAGGCACATGATGCCTATTTGTCCCATTAATAGTGATGTTAATTTTGATCACTTGATTAAGGTAGTGTCTGCCATGTTTCTCTGCTGTAAAATTACTATTTTTCCCTTGTAGTTAAGTAAATATCTTATGAGGATATGTTTTGTAAATATCCTGTTACTTCTCAAACTTTCACCCACCAGTTCTACAATCATAGTTCCTATGATCCTTCCCTGAATCAAGTATTATTATGGTAGTTTCCAAATGTTAATTTTTATCCCATCATTCCTTCTACAGTTAAGAGTTGGCTTTCCCTTTTTGATTATTGATTTATCATCATGAACTCTTGGATTTTTATTTTATTCAGTGGCTTGCAATTGTTTACTATTATTGTTTATTTTGATGATCTGAATGTCACAGATTTGGCCAGTGGGTGTTCCTTCGTGCTGGCTCCTGTGTCCTTTGGGCATGTCCCTATTATTGACTGAGTAATTCCTTACTTTCTGGCACCACAAGCTTTTCTAGGCTCATCTTTTACACTTCCTGCCCCAGCCCTACAGGGAGAGCATCTTTTAGATTTACTCAGCTAAGCTTCTAATGGCAAGAAGTAGGCAGCTATGCAGAGAGCAGGGGTTGAGGGAGGGAAGAGAACAAGCAGTGAGCCAAATGCAGGGATGTCTGGCCAAGTTTAAGGATCAGCAAGAAAGCCAGTGAGGCTCGAGTGAGTGTGATTCCAAAGAGAGAATGATGTTAGATGAGGTCAGAAGGACGAAGAGGTTTGCAGCAGTATTGTTACAAGCAAATGATTTTGTGTATATATATAATATCGTACATTTCAGTCATTGTTACAGAAGCTTTGAGTTCCACCGGGACTGGTAGAAAAAAGAAGACCAAAAGGTAAGAGACAGGCAGGCAATGGAAAAAAATAGTATTACAAAGGAGAGACAAAAAGAGGTCCAGTCCTGGATCTCAGGACCGGTAGTCCCACTAGTGGTTGAGAGAAAAGCATTTCAGCACTAATTCTTTAGTGGACTCAAAGCAAAGAGCAACAGATTGTAGACGAGCTGTTGTTCTACTGACCATCGAGAGGGAAGTGTTTGTGATGTAGCAATGTTAGAGTGCAGGGATGTGGGGGAGACAGAAAAAGATCATCAGGGGATCATGGCAGCACTGGAGGGAGGTGGAAGGTAATAAAGACTGTCTCAGACTGCAGAAGCTGTGTTTAGGAAATATGGAGGAAATGTCCAGGGGCTGCTACAAGCAGCAGTCTTCTAGGAGCATTAATGAGAGAGATTAGTCTTAGTCTACTAAGAATAGCTGTGAGCCTCAAAGAGTGTACAGTTTAGGAAAGAAAAAGCACAATGCAGCCTGAGTCCTATTCCCTAATAGATCATGGAATGGAGAGCTTAGCACTTCCTAGTGCAGCCGTATCAGTGATTAGATGATAGCACCTCCACTTCTAATACAGGTCTTTTAGAAACCTGTATAAAGCCTGGCCGTAGTGTTTGGAGTCTACTCAAAATTTCCTTGTTTTCTGTCTTAGTGCATTTGTATTGCTATAAAGGAATACCTGAGGCTGGGGAATTTATAAAGAAAGAGATTTATTTGGGTCATGGTTCTGCAAGCTGTACAAGAAACATGGCAATAGTATCTGCTTCTGGTGAGAGCACAAGCTGCTCCCACTTGGGCAGAAGGCACACGGAGGCTGGCGTGTGCAGAGGTCACGTGGCATGACAGGCAGCAAGAGAAATTAGGGACATGCCAGGCTCTTCTTAACAACCAGCTCTCACAGGAACTAAGAAAGTAAGGGCATTAATCCATTCATGAGGGACCCACCCCGAGGACCCAAATACGTCCAATTAAACCCCACCTCAAACATCGGGCATCAAATTCAACACGAGATTTGGAGGGGTCAAACAAACCAAACTATAACAGTTTCCAAGACCCCACATTAAAAGAACTCTGTTCCAACCTTGTTGATGTAGAATCACTGAAACAGTTGGAGCAGCAGAATGAAGCCAATGAAGATCATCCTGTACTCTCTAAACTGGTCCTAAGCAAATGTAGAAACACATGCATCCAGCCCGGCCCGATTTACCAAGGTCTCCTGTCCTTGCTGCTTGGTCAATTGTCTGCTATCCACTTGTCTGCTACCTCTTTCTTCCTGTCGTCCAAAGCTAGTCTCTCCTATTCTGTTGGCTTTCCCTTTTCTTTATTGATTTATTTATATCAGAGCAGACTCTTGGATTCTTACTTTATACAATGGCTTTACCATTATAAGTAAAATTGCTAGGCATTGCACATGCTTGTATTGTTATTTTTATTATTCCATATTACAATTTGTCTAACACGAATAATTTTTTGCTCTCTTATTTAACTTCGAACTCCTTGAGGGCTGCAGGCACAGTACCTGGCACAAAAGAGATGTCCAATAAATGTTTGTTGAGTAAAGGGATAAACAAACTTCCAGGGCTGCAGAGACACAGGTATCAGCTAAACAACCAGCACCAGAGATGGTACGGTAGTAGATTTCACTGCCCTTAGTGTTGGTTGAGAAATGTGTGTGTGTGTTGTACATCCTCTGATCAACTCTTATTACAAAAATCCTAGGTCCTAAAAATATTTAATAAATGTTCTCTGTAATGAACAAATGTTTAAATTGTGCTCTGTGTCCTGCTTGGTTTCCCAGGGATGATTTAAAACAAGTTCTCATGATCTGGGGTTTTCTTCTTTGCTTTTTAATTGAATATTGAACTATATGGTTCTCTACAGAATCTGAAGGTGCCTAAGGACACAAGCAAATGATCCTAGACATTATAATCTCAAGCAAATGATCCTTTCCTCTCACTGTGAGGGCCTCAAGTTTTCCATGTATAAATTACACATACTGGAGTTCATGCTCTCTGGCCCCTCCATCTGAACAGTGCAGAGTTCTACGGCCCTCACTCGAAGTGTAGTCATTGCCCCTTAAATACTCTGAGTCTTCCTCCCAGCTGTGGCTTTATTCCGGGGCCCATTCAAGATAAAACAGAGATTCTGGAGAGAAATTTAGAAATCACGTTGTTATTGATTGAAATTAAAGTGTAACAGTGGGATCCAAGTTAAGCATCTTTTTCTATCTAAGACTCCTTCCCGGAGCAAAAGGTCACTTTTGGGGGGGGGGGCTATTGTAGTCATTAATACACACTACTCTTGGGGCCAGTACTTGTTGACATGTACATCTTCCCATTTTCAGGGAGAGTTTTAGGAAGTCTGGACTGCGTCCAACTCCTCTTTCCATACATAGCATTTAGTCCAAAGTCCAGTACAGAGTAGGTGTTTAATAAATAACTTTGTCGATAAATAAATGTGTGTATGTATATATATACACATGCATAGACACATACACACCTACTTACATACACACTACATACACACATGTATGTCATGTATAGGATTAAGTGAGTACAGAAATCAGGAGTGAAAAATAAGATTTTGTTCATTTCGTTTGAATTTTTTCTCCAAAACAAAGAAAAAATATGGAATGCTTCTGCAAAATGCTGACAGCTTGAAAATGAATGTCTTTTTAAACCACAGTGAAGGAAATTTCTCTTTGCTAACAGCTTTATTTTTTTTTTTTTAAATAAAGGGCACAGGTGATTTATAATCTAATTACCCCAAACAGTCAGGAAAGTTTGTTTAAATAAATGAGTGAATGAATGAACGAGTGAATGATTGCGATAAAAACAAAGAGCTTTCTTTGGAATTGGTAGCATTACTTTCCCTTCAAATTTACTTTAAATATAAATTAAAGTACACATTAAACACAAACAAAATACACACAACGAAATTTCAGTATCTAACATACACACACACACACAATGAGAAATGCTTTTTCCTGTACTCCCAGGCTGCCCGGTGGGTCTGTAAGTAACCGTACCTTTAGGAATGTGGAGAAGACAGTAACTTAAGCCAGTCTGGCAGCTCCTGAGTGGGTAGTGGAGACAGGGCAGCTCTGAATGGGCCCTTTGATGGACCCCAGCATCTCCCATCTCCAAGCATCTCACTCTCATTAGCACTCGCCTTGGGGCAGCCCTCTGCCAAAGGAAAGCAGACAGAGAGCGCAGCCCATGCTGGGCATCACCCTGTCTCACCAGGGCTTTCCTGTCTGGCTTTGTTGTCGGCGAGCTGTGTGGCTTTGGAGCTCTCAGTTTCCCACTCTCACACCAGGGCCACTCTTTGCCTGGCCCCTGCTTCTTCCTTCCCAGGTTGCCGACCTGCAGCCATAGATGCACAGGGCTGCCTCTGGGTAGCTGTGCCCCCGAAGCCCAGGGCTCCCCACAGCTGGCCCTACTCCATTGTGAAACAGCAAATGCTCAAACTTTTGCTTCATTCCCAGGGGACCCCCCATTAAAATGATTTTGTATTCACTACCTGCCAACAGGACCTGTAAGCGAGCCAAGAGGAGCAGCAGATTAAGCATAATTATGAATTCTGAGTGGAAGGGAGTAGTTTGAGATTGTTTTTCATGAAAGACCTGTTTTTTTTTTTTTTTTTCCTACTGAAAATTCACATAAGGAAGTATTGAATGCTCCATGGAGTCTTTATATTTAAATGCACTTTGCAATTAAGGTTTCTTGCTTCTTGTGCTTTCATGAAACGGATAGAAAACCTCTCAAACTTGAAAGCTGTTCTTAAAATTGGATTTTGGTTTGCTCAGGATTTTTATCTAATTTTCTAGAGAAGTAATTTTAACATCTATTAACAAGAACTGGTACCAAATGTAACCCTCAAGACATTTCCCAGGCTTAGTTGGCAATGAACAGCTAATCCCTAAGGATTTCTAAACCAGCACATCTGAGTAGGGATTCAAAGGCCTCTTGCAGGCTGTTCTTGAGCGCTTAACATGTGGTCATCAGTAACAAGTCAATTGTACCATTTATTCTTTTCGTCTTTCCTTCTTCATAAGCAGAAAAAGAAAATTCAAGACGCTGAACGCAAAACTATTTTCAGTGCCTGCATACACCATACTAACTCACCACTATGAATGTATACAATGTAACAACTTTTCCTAATTTGATATAAAATTATTATTAATAACACATCTCATCATGTGTGTTCCCCATGTTACAGATCTATTTTCTCTCTTCAAAATACTTTTATCTGCCTATACGAGTGGCACTCAAGATTGTTTGATGACTGTTCAAATAGACTGTCCAAATTTATGATGCTTACCATCATAAATTACGATCATATTATTTAAAAGTAACATCAGAAGTTGCTTGCTATCAAGTAAAAATATTAACTTTTTAACAGGCCCAGTACATTTTGGAAGAGATTAATGATAATGACATTAACAATGATAGCAGCTAAAAGGTGCCACGTATTTACAATATGTCAGACGCTGTGCCAAACTTTCCATACCTATTATTTCTTTAAATATTCACAAACTATGGGGTAGACACTGTATTATTATCCTTATTTTATAGATGAGGAAACTGGAACTTAGAGAGTTTAAGTTAATTTCCAAGGACCATGGGGCAATTTTTGGCTGGAGGCTGAAAATGGAACCCCGATATACATGTATCTGATGGATGCTAAGGATATTTTAAAATTTTTTTTTCTTAAATGTTTTCAGAGTAACTTTATTGAACACATAAGAAAAGTCAGTCTCATCTCTTTCTAATCATTTTATATAAATCACTCCTGTTTCCTATATTCTTAAAATTATTTAAGTATATTCATTGTATGTGGTTTAAAAAACAACTAATGAATTTGGTCAAAAATAGAACCCAACGAAAATCAAGAAGGTGGAAGGAGGGCGGAGGGAACAGGTAAATTCACACCTAACAGGTACAATGCACACTATCTGGGTGATGGGCACACTTACAACTTTGACTCAAACTGTACAAAAACAATTCATATAACCAAAACGCTTATAGCCTCGTAATATTCTGAAACAAAAAAGAAGATCCACATGTTTATTTAAAGCTGCAAAGCCTCTAAATCCCAGTTGAGTTAAATTTTCACTTTTTATCCAATCATGTGTTTAAGAGGGAAGAATAAAACCTGCTTTTATTCATGATGTTAAAATATTGGTATGGTGCATTAATATTTAATAAAATTTGGTTTCTTAGTTGTTTCCAAAATTAAGTTTAACCACTTATATTGTTATGTTTATCAAAATATTTAATGATGAAGCAAAAGTAAGATGGGAACAAAACACAGGAAGATATATTCTGTCCTTATATAATCTATACCTCTTCATCAATTTAACATCTCATAGAATTAAATGGTTTAAGTTTTTACCCATAATAATGGAACTATATTTTTGGCCAGATGGATTATATTACTTCTTTGGTTGCTGATACTTGGTTGTTTAAATGACTTAAAACAGTATCCAGTTAATCCCCACATTTACATTGAGCACTTATTAAATACAAGCAAGATACCTTGTTAGTCTGAATTTTGGTTTTTTAAACTGAAACAAATCTTGCTTTATGTTGAACAGTCAGGGAACTTTGGATGTGTTCACTGTCATTCATTGTTTGGGTAACATTATAATCTATACGTTGATGCTAGGTACACTTTTTGCTTTTTTCAAACATATGCCTAAAGGCTTTTGAAATATTTCCATGGTAAAAAGCACAGCATGAGGGGCCAGAGCATATATCTGGCCTAATTATTTTTTCCCCCTTCTCCCATTTTCATTGTTCACACATAGTGGTGACTGTGTAGAATGACCTGGAAAGGCATCAAAGAAATGGTTCTCTCACTTTATATCTGAGCTTTCTGATCTTCAAATACCGGAAAGTCCTTAGAAAAGTTGACCGAGTCCCCTTCTGATAATCAGCCTATGAGGCCAACTGCGAGTTGATAAACAACAGCGGTGTGGCTCCCAGGGGGAGCGGGTGGGGTGAAGGAGGCAGAAGGCAAGTAAATGATTTACATATTTATGATGGCATAAAAAAGAAAGAGTAAACACCTGTATCTTTTCAAATTGTAAAGGAAATATATATGAACCAGAAAAAAAAAATTTGAATGACCTATGTGGAGGTTTTCTTGAAAAATATTTTAAAAGTATGTTTAAAAAGATGGCAACTGGAAAAACTTACGTTAAGTATTGTTAGCACTCATATTTCCCTTTGCTTCATGAAATCTGCTGGCCTTGCACTTCCCTCTGTGCAGGTAGAAGAAAATGCCATCTGTTCTCTCATCCCCAGTATATCCCCTCTCCTTTTGCCCTCATCCTGGCAAAGACTCAACATGATAAGTATTAATATTATTATTATTTTTTTTTTTTGAGACAGAGTCTCACTTTGTTGCCCGGGCTAGAGTGAGTGCCATGGCATCAGCCTAGCTCACAGCAACCTCACACTCCTGGGCTTAAGCGGTCCTTCTGCCTCAGCCTCCCGAGTAGCTGGGACTACAGGCATGAGCCACCATGCCCGGCTAATTTTTTCTATATATTTTTAGTTGTCCAGATAATTTCTTTCTATTTTTAGTAGAGACGGGGTCTCGCTCTAAATCAGGCTGGTCTAGAACTCCTGACCTTGAGCGATCCACCCGCCTCGGCCTCCCAGAGTGCTAGGATTACAGGCGTGAGCCACTGAGCCCAGCCTGTATTAATATTATTTAGGTGTCAGGTGCAGGTTCGGATGTTTTGGTATAAAACTCAGAATGCGGCATCCTGAACCCTTACCAGGACCCTCAAGGGGAAACTAAGAGGTGAGCTCTCAGGAAACTCCCTTTTGACCTGTTCTCTTCATTGAACCCTCCATGTGATTCTCAAAGGAAACAATGAATCACGTTAGATACAGGAAAGAAATATACCCAACCTCATTCAATGATGTCATTGGGCTGTGATTTCCTTAGAGCACCTGTGAACTGATAACTTGAGAGAGTTATCGGGACATTTTAGGACACAACATTCTGAAAGGAGGACTGAAATTGACTGATGACATGAACACTCTAAATAATTTGAATTTGCTGTGAGAGTTTTCAGGTATATTTCTAGAGTTATTGAATAACAACATTGCATGTGTGTTGATCACTGATAATACAGGTAAGCTCTTTCGATTTATCTTCTTATTTAAGTTTTTCAAAAATCCAATGATTTAGATACTATTATGATTAGTATTTCTCAGACATGTTAACAAAAATGTATTAGTCAGTGTTCTCCAGAAAAACAAAAATCCATCGAGAGAGAGAGATTTATTTTAAGGAATTTTGTTTATCTAATTGTGGAAGCCGAGATACTCCACAGTCTGCCATCTGTAACCTGGAGGAGAGCTGGTGGAGTAGTTTCAGTCTGAGTCCAATCACCTGAGAACCAGGAGAGCTGATAGTCTCAGCTCTCAGTCCAAGTGTAGGAGAAGACTGATGTGCTAGCCCAAAAACCAGACAGAAAGAGAAATTTTTCCTTTCTCTAGCTTTTGTTCTAAGCAGTCATTCAACAAATTGGATGAAGCCCACCACATTGGGGAGGGCAATCTACTTTATTCAGTCTATTGATTTTAATGTTAATGTTATCCAGAAACACCCTCACAGATACACCTAGAATGATGTTTAACCAAGTATCTGGGCACCTTGTGACCTAGTCAAGTTGACACATAAAATTAAGGATCACCTGTAGAGTTTGAAAAATATCATGCTTGGTCTCTCAGCCGATGGGATGAAAATGACAGAAGTACAATATTAAACCAAGTTATGTCAAATCATGAATTATACAAAGCTAAGTTGCTCTTATAAGGGAGGTGAGGGGTAGTTAGGGAGACCCATGTAACAAGCAACTGAAAGAACATTTAGACTAAGTGATAATATATAGGAGTCAAATTGATATATTTATATTAACTATGGAAAAGTTTTTTTAACCCTGCTTATGGTTTTCCATGATTTCTTTCAAGGGATTTAAATGGAGGCTCAAGACTACTTGCTTATTTGCTAAAATACTTTTGAGCAGCAAGATGCAGCTACCAATCCAAAGTGAGGATTCCCAGGACTAGAAGGAATCCAAAGGGCTCAACAATTCCAACCTGCAGAAGTAGGAGCCCACAGACCTTGGCCCACTGTGTCACCTATGGGTTTGGAATTGCTAAGGAGGACTCAACACACAAGCACAGGTTGAAACAATGCTTTACTCATAGAAAGGAAAGGAGGCACAGGAAAACCAGTGTCCATGGTGTGTGCTGGTCTTCCATGGCTAGTACCATCCCAATACCTGACCCAGGACAATGGCCTTCATGCACCTTTCTCATGCTGCAGGAGAAGGGCTCTATTCCCTTCACATGTGGGGCAGATATACTGGTGAGGCTGGCCAGATACCATATAAGGCATATGCTTAAGCTATACATGGCAGTTCACTGTGTACCCGGAACGAAGGAGAGATTTCTCCTAACCAAAAAGAAGAATCTGGGGCCAAGTGATAACGTGGCACCACACTTCCATTATAAGGGAATGTTCTAGGCCCAGGGCTAATGCACCCATCCAAACTCAATATGAAGACAGTTTAAAACACCAGATTAATTATTTTTCACTTGAGTGTTTTTCATAATATAGTCAGCTTTTGAAACGAAGAGTCAGCCATAAATCTTAAAATTAGCTGGGGAATTAATTTTAAAATTAAACACATGATGATGAATTACAAGCAAATGAACGAGTAATGTATTAATAGAAAAATAAAACTGGGCCAGCTGGGCTCCTACGTGTATGGTGACTTGTGCTGAGTGGCCTCTAAGGGCAGTGTCCTGGTCAGGGAGGAGGAGAGTAATACACATTTCCTTAATTTTGTTTTTTAACTTTACCTGTCAGAAAGCTTATGCCTGAGAAATTGTTTCTGAATTGAAACTGAATCTATGAGCTGTAAGATTTCACAGCGTACAGTGACACTGAGAAGACTTAAGAAACCGACACTTCAAAATCTGAAAATGCAGCCGGGCGTGGTGGCTCATGCCTGTAATCCTAGCACTCTGGGAGGCCAAGGCGGGAGGATTGCTGGAGGTCAGGAGTTCGAGACCAGCCTGATTTAGAGCGAGACCCCATCTCTACTAAAAAATAGAAAGAAATTAACCGGACAACTAAAAATATGTAGAAAAAATTAGCCGGGCATGGTGGCACATGCCTGTAGTCCCAGCTACTTGGGAGGTTGAGGCAGCAGGATTGCTTGAGCCCAAGAGTTTGAGGTTGCTGTGAGCTAGGCTGACACCACAGCACTCTAGCCAGGGCAACGGAGTGAGACTCAGTCTCAAAAAAAAAAAAAAAAAAAATCTGAAAATGCAAAGATTAGAAAAACGATCACAAGTGAGGAGTGTTGACTCAGTCATCCACTAGACTTCCTAAACATAGTCACTCATCCATCTTTGCTAACTCGAGCCCCTCTTCCCCTCAACAGATAGCTACTTCCCTACCTCAAAACATGGCATTTATATTTTCTCCTTGTGAAGGGTCATCAAATACTGCAGAGTGCTCCAGAAATAAGTAATGGTTTTATTTCCATCTGATGAAGCTAACAGTTATCAGGAAGATATTCAATGGAGAAATGCATAGTTAACCGTGATTTTTGAAAAAGCCAAGCATATAGAGGCATATATCTGTCACCTGGGAGTAAACAATATAATAGATCGATGTTTCTTTACCTAGATGTCAGGGCTGAAAATAGGGATGAGGTAGAGGGAGAGAGGAATGAGGCCACTCCCCATCTTTCACGTCCTTAATACTTTTTCTTATTAGAAGACTGCCCCCTGCTCACTCTCCCCCTTCCACTGGGTGTATAGCTCTGTGCTGAGTAATCGAGCCACAGTACTTACTTGACTTAGCGTTGGAAGAGATCTTGTTTCCATTAAGGAGGAAACAAGAACACCCTTTGTGGCTCCTGCCTGTGACAAATTTATCCTAGTTCTTATAAAAGTCTATAAGCTTTTTCAGAGGAAACGATGTGTGAAGCCACATGAGAGGGGATGATTTGAGCAGTGTCTGTAATTCCCCAACCCTTCTCCATTAGTTTGTTAGAAATGGAAATTCCAAGTGTAGGTGTTGTCTGCAGAGGCCTTTGTTAAAATGCTTATGTGTACCCAGAGCAGAGAGCGTTTCTACATTGGCCCCTGATTGTGTCTGCAGTGGAGGGAACACGGCCATACACTGTGGCAGAGGGGACAGCCCTGGTCCTTTGGTCTTTATTCAGCCTTGATGTCTGCATTTTCTGGTTGTGTGATCTTGTGCAATTTATGCACATTTTTGAGCGTCACTTTCCTCAGCCATAAGATGGTGAAGAGTCCTTATCTCACAGGTTTAAATTAAATTAAATGAGTTGATATATGGAAAGAACTTGCCATTGTATCCAGGACATGGTTTGCACTCCAAAAATGTTAGCTATTATTAGATGCTTATCAGATTTAGCAAGCCGAAAGAATGAGATGCAGGAAAAGCAAGATTTGAAAAGACTAAAGGGAATGAGTTGCTGAATGAGATGATGGAATGAGGTGGGATCTGGACTCGCCTTTGGAGGGATTCAAGATGGGCATAAAGGACTGCTGTGATCACCTGGAGGACTTGATTAGTATAAACAGAAAAGAGGTGATAAAGTATCCAGAAACGCAAACTCTTATTTCACTATCAAAACATTTAGCTTTTACTCTCCATCAGGCACTGTTCTAGGCACTTTACAAATATTAGCTCAATGAATCATCATTAAAACCTTATGAGGTAGGTGCTATTCCCATTTACAGTTGAAAAACTAAGGCACAGAGAGGTTAATGAATTTGCCCAAGGACACACAGCTGGTGAGTAGCAGAGCTTGGGCTTGAATCCAGGCTCCTGAGTACATGATTTTAAACATTAGACTAAATTTCATTTTCATAATAACTTTCACAAGGCCTGGCTCTGATTATCTAGAAGTGGAGCAGGAGACCCTAAGATTCATATTGTTCAATTGTATGTCATTCTTCCTTTTCCTGATCCCCGCATCTGTCCCTGTTTTCATGTCATACTTTGAGTCAACCAGTCTCATTTGTTCTTAAACTTTAGTGTGTCTTCCAATTTATGTATTTTCCATTTTTATTATCCTAGAGATCTGGAAACTAATTAGATTTTACTTCATAATACATGTAAATTTATTGATATTAGTATGCATTTTCCTTAGAATCGACAATACAGTATTTTCTCACTTGACTACATGCTATTTATAGTGGTAGGGAACATGGAGTTAAGGTAGTGGCAGTGATCAAAATCTGTAATTCATTTCGCAGACACAATATTCTTTTATTATAAATTCTTATTGCTTCATGTGATTTAGAAAATGTTAGTCATTCAACTGGCCTTATAACTGTTCAAATGTAGCTACATTTTTTTCCTTTTTTTTCTTTATGCATGCGTTCTGAAATATTCTCCCACAAAAAGTGAATTTGTTGCCTTTTTGCCAAATAAACATTGACCACTATAATGTAGTTATTTATTGACTTTATTAAACACTGCCAGCTTTGATGCTGTAGATCTCTTAAAAGACATTGACAAACAAAACTGTTCCTATAAATCTGGGGAAAAGTCACAGCTGTGAAGTCCCAACTTATTTTTACTAAACTGTGTGAAGCCGAAAGGGCAAATAATTTCTATGTAGCTGCAAAGATACACATGTATTCATTTGTGTGCCTTTTTACTCAAGCAAATTGACAGTACCAGAAAGCAAAGCCACCCCTTTCTCTCCTAGGCAAGGTAGGATAAGCCTTTAGGCTGCAGCACTGAGGAGTCCCCACCTGAGTTGGAGGCATTGGTTGAAAGACAATAACCTCTTGGAGATGACCATTTCCTCTCTGGAGGTTCCTTTAAGATGAAGGCTTATTTTCACAGTGCTCAGATTGGCCATTTTGATGGACATTCTTATTTATAGAAATACCTAATTAATCCTAATTTTGCCCTCATTTGCTTTAATTCTCATATTTGAATAACATTTCATCTACATCCTGTTGACTCCGCAGTAAAAGGAAATACCGCGTGCCTGTCAACTGATTGTGTAACCTACAGAAAGATGGCTGACCTGACTTAAACCTCCGAAAAGAAGGCCTAGGTGGCTACAGGAGAATTTATATTTCCTATTTCTCTCCTACAGCACAGAAGGAGGATATTTTTTTTTTTTTTCCTTTTAGGGAAAACTGAAAAGAAGAGAAGCATAGAATACATTTGCATTTGTTATTTGCCTTGTTCTTTCTTTTTGGGAAATCTACCTGATTATTTTGGGGAAGTAAAAGTGGCTGATAATTTAGGAAAGCCCTGGGGGTAATCCCATGTCATGATGACACACTCTTCTTTCCATCACCAGAGTCATCATTGTTGCTTCTCATAAATTCCTGTCAGTTTGTTGGGGCTGAAGGACTTTTTCTCCCTAGTTTCCTTTCATTCAGAGGTTTTAATGTGTCACATTTGGAGTCAAAAGTTGCTTAGTCCTGTAATAAGTAATGTGATCAGAAATAAAATGGAAAACATGACTCATAAATTTGATTAGGTTAGCTCACTCTCTTTGTACCACTCTTGAACTAAATATATGTTTTACATTTTTAAATGGTTGGGGGAAATATCAAAAGAAGAGCAATTTTTACAACCCTTGAAAATTATATAAGATTCACGTTTGTGTACATAAATAAAATTTTATTGGAGTGTAGCCACACCTATTTTTTTATGTATTGTCTATGGTCGATTTCCCACTATAACAACAGAGTCGTTATTATAGAAATCATATGGCATGCTCAGCCTAAAATATTTACTTTCTAGACCTTTATGAGAAAATTTACTGACCACTGGTCATAAGGAAATCTAGAAGACAGAAACAGAGAAAAAAAATACGTGGTTATAGTACCGTTTTAAAAGTTAGTACTTATTAAAAGGTTAGTAACTTAGAAACATTATGTTGTAATCTTTTCTGATTAAATCAGAAATTGCAGATCATCTCATCCTAATGGTTTATTTTATAAAAGAAGAAACTAAAGACTAGAGATTTAAACACATTTTCACAGGACAAGCAGCCTTCAAAAGAATTATGAATTATGACACTTCAGTCCCTTATATTTCCAGAAATGTTTATGTTGATTGTTTTTATATACCTTCAAGAAAGGGTTATATAAAAATGTCAAACGTTGTTCTGTACTCAATTCCTAGCAGTTTACAGAAGATTTGGCATCGGCCTCATAGTTACAGAATTAATCTTGGTTACCTCTGCTTTGCTGGGCAGGTTCCCTCCAAGACTCTGTGGTCTTTGGGAAGGCGTAGTCTTTGTGGGTTTACCCTCCACTCATACCCCAGGGGCCCTCTTTCTTTCCTTCTTTCTCTAGCACATCACATAATTTAGGAGCAGTCATGTAATATTGGTTTTAAAAGAAAAGCCCAGTCAGTGTAATTAGGTTCTTTGTGAGCACGATTGTTTCCTAATACTCACTAACCCTTCCTCGCTTGCTGTCAAAAGCCTTCATTATTCATCTGTAAGTGAGGAGCACCTTGAAGCCCAGTCTTCTTCCTGCTCCTTGGTTGCTCATGCTTTTCAAGTATTATCATGTTATCACCTTAGTCATCACTTTGGCAAGCTACACTTATAGATATATAGTCTGGTGCATCAATCTTGCCACATAAGCCCTGTCTTCCAATGCATTTATCATTCACTTTGCTTGTTTCTGAATTCCATCCAATTTACCTACTGCCTTTCTTTCTGGGGCTGTGATGCCCCAACTTGACTGTGGTATTCTAGGTGTGATTTCACCAACCCACAGCTCGATGCTTTTTCTAAGTCATAATTCAAGACACAACTAGCCCTCCTCTTTTTATTCCATAGCGTAATATAAAATGCAAACAAATGTGTAAATCACCATTATACCTCCTCTGTGATCTCTGTGGTCTTCATGCATAGCCAGTGTTCTTGTTGCTGAAGAGTTTGAAAGGACCTTGAAAACTCATTTACTTTTTCCCATGCGCAAGTTAAAAGATAAACAATTCTGGACTTGTTTATCTTATTCTGCAAGACCTAAACCAATGTGAGTGGTGTTTTTATTATTTAATAATATTCACTAGGTCTTGTCGATAGCAAGTCTTTTCTCTAACACAAATCTCCCCTATTGACCTTTCTTTTCCTTCAGTCTTTATTTTGAACAATTAGATATGATATTTATGGAATATTTTTAATATTAAAGTACATCATCCAGAGCTATACAGATATGGATAATCTTGAGAGATGTCTCAAGTGCTTTCCTTACCTGGGAAAGTGCCCAGAGAGGGGTTATGCAGCAGAACCAGACTAAACTATCATTTCTGAACTTCCAAGGGGAGAAGCACATTAGTTTAATGAAGGGAGTAGAAAAAAATATCCCTGCACATACTAATTTGAGCAGCAAAATGATCTGGAGAAGTTGTAGATCTTGATAAATGGGGCCAAGTAATTGACAGAGTGTTATAATTAGGGCAAGGCATCTGTCAGTTAATTACCTTTTCCTCAATAAAGAATTACAATTTTTACATGTTCTTATAGCTTATAATTTCTAGCTGTGATTATCTTCTGCATCCTCATATATCTGAGTTTTGAGATCAGACAGAGATCATTATATAGGGAGAATTGCCTAGTTGTCCTCTCTGACAAACAAAAAAATGCAAGGACAGGCACATTTTTAACCCTGACTAGAGTATTACAAAAGCAATCCATGTAACCAAAAACATTTGTACGCCCATGATACTTTGAAATTAAAAAAAAAAAAGGAAGAATATTTGGCTGGATAAGATATGAATTTGGCAGAGGGATATAAATTGGCAGAAAGGTGGTTTGCTATTTCAGATTGCCTTTGTGTGGATTCAGACTAACCATCCAAGCTTGGGCACTCATTTGCCCACTTGTTCATTTATTCAGCAAACCTTTAGTGAATACCTGATACTGTAATAGCTCAAGCGGATACAATGATCTTTTAAAGAACTTGGGTCTGGTGGAATAGACTTACATACATAAATTAAAAAGGCAACAGAAACAGAGGTGACATCCACTGACTCTGCCCTGTAGTGGAAACAGTAGAAGAGGAGGAAGAGACTTTAGAAGGACCAGAAAAGCAAGAACAAAAGCACCTTTGATCTTTAGAGCAATCGGCCTTCTACTTTTCATTGCACACCTCTTCCAGAAAAGAAAAAAAAAAAAAACAACTTTATTTTTAAGATAAAATAAATAGGAATAGGAAGTCTGATTTTTTTCAGCACCCCAATAAATTCTTATGTAATTCTTGGGTTATGCACACCCCTCTTCAAAGAGCTGTTGCTTCAGAAAACTCAATAGTCAGTATTCCAACATGGCTCAAGTTTAGGATGTTTGGATAGCAGAGATAAGAGATGAGGCTGAAAGAAGTCATTTTCTCAAAAAGACACCTGCACTCAAATGTTTATTGCAGCATAATTCACAATTTTAAAAATGTAGAATCAACCCAAGTGCCCATCAATTCATGAGTGGATTAACAAAATGTGGTATATGTATATCATGGAGTACTACTCAGCCATAAAAAGGATGAATTAATGCCTTTGTAGCAATTTGGATGGAATTGGAGGTCATCATTCTAAGTGAAGTTCTCAAGAATGGAAAAACAAACACCACATGTACTCTCTAATAAATTGGAACTAACCTAGGGGCACACATGTGCACGGAGGGAAGTAAAAGTCATTGGAAATCAAGCAGGGGGGAGGGGTAAAGACCTACCTAACAGGTACAATGAACACTGTTCCGGTGATGGGAACACTTATAGTACTGACTCAAGCATTACAAAAGCTATCCATGTAACAAAAACATTTATACCCCCTTCATATTTTGAAATTAAAAAAAAAAAACACAAAAAATCCTTGAATTGTGAGGTAAGGACAGAGAGGGCAAGATTATTCACAGTCACTATTGATTTATTTTAAAAAGATAATTATTTAATATTTGTAGCTGACATGTAAAATTGACTGATTATGGGGTCACACAATGAGATTCTTCCTAAAATAAATCAGTGTACTTGTGATGAAAAAAAAGAGATGATGCTGAAAAGTTGGGCAGTGGTTAGGCAATAGTGGTGGGTGTCCTGTGGGCCAGTGTTTCCCAAACTGTGTTCCACTAAACATTAGTAGGGATTTATTGAAATAAAAAAAAGATTTTACCTGTAAAATAAGTTTGGAAAATGCAGACTTAGCATATAAAATTCCATTATTATGGGGCTAATAGTTTGTGATTCAATATGGCCTCATGGATGCCTATTTTCTGTTCTTCTAGGCTTTTCAGTTGAGAGACTATATTTTCCATTTCATTTGCATTGAGTGGTTAGTGACTACTGAGGGGTCTGCAAATATTAGATTCATGAAAATTGGCATCACATTTGGAACTGGACTCTGGCATGTAGAGATGGAAACACTATGATTCCATTAGACTTACATTCAAGAGAATATTCTTCTTTGCCTTATATTGTTTTCCCTTTTTTTCACTAAAAATTTGTTAATTAATTAATCAATAATTTTATTTTGACTTCAAATTAGTAATCTAGAAACACTTTTTTGCAGAACAGCTATTTGTGGAAGCAAAATAAGTAGACATCCTTTAGTTATCAGTTGAGGAGCTCCCAAGGGTCTGACATACTAAAAATCTCCACCATCATATTAAATGTTCAGATTAAGGCCTTATATCTCTAAAAGACCACTCTTAAAATATGCTAATATTCTACCTACTGAGGAATGAAATATCTAGATGAGTGAAGATTACTCTTTTAGTGCCTGAGTCTATTTAGATTTTCGTGAGAAATATTTCTGAAATGCTGCACATAGCCCTGCTGTTAAAAAGAGAGCAAAACAAACTCAAGTTAACTTTTATCGGATGACACAGAGTTGTAATTATTGCCATTAATCACTGCACTATGACTGATGAAATCATAATGTACTCGGGAGTTCTTATTGCATAAGACTTTTCCCCCTATACTAACTGACCTCAAACTGGCTTTTGCAGAGTAATTTGTGTCTGCTTTTTATAATTGTTTCTTATATACTTTACTGTCAAATAAATAAATCAATATATGTAATGTATAATATGTATTCATAAGTATATATATATATATATAAAACATAGGCATATGATATATAAATATGTTTTATGTTTATGTGTAAATATATATATATATATATAGCTGCTACCCAGAGTCTTATCTCTAAGCTACCTGCAACTTCCTTCTTCTAATTAAACCCAATAAATCAAGCTTATGAAAATTGAATAGAAGTAGTATCCGAGTGATGGTCTGAGAGCTGCTCTATGAAATATCTTATGTTCTCCACTTGAGTCTCTCAAAGATCTTCTCTGCTGATTTATCATTGTATACATTTATGGAGCACTTAAAAAGTAACAGGAGTTTTCACATACAATTCTCCCTTTAATTTGTGCAATAAGAGTGCAAATCAGATATTATTAACTGTATTTTCATGTGAGGGGTTTCCAGATTTAGCAAATAAATATGCAGGATTTCTAGTTAATGTTGAATTTCACATAAATAAGTGAATATTTATGTTTTAGTATAAGTATATCCCCAAAGACATACTTGTATGATACATAATTATACTAAAAATTACTTGTTTATCTGAAATTCATGTTTAATTGGGTGGTTCTGTGTTTCATCTGCAAAGCTTACATGTTAGAAGATTAAGTTCAGAGAGTTTAAGAACCTATACAGATTTGCATAGCCAGGAAGTATTAGGATTGGGATTTGGATCAAGGGTTTTTGGCTTCAAGTTTAGGGCTCTCAACTGTTCTCCACATTACTGAGAATACTGAAAGCATGCCTTCCAGATGAGTAGGGTATTACTATATGTGAGCAACAGCACCCATATATCAAATAATTAACATATTAGTTTCCTAAGGCTGGGCTATAACAAATTACCACAAATTGAGTGTCTGGAAATGACAGAAATCCATTGTCTCATAGTTCTGGGAGCTGGAAGTGCAAAATCATGGTGTTAGAAAGACCACACTCTCCTTGACAGATGTAGGGGAACAGTCTTCCTTGCCTCTTCCTATCTGCTGGTGATTGTTAAGGATTCTTGACTGTCCTTGGCTTGTGACCACATAACTGCAGTCCCCGCCGTCATGTCATGTGGGGCTTTCTTCCTGCGTATGTCTGTCTAAATTTCCCTCATTTTAGAAGGACACCAGCCCTTGGATTAGGGCCTCCCTAATCCAGTATAATGTCATCCTAATTTGATTATATCTGCAAAGGCAATACTTCCAGTAAGGTCACATTCGCAGGAATTGGGGGTAGAAATTGAACATGTTTTCTGGGGGAGACACAGAAACAACCCACAACAACTAGTAATCATTAATACAAAGTGGAATATAAGAAAATTCTTAGCAACCTAGAAAACCTGGGAGAATAACCAGAGGACCTGTAAGTGTGAGTGGGGGTGGGGCACCCAGAGACAAAAGGCAGCATAGAGGTGGGGGAGGGTGGATAACAGAGATAACACACACCTTTACATACTTACCATA
This sequence comes from Varecia variegata, assembly GCA_028533085.1. Taxonomy (NCBI): domain Eukaryota; kingdom Metazoa; phylum Chordata; class Mammalia; order Primates; family Lemuridae; genus Varecia; species Varecia variegata. Next base: position 12,846,918 of record CM052439.1, read on the forward strand.
GCCAGAGGCTCAAGTCCCTACAGCAGTGCCAGGAGGTAAGTATTAGGATTTTCACCCATTTTATAGATGGGGAATGGACACAAAGACGCTAAATAATTTGCTAAAGTGATGCAGATAATATGTGATATAATCAAGATTTAAGCTCAGGCAGTCTGACCCTGGAATGCACATTCCTGACATTTTTTGGGGTTAGTTTGGGGGAAGAGTAGGCAGGAAGGCAATTGGAGGAAGGAAAGTAATGAGAAACAAAGATCACTGCTGTAGTTTTCCTGTTGTTTTTGTTTCATCCTGGGTTTGCACACCGTCATTGCCGGTGTGGTTATGTTCCTAGGGAGCGTCCCAGTCACCGAGAGGACTTGCTGCAACACAGGTGGCGGAGGGGCGACTCTCCTGAGCTTCTGATTCCACATATCTAGGGTGAGGCCCGAGAATTTGCATTTCTCGGAAGTTCCCAGGTGACGCTGATGCTGCCGACTGGAGACCACAGTTTGAGAACAACCAACATAGAGAAAATTGAGATGAGGTTAGAGTAGGAAATGGTTTCCAAGTCAATGGGGAGACCATAGTGATCTGAAAAGTATAACTGACTATTTTAGAAGCCAACCTCAACTGCCCTTTATAAAATAATAATGCAAAATAGTGTGTGCATATGTGCTACACACGCACATACAGACATCGTACTGTGTAATCTACTAGAGGATCCTGGATTTATGACAACTGGAAGGCAGCCTGGGATTTACACCTTTGAACAGAGGACCTGGATTCGAGTCCAGGCTTGTGTCTAGTGAGTCAGACGCTTCTTATCTCTGAGCCACCTTCCCTCCCTCCCCGCCAACCCAGGATAAAATAAGAGAGTTGAAATAGAGAAATAATTAAGTTAATATAGAGAAATTACCTCTGGTACATTTTCTCCTGTTAACTTTTTATACGAGCATAAGTGTTCGTTGCAAAACACGAACATTTATCAGAAAAACTAAAAACATGTATTACTTACATAACACCCATCCAGAGGTAAACATTATTAATATTTTGGCTATTCTTTCAAAAAGTTATAAGAATGCTTAAATGTATCATATTGTACATACTAATTTGTGGTTTCCTTCTTAGCCGTGCTCCATGCTCATGTTTGCATATTAATATGTATATATTTATGTCACCATTTTTAATATTCTCATAGTAATACATTGCACAGTTATTGAACAATTTATTTAAACAATCCCTCATTGCTGGGAATTTAAATTATCTCTAATTTGGGGCTAATATGATAATGGCGTTAATGAATACCCTAGCACATATGCTTTGACGTGCTTGTCTATTTATTCTAGAGGTGAAATTGGGGGGTCAAAGCATAACCCTGTCTTTAATAATAAAATATGAAATCAGAAAAGACCATAAGACATGTCAGGTGATGGCACTTTTTTATGTGTATATAAGAGGAAAGGTCATGGATGCGTGTTTGTTCTTTGTGTGTATAATGCAGAGAAGAAAACTATAAGAGTATACTCTGCCAAGCGAATAGGTGTTATCTTTTGCTCCGTAGATAAGGATGCAAGAATTTAAATTTACTTCGTTATGATTTTCTGTGTTTCCTAATTAGTGAACACTCAAGAATGAGTTGCTGTTCGCTGGAAGAAGCTGCCCTGTTCTCAGTATACAGCCACCGGAAAGTTGGAACCAGAAAAGCGAGAAGGGGACAAAGTGTGTCTGTGTGGGCAAAGGGCAGTGAGAGAAGGACTTTTTTTTTTCTTTTCTAGACAGCAGAAGAAGAATTTGGCTTAAAAAAAAAAAGCTTCAGCAAAGTTCAAATGGAATACATGTATCAATCCCCTCAGGTCCTTGAGCCCCATGATACTCTCACAGAAAAGAGGATAGTCTGAAAAATCAAGTAAGAAGGACAATGCCAAGGCCAGCAGGCACAATCTGCTGTTTGGGGGAGCAGGCATGGGGAGAGTCTGCATTGAACTGAATTTCTTTTTGTGAACCAAAAACCACTGAGCTGATCCAACATCCACATCCTTTAGCCGGAAGGCTGCAAGGAGCGAGCTGCTAGAAGCTAAGGCTTCAGGGAGCCCTTTCTGCCTGGGAGCCCATTCAAACAGGGAGGGAGAGCCCACAGAGGGAGTTTGGGCTCAGCAGATGAGCGTGAAGGCAAATCAGCCTGGCCAGTGTTGACGTGGCAGAGTGTCAGGACTCAGAGTAGCAGCTGCTGCCAGGGCCCTGGGTGCCCAGACTGATAGGAGGAGGCTGGAGGCTTCTCAACAGGCCCAGTCCAGGCATGCAGGAAATGTCAGAGGCAGCAGCTTGGAGGGGGAGAGCACAGAGCTGTTCTGTGTGGGAAGGTGTCTTTTGATTGATCCGCCAGTACATAAGCCGGGTGATGTTAATCAATCAGCACAGGATCTGTGTGGGGTACGTAGGGAGAGGGAGAGGGGAGTGAGAGGAGAGGAGGAAGGTGGAACATGTGCCAAAAAGAACTTGTGGTCTTCCAGAGCATCCGCTGGAAGAAAACTCCATGCTACCCTGCAGGAGGAAAAGCTGGCTGAAGACCCGTGCTAAAACTGGGTAGCCACCAGCAGCCAGATAGCTCTTGTGCCCAAGCTGACCCCTGTGGAATGTGGGGCCCAGCGCTAGGGAAGGGACTGCCCGTGGAAGAATTTTGTACTTGGCAGAGAATAAAGGAAGGTCCCACTCCCTAGTGGATGGGTGTGAGGAGGACCTGGGGGCCATCTTGTACACATCGTGTACACAGCTGTGATGCAGGCCTCCTGGCGTGAGGCTGGAAACTCAGGAAGCCCTTGTCTCTTGCCCATGTCCCCCACCCACCCATGGGACCATTGATAAGACCAACAAAGTTGCACAAACCCTGCGTAGATCAAAAAGTGGAACACAATTCCAAGGAGGCAGGACTCCAGGCAGCACTCCTCTCTAATTTTTCCAGTTAAGAGGAAGGGCATCTAACTTATTCAATAGACCTTTTGACATACAGAGAGAAAATTTAAAATAAATGGATAGATAAATAAATAAACAAGAAGGAAGTCACTGAAATCTATCCTGAGAAAATTATTAATGCCTATGCAATTAAATCCTCAGGAAGTAGCTCAGGATTGTAAGAGTAGAGTTGAATATAGAAAGAAGAATCTGACAACACATCCTCCTGCCAGTGGTTTCTGTTCCAAGAGGTCCCAAGTTGTAATTAAAACATTTATGTGCCTGCTTGATTCTGTTCTGTCTGTCTCCTCCTTAAGAACACGATCTCCCTGAAGGTGGAACCAAGCCTGTCTTAGTCACCATCATATGCCGGTGCAGGATTGGTACATGATAGTATTTGCTGAGTGAATGGGGCATGAATAAGCTCGTAGAGTTAGAACCTAGGAAAGAGTCACAGGTTTCAAGAAAACACAGGCTGAGTGTTAGAGACAGGCTGGGGTAGGTCAGGCTGACCCATTCTGGGTGGGCTATAAAGCTCAAGGATGCTCCAAAACACGAGGAAAACACATCTCACCGGGCTCTTCCAAACAAGTCAACAGTGTTGACTGTCAGGAGCAAAGAATATTCAGGGATTTAAAAATTCTCAGGAGTGTGTCCACTTTTCCTTACCCTCTGGAGAGTCACCAGAACAAGAACTGGTTAAGAAGAGGAAGGTAGCAGGAAACTTAGCATTTGGAAGAGTTCACTTTGTGCCAGGCACCTTCAAGCAGTTTATATATGGGATCGTTCCATTCTCATAGGCAGATTGTGAATAAGGTATTAGTGGCACATTATTAGACTGGAGTTGTGATTTGTGAATAAGGTATTAGTGGCACATTTTTAGACTGGAGTTTACATATGTCATCAGATTTGCTTAAGGGAAAACAGTGTTCAAGGGCAGAGCCAAGATACTAACCTAGATTTATTTCTGCCTCCGGAGTCAGTGTAGTTTCAGTTTTTTCTAGTCAACCACTTTTGTTATGAAGATCTTCCTGTGTAGCTGCTGATTTTCTAGGGCTTCCAGTATTCCAAGGAAGCCCAAAAATTATTCTTAAAGCTCTAAAGCTGCCCCAGAGTAGTGTGTGTGTGTGTGTGTGTGTGTGTGTGTGTGTGTGGTTTGCATACATGCATGTGTACATGGGTGTTCTTGTGTTCCAGGCAGTGCTGGGTGGGCAGATATGCCAAACCTTTGGAATAATATGTCCGTTTCAACAATGTTATCCTTCCAGTGAAAGAAAAAGGGTGGAATGTTAATGCCCACTGGCATCAATAAGAAAATCGATAGTACATTTACTCAGTGTGGTGTAGATTATGGATCATGTATCCAACTACGTGATCATTCTTACAGTAGCAAGATTGGGAGTTGGAATGTCTTCCAATTTAATTGTACTTGCTCTCTGAAAGAATGCGATTTCCTTAATTATTTTTTTCAATATTATTTGCATTTGCCTATCTGCCACTATCCTAATTTATAGGCAGATTATTCTAATTTGCATTTATCCAAGGAAAAATGTCCTTTCAAGTTTATTTATGATGCCTACTCTACACTTGGGACTCTGTTGAAAGTTCAGCCCCTACTGTTTACTTTCATTGCCAAGATGTCCTCTGAGACTCAAACATCGGACTTTTTCATCTACCCGTTGAAGTTCTGGGGAATGGTGAAACCTGGCATCAGTCCGAAAGAGATCTGTTGATTCATGATGTGGAGTTGTTTCCACAGAGGACCTGAGTAGGAGGGCAGGGTGGGAAAATCGGACAGCTTCTCAGCCTTTTTTTTGTTCTTTTTTTCTACAGGTGTGGCCCTCTTGCTTTATTTATAAAGAGATTAAACTGTGGCCGCAGCTTCACTCACACGCAAGTGCAAAGCATAACTAAAAGCCAAACTTAAGTTCTCAATGTATTATTTGTCTTTTTTGCATTATCCATGTCTCCAATCATCTTTAGCAGAGAGAATAATTGTGGTTGGGCTCTATTGATGGACAGAATTATACATACAGGGTTGATTGACCACCTATCATAAATGCCACATGCATACCTCCCTGGTTATATACAAGTCCTTTGTTGACCAAATCAGGTTTTGCACTCGGAGCTGGGGCAACTCTCGCTGAGTGGTCAAATCCTGTGTCTTGAGAAGTGAAGAAAGATCTCACTTCAGAGGAAACTTCCGGCTACTCAGCAATCAGGGTTTCTGTTCCTCAAAGACAGCAACACCTCAGCTGCCTCCTGATTAAAGGCCAAGAAAGCCACTAGGAGGAGCTAATGACTGACCGAGTTAACGCTCACCAATATTTAAAGCAAATTGCCTCCACAGACTGCACACCCCGGGCTGCGGGCTCAGGGTGTTTAATTATTTACGTGGTAATGGATGGACCAGGAATGTCTGCCCTTCAAACAGCTCGCTGAGGAGAGCAACTGTGTCTCCTTGCTTCATTTGCGGGTTCTTTCCCGTGAGGAGGAAGGCATTTCAAACTCACTGCAGACAGAAAGGTGGAGAAAGTGCTGCATTAGCAGAACTCCCAAATGGCTCCCATTTTAAATTAAAAAAAAAAAACAAAAAACACGCTGACGTCTGTGTTTTGAAGCTTCCCACAAATTCCCAGTGTACAGGAACCATTGCAGAGGCCCAGATCACAAAGAATGGTTTTATGGGTAACGTGGGGGTGGGGGGGCGACTATTCTGTAGACAGAATAGTGGGGTTTAAGAAGGGAGAGACCCTGGAGTCCAATGCCTGGGTTCGAATCCTGGATCTGCCATTTAATAGCTATGTATCTTTGGTTATGTTTCTTACCCTCTGTGTTCCTTCTTTTGCCATCTGTGACACTACTAGGGTTGTAAAAGGGATTAAGTGAGTTAGTACATGGACCTAGTGTCCGCCCCCGCCCTGCTCTTCTTGATGAGTTTGCTGTTCATCATGGCTGACCCAATGCATTCCAAACTGATACAGAAATTTAAGTGCAATAATAATTTTCTATTCTGCTTTTTCAATTAATAGTTTATCATAGTCACTTTCAGAGGTTGTGAAGGTGAAAATAAGAATCTAAGTCATTTTTAACATTTTTAAAAGCCTGGTAATATTATTATGTTTGACTTAATTCAATTTCTAATCGTGTTTCTTTGATTTGGCAGGAATTATGGTAAATCAATTTGGTTGTCTCTCTTTGTTCATAGATATAAGAATCTTGCAGTTCTATGACTTTGAGTATTTATTTATTTATTTATTTATTTATTGAGAAAAGATCTCACTTTGTTGCCTGGGCTAGGGTACAGTGGTGCCATCACAGTTCACTGCAACCTCAAACTCCTAGGCTCAAGCAATCCTTCTGCCTCAGTTGCCCACATAGCTGGGACTATAGGCACATGCCACCACGCCTGGCTAAGATTTTTTGTTTGTTTGTTTGTTTGTTTGTTTTGTAGAGACAAGCACCTCTCTATTGCCCAGGCTGGTCTCATACTCCTAGGCTCAAGCAATCCTCCCACCTTGGCCTCCCAAAGTGCGAGGATTATAGGCGTGAAACACTATTTCCAGCCTTAGTATTCTTTAAATGGTTAAAAATAATTAGAGCCATTCTTTAAAGTAAATGGAATCTTTTAAACTTTGGGACTTACATGGGAAACATTGTAAATCCTACTTGAGAAGCAAAAGTTGGAAACTTCTATTATACCCTTATTATATATTGCCATTGTCTTTATGATTATTTTCATATGAACTTACTGTATAGCTATTTACTTAGCAATTTTAAAATAAAAGTTTAATCATTTTTGCATGGTTATAAAATAGATACATAATAGCAAAAAAATGTATAAAATAAGAAAGTACACTGTAGACAATGAAAATCATCTAGTAACTGGGCCATTATTGAATAATCTTTATTAACATTTTGGGACTTTTCTTTCTTGTATTTATTTGTTATATATACATGTATAATGTATGTACACACGTGCATGTATTTGCACTTGTTAAATGGAGATTATTCTGTATGAAATAGTATTTTTCATTTTAACATTATCACACATATTTTCTCGTATCATTGTAGCTTTAGAAAATGCAATGTTTAGTGATTAGTTATGCTTTACTTTATTTACCAAACCTATATGGTTGAACATTTACATGGTTGCTAGTTTATTTGCTCTTTTTGCAGAATAGTTAAGAACGTGAACTTTGCAGAGAGACTGCCTGAGTTAAGATTTCTGTTTTGCCACTTCCTGGCGGTATGACCTTGACTAGTCAGTTTACTTCTCAATGCCTCAGCTTTTTGTCTTAGAAAATGGGGACAATGATAATACTTGCCTTGTGGAGTTTTGAGAGGATTAAATTACTTGATTTGGATAAAGCAGTTAGAAAATGGCATGTAATACACAATCGATGTCAGCTGTGTGGCTGTTAGTATTGTTATAAACAATACTGTGAGGAATATGTGCAAATTTGAGATTTGGTTTATGATTATCTCCTGAGGATATACTATTAGAAATAGTAAGGTTGGGACCAAGGTTTTAGGTGTCCTTTTTTCTAATTTGTGAAACTTAACTTTATTTCATGCAAAGTCTTAGGAGGTGTCAGCTATATACTGCTTGCAAATCATCGTGAGCATTTTTGCTTTCATTTTGAGAGAAATGGGGAACCACTGGAGAGTTTTAAGCAGAAATGAGTTGTGATCTACTGCATGATTTAAAAAGATCACCCTGGCTTCTGATTCTGGGGATCCAGTGGTGGGACAAGGAGACCAGGACACAGTCAGTCTGTTACAGAAGTCAGATGAGATGATGTTGGCCAACACTGGAGTGGTAGGGGCAGAGTCAGAGGAGATTGGATTTTGGATGTATTTTAGTAGGTAGAGTCAACAGGATCGACCTGGGCCTGGGCCATTGGAAGGGTGGAGTTACCATCACTTGAGATGGGGAAGCTGTGGATAGAGCAGATTTGGGGGTGAAGATACAGTGATCAGATTTGAATATGTTGAGTTCAAGATGCTTATTAAACCTCTAAGTGCAGAGGTCTAGTAGGAATACATATAATTGAGTCTGTTTTGGGGGATGACTGTATAAATGAGGATTCTCCAAATAAACTTCCATATGGAATAAATACAATGTTTGTGAAAAGACATGTAATAAAAATTGGCTAATTTTAACCTGACATATTTATTACTAAAACTCAATAGTTACTGTAGCAATTGTTTTGAACTTAGACCAACAAAATATTTTTTTGGAAGGAAGAAATATTTTAATCACTGACATTGTTCAGAATTGCTGGCTCATGGTAATAATAAAAAGCAGATCTTCTTTTATTCAGTCTTATTATTCTTTTCAAATTCTCTTCAGATAGCGTATCCCTTGTAAGGCCTGCACCCTGACCAGACTGCTCTCCTGCCCCTGCCCCTGGGAACACTTCTGTCTGTAAGGATTTACATTGCAGATTCCACCTGGAGCTAAATTTATGCTAAAATTACTCTTCTAAAAGAGTCCCTAGAAACATATTCACAAAAGTAAGGTATATTAACAACTTCCCTTCCTATCAGGTGACATTGAAGTGTCAATAAGCAATGTTAGTGTCTGGCTAAGGGGAAGTTTGGAGAAGTGTTGGTGTGAGTTTAGTGGAATATATTTAATAGCTCATAGTCACTTCCTGTGTAGTTAAGTTTTTAAAAGCCCAGCATTGTAATAGTTGGGGTTATCATACAAACATACACTAATTCAGCTAATGTTATGATATCATGGTGTAGGGCCAGAAAACTCTAATATTCTGTTTCTCAGTAGCAGTAATAAAGGAGAAATAATGTGTAAAGGGTTACAGGATCAGAAGTTCGTCTGCAAAAACATTTTCTATTACCATTTATGTAAAATCCTAACATAAGATTCAATTGTCATTGATATCTACTCAAAAATTCCTGCAAAAACTTTGCTCAATAAAGCAGCATATATAATGATAAATGCCTTATATAATGAAATTATTTTAATATATTTCTATGAATTCAATAGAAGTTATTCCATCAATTTCTTCTTATTACAAGAAGAAAATTGTAATATGTATTTTTTTCCAAGTCAAATAAGATGAAGAGACAAATTTCCCATTAAAATAATCAACAGGCTCTTGGATTGTTTAATAATTTGATTAATGAAGATAAAGGAATCAGATAAATACATTGGAGAAAGATTTAAATTTCTTGCTAATGTGATGCAATATACTGATATTGGTAATAACTTAAAGCTCAGATGTGCTACTATTTCATGGAAATCAGAAACAAACTGGTTAGTCAGTGTTATCAATTCAAGAGTATTTAAGATCAGTTATTGGTCAAGACAATTTAAAATACCCTGCAATATTAGAAATCATACATGAAGTAAATTTGACAAAAATCCTACAAACTTACATGACATTCCCAATAACAAGTTTTGAAGTTGAATTTAACTTTTTCAACTATCAATACTACAAATAAATTCCAATCAAACACAGTAGATCACAACTTGCAAAACTGAATATTATTTCTATTCTCTCTATGGAAAATAACATAAAGCCATGGCCATATGAAGACGCCATCAAAAATTATACAGACAAAATCATGGAGAACGACCTTATGGATGTGAGTCAGATAGTAATGCAACAAAAATATTATGGTATGTTTCTTATTTTGTATAATGTTAGTGGAAATTTTCAGTGTTGTAGAATTTGAAATTCTTTTTCCAGTCTAAATCAATATTAACTTTTGTACCTGATTTTGTATTCATGATACTCTATCTCTCTCCCTATTTTTTTCGTAAAGAAAGCCCTCAGAATTGTCTAAGCTTCAAGACCCGGATCTGCCCCTGCCACCACCTTGCACTGAAACAGCCTCGTCAGAATGGATAGAGTTGGCAAAGGGGCGGAGGGAGCTATGCTCTCAGAGGCTTCTCTGGCTTTAGGGAAATGGAGAAGGCATCCAGAAGTTTCCACGTGCCCTTGATGCTGACTGGCGAGATTGCCGGATGAAGTGGCTGTGGTGGGAAGCAGCGGCAGAAACTCACAGCACGGACTCCCTGCTCCAGGACTACGTGGGACTCACAGCCCCACTTTGGAGGTCACGGCATTAGCTGGAGCAGTCAGCCAGGCAGGTGCAGACCATGGGTATTTCAGCCACTGCCCATCATCAGTCCCTGCTCCGTAGACAGCCCCCTTCCCCCTTCCCTCAGACTCATCTTTGAAAGGAGCTGTGGAAGTGAAAAACAACTTAAAAAACTAAACATTTACCTGGTCCCTGAGGAGACAGTTTAAATTGCAGACCTGTACTCTATTTAAGGTATTTTCTCAACTGGACATCTCTGCAAACCTGTGGATGGGCTTGTGACAAAGATCCGTATACCTGCAGAAAAATGAAGGCAACAGATTTCCTCTACACATGTGAGTAAAGTGTGAGTACATTTGCAACTTTGCCTCCCTGTCCAAGAACAGCCCAGTCTCTCCTGTGAAGGTCAATAAGGAACGAATTAGTAGAATGGCTACATGGGGAATGTGGATTAGCTGAGATTTTCACCTACTCCTAGTGGGCTACCTTGTCCTAGCAGGAATCGTTTTATTTCCAATATTGTGCCAGAGAATGAGGCCAGGACCTGCATGTGTTAGTCCTAAAGTGCATCGTTTGTTTCAAAAAAGGATAATGTGATTTGCCTCGCAGAGGATCTCAGTGGTAGTTGGCTAGCCCAGAGCTAAGTCAGGGTTAAGTGACTTAGGAAGCCACGTGAGGCAGTGGAGCCTCGGCAGACAGGTGGAGCAGACTTGGCAGGTTCTTTTCCAGAGATGGCTCTCTTGTCACAGGAGCAAGTCTTTCTTCCATTCCCTTTCCAGGATGGTTTTCGTGGGTGACACAGACACCAATGAAAATACGCATAACGCAGGTCTCTCTTAGCTTCCAGTCTGGACACAGTGTTCTGGCCCCAGAACCCCAGCAGACCTTCCTCCCCGTATGCATGAAAGCCAAGAGATTTCACGCAGCTTGACTGAAACAGATACTAAGTCAGATGAGCCCTCAGATCTGAGCTACACAAACGCAATGCCATGGGATGCCGCAGGTACTGTCAAACGTCCAAGTGTTAATATTAGAGAGATTATGAGTAATTCCTTTTTGATTTAAGCAAGTTCTTTTTTATGGAAGCCAATGCATTCAATTAAATGTGCAAAACTGCCAAAGCCTGTAGGACATATAAAATAAGGTAGGCTCATAAAGTCTTAAGGTATGTTAGCGAAATCCAACATGTTTGTGCTAACCAAATCAATGATTCAAAGAACTCACACTTCTGTAGTCTTTGAATGAGAGAAATGGTTTTCGAGGTGTGAGTGAGTCACGTCAAATACAAGTCCTCACATACAGAAATTTTATGTGCGTAAGTGCAATGTTATTAGAGGAGCTCTCAAGAAATAGGAGAATGATTATGAAGCCCATCTACTGTCTTAGAAGATTTATGGAACAATTAATCAATTCAGACCAATGTATTCAATTTACTGAGGGTGATAACTAAACATTCATGAGCGAGGGAGAGGAATCCCTGGGTAGTCACACTCAGCTTATTTCAAGAACTTAGATACTATCTCACAGATCAACAACAGGATCTCGCTCGGACAAATAACTATATTCCACACAGGGGACTCCACACTAAAGCACTGAGCTTTTACTTTTGTGAGATGAACTTTTAAAACTGTTTAGCTTCCAAGTTAACCTCAGGGTGACTCTCCTTTAGAAATAAAAATCTTTACTGGCAATTTCATTCCCCTCCAAACTCCCCAGGTTAGACAAACAGTTTAGCTTCTTTTTTAAAAAAAAAAAAAAAAAAAAGTAAAGGAAAATAAAGAAATCCCTTAAGAGAGCTTATGGAAGTTTTATACTTAATGTAAATAAAGGACAAAAAACAAAGGAAGAAATAGAAGGAGGTAAAGTAGGGGTTCAGCAGAGACCAGCAGCCCCAAACTAAACAAAAAGAGCTCCTTTGTTACAGTTCCATTAAATATCGCTTTTATTATTACACTTAAAACTGATGACTACTCTCCATATCTAAAATTAGGCTGTGTGTCAGTGATGCTTGCACCGGGTCTGTATTTATGTGTAGGAGTCTTGCTGAAGGTGAGAAATCTACTTCCTGGGGAAACTGTGGGCAAGTGGGCTGGTCTCAGGCAGCAGCTACCCCAGGAGAGGGCTGAGTCTCAAAGGTGGGCAGCCCAGACCTGCTATCCTCTCATGTCCTCTCAGATAGCTCCGAGCTTGATAGGTATTTCCTCCATCTTTTAAAGGAAATACCATCGAGAAAAATGCAAAAACTATCAGACTAACACCCTGTATAGAAATGAAGAGAAGGGAGTCCTGAAATACCAAACTCAGAGTGAATTCCTCCAGTGTTTCATCATTTCTGTGCTCAGGGATTCTTGCCCTGGAGATCCTGAGGGGGTCTTTTTATGGTGCTAAAAAACTTAGATGGAGTATTTGTTTAAGTAGATGGGAACGCCATGCCCTCTGGGAAGGGGAAAGGAATATTTTATATTTTAAAGGATGTCTTCAGTGCACAGAGTAAATTTTAAAGTTTTGAATGGTGCTGAATGATGAGAATTTGCCTTAAGCCAAAGGCTGCTCACATACACACACACACACACACACACAAACAAAAAAAAAAAAAAAAAAAAAAAGGAAGAAAGAAAGAATAAAAGGCTGGCTTCCCTAAGCCTATTCTCTGGGGCTTATTGCTGTGTGATTTTTTTTTTTTCTTTCTTTTGAATGATCCTTCAACAAAATGGGGATCAGAAAAGGAAAAGGAAACCTCCACAACGCAAACTGGCTCCTGGGAGCCAGGACAGATTAATGGATAATTTTATGGCTCATTTATTAAAAAAGGAAAAAAAAAGGAAATTCTAACAGAGCCCTCTGTTTACTTTGCTCCTACAATTCATATCAGGAGGGCAGAAAGCAGAGATGCTGGAGGGTGGGGCATTTTTAGATCTCACTCAATAGCTCAACTAAATAGAGTAAATAGATTATGGGCATTTGAGCTTTAATTAGACCAAATGGTTTGGGGATTTATTACAAAGCATGATTGTCACGGAATGACAAAATGCTAGCACACTTTTTGTTTTCGTTCTTTGATAGTGTAAACTCAAGTTCAAATGAAGCATTGGAAGCATATGGGTGGGTTCCAGTTCTTTCTTCCTCTCCCACAGTGAGCACCTGTTATCACAATGGCAGCTTATTGACTTATCAAGGCTGGCATATTTACAAATGTGTATGTGTGAGCATTTGTGTGCATGTGTACATGAGTACGCATACGTGGGTATGTTCTTGAGTGTGTGAGCGTGCATGTATATGTTACATTTTTGTTAAGCTAGGTTTATTCTCTCCACTTGCCTACCCCAGCAAAGCCCAGGAATGAGCACTGCAGATCTCACCCATAGATGAATGAGTGTCATGTTGGTCCATCTGAGCCTTCCAAGTTCAAATTCCAAAGAGGACCACTTTAGAACTTTAAGATGGATAATCCCCACTGGGTAATGCAGGCTTGTTGAAATTATATTTAAACCTATGTTTCTAGAGTTCAATGTCGCTAAGTAGTTGCTCTGTCTTCTCTCTCTAATTCAGGTAAATTAAAATGAAAACTCACATGAGAATAACAAGTCAGATAGAGCTAACTTGAACAGCCAAATGCTGAAGAGTTTTACTCTGGAGGTTGCACCAGATAAGGTGCTTGCTAGAGCTTTTCTGTCTTCCAGTGTACACATCTGCACGCACAAGATACAAAGCATAATGTTTGCATCATAATTTGCATCAATTTCCCAAGTCTCTGCTAAGCACCTGTATGTTATCATGGGTGGGGTAGGGGGAGAGATAATCCTCCTGGAAGCTTCTCTCTAGCTAAAATTTCTCCTGCAATCCATTGAGGCTCATGCCTGGGCTCCCTCTTTCATTGCTAGCAAGTAGTTGTTACACATGAAAAAGTCATCTTTTATTGTAGAAGTCAAGTTTCTCTCAGTTATAAGTGACAAAACCATAGATTACACTAGTTCTGGAAAAGTAGAGTGGATTTGTTGGCTTTCATGACTTAACACTACCCAAGGTTTGGGGATTCAAATAATACTGCTGGGATGCTCTGTCTTTTCTTTCTTGGTTCTGCTTCTTGTGAATTGGCCTCATTCTCTTCGTGGCCGCCAGCCACACAAGGTCTGCATGCTGCAGTTGAGCAGTGCCAGCAGGGAAATTGGAAAAACAAAGTGTATAAGCAGGGTAGACAGAAACAATAGGTACCATTACCATTAAATTCTGCACCCAGCAGTACCTCATACTTGGTACTGATGATGGCAAGAAATGAGCTGAAAAAGAAATTGGTAAAAATGTACCAAACATCTTTAAAATAAAGCTTCATGCCAGCATCCTTCTGAAAACACACATAAGGACTTGGTAATGGGATTGTCTCTGGGGAAGAGACAAAGAATGGAAAGAAACTGACTTTTTACTGTGCTCCTGCATTGAAAGAAAGAGAAAGAAAGAAAGAGAGAGAGAAAGACCTACAAAAATTGCCTACTAGGGAATTTCACTTATAGAAATATATTCTGATATTTTATATATATATATATATATATATATATATATATAGTATAAGAATGTAGATATGAACCTATTTATAGTACAAAAGAGACAAGGAAATGCAACCCGAATAACCCAGCTGGTTAAATAAATTGAAATAATGCTTTCAATGATCAGATTGATTAAAATAATCTTGTCACAGATTCTTTAATAAAAAGATAATAAAATTCTTATTAAATGCAAAAAGCACAATGCAAAACTGTATAGATTCTGAATCCAAATTTTGTTAAAATAAAAGTATGAAAGGGTACTTGAAAATTGAAAATATTAACATTGATAACCTTTGGATTTTGGAATTTAAGGGTGAGGTTTTTTCCCATTGTATTTTTCAATTTCTCTCTGAAAATTATTAAGCTACAAGCAAAAAATCATTACCTTCAAATATGCTTAAGTACAGGGAGTGGCAATTCAGGTCTCTATTAAAAAATATAATGTGATTCTCTATTTTTTACATTGTTTCTACCCTCCAACTCTCCATTATAAGTAATAGTAATAGTATACAACAGCTTCTTCATCTCATACATTTTCTGGTGTATTATTTCATTATTTTATTCATTAAGAGATATTTGATTCAATGTGGTTGAAAAGTAAAGGGCCAAATTAAGGATCTGGCAACATCCTGTTTCTACCCAATTCCCAACCCCACTCCTTACCTGAATAATCATGAAAGGGGTTCCCCTCCTTCTACCTACAGTAATTAAAACACTAATCATTTCTAAGAAAATACTAAAATATTCAATACACATGGGGCCTTTTTCTTGGAAAGTTTCACAGTGAATAGTTGTATTGAGTCTTTGCTACTTAACAAACTTATGCTTCAATATTGGAGTATTATTATGAGGCAACGTGGGCTTATAAGGGAATTTCATTACTTCTACAATTGCAGCCATGGAGCCCACTCTCCCCTCCACACTTGAATGTGACTCAGATTAATTTTGGTGGGAGTGGGGCGTCTGTATCTAGGGGAGAATAAACCCCTAAGCGTATAATTAGTAGTTACACACTTGCTTCTAGGTCCTGACTTGTAGAGATCAATTTTGTTTTCTCCAGTTAAACACAATGAATGCATTGAAAAAAAAAAAAATCTTTCCATAATTGACCAGTTGGTTTGGTTGCATTCTGCTTAGAAGTGATGTGAGATTTTTTGACACCTATTTCTCCCCTGGGCAATAGGTTTATGCCTCAGGTATTTAGAGTGTGGGACTAAAATTTTCTCTATGGAACATTTGGCATTGGGTAACAAGGCTAGTCTGTGTCACACAAGAGGGTATTTGTTGGTATCTGGGTTTATTCTAAAAAGATGTGATTTGAAAGGACCTTCAGGATAACTGTACCTTTTGCTCATCCTTTAAGAGGGGACTGGCCTCCTCCAAACTCTTCTCATAAGTGTCTTATCATGTGTCATCATGGGAAGGACCATGGATGTGGCCATTAGGAAGTTAGATCTCTAGAGCACTCCTCAGATAGCTGAGGCAAAATCATCTTTTTCTACCTAGATCTTCTGTAGCAACACAGAGAATCAAGGGACCATTTTCTCTAGCCCCTAAATTTCTTCATCCTATTAGGAAGGCAGCATTGGAGGTTATCCAGCTTAAGCCAAGAGGCTCAAGTCTCCCTATTTTATGTTTCCACCCTAGATGGGGAGGATTTCTAGGGCAGGGCTCCCAGGTAGGAATTCTCCATTGACTGGCATCGCTGGAATGAGGCAGTGTTAGGAGGGACAGTGACTCTGTTTCTTACAGCTATTAAAAGTGTCCTCCACCCCCAGGAATCCTGTTAGTAGGTGGTATCATTTTTCCTTTGGACAAGTCATCACCAAATATTATTTATCAAAAGTAGAGTCTGATCCTAATCCAGTTGGAAAGAATTATAGGAAAGTGCCCATGAACTGAAGCTTGTTGGTTTGATCCTAGGATGGACTGATCCATTTTCCCCATCATATTATGAGCAATCCACAGCTAATGCAAAACTGTCCCACTGATTTTACTCCTACTAACTAAGCCTCTTGATGCTTCACTTTGTTTAGAGGAGATATTTTGGGGTGCCCCACTGGCTTCTTTTAAGATGATACACATGCGATAATGAGGTGAATTGTGCAGTGATGAGTCTTGTGTGCAAAATGAAATTTACTTTTTTTCCACATTACTGAAGTCAGCTCAGCTCATGAGGTATTTCTACTGGTGGCACATAACACAGTTTTTGCTAAATCAAAGTAATTCAGTCACTTCTGGTTTAAAAGTCACTCACTTTTGAGCAGCTCCTCAGTCCATTCTGCATCCCTGCACCACTAGTCATTCTGCTTTTGGGTTCAGGGCAGGCTTGCACTGATCCATATGCACCTTCCAATCCCATGGCCCCTCTGAGCAGTGACCATTCCTGTGTCATTGTCCCTTACTGGTCTTGCCTCAGCTGTTGCTGTGTCCCTCCTGCCCTGGCCACTTGTGCTGTGTTCCCACACTGCCTCCTTCTTGCCCCGTCATGACCTCAACTTGTCCCTGGTCTCCAAGACTTCTCCGTATCCCTCTTGGGGGCACAGAAAGCTTTTGCCTGGTTTACCATACTGCTCTGTGGTCATAGAAAAATTGAGGACTCTTTCAGTCCTCTCTTCATTGAGATCTGCCCTGTCACCTTTTCTCTCACCTGCAAGAAAAGGGTTTGACTTTTCTAAGAATGGTGTGACTTTTATGAAGAAGTTTCTCTTTCTCTGGCTAAATTTACACTCTGCAGTCCCTCAGAGTGTATCTGGGGTTTCCTTCATCCCACAACCAGGGACACAACCTCAGGGACAGGAATCCCACCCCAGGAATTTCACACTAGGCCCTCTTCTCTGTTTTCTCTCTCCCATCTCTCTTCCCAGAGAAGATTTAATTCCCTTCACGGGGTGGCCAGAGAACAGTTCTTGCACCATCTTGAATTCTTTCCCATTCCTAGGTTTCTGACATAAGCACATTTCTCTGAGTTTTCCTGTGTTGTGTTTGCTCTTGACATTCAAATCAAGTTTGAAACTGCTTTTCAAACTTGCATATTTGTGGTTAATACATTATTCCAATGGCAGTATACCTCAAAAGTCTACTTTTTTTTTTTTTTTTTTTTTTTGAGATGAGGTCTTGCTGCCACCCTGGTTGGAGTGGTGCAATCAGAGCTCACTGCAGCCTCAAACATCTGGGCTCTAGTGATCCTCCTGCCTCAGCCTCCGTAGTAGCTGGGACTACAGGCATGCGTCACCATGCCCAGATGATTTTTTTAGTTTTTATTTTTGTAGAGACAAGTTCTTGTCATGTTGTCCAGGCTGATCTCGAACACCTGGCCTCAAGTGATCCTTCCTCCTTGGCCTCCTGAAGTACTGGATCACAGGCTTGAGCCACTGCACCCAGCCCCTAAAAAAAAGTCTACTTCTGCTTAAAGGATTGGGTACAAAAGAAAGTACACCTACATGTGTGCACACAAGCCCATATGCATGCACACATACATGCCTGCACACACACATATTTGGGTATCTTTTCCCACCTCGTTTTCTCATATTTCAAACAAGTATGTTCATTGTTTGTAATTAAAATTAGTATTTAATTTCAGTTGACTTTTCTTGATATTATCTCAGTGTACTTACAGGGGACTGAAAAATAAATTAAAGTAGGTATGCTGAGGACAATTTATTATATTGTAAGCTACATGAGGGTAGACCTCAGGCTTCACTTCTGAGTATTCCAGAATCTATCACTGCCCTGTCATTTGATCAAGATGTCAACACCTCTGGGAATGATGCAGACAGAAATAAACAACATTCCAAGACTGGAGAAATTTGTGTATAGATGCTTTCACAGAAGCCTTGAAGATACTTACCACAGAGTGTAAAGCCCTTTGTGAAATGACTCACCTACAATCCTGTCCTTTTCCCCCCATAAAACATCTCTGTCCACTCAACTAATCACCCTTTCTCTAACACTGCATTATTCCATGTCTTCATTTCTTCTTCTTGAAATGCCTTATCTGCTACGGTTTTGCATGAGGCTGCTCAAAGTCACCTCAAAGGAAACTTCTGCTCAGAGAAAGCTTCCCCAAACTCACCTTCTAGAAAGTTGGGTTTTTGCTCTTCCATGTTCCCACAACCTCCAGCATAAGCCCCATTATGAGACGTATTACATCTTTCAATTGGGGTTTGTTTATATCCTGGTATCCCTCACCAGATGGTGATCTCTTTAAAGGCAGGAGCCGAGCCCTTGTCATCCAGGCCCCTGCAATGAATAGCAGTGTCTGGCACATACTTGTGCCCAATATTGAAAAATGAACGACTTAACTATTGATGGAAGAGACCCAATGACAATAAACAAAATCAAACAAAAGAGGCAAATCTAAAAGAGGACTGTGTTCATATAATGTTTTTCCTACAAATAATGTAGAATTTAATAATCACTGAACCAGAATCTACTGGTGTGAAGGGAATAAATTGCTCACATTGTAGCAGAAGTATTAATTCTTTGGGGCTATTAAAATCCATTTAGATTTTGATTACACAATTCCAAAATTGCTTGCTAACATCGTGAATAAATCAGTTAAAACTGGTAGAGTAAATCCTGAAATTGGAGAGAAGCCAGTCTAAATTACCAAAGTGTTCTCTTTTTTTAAAAAAAAATGCAGTTTTATAATTTTAAGATTACTGAACTGCCAAGTCTACTTTAATGAATAAACAATACTCATTTGTAATTATCCAAGGGCATTTTTGATATGTAAATGGATACTCTACTAGTTCAACAAAACAAGGAAAAGAATTTATTCTTTAAAAACAATCTCACAGCAATCTTGTTTACACAGTATTATCTTGCTTGAAATACTTTATTTTTGCAACAATGCAAAGGTAAATTTTAGTTCAACCTAGGTTGAATCATACCAATTTTCTTAATAGCAGGGTATAAATTAATGGGGTCTTAGTCTATCTAGTAGAATTATCTCCTTTTCTCTAACATGTTCTACCCACAAAAATGGGTGTGTTAATTTTTCCCCCTACAGTCGGCTATGTCATTGTTATCCTCCCTAATCCTGCAATGTAATCTGTCTAAGGTGAAAATATTATTTACTACATAATTTCTCTCAACTTTTCAGCTGCTTCCCATTGCTGTAAAGAAAAGTTTCCAAATTTGCAACTTGTTACTAGCCTCAGTTTCCCTATCCCATCTTGTCTCTCCCAAACTCTCCCCTCAATTTTTTGTAGCCGCTGCCACTTCCTTCCTGTGCCTGGAAACTTTGTTCTCTCTGCACCTGGCTACCTGCTGCACATGTGTCAGCTTCATTTCCTCACCTGGGTGGCCCTCTTT
The DNA here is from genome assembly GCA_028533085.1 of Varecia variegata. Classification (NCBI taxonomy): domain Eukaryota; kingdom Metazoa; phylum Chordata; class Mammalia; order Primates; family Lemuridae; genus Varecia; species Varecia variegata. Next base: position 12,866,780 of record CM052439.1, read on the forward strand.
GTTCCATGCTACCAGGTCTGGGTTAGGTGACCCGCCATGTTCCCTGATCAAACTTCACTATACTGAACTTGAGTTACTCTTACACTAGGATTGAGGTCAAGGCAAGACCTTTATGACATGAATCACTCCATCTCCAGTGGCCTATAACTATACCTGAATATAGTAAGCTTCAAAGGTTTGTTAAATGACCAACTGAATGAACTCTTGCAGACTTTGAAGAACAAAGATAACTTCAAGATCTTGCTCCATGGGTTTTGGTGAAATTAGACCCCACCTAACTTTTTAAGAATATTTTTTTCTGTAAAATGGAAATAATAAAAAAATATTACTTTTATTTTCACTTTTATTTATATTTATAAGCATGAATGACATATCACTTAATTTTTCAGGAAGTTTTTGTTAGTTTGTTTTTTAACAAGGCTCAGGTTGGGAAGTTAAACCATCCGGTGTTCTTTCTGACTGCCACTTCCCATTCTTTTCTCAAGGAAAGGAAGACGAAGGCTCAGTCCACATTTTCACAATTATGGTGATTCCATTTAGATTTGCCCTGAAACTTCTGAGTCCGTCAACCAAGGTGATTGGCCCTGCTCCTAAGAAGACTGAATCCAATCATCAGTGTATGTGCACTTATCAGAGTTTGAAAAGGGGACACGCTGAATGCACAATCTGTTCAGGAAAATGGGCTCCAACTGAGCAGCTAGAGGTGCAGGTTTGTGGTCATAGTGGCCAAGCCAATGGACTGCTCTGTGTTTCAGGATAGTCACCTGTAGAATGGACATAATACCTACCTCAGGCTTCTAATAATGCCCATAGATGTGACGATGCACTCTTGGTGACAGTGGTCCCTTTCTGATAATCCTTAGGCACTCCAATTCCCCCTAACTCGGATGTCTTCCTCTGTGATCTGCGTAAGCCTGTGCATACCTCTCCTGAAGGTGGGTTATAGGATATTTTATCACTAGATAAGACACTTTCTGACTACACCATAAGCTCTTTCTCGCTGTACTATAAGTTCTTTGAGATTTAGAGCCTAGGTAGATACCTAGAATAAGGTTCATGCAATGAATAAACATAATATTAAATCTCAAACTCAGTGCTGATTATTCTATCATTACAGCTTCATTTCCTTGGATCATGAAAGCTTATTTATTCTCAGATGCAAATGCCCTCGGGTAGAAGCAGAGCACATTATTATTGTTAGCTAATATTTGTGGGGGATTTATAAACTGTCAGCTGAGTTCTGCAAGAAGGCAGGAGCCAGTGACTTGTGGGGTGAGCCTGGGATGCCAGAAGAGTTTTTGGTACAGTAGAGGGACCCTGGAGGCTGGGACCATGGTCTGTACTCAGGAACCCCGATCATATCACTGTCTTGGCCACTAACACCGTTTGGCCACCCAGTTTCTATCATAGAACAATTTCATTTCCAGACCCAATTGACCCAATTTTGGTTGGGTCTACACTAGGGTATTCTACTTCATGAAAAGTTTACAAAAGACTTTTTCTCCTTAGGAAGTGGCAATAATAAAAAACTAAAAAGGGACCTCATTTTCCTTAGGAATCTAAATATTCCTTGTGCTTTCCTACAGGCTGAATGGTTGCACTATGATTTGTCTCCAAAACATTATAAATAGATTTTATTCTTTTGCAGAGAGAAATAAAGACAAGTCAAAGAGCTTACATTTTTACATTTTTTGCCCTTAAATTCTTACCCATTCCAGATCCTTTCAGCCTCACCCAGGTGACTGTTGGAGGAGCAGGGTGCTGCTGCTGGGGTGGGAGGGGCCTTAAGCTACTGCTCGCTGGCCTGAAGCCTCTGTCCAGGGCCTCCGGCTAACCAGCAGGAGGCTGTGCTGCTCTGCTTGGTGAACTCAGGTTTAATCTTCTGGTGAAGACTGCGTGCCAGGAAAACTTGAAAGTATGAAAGGGGGAGATGTTCAGTACTTAACTCCTCTGTGAGCAGCATTATAAGAAATTAAAAAAATAAGTTTGTTGATTTTGCGGAATTTTTTTTTTTTTTTATCATCTGATCTTTCAGAAAGGCACAGGAGAGCTTTATCTTCAGAGTTGGGTGAGTGGTTTTGAATTTCAAGAAAGAATATGTCTTGGTAAAACCTCATGGGTATTAATATGATGATATTCTATAATTGTTTGTCCTCCTTTGTGTTCTCTTTAATGACCACAAAATAAGAGTCAAGACATAGGATGTTTATGCAGGTCCTAGAGCTTCAATTTCTTCTCCATTGAAAGTGCATTTCAGGATATAAAAAATCAAGAGAGGATGTCTCCAGCAGCACTACTATCTAACACGTTGAAGGCACTCTGGCACCACTTGTACACGTGTTATCCCATTTAATCTTTACAGCTGCACTGCAAGGCAAATACTAACATTCCAATGTTATCAGTTAGGAAACTAAGGCTCAGAGAGATTTGGAAATTTCCTTGAGATCGTATGATGTTAGGAGTCAGTTTTCAAACTCACATTTCCCTGACCCCCAAGCCATTGCTCAATATGTTGCCAAGGGCTCAGAATGGAAAACGTCACCATTATCAAAAAGCAACTTTGCTACATGTTACTTTGAGCTATTAGAAAATTACACAAAAATATGTTTTCCCACATTGGAAGTTTACAATGTAAATAGAAAGCACGGGTGTGGATAAGCGCCTGACACTTCCTGGCACAGGATTTTATTATTTCATCAGACACTAATCTTAACCTTTTAGTGAAGGGTTTCATGGGACAAGGTGAATGTTTTACTTTCCTATCAAATAAATTTATAGATATTCAAAAAAGAAAAGACTAGATATTGAAATTTTTTAATAAAATTTATACATGCTTATCATTTTAAATATATGAAAAATAAGGAACAATAATAAAAATAAAATAATAAATAAAAATCACCCATAATCTCATGAATAATTGATTATTTCTATTGTTTTTGCATAGCTAGTATTACATTGTATTTGTAATTTTTATTCAACACTTCTAACTTTCCTATAAATTAAGCATCCTTTCATGTCTTTAATAATTTTTTGTAAATAATTTTAATGGCTTCTTTATTTTCCATCGTGTGGATGTATCATAATTAAATTAGTCTTTCTCTTAATTTTAAAATCTAGATTGTTTCCATTTTTTTCCCTAATTTTTATAAATAACACAGTAAAGAGCATATACTTTTTATTTAGATATAATTTCAAATAGAGTAAATGTCGCAAGATTTTATAAGGAACTCTCATATACCTTTTATCCAGATTTATTAATACTAATTATTTATGTTTTGATTCATTTGCTGTATCATTCTCTGTCTCTTGCACACACGCACGCACACACACATATATGAATACATTTTTTTCCTGAACTATTTGAGGGTAAATTGTTCCTTTACCCCTTAATAATTTAGTGCCTATTTCCTACAAACAAGAATATTCCCTTACATAACAACGGCATAATTTTCAAAGTTTAAAAATTTAATATTGATTGATATAATGCTGTTATCTAGTCCCTGGTTCATTTACAATTTTTTTTTTTTTTTTGCACAGCCTAGAACCTAATACAGCACAGTGAAAAATGTTTTTATATGTGAAGTTTTATTTGAAATTTATGATTACCTCCTTAGACTAGATTCCTAAAAAGAGGATTATTGGGTAATTAGACATAGACATTTTTATGACTGTTGATACAAGTTGCTGAAAGTGGTAGCCATCTGACCAGTTGTGACCTAAGCATCCCTGGAGTGGCACTGATTGAAACAATGACTGCTCTGATATGTATTAGGGAACCTCAGCTTCCTTAACTGCAGGTAGGCTAAATAGTCCTAAAGTATAAAATGATATGTAATTGTCATGTATATTATTGTATATGCTTAGGGATAAGGAAAAACTTTTGGGCTATGTTTACTTTTCATGAAGATAAAATTTAGGGGGAAGTTTTATGGGTGGACAAGAATATATGTGGGGAATGTATGAGATTGTCTTGAATCTATGTGTGTGAATGTTGTGGCATAACAGCCAAATACAGGGTTAGAAGTTGAAGCACAAAGAACACTGAGCAAAAAAAGACATTCTGAGTCAGTGGTAGAGATTTGGGGAAAAATGTTAAAAGATTTTGAAGAAGTAACTGAAGATATCTTAGGCAAACCAGGAAAACAATCAAACATGCACCTTGAAAATCACTAATTGATTCTTTACCTTTCATCTAAAAAAATATTATGCCTTTTATATGTCAAGCATTGTCTTGGTGGTATATATACAGTGAGGAATAAGTTAGATGTGATCTTTTTTTCTCATGGGCTTACAGTCTAGGTGGGAAAATGATAAACATTATACACATCATCGTTTAATCAGTTGTACTGAGGCTAGAAGGAAACACACTAGTACACTGAGAGTTTACAAGAGGGGACCACTCCTAATCAGGGATGTGGGGACAGCTGGAAGAAAGTTTAGGGTAGAAGAGGATTCCAAACAGAGGAAACAGGAAAAGTTTTAAAATTTTATGCTTATTTCAGGTGATGTGCAGGGTTAAAGAAATAAATCTAATCTTCAAAATATGTCAAATATATGCATTCATTCACTGAATAAACGTATTAAGTATCTATCATGCTATTATTACACACTGATGCTGGGAACACAAAAGATATAGTTTCTAATTCAAAGAGCTCTCAGAGAACTTGACCCCAAGGGAAATAAATATCCCATTCAGAGCTGCACAAGACATTGATTTCTTTTTGGGGCAGAGAGAGAAGACTTCCGCCTGGTCCACATGTGGGATCAGGGAAAACATTCTGGAAAACTGGTGCCAGGAGTAGATGAGCCAGCAGGTGGTGAAAACCTGAGGGAACGGCAATCGTGCTCCTAAAGGGGAGAGCGTATTTGGTCTTGGAAAACGTACGATCAGCACCAACACAGCCATATGGAAAACGGTGAGCGAAATCTGGGCAAGATCCTCAGCTCCAACTGTGTCCAATCTGCGGCCCATATGCAAAATCTGTCATAAGCCCAGTCCTACCTATGGCTTGGTCCAAATAATTGCAGGATTTTATTTCTTTTCTATCAAAGGCATGGGGCAGGTCAAGGAGTGTGGAAATGGAGATACGACCTTCGGCATTAACACCGTCCTTAATAGCTATCTCTGCAGCTCCTGGAGGTGGGATTCAGGCCGGAGAGTTTCCAGGGGGCAGAGTCACCCATGAGGATGATTCACCCATGAGGACAGTCATGGGACAGGCTGTGAGGCATTTCAGGAGCTTAGAGGTTAAGAGAAGGAGAAAGACAGAGTTCTCAGTGCACTGATGTCTTGAGTTTCAGAAGCAGGATAAGGAACCAGAGACTAAATAGTTAAAGAACAGCTCTTCTTAAGCATTAATAAAATACTATATACTCTAAGTATTTTATGAGCAAAAATGCAGTTCAGAAAAGCAGATTTGGTGCTGCGCTAAATGTTTTAATTTTTTTTTATATGCTCCACATTAGAGCTTGCATTTTCTCATACCTCCAAGGCATAGTCTTTTATGGCTTTGGAGATAAAAGATTTACATTTAAATCCTGCTTTCCCCATGCCACATTCTAACAATAGCATTTTCAGTTGTACTGTTCACCCAAAGGTCAGAACACCTTTTTTTTTTAAGTCTACATATGCTACTATTGTAGCCAAGTGAGGAAATACTTTTAGCTTTCAATGTCTACATATTATTTATAGTTTATGTAAAATGAAATCCAAGCACCAAGACTTTCACAACAAAATGGAAACAAGAAAGTGTCATCCTGGGACTGTTGTGAAGAGCAAGGACATTGCATAGGTACAGGACCCCAAACCCAGACAGTATGTACTTCTTCTTGTGAGCCACCTGTGTGCCACCAGGTGACTGCGTTCCAAGCTAATAGTTTCTCCTGAAAGGCATGAGATGGACAATCAAACAAGACTCTTCTGTCTCATTATTGCCTTGAAATTGGCTGTAGAGTTCCTAATTTTTCCTTTGTTCTTTTTTCCTTTCCTACAGAAGATGGCAGGAGAAAAGTAAAACAAAATAAAAAAATCATCTCGTAAGCCTGATTTGGAAATGGAGTCATGGACCGTCTTGTTGCTATCATTAACACACGTGCCAAAGTCCATCTACCGTATTGCTCAGAAAGCTGGAAGGAGGGAGACAGTGTGGGACGCACAGACTTTCAGGATCCCATGTCCTTGTATTCAGGACTCTTTGGGGACAACTCTTACAGGCAAACAAATTGAATTTTACCTTTAATCCTGGAGTTACAACTTGGTCTCTGTTTTTAAAATTGTACTTATAAGACATAGATGGGAGGATGGCTTGTTTCTGATTCCGAATCTGAACTAAAATGTCTATGAGGAGGCTGTATCCAATTTTATACCTGTACAAAGACTGTCTTTTGATCACCTGCAAGTGCAGAGTGGACCAAAGAATAAGGGTATGCTTCCAAGAGGCAAAAAAGAACTGAGAAGCTAAATACTTAATCAAAATTGACCTTTGCATTCAGGAATTGTATGGGGAGGACCTGAACACTTTAGTGAAAGGGTAAAAACAAAGAAGCTCAAAGACAGGTCATACCAGACACCAGGTAAAGAAGCATCATTAAAAAAATTGTATGATTTGTACTTTGTTAGTTCTTGTACTTATTATTTATTAATAAATAAGACTTGAGAGTTGTTTTTCATTTGTTTGTTTAAGTATGTGGGCAGTTGGCTGCTTCTATTAACATGAATGGGCCAAGTTCCTCTATTATAGGGTGTTCTTAGGGTAAAAATCAACTGCAAATTAGACAGTTCATTCCTTTGTTTTCAGTGAAACGTGGTACCAGAGGGCGCCCATGACGACATGAAGTGAGAATTTGACCCATAACAGTTACTCCAGCCCCTCTTCTGCTCTAATATCTTCCAGCTAAATGATCTTTTAAAAAGACTCTGCTAAGCTAGGAAAGGAAACCACTTTGTCTACTTTGGGCAATCCATGATACAGCACTTCATCTCAAAGGAATGTGGAGGGAATGTTTAAATTGTAATGTTTTCACAGGCAGGGAGCTTCACAAGGACCTGGAAGGTCAAGCCTGTATTGATACTCACTCTTTGCAGAGTAATGCTGTCTAGAATAGTCAAGTGAAAATGCTATTTAATAACTGGTTCTGGTGGGACATCACTACATAGTCCCATCTAACACAACCACTATCTTTTCCGATTAGAGAAAAATTTTATTTATTCAGAGTTGCAGAGTGCTACCTGGGGACAGCTCTAGGGAAACCATAAAGTTGAAGAATTTTGCCTTCAGTATTGTCTGACCTTCCCCACTCTCCCCTCTCCTGCTTTATTCCCCATCTTCTTACCTGCCCTTCTACCCATACCAAATATCTGATATTCTTAAGGACTTCCCTTTACTTTTTCCTGCCCAAAACTTACTCTCAGGATGGCATTCAAAATGTCATTTGCACCTGAGTGTAGAATTGACCAACTCTAGTTTCTTCCCTCTGATTTTTTTAAGTATTTATTTTATTTTCCCTAACTTAACCTTTTGTAAAGACATTCAGGCATAAGCCAGTGGTTAGAAATATTTTAGCCATTGACAATAGAAGACTGGATGGCACATGGAAATCATACTATCTATATGTTCTTTACTAATTCCAGCCTGAATTCTTCAGAATAACAATTATGTATATTTTGTGGCATCACAAGAGCCCAAGAAACATCTATGGTATTTATCTGTCCCTGAATTGCCAAAGAGATATCACTTATTTTAATAATGACAAGCATTTTCCTGGTGACTAAAAACAGAATTCCCAAGCTCTCAGACTGTACGTGTATCACACAATCCTCACCAGACCTGTGCATATCCCCACGATGGAGCAGGCAGAGTAGATATCAGTATTTTTGTCTACGTAGCATCCCCTTTGTGTCCCACCCTCCTTCCACTTTCAGTCCATGATTACAACTGGAGGGGACATATAACCTAAAGTTGGGAACTCAGGTTATTTTATCCTTCTGACACAAAGAGATGGGTTTCTGAACAATAATTTGACCCAAAATGACGAGTGAGACTCATCCCCTAAAATTTAGTTGTCTCTTACTAGAAGACACTACTATTTTTCACTAGAACTGATAACTGCAAGGATGATGAAAGCTTAGAACCACCTGCAGCCATCTCATGGGGGAAGTGTGCATAAGAATGAAGCCAACACAAAGCAAAGCAGAAAAGAAGACAGGGAAACATGTATCCTAGTGATGTTTCAGCCTTTGTATAGAGTCAGACTTGAAATCAGCCACACCTCTGAGCTCCTCGATACATTCAAGTCTTAAATTAGCGTGCATGGGTTTTTATCATTTGTAACCAAAGTACTGCTTCCCCAGGACGTCATCAGGGACCTATCCATGAAGATGCCAAACAACGGATTACAGCCTGGGACAGAGAACAGATACAATTGCTGAAGCCAAACCCAAGGTGACATTGACGTTACCCTTTGTTGAGTGTCTGTCTCATGACAGATGATTGTAATGTTACAGACACATGCCCTCTTACACCCCATCTCTGGCTTTTCACTGATAGGTGATTCCTGATTGACAGTAGAAACACATTCTTAGAGTGGACAGCAAAGCGGATTGTGACACCAAGCTATTTTTTCTCCTCAGTTATTTAATAGTGCCTGATTGAGCTGGTTCCTCTTTGTCAAGTGTCATTCAAAAATCACCCAATTGTTGGTCCACCCTTGCTTGGTTGTTGATGAGAATGCCATGTGGGCTGGAATCAAAACCTTGCTGAAATTTGCCTATTTTACATCTGTCCCTGGCTGGGAGCTTAACGAGATGCATGGCATAATGAGATGTGTGTCTGGAGTGTGTAATGAGATTCTTGATTCAAGTGTCTAATGAAGCCTATAGCCTAATGAAATGTATAGCATAATGAGAGGCATGGCTTGAATGTATAGTGCAGATTTGAAAGTCCTTTTAAAAAATACCATTAGACATGCAAAAGTTTCTCACATCTGCATAAGCTCCACCCTCATTTCTTTGGGATTTTTAGCTTATAATTTCTCAATGCTATTGTCATCTTCATCACAGCTACTTCCTACATCCAAAGCTGAGAGAACACAAGCACTGGCCCTCACCATATATAAGGAGTAGTCTAAAAACACAGCATAGACATTTTTGCCTCTTGAGGAGAGAAAATCATATCTTTGTTTCTTTCCATTCACTTTCTGATTTTTTAATATAACCAACTATATCAATGAGCGATTGTCTAACAAAATACCTAAAACTTCATGGCTTAAAATGGTAAAGATTTATCACTGCTGATGAGCTTATAAGTCAGCTGGGTGGTTTTTTTAGACTACATGCGGAGCACTCATATGTTTCCTATGAGCTACAGGTCAGGTACAGTCTTTATTGATATTGACTGGGCTTTCTGCAGGTCAGCTGCCTATAGGTTTGTAGAGGAAGACGTTGGCTGGGGCAGTTAAGATCTCCTTGATTTGGTCTCCTACCCGCTAGCAACCATCTACGACTTAATCCAGTGGCAGAGTCAGGAGACCAAAAGGAAGATGGGAAGCCTGCAGGGCATCACAACACGTATGCTCCAAACTGCCACACTGTCACTTCAACCATTTTATTTTGAGACAAAGCAAGTCACAAGGCCATCCCATAAGCAACGGATGAAGAAATACAAGCATAACTTGGAAATATTGAAGATTTAGTTCCAAGACCACCACAATAAAGCAAAGATCAGAATAAAGCAAATAACATGATATTTCAGTGTCCCAGTGCATATAAAATTATGTTTACACCATACTAGAGTCTATCAAGTGTTCAATAGCATTATGTCTTAAAAAAATCAAGGTATATACCTTAATTAAAATATATTGATAAAATATGCTAGTGATCATCTGGGCATTCAATAAGCATAATCTTTTGGCTGGTGGAAGGTCTTGCCTCAATGTTGATGGCTGCTGACTGATCAGGCTGGTGGTTGTTGAAAGTTGCATTTTCTTAAAATAATACATCAATGAAGTTTGCAGCATCAATTGACTCTTCCTTTTACAAAAGATGTGTCTGTAGCATGCAATGCTGTTCGATAACATTTTACCTGCAGTAGAACATCTATCAAAGTTGGAGTGAATCTTCTCAAACCCCGCTGCTGCTTTATCAATTAAGTTTATGTGATATTCCAAATCCTCTGTTGTCATTTCAACAGTGTTTATAGAACCTTCACTAGGAGTAGATTCCATCTCAAGAGACCACTTTCTTTGCACATCCGTAAGAAGCAACTCCTCATCCCTTAAAATTTTATCATGAGAGTGCAACAATTCAGTCATATCTTCAGTCTCCATGTCTAATTCTAGTACTCTTGCTATTTCCACCACATCTGCAGTTACTTCCTCCACTAAAGTCTTGAACCCCTCAAAGTCATCCATGAGGGCTGGAATCAGCTCCTTCTAAACTCCTGTTAATGTTGTTATTTTGATGTCCTAATATGAACCATGAATGTTCTTAATGGCATGTAGACTAGTAAATACTTTACAGAAGGCTTTCAATTTACTTTGCCCCAATCCAGCAGAGGAATCATTATCTATGACAGCTTTAACCTTACAGAATGTATTTCTTAAAAAACAAGACTTGAAAGTGGAACTTACTCCTTGATCCATGGGTTGCAGAATGAACGGTATGTTATCAGGCATAAAAACATTAATCTCTTTGTACATCTCTATCAGAGCCCTTAGGTGGCCAGGTGAATTGTCAATGAACATTAATAATTGGAAAATCTTTTTTTCTGTGCAGTAGGTCACAGCAGCGGACTTAAAATATTTAGTAAACCATGCCGTAAACAGACGTGGTGTCATCCAGGCTTTATTGTCCCATTTATAGAGCACCTGCAGAGTAAATTTAGTATAATTCTAGTGGTCCTAGGATTTTCAGAATGGTAAATGAGCATTGGCATCAACTTAAGGTCATCTACTGCATTATCCCCTAACGAGAGAGACAGCCTGTTATTGTAGCATTGATGCCTATCACTGACATATCCTCTCAAGCTATGAAAGTCTTAGATGGCGTCTTCTTCCAATAAGACTATTTTGTCTACATTGAAAAACTGCTGTTTAGTGTAGCCACCTTCATCAATTATTTTAGCTAGATCTTCTGGATAATTTCCTGCAGCTTCTACAATACATCAGTACTCGATGCTTCACCTTGCACTTTTTTAGTATGAAGACAGATTCTTTCCATAATTCTTACATATGGATACCTCATGAAACATCTTCTGCTAGCTTCAAACTTAGCTTCTGCAGCTTCCTCATGTCTCTCAGAATTCGTAGAATTGAAGAAAGCTAGGTCCTTATTGTGGATTAGGCTTTGGCTTAAGGGAATGTTGTGGCTGGTTTGTTATATCTAGATCACTAAAACTTTCTGCCTATTGGCAGTAAGACTGTTTTGCTTTCTTATCATTTGTGTGTTCACTGGAGTAGCACTTTTAATTTCCTTCAAGAACTTTTCCTTTGTAGTCACAACTTGGCTAACTATTTGGCTCAAGAGGCCCAGATTTTAGCATATGTCGGCTTTCAACGTGCCTTCCTCACTAAACTTAATCATTTCTAACTTCCGATTCAAAGTGAGAGATGAGCAACTCTTTCTTTCACTTGAACACTTAGAGACCATTGTAGGGTTATGAATTGGCCTAATTTCTATATCTATATTGCTGTGTCTCAGAAAATAGAGAGGAGAGGGAGAGAGATATAGGAATGGCTGGATGGTGGAAAGGTTAGAACATACACAACATTTATTAAGTTCTCCATCATATATTGGTGTGGTTCTTGATGCCCCCAAAACAATTACAGTAGTAACATCAAAGATCACTGATCACAGATCACCATAAAATATACAATAATAATGAAAAAGTTTGAAATATTGAGAGAATTACCAAAATGGGACACACAGACATGACGTGAGAACATGTTGTTGGGAAAAATGGTGCCGATAGACTTGCTCGACACAGGATTGCCACAAACCTTCTATCTGTCAAAACCCACAATATCTGTGAAATACAATGAAATAGAGCAAAAAAAAAAATAAGGTATGCCTATAGATTATGCCCCTTAATTGGAGGAAAGACCAGGTGACATCGATACAAAGGGTATGCACATAGGAAGGAAGGAAAACCTTGCAATTACTTTGCTATAAAGGGGAGGAGAACTTACTCGAATGCCTACCCCTTTCAATCCCTCTACCACCAACAAAATCGAGGGAGGGTATTTATGAAAACTGCTTTTCCTGTAAATATGGGAAATTTTCCAAAGAGTAGTGATATTGATTGTGAGCATTTTGAAAGTCGTTTGATGCACTACATTGAACCTCTCTATCCTGTGGGTTAAAAACGGATGCTCTCAGCAAATGAAATAGGTAAACTACAATTTTCCCAGCAACAAACAAACACAAATCCTAATGAAAGATACCCTTAATTTTTCATTTAACATTTGGAAACTATCGGATAATGGACAGGACTATGAATCTACCTCCTCTTTGAATTAAAATCTAGTAGAGATGTTTTCCTCTTTTTCGTGGGCTGCCTTTAAGATCATTAAAGATTGTATTCTGCCAAGAACTACTGGTGATTGACCCCAGGGATGAGGCGTATGTTACATGAACTTGCTCTAAAATTTCCGAAGGATTGCAGAGAGTCTTAGCAGTGTGTATCTCATTTGCAATAGCCTCCTGGATAAAACCCAGGACACTCTTTTGAAAATTTATAGGGACTAGTCTATCCAGCAGTTTAACAGGCAGTCTAATTTTTTTTAACATAGACAAGCCAAGGTTTTATCTCCTTCCTATCTCCCAGATTGAATATCCATTATCTCTCAAGATGCCATTACCCTCCAATGCCTCAGATTTATTTGTCTAGCTGTTTTATAGAATAAAGGCCTGATAGGGTCCTCTTTAAATACACATTTTAACCACATTTTAGAAACCAGCAGTTGGTCCTATCATTTCCCTAACTTAAGATTATGCTTTTCTGTTGCATAAGCATCATAAATTTTACTCCCATGTGCATTTTATAATTATAGAAAGGAATGAATCAAACAAAATACTCAAAGATCAGAATTTTTTTTTCTAATTTATTTTCCAGCTGTGCTTTCCTATCCATGGGACAGTTTTCTTAGATACCTGTACGTATGATTCCTGCGCAAAGGTGCTCAATGCAGGGCTGTATTAATTAAATGATTTATCAATTACTTAATTCAAAATCTGGCATCAATTTGATTAACCTGATCAGCCTACCTTTGCCCTCGCTGCATTAACTAAATATTTTTTAAAATTTATTTATGTACCATGAAACATCTAGGCATAATAGTTTCTCCTTAAACTGTTCGAATCTATAAATCTCATTGTTGTCTATATCATGTATAACATTATGGACTAGTGGCTTCTAATCAAACACTAGTTGTATCTTTAGATGCAAAGTGACTATACAAAATGACAGCGAGCAAAGGTGGTTTTATTTTCATAAAGATCTGCTCAAATCTAAAAAGCTACCTGAAACACATTGGGATTTACCCAATGAACCACATATATTGATCAAATTCATCAGATTCCTACCCAATCTCCACTTCACTATGGGCTGTGATGAATCACAGGTTTAGTTGCATGTATCCCCAAAACTTCTGTAACCCATGTTATCTCTGTGCATAGGCAAACTCACCTATTATTTACTCGTTGTATAATTTCGTGGTAATGCTCAGTGTCAGTCTCTGGCAGCTTGAGGGATGTGCACACAAGTCGAGTGGCAGAGCTGGTGAGCGCCTGGGCAGGATAAAATCCGGTACAGTAGGAGGTAAGCCTTGGAAGGGACTGGAAACCAGGAAAGCTGGTGGACTTCATTCAGGGAAAAGGGAGAACTTCTACCAGATCAGAGTTTCTCAAAATGGAATCTTCACATCATCTGCACCAGGGTCATCTGGAAAGTTTAACAAAAATATGTATTTGTTGACTTCCACCTTCCTTACTTAATCAAAATCTTTAGGGAAGGTCTCCAGAAATGTACATTTTATCAAGTTTTCCAGTGATTCATGTGCATTCAAAATTTGACAACCAGTATACAAGACTCTGAACATTTCTAGTACAGTCTATACAAAATCATCATTACATTCCCAGCGTATCTGCAGCTTGCAGAGAATGATTGAATGAAGGAAGGAATGATTGAACTAACTGTCTTGGTACCAAGATCAGAACCATACAATCTGGTAGCCATCTAGCCCCAGGTTAGAAACGCATGAATGTATGACAACAAATCAATGAGAGCAGCCATTGACAAAAGAGAGTGTCATACTGAGCCAAGTGGTGCCTGGTGCTGGATGCTTTCTTGCATTTTTAGATTATATAGAGGGACAGGCATGGAGTTGGGATGCGCCCCCCCCCCCAATCTCTTCTCTTCCACAAACAGGTTCAGTTTTTATACCCAAAGAGGCTTACTGAGGTATTTTCCTAAACAATGAGCAATCTCCCCTAAGATACATATTATACAAACGAAGTTGCAATAAACATTTATTTTAAATGCGAGTATTTTCTTCCAAAAAATATACATTTCTTAAGTTTGTTTATTTATGGCTCCTTCAGTCTTGACTGTATCCCTGTTCCTGATGACTCTCTTTTTCTTGATTTCAAATAACTACTAACGACTGTCATACTGAACCAAGTGTTTGTCACAGATTGGCCTTCCTAGGTTGGGTCCCTCCAACCTGGCTACCACCCACAGTACCAATGTGTTAATAATCAAAGATCACAGATGGTTTAGGGCTGGAAAGACCTATGGCATCACATAGAACAACTTTATCATTTTACATGAGGAAGCCGGAGCCCAGGGAGATAAAATTCTTCATCCAAAATTTGACTGCGCAAAACCATTGCTCTTTTATTATGCCACACTTGCTCATCAATTCAGTTGTGATATGAATAGACTCTATTGTTAAAAGGCATAGCTGTTTTAAAAATTGGGTTTCTCTTTTTTTAATGACCTTGACACATCCTATAACAGTCACAGAAGCAGGGTAACCTCCATATATAATTATGGCAATATCTAAGTGAAGCAGCTTACCAATAACACTTGGGATATGGTAATAAAATAATAAGACTGAATATGATGTAACATGTTATTTTCATAGAGTATATGCTTTCATAAGTCAATCCACTTAAGAGAAAATGATAGAGACAGTTTCTAACGTCAAGCAAAGACCAAACTGTGATTTGGGGTTAAACTTGCAGGTGACAGAGACAAGCTGCTTCTCTGTTGTTTAAAATAGCAGTTTACAGCAGGAGTTTACAATTTCTCAGAGAAGGTCTTATCAATGTAAATGTCAGGGAATTTGTTGGCTCTGCCTTTTACGAACATGTGGATCACATTCCCTTCGTCCATGGAAATACAAGATTGTATATTTTAATTCATCTGAAGTTTTACCACAGAGTCTATAAATATTACATAACAAATCTGAGCATTACTACTTTCTTGTGCATTCAGGATACATCTCTGTGATCACTATAATCAACCTAATTGGGCAAGACTCTCTAAGTGAAGGCAGTAACATTTGTTTACTTCATTGTAGGAATGTGCTCGCAGCCTGGTACCACCACATTTAAATTAGTTTTTATCCAAAACAGAGAGAAATACACCCTTCAGTCAACACAGTCTGTTAATTTGAATGTGTTTGAATTAACTGTGTGCGTGCCCCGTAGGAAATTCTGAGAAGCTCTGTTCTTTGTCCTTTTGCAAGAGGACTCAAGGACATTTAGACCTTTTCCTTCTTTCATATTTTGCAGAGAGTAGAGAAGAGGCAGCCCTCCTTCGTTTTCGGAGGTGGCCAGTCACATGCCCGGGGCTGCCCCAGGTGTCACATTCCTGGTTGCGATGGGAGCCGGCAAAACAATTTCTATTGAGTGTTGCCCTACGCTGTGGAAAATGCAAGATTGTAGGGGGAAGGGAGAGAGAGCAAAATAGCCACACAAGTCAAGTCCAGATGAGGAAGGGTTATTCACACCTCTTTTGTAGGAATCCCTCACCATCTTCACAGAATCAACCTCTTAATAAAAATCACTTCCTTCAGCATTGCCAGGGTTTCACTCCTGATGGAATTGTCGCTTCCTCCCCATTCCATTTCTCTCCTTTTCTTTGCCTTTTGCTTTTTAAGCTGTTGTCAGGTGCACTGCTATGGTTTGGATGTTTCCCCCAAAATTCGTGTTTTGGAAATTTAATTCCCAAATACAAAAGTGTTGGCACATGCGTGTTTAAGGCATGAACCCTCAGTCTCAGAGCCCTCATGAATGGATTCATGCTGATTATAGGAGGCTCTGAGGTTGTGGGTTCAATCTCTTGTTCTCTCACACCATCTTCCCCTTCTGCCTTTCGCCATGGGATGATGGGGCATGAAGGCTCTCACCAGATGCTGGCAGCTTGGACTTGCCAGAGACTCCATAATGGTGAGAAATAAATTTCTATTATTTATAATTTACCCAGTCTGTGCTATTCTGTTACAGCGAAATGCAAAATGGGCTTTGACATGCACTTTCTGCATCAAATGCCCACATGCTTAATGGCGGGTGGTAGCTCTAAGTACAACCTGGAGGAAGGGAAAGAAAGAGATGGGGGGCTGCTAAAGGGTGTCTCCTGTGACTTGTGCTGTTCCTCACTGAAGCATTGTTGTTCCATCATGTAAAGCACGTGTATCATTATTGCCAGTGCTCTTGTGTGGAGCAAGTCTTTCAACATAATCCATTTTAGAAAGAAGGCAATCATCTCTCCATCAAAGAAAGAGAACCACATGATTGCCCTGCCTTGCACCTGCCACTCTAGGGAGGCAGTGTTGCCAGTGGGTGGGAATTGATGCAGAGCAGCTTCTAGAGCAAAGAAGATGAACAGCTGGTGCCTCCAGTCTGGGCTAAAAATACTCCACAACACATTTACACAGATGACTTATAGAATAGTGAAGCTACTCATGTATGATACATGACATTATACATTTGTCCAATCCCATAGAATGTATAATACCAAGAGTGAACCTGAATGTAAACTATGGACTTTGGATGATAATGATGCGTCAGTGTAGGTTCATCCCCTGTTAATGCACCACTCTGGCAGGGGCGGGGGTGGGCGGATGATGACAGTGGGGGAGGCCATGCATGTATGGGGGCAGGGGAAATCTCTGCACATTCCTTTCAATTTTGCTGTGAACCTAAAACTTCTCTAAAAAATAAAGTCTTAACCCACTGCTCCCCCACACATTTACATAGTAGACTAAAATTAATCAGCTACCTCATTGCTTTTGCATGTATGCATCAGAAAGCATTTTATGATTTTGTTGTCTTGTTCCCCGAGATGCAACCTCTAAGTACCCAGGTTTCATGTTTATAAGTTTGGTAAACTTTAAAGAAAGTCAATAATTTCATCCTTCCCTCAGTACCTACCTCACATAGGCTTAGCACAAAATTGGCACTTGTTAACATGTGCTGAATGAAAGTCATACCCCAAGATTTGCTCCTGCCGCACTCTGAAAGTGTTAATATCAAATAAAGTGTTTTTATGCAATAATAATAAAATCTAGTTGCCTAGGTCACTCCAACCCGAGAGGTACAATCTAGTAGGGACAACAAAACAACAGCAGCTCTTTGGGGTGGACCTTCGGCAGAACACCTGGAATGCCACTTACTATTTCTTTTCTTTCATTTCATCACATTCCTGGGCATCTTACACGTGACTGGGGACAAACATGGCTCTCTTTCTTCCTCCTTATGGCATTTCCTGTGTTCTCCCACATGGCTCATTTTGCTGACTTTTTCTAGCAGCTGATACCCCTGGTATGTTTCTTGTCATTGCTCACATTTTCTCTGTGGATCTCTGGTTCTCATCCTTTTCAATTTCTCAGTGATACCTTTTCAATGATAGTAACCCAACTCACACATGTTTAAGCAAAATCAGGGACTTATTCATTCATGAACCTGGAACATCAATGGGTGGATATGTCTTCAGAAGTAGCTGGATTTGGGGATTCACAAATGTCATCAGGATTCTGTCTCTCTCTCCCCTCTTCAGCACATTCTCTCCAATGGTGTCATGAATGGTGATTGACAGCTGCACACTCACCTCTTTTTAGCTTTATCAGTCTCAGAATAAAACAGAATTTCCCAGCAGCTTCTGCAGAACCGTGTTATTGAAGAGTCTAAGTCTGGTTTGCATCACCTGTTCATCCCTCACTGGTTACTCTGTTTGAGGGATGCATACTCTGACTGGGTCAAAAAATTGCTGCTGTGACAGAAAATGGGTTTAACCCATTTAAGAAAATGGGGTTTAACCCATTCCACTTAATCCACATTGAATGGGTTCCCCATAGGAAAGAGGGGTCCTAGCCATAGAAGAAGAGGGAAAGAGGGTATCAGAGAGGCCAAACATGTTTCCACAACCATGTCACTTGGAGGATATTCTTTGATGCTTCTGCAATTGTGAGACTGTTATTCCAGGTACCAACATAGAGTGAGATAAGATGTTCTTACTCCACACAAGTGTTGCGTTCTTGTACTAGTCTTGGATGTGAAGGAGAAGTTTTCAGACACATGGATTCTACAGCTTTTTTTTCTTGTAGCACATCTGCAAGTGCTCTGACATAAAGAGTCCCTGGGAAGCTGAGCCAGAGAACAATCTGTGATCTGTGGAGAGTGAGCACCTCATCGTGGACTCAACAACTGCATCCTAACCACTGCTTGTGTTCTGCATTTTTGTACTTTGAAGTTGCTTCTCTCATCAAGAATCCCTTCTCTCAGGGAAAGTACCGAGGGAGGTCCTCGTGATTAAGGACCCAGCCCTGGGGAGCGGGGATGGACGCCAGTGGATTACTTCCATTCACTGACCCATCCATTAGGTTCTGTGGGGTTCTTTAGGAAATAGACAATGTCTCTACCCTTTGCTTAAATGTCACCTGCTCCGACAGCTTTTCTGACTAGACCTAAATCAGCATCCCACCCTATTCACTTTCTACATGCTTATCCTGCTTTATTTTTCTTCATGGCATTTATTTCTACTTGAAATTATGTCACCTATATGCTTGCTTACTTACTAATTTTCTGATTTTCCCACAATAATATCAGTAGTAGGGAAGCAGGGAATTGTTTCCTCTTATTCTCTGCTGTATCCTCTGTGCCTAGAATAGTACCTGGCACATCCTGGACATGCAGTGATTATTGATTGATTGTGTCAAGAAACAGATGAATGAGCAAATAAAATTATAGCAGGAATAGATCTTAGGCCACGATTCTGGGACTCTTATTACGCACAGACATAAACATATATTTAGTAAAAAATTGCAACTGGCAATTTTTTAATGCATGAATAAACATGTCTTTAAAAGGCTGGAAACCATGCCCTGCATTTTGGTATCATGTTACTAGACTTGCATCTCCTTTTAATTTCCTTCTGCGCCACTTACCAATTTAAAATTTCACCCAGAATGGTGACTAAGCTGATGAAGGAATTAGATAAGGGGGAAAAAAAGCATATTTTGATATGATTTTTGCTAAGTAAAGCTGGAGATAAAAGAATAACTTACTGCATAGAACTTTAATATTAATTCTGCAGAATTTTATGAAAGAACAGTAAAAAAAAAAAAAAACCAGAACCGTGACTACCTCTCCTCTGTTTAGTAGCTGGAAGGGCACCCTCACTCTCTTTGACTGTCAGAATTTCGGTTTTCTGTCTTTAAGAAGTTTTATTTTGAGATAGGAGCTCTTTGCTACAACATAGCAAAAGGTCATGACATCCACAAATAAGAGTAAATTAAAATCAATAAGGCTAGCTTCGTAAGTTCATCTCGCACCAAGTGTATCCTGCCCCTTTGTCTGCGGCGTGCCTGGAGGTGGCAGTCAGGACGGAGCCAAGCAGAACCAGTAGCCTGTTCTCGAGGCTCTGCTACCCCTCAAGTGCAGTGGGAATTCCTTTCTGCCTGAGTGAAATGTCTAGTCTATAAAACTGGTTAGTAAAACATACTGTAATTTGGGATTTGGTAATACGGGCTTCATTTTGACAGAACCCAGGCTGACCCGGAGCATTATGTCATGAACAGATGTGAATTCTAGAGGGGTGAAATGATTAAAAACTTGTTCAGAAAGAATCAGAAAACTGAGTCACAGGAGGTCTGCATTGTTCCACAGTCCAGGCAGTAAGCTGTGTTTAAACCCGTTTAGTCCAAGCAGCATCTGCCTCCAAATGGTGTCACCTCCTGGAGGGGTAGAGTCACTTTATTCTCTCTTGACATGTGGTCACATGCACAAAATAATGCTTAAAAAGAGGGCTTTACAGGTAATTAAGACATTTTTGACATTTAAATATGCAAGAATAGGAATAGATTAATGGTTCATGGAAAGTCAATCAAGATACTTAATCCTCTTTTCTTTTTTTCATGTGAAGAACAGAAATAATAATGCCTTTCTTGTGATTTTATTGGAACAGGAACAATACATTAGGTATGAAGTTATAGTGAAGGCCAGAGAGCAATGACTGTATGAAAGTACTATTCGAACTATAAAGTACAATAAAAATATTACCAGTTGTTAGCATTAATAGCTATGAGCAGATCAAAATAATGCCAAAAACTGTGTTATATAAAACTTTATTGCTAACATGTTTTTGAAAGGTTGTGCCATGCTTTGAATTTTTGATAGTTTTTCAAACTATACTTATATCTGTTTTGCATTTAAGATATAAATGGATTCTTTAATCACTTCAGAAACCAATTAATATTTAGTTGTGGGAATGTAGGTGGGAAGGTAGAATAGTTTTAAGTGTGTGTGTGTATATATCCAAACATTTATATCAGTATAGTACATAAGTTAAATATATAAACATAAAAGTGAATAAATATATATATTTCATGAAATAGTTTTGGATATATACTAGATATTAATTGATATGAAACCTTTATAAACTTGAGGTCAAAATTCTTTTCAGTAGAGTTATCTTCAAATAAAAGTCTACTTTCTCACAAATATGTAAAGCTCATGCCAGAATAGCACACTGTCTGGGGGATGGACACACTTGTATCTCTGACTCGAGTGGGGCAAAAGCAACATATGTAACCTAAATATTTGTAACCCCATAATATACTGAACAAAAAAGAACCATTGAATTGATTTGAACTGATGACACACCACTTGATTATCTTTAAGGTGAAGTGTATCCAAACAGAAATGGTCCTTATCCAAGTAGCATTGTGTAAAATTATGTCCACCATCAATTTTGGAGACCAAGATGGTGAATAAATAAAAAGATGTTTTTCATCCACCTTGGGAGTCAATACTTAAACTACCCAAAGTGGTTCTTTGAAATTCAGAACGTCAGTAAACTGTAAGTTCCTCACCATGGGATCATTCAGCAAACATGTCAGGCACTGTTCTAGACACTGGAGGTATAATGGAGAACAAGACAGACATTGGCTCCAACCTCATGGAGCTTGTATTTTAATAGAGGAGAGAAACAATAAACAAATACATAACAGAAAACTGCAACTTTCTAGGTTCCAGTTTGCCATTAACAGACCAACTGGCATGATTAAGTCAAAACAGAAAATATGCAAGGGCAGTGGTGACTTCATTGTGCAAGAAGAGACCTAAGGACACACACTCTTTGGAGACACAAGTCAGTATTTGTTTCTATCTGTAATTGCATTTGTATGCCTCCTAAGGTTTTGCCAATGACATATTTTAAGAACTGTACCCTCTTCCTGTATCATCAAATCAGGTAAATCTATGCATTTAATTAGATTCTCTGTGACTATGTCTATATTATGTGTGTCCAGAATTTTGAAAATTTATTTAAAAAGTTATTAAGGTACTGCTATAAGATTATTGTTTAAGAGTACATCCCAGTCCCCAATATTTAGCCCCCTCTCTTAAATTTTACTATGGAAAATGTATAATATGTACAGAAGTAGAGACACTAGTATTATAAACTCCCATGTACCCATGACCTAGATTCAGCAATTATCATTGTAGTTTTATACCCTACATTTTTATTATAATCTTATATTTAGAAAGCTAGTGATCAATGATGCATTTAGGTGATATATGATGACAGACAGTGTCTGGATTGTGAAAGAAAGGGGAGGAGAAAGAGGAGAAAGGAGGGGCTTAGTAAATTACAGAACACATTCACAAGGAAAATCATATTTGATGGTTGAGGTGGATTAAAGGGGGCCACAAATTCTTCACCAATAAGTATAGTTTAGTTCTTTCCCCTGGAACTGTGATTGCCTATAGAATTAACCTATAGAATGTGGCCAAAGAGATGATTTGCTAGTTCTGAATTTAGCTTGTTCAGAGCATTGGAATTTTCCACTCTTTCCCTCTTAGAACACTTACTTCTGGGATATTTCCTCTTGGAAACCTCCACTTGGCCATAAGAATCCCAAACTGTATGGAGAAGCCACATGTTGATGCCCCAGCAAAGAGTCCCAGTTGAGTTTCTGACTGACAACCTGCATCACCTGTTAGACAAAGCGGCAGGGGTAGGGGGTGGGGGGTGCATCTTAGACTTTCCAGTCCACTCAAGCTCCCATATGAGATCAAAGGGAGCAGAAGAACCACCCAGCTGAATCTAGTCAACCCATGATGTATAAGAAATAATAAAAATGTTGCTGTTTTAAGCCCTAAGTTTGGGATGGTTTGTCTCACTGCAATAAATAATTAAAATAGAATTGATACTAGTGTTGCCATGACAAGAAATAGACATGCAGCATTGGCTTTGGAACTGGTGGCAGGTGGAAGCAGGAAGGGTCTCAAGGAAATTGTTTGTGAAGGTATGAAAGACAGTGAGAAAATTGTTTTTGGAAGTTGAATGAAAGGGAGACCAAGTCATGCAATGGCAGAGCAATTAGTGAAACTGTTGCCTGTGGTACTGTGGAAGCAAGAAGAGGTAGTTCATGAACTCATGGATCTGGCAAGGATATTTCCAGAAAGAATGTTGAAAATGCCTCACTGTGTTGGTCAAAGCAAGTCACAAGATCAGCCCAGATCCAAGGGAAGGGAGATGGACTTCACTTTCTATGGAAAGCAAGACAAAGAGTTTGTGGCCTTCTTTAATTCATTGTAAGGTAGGGTTGACATCTGAAGGGTGTATATAACCCTGGTAGGTATTAATAGTTTGAGAGAGCTCCACAATGACACTAATTTCTTTTTCAGCTAGTATGTTATCTGTGCATAGTAATGCTACTGATTTTGGCATAGTAATTTTGTATGCTGCAATTTACTGAATTTGTTTATCAGTTCTAAGAGTTTTTTTGGTGGAGTCTTTAGGTTTTTCTACATATGAGATCATGTCACCTGCAAATAGGGACAATTTGACTTCCTCCTTTCCAATTTGGATGTCCTTGATTTCTTTCTCTTTCCTGATTGCTCTGGCTAGGACTCCCAGGATTATGTTGGATAACTGGTGAGAGTGGGTATACTTGTCTTGTTCTAGTTTCTAAGAGGAAAAGCTTTCAGTGTCTCCCCATTCAGGAAGATGTTAGCTGTGTGTTTGTCATATATGGCTTTTATTATGTTGAGGTACTTTCCTTCTATACCTAATTTATTAAGAGTTTTTATTATGAAGAGATGTTGAATTTTATCAAAAGCTTTTTCTGCATCTATTGAGATGATCATACAGTTTTTGTCCTTCATTCAGTTGATATGATGTATGATGTTTATTGATTTGCATATGTTGAATCATCCTTGCATTCCTGGGGTAAATCTCACTTGTTCATAGTATAAGAAGACATATAAATGGCCAAAATATACATGAAAAATGTTCAAAATCACTAATCATCAGGGAAATGCAAATAAAAACCACAATGGAGTTTCATCTCACCCCAGTTAGCATAGCTATCATCAAAAAGACAAAAAGTAATGACTGCTAGTGAGGATATGGAGAAAAGGGAACTCTTATACACTGCTGGTGGGAATGCAAACTAGTGCAGCTACTATGGAGAAGAGAGTTGAGGCTCCTCAAAAGCTAAAAATAGAAGTACTATATGATCCAGCAATGCCACTGCTGAGAATTTATTCAAAGGAAATCATTATATCCAACAGATATGCACACCTCCATGTTTATTGTAGCATTATTCACAATAGCGAAGATATGGAATCAACCTGAGTGTCCAAAAAGAGATGAATGGATAAGGAAAATGTGGTATATATACACAATGGAATGCTATTCAGCCATAAAAAGAATGAAATTCTATTATTTGTGGCAACAGAGATGGAACTGAAGGACATTATGTTAAGTGAAATAAGCTAGGAGCAGAAAGTTAAACACAGCATGTTCTCACTTATATGTGGAAGCTAAAAACGTTAATCTCATAGAAGTAAAAAGAGAACAGAGGATAGGAGAGGTTGGGAAGGGTAGGGGAAACCAGGGATGGGGAAAGATTTGTTAAAACATACAAAATTACAGCTAGACACAAGGAATAAGTTCTAGTGTTCTATACTGCTGCAGGAGGACTATAGTTCACAATAACATGTAGCTTCAAATAGCTAAAAGAAGGATGTTGAACATTCTCAACACAAAGAAATGATAAATGTTTGAGATGATGGATATGCTAATTACCCTGATTCGATCACTATACATTATATTTATTGAAATATCACCATGTTCTCCATGAATATGTACAATTCTTATTTACTGATTAAAAAATAAAATTTAAAATAATACCAATAAAAAGTAACACTGAATTTTGCTTAAAAAACATATAGGAAAGAAAAGGTAAGTATATAAAACCCTTACACCTTGAATGGACTAAGAGGCTGATTTAATCTTTAATTAGAAAGGTTCACCAATTCTGCAAACTTGCTTTTTGCTTCTTCTATTGTTGCAGGAAATCATCAAGTGGGCCAGCTAGAATAATCATAGATATAAATAGGAAATTTGCTTCCACTAAGAGAGAATAAACCAGTTTCATTGTTTTTCTGATGTGGAATTAAGCAGCTAGTCTGTTTTTTCCGTTAAACAGAACCAAATCCACATCCAACTGAATTACTTGGCTCTGCCTTAAAACAAAAGATCGTCATTGTCAAGATACAGGCAGCTCCATTTTTATCACAGGAAGAGATGTTAAGGTAGGTTAATACTTTAGAAATTATTTATCCTTGAAAAAAAACTGGTGCATTACACTGACATAGACTGGGAATTAGGAGACATTAATCTGAAGGAAAAAACAACTGCTCTCTTCCTCAATAGCATTATAACAAGAGACCGTGGTTACAGCCAAGCCCCCAAATACCTAAAGAGTTAGGTCTTTTGGTCTTTTATAGACACTGACACAGTTAGCAGCTGCATTCTATTAAGTTGCTTGTGTGTGCCCTGAAGAAGGTTAACAATACCTTTGCACATAGCTTTTTCTTTGTCCATGATCATTTGAAGGTTAATGAGGAGGTCCTGGGAAAAAAATTAGAATGAGGGGGAAGCTTATATTTAGACTTGTTGGCTTCCTTTATTCCATCCCTTCCCCGCTTTTATAATAACCCTCTCTTCATAGTGCAAAGTGAGACCCGAGAAGCTAAATTCAACAGGTCAGGGAAGGGAAGAGGCATGATAGGAGTGATGGGGAGGTGGGAGAAGAAGAGTGAACTCTGGCTGCACAGACAGGTGTGTGCCCCTGCATTAATCTCCTGAGGGAGAAGGGCAGAGAGCCCTGACTTGACTTCTCTCAGATCCATTTAATTCAGAGACGCTGAAGGTTCTTAATAGATACTCTAGAAACTTCCAATTTGCTACCTCAATTTTTAAAAATACAGTGTAACTGCAGAGAGGGAACAGGGGCCTTTGGCAGTCTGTGCATTCAGAAACAGGAGCTTAGGAAGGACATGGATTGCTCTTAAAGTTGGTAGAAAAATTGCACTGTTAAATTGCTCAGCCAGTTTTCCTAACCTATATTCCCTGCTCCATATAAAGATGAACTAGCTGCCTGAGGATTCTGGTGAGATCCAGTGGTATGGGGTCACCGTCTTCTCTCAGCTGGACCCAGGCTCTAAACCTGGCAGTGACTGTCCCTACGCACAGATCTTTCCATGTAACAGGCTTCCTTTTTCCCCTTACCCCCCATGTTTCTCTCTTCTCTTCCTGTTTCTCTTTCTTTTGGTGTTAAGATTCCCAAGTGCAAGAAACATAGATTCTGGTCTTGGTGTGCCCTTTAAGTCACTTAAACTTGTGCTAGTTATTTCACCATTCCATCTCATTTTCTAGCAATAAATTGTGGGGATTAGACCTCACCTCTGCTGTTAACATCCTTTGATGCTAGAACACAGGGTTTGAGTACTGCCAAAGCCCTCAATTATTCTTAACCGTGACCCAAAAGGCTTGTGCAGAAGATTAATGCAACTTCTTTTCTCTTTTCTGCAATATGCCCTTTTGTTTTGATAAACACAAAAATAATTAGTCCAGATGAACAAAGGAGCACAGTCTTTGGAGAAAAATTAACTGAATGTCTTACACAGGAGCCAGCTGGTATTTCTACAATATGTTTTCTATTCTGGGCCAAAATGCTAACAATAGCAAGCAACACAGTTGGAAGTGGAAGTACAAGGGCTACTGAGTGTGAATTTCCCCCCAATATATCACAGCCACACACACATCTGTTACTCAGTGGCAGGTGTGCTCCATGGCAAGCATTAGTCCACTGACTTTAAAATGTTTCACTTGTTCCCTGGGGTTTGCTGGGTTATTGATGACTTCGAATTGGGATGGGGAGAAATGTGGGGGCGGGGGTTGTGTTTTCACTTATAGACCATGGTTAGCTCTCACAGCGAAGAAATACAATCACTGATGTCTGTTCCTATGGGAAATATTATCAGAATAGGGGGAAAACAAAAACAAAAAATGGTGCCAAAATGCTCAGTAAATACTGAAGCTGAGATACATAAGAAAGACCGTCCTATGCTCACATGGTCTTGTTGGGGAGAACTCAGCCAAGGCAGAGACCCAGGTGAGAGTGTGCTCCTAATTGTCTAGTCTAGCATCCATACAAATGAGCAAACATCATTTTTCTTCCCCCCAAAGCTTTACTTGCCTTGTTATTATTATAATTTTCTGTTAACCTTCTCCTAGATTTCCTGGCTCAAAACACAGGGAGTTGTTCTTAATGTTTTCTCTCTGCTCTCATGTGACAGATTTGTGACTCTGTCTCTGAAATGTCTTTTTCCATTCACCTTTCCTCCTGCTGGTCTCCTCTCAACACCCTGATTTGGGCCTCCATGTATAAATGAACTCCCGGCTGAAAGTGCTCTGTCTTCCACGGGGCCCATAGCCCTTTGTTTATATCTTCCCTACAATATTTATCAGATAGTGCCTTGGGTTTGGTTTGGTTTGTATTGTTGTATGTCTTCCAAACCCTACTGGATTATAAATATATGTCATGCAATGTTTTCTTCATGTTCAATTTTTCCACAGCTCTGTACTTTATATACAATAGAGCCTCAACTGAGTTCATAAATTGAATTTAAAAGCGGATAAATTATTTCTCCAAGTCCAAGGAGCCTATGGGATACGATGAGAGTAGCAGTAGGATTAAGAATACAAATTTGAGCAGTGGTGGTAATGTTAACAGCAACACTAACAGCACATTTGTTGAGTGATTATAGGTTCCGAGCCCTGTGCGTATGTCTTTTAATCTAAGAGCAAACAAATAATAGCTTTATTTGTTGTTGATTTTACAGATTTTTACATCATTTTACAAAGTAGAAAATTGAGGAACAGAGAAGTTCAGAACCCTGTCCAAATTCACGTAGGACACAAATATCAGTAATAAATTCCCAAGAGCCTGACCTAAGAGTCCACCATAAAACAGGTTATTCTGTTTCTCAGTGTCCCTCAGTTTCTCCTCTAGATCACAAAGGACAAAGTGCCCGAGACATCCTCATGCTCTGTCTCCTGCTCCTGCAAAATCTCTTGGAACCCCTGATCCTTGGACTGACTGCCCTGGTGCTGTTGTAAGAGTCCAAGGTCAGAGCGTCCATGGGTAGCCAGGACCACCTCCCTCTCTTCAGCTACTCCTGCTACTCTGAATGCAGAGCTCTGGGCCTTTCCAGTAACCTGGGGAACAGGTAGGAAAGTTGGAATAACTCCGAGGATCCCAGGAAATGCC
The DNA here is from genome assembly GCA_028533085.1 of Varecia variegata. Classification (NCBI taxonomy): domain Eukaryota; kingdom Metazoa; phylum Chordata; class Mammalia; order Primates; family Lemuridae; genus Varecia; species Varecia variegata. Next base: position 12,894,908 of record CM052439.1, read on the forward strand.
AGCAGGGCTTTTCCTGGCACTGTAGCTGCCCCATGGAGCTGACATTCTGGTGGTCAAAGACTCCCGATATACAAGCAAACAAAGAACCAAATATTGGGTGGTAATAATAAAAAATAAAGCAAGATGGAGGAAAGGGAGTGTGTGGGGGTGGTTGTTTTAGGTAGGGTTGTCAGAAAGGGACTGTTTCATAAAGTGCCAATTAGTAAAAAGTAACATTTTTAAGGAAGCCTTCTGAATTGGTGCACAGTCATTCATTAGAATTTTTTATTTCATTTGGTGTTTCCTGTCTTAGGAGGAAGAGCCAATCAGAACTCTAAATAGAAACTTAGGAAATGACTATGTAAAGAGTCTGAAAGACCGTGTCAGGGCTGATGTAAGCAAAATCATAAAGTGGGAGCTGTCCAGGGCATGGCCCTGCCCGTCCTGCTGAACCCCATACTCTGAAAATCCCTCCCTCTTTACAGACCCTTTTTTCCCCCTCCTGCATCATAATCCAGAGTCGTGGAGGTCTCCTCATCTGGTTTCCTGAAATAAAAACTTCTCCTAGAAAAGGAACTGACACGGGCACACACAGACACACACACATACACATACATAAACACACACACGCACATACACACAGACACACACAGATGTCTACATCCTCAAGATCTCTTCATCTGGTTTCCTAACATCAAAAATCCTCCTGGAAAAGGGAAAGATATATGTACACACACAAAATGTAAACATGCAGACATATACATAGACATCCAGATGCTCAAACATACATAAGAAACGAAAAGCATCTATTCCATCTAGCTTAAGGATATTTTAAAAATATTAAGCCAAAGGAAAATCTCCAATTGTTCAATCTGAAGCTTTACCGAACCAGGCGGGGAAGGGCCTGGGGCCGGGAGAGGCTTCTTCACACTCGGGGGAGCACGTCCCTGGCCCTCATCTGCTCGGCCTATGCCCAAAGACGGCCCTCCCCGAGATCAGCCGCTTTTCAGTTTGATGTTCTTATAATGTGGGTCTTAGCTCTAAGTCCCTCAAAAAGGCATTTCAGAGACGTATTTTTAAGCAAATTCCAGTCTGTTATTAAAACACCTGTTCAATCATGAGGTCATTCCTGACATATGAGGGATTATAGGCTGGATAAAGAAATGACAGTACAATTTATTAGTTGTCACATGGCTCCGTTTTGAGAAAACGAATCCCCTGTATTTCCTGTTCAATTACTCTTAATAAAATTAATAAAAAATGTTCCCTTTATATTTGTAAGATTACACCAAATGCAATAGATTAATTTCTTACATGTCACCGTTTTGGAGCAAAGCAGGAAGACAGAATCAAATAATTCATTTCTGCCAGCCATTCTCTACATTTTAGCCTCTGTGACAATCACATTTCTATGACTGTGTGGTCATTCACAGATAGCTGCCCATTACAGAAAAACTCAGCAATTGTAGGCTCTGCTGACATGATACAGGGGAATCCAAAAATGCTTTGTTATTTACCATAATACATCTTAATCCCCTGTATTGATTGTCTACAAGACCCTGTAATGAAACACACGGTAAGGCAGATATCCTTGCCATTCTTTCTTGTGCACATTAAGTCCATTAGCAGAAACAGCCCAACGCACCAGTTTTTGGTCAATGGCTTACAAAACACATAAAACATAGCACAGAAGGACCCATCCAAGAGTGATGATACAGAAAGTTGAAAAAGGGAGGCATATGCTGGAAAAGAAGGGGAACAAATCTAGTTTCATTATAAAATCCAATCCCCCCACCTAAAAAATTGAGCAAACTCACTTTCTTAAGTTTATAGACTATATTCCACCTTCTCTGTCCCTACTTGCTTTTATGTCTTTACAGGTCCATTTTCTTTGTTTTATGAGACATGAGCTGGTGGCTAAGAATTATGTCAGAATATAGACTGAAAGAATTATTCCACAAAGAATTGTGACTGGGCCCAATGTTTGAACTCGGTTGTCAAAGAGATAGATCAGAAAACTAAGGATTGTGGTAATATTAGAGGTTGCAAAGCTCACAGGCTTTCTGTTGGAGAGATAAGGAGGCTGCCCTCGCAAATTCTCATGGGTAATTGACATGCAAGGACATTTTAATCTTTGAAAAATGAAAATTAATGCCATCCTGGGAGTATGAAAACTGAGGAAAATAGGGAAGTTATAAGGAAAAGGAAAGACATGAACAAAAAGAGTCGATAATGTAACTGAAAGCAATTTGCAAATTTCAACTTTTCAAGGACAGGAATTATGTTCACAATTTGTTCATTTATTTGTTCAATCAACAAATACTTATTGAGCATTGGCTGTAGCATGCAGTATGTTACACGTTGGAGATATAAGGGTGAACAAAATGGATAAAGTCCCTGCCTTTGTGAAACTTACATTGCAGTGGGGAAACATTAAACATTTATATACATTTTAATATAGTGTTAGATAGTGACAAGTGTCATGAAGAAAAATAAAACCAAGTGCTAAGCTAAGAGATGTGCTATTTTAGATACAGCGGTGTGCTCTCTGGGAAACAAAATAGTGAGGGGAGCTCTAATTTGTAGCCTTTGTTCAATCCTTGGTGGGAACACTCCCATGACGACTGATTTCAGCCACCAACGTGACATCGCTGAACACAGAGATAGGAACAGAAGCTCACAAGTACTTCTTGGAAGCTGGTGTATGCCAACTCCAGAACACTATTGGTGGACAAAAAAGGTGTCTATGAGGAGGTGAGATTTAAGAAAGGACTTGAATAAAGGGAGAAACTGAGCGATGTGGATCTATGATAGAAAAATATTTCAGGGAGAGGAAATAGCCATTGCAAAGCCTGGAGAGAGGACCATGCCCAGTGAATTAGGGGGACATCAAAGAGGCCAGCGTAGCTGCAGGAGAGGAAGTGAGGGGGAAGATGGGCAGGACCAAGACCACGGGGTGCTTTGCAGACTGTCATGAGTACTTTGCCTGCTGTTCCAGATGGGAGGGGAAGTGACGGGGGGATTTGAACTGGGGCGTGACATGATGGGACTTATGTTTTCAGTGAATTGCTCAGACTGCTGGTAAAGAACAAAATACGTGGGTGAGAGTGGACAAGAGAGGAAGCAAGAGACTAATTTGGAGGCATTTGCTAATTATCCAGGCAAAAGATGGTGGTGGATTGAACCGGAGGGATTGTGGTAGAGGTGGCGAAAAGAAGTTAGATGTGGGATCTATCTATCCTACATACATGCATGCATACATATAGGCATGTATACACACGTATACATACACATACATATATACATATTTGAATTTTGGGAACTGAACTCCAGAGGTGATATAACCTGCTTCAGGTCAATCATCTAGGAAGTGGCCAAGCCAGGACTGATACCAAGCCCAGATCTGCACAGCTCGGAATGAGACACAAATGGTGGAGTGGCAGTTTGGAACCAGAGCAGAGCTTAAAGATGAGTCTGGCCGATAAGAGATTTGGAATATATTTTGAAACTAGAATGAGCAGTGAGTTCTAGTGGATTAGATCTGGACAGAGAGAGAGAGAGAGATCGATCAATGCTGCTTCCACAGATTTTGACTGAGCATCTAGACTAATGGTCTGGCCATAAACTAAGTTGGAAAGTACTGGAAGGAACATGTCTGTGGGGGAAGGCTAAGCACTTGGTTTTGGATACAGGCAGTTTGAGATGCCTTCTAAGCAGCTATGAGGCAACAGAGAGATGGTTAGAGGTGGATTCTGGAGTTTGGGAAAGAGGCCCAGGCCACCACTGGCAGGGGTGGGGAACCTGCAGCCCTAAGGTGAAATGTGGCCTTCTAGGTCCTTAACTGTGGTCTTTTGACTGATCCAAATTTTGCACAACAAATCCTTTTATTAAGAGGGGTGCAGCAGAGAAAAATGAAGCTTTTCTTTCCTCCTTTGGTGCTTAAAAAGGAAAAATTGTGAAATCAGAAGGCTGCAGGTTCCCTGCCCCTGAATGGTTTCTAACTCCATGACATTAGATGAAATATCTATTGCATAGCGTAGCTACAGAAGACAGATAAGGAGGCCTAATGCCTGGGACCCTCCAAAATTTAGAGGCCGGAATACAGGACCATCTAGCAAAGAAAAATGTAAAAAAAAAAAACAAAAAAAAAAACTAGACAGTAAAGTATGAATAAAACAAGAGGATTTTGGTTTTTCTGATGTCAAGAAAAAAATGTTTCAAGGAGACAATGGTCAGCTTTGCTAAATACTGTTCAGAAATCAAAAAAGATGCAGAGTGAAAATTCCCCATTGAATTTGCCAGCATAAAGAGCCATTGGTGACCTTGACGATCAAAGTTTCAGTGCAGCAGAGATCAGGTAGGGTGCTGGGACAAAGCTTCCTATGAGTGATTTTGAGGGAGAATAAGAAATGGGGCCGTGGATGAAGCTAATACAGACAGCACTTTCAAGTTTTGTTTTATAGCGGAGCCAAGAAATGATATAGGAGATGTAGAAGAATGTGGGATGAGAGAAGATTTTTAAATAAAAATATCACAGGATGTTTGTTTGCCAATTATAATGATCTAGTAGGGAAGGAAAAATCAATGATTCAGTAGAGAAGGGAGGAAATGACAAAAGCAAAGTGCTGGAGTGGAGAGACAGGAAGAAAGCCAGAACAAGTGGAAATACCGCCCTTGGAGGAGCCCAGCCGACTCATCCACCACGACAGGGTGGCAGGCAGGGGTCCAGGGTACAGATGCAGGCCACGTGGAAGGTTGGTGGGAAGCAGGGAAGAACGCTCTCTTTGCCTTGCTCTATTTTCTCAGTAAATTGAGAAGCCAGGTCGTCAGCTGAGAGTGCAGCGTGCAGGAGGGCGTTTTGAGGTTTCAGGGGTGAGGAAAACGTGTTCACTGGCCATGCGGGAGACTGGGGAGTGAATCAGCGAGGGAGTGTTGTTGGGCTGCCTGGCGACACTGAGCGTCCACTTGAGATTTGCTATCACAAATGCAAAGTGAGGCCTGTCGCCAGTCAACACGCCTGTTGTTTTCCTCCAGTGACACTCAGCTATTTGAGCCATTGTAGCATCTGAGAGGAGTTGGATTTAACCAAGATTGGGATTTTTCTGGGTACAGAAGGAGGAAGAGAGGAGCAAGGGAATATTTATAATAGTGGCTTATGGAATCTTAGCCAGGCACAGGGAAACTTGAGGCCACACCAAACAGCAGATATCAGTGGTATTTAGCAATGGATCTGAGGTCCCAGTGGGGCCAAATCCCTGGAGTTGCGGGTACTAGAAAGAGTAAACTGGAAATATAGGAGGAAGTGGCCAGAGAGCAGATTATATTAACTGAGATCTTGAAAGTGGTGCAACCACAGGTAACAACAAAATACCACTGGGGAGATATTTTAAAATACCATACTTGGGCATCAACCCTGATAATTGAATTTGAAATCTGAGAAAAGTGTGGCTCAAGTATGTTTTAAAAGCTTCCCAGATGATTCTAATGTGTGAACCACTGGTCTAAGAATTCTTTTTTTTTTTTTTTTTTTTTTTTTTTTTTAATTAGTATGGGACAAGGCATGCACATTAGAAGTTCTAAAATCTCTTGCAGGTGATTCTTATCATGAAGCAAAGTTTGAAAATCCCCGGGAGGGGCTGTTATCACAGATTTCTGGCCTCACCTCCAGAGTTTCTGATTCCATAGGTCTGGGATGCAGTCCAAGCATTTGCACCTGTTAGCAGGTTCCTAGGTGATATTGACGATGCTCGTCCAGGGACAACACTCTGAGAACCAATGATCTATAGTGTTAACTTTGGGAGTAGGTAGTTGAGCAGAGCAATGCTTCTGAAATTTTAGTATGCATATGAATCATCTGAAATGTGTTAAAAAGCAGATTTTGATTCAGTAGGAAGAAGGTGGGGTCTGAGATTCTGCTCTTATCATAAGCTCTCACGATACCGATATTGTTGGTCTATAGATAATAGTTTGAAGAGATAGGGATGGAGGTTAAGATAATAGGTGAATTAAGATGTAAGAGCTTTCAATAAAAGAGACACCAGATACTTATTCAGCACTTGCTCTATATGTCAAGAATGACTGTGCTTTCTGCTAACAAATTAATTATGAAAGACCAAGAACTTACTAAATATATACTAGGCTTCATTAAATGTCCCTTGTTCGATTATAAAAATAAGAAGTTAGTCTTACTGGAGACAGCCTCAAGTGACATGGTGCTGATGTTCTCAAACTTTTTCTGAGTAGAATTTCCATATGTAGAGAATAATGGATACGTACCCCTATTTATGTGTTGTGCAAGCTGCAGCAGTCATTCTCATGCTACATGTTATTTAAAGCTGTGTGTTTTATGAAAGTGCTATGTAAATTTTACCTGCTAATCCATTAATATCTATTTTAATAGGAAAAAAACATTTTCCCTTCCATCTTCAAGGAAAATTCATGTTCAAAGTGGGCCTATTCTGGCCTTCTGGTTTTGTGTTTCATTTGGAGTATGTAGTCAGTGTAAGAAGCAGCAGTGCAGGAGGAGGAGGAGGGGGAGACCTGATTTGTAGCCACTATGATGAAATAAATGGTTCAGCACAGGCTCCAGACTCACTCACTGAGCTCCAATTCAGGCTCCACAACTGTTAGCTCTGTGGCCAGCATCTGGAGGGTTGCTTAACTTCTCTATAAACCTCAGTTTACTAATCCAAATAGGGAAATGTGGCAATATTTACCTAATAGGGTAGGGAGTATTAAATGCCGTATCTGCACTCAATATCTAGCCCAGCGCCTGACACATAAGAAGGGCTTATTCCCCGTTAGCTTTTACTGCTATTGTTACCACTGGGGGTTAGGCCATAGCACTGGATTCAGGTCCTGCCCCAACAGGAATATGTTTTCACACTTCCAGGCAAGTCACATCTCTTTTTAGGACATCAGTTTTCTTCCCTGAAAAATGAGAAGAGATCCTAGAGCTGTGCTTCTCAAACTTTAGATAACATCAGAATCAACTGGAGTCTCTGATTCGGCAGGTCTGGAGGGAGGTTCCAGGAGTTACATTTCTAACCAGGAGTTCTTTCCATATTCTACTGATATTGAGCAGATGGTCAAGAACTTATGTAACAGTGTCCAATCATTAGTGATAGAAAAGGATTTGAAAATGTGAAAAGTTAAAGAACTTTGTGGCCGAGAGGAGCCTCGGCGATTACACCTCATCCCCATTTTACAGGAGAGATGAGAGGATCCTGGAAGAGTAGTGGCTGGTCCAAGTCAACGCAGATCCAGAACCAACACCCTGACTCAGACGCCCCTGTTCGTGTCTGCCATGCTGCTGCCTCCAACTCACGCAGCACCTGGAAAGACAGTCTTCATAACTTAGAGCTAGCTTAACCAGAGTGTGATCAGATTTCCCCAGATGGTGAAAATGGGGTAATGATAAAAATAACACCTAACGTTTACTGGGTCTCTGCCACGTGCCAGGGGCATAGAAATAAACCACGTTCCATAGACAGACACCAGCATTTGCCATTCAGTACCATTAGTATTTGCAAGCCTTTCCGATAACTTCTAAGCATCCTTGGAGATGTCTCACGTGTGATCATAGACAAATTGGTGGCTTTGCCAAGTTTTCCCTCTCCTGCTTTGATATTTGCTGCTGAAGTTCCCTACCCCGGCTCAGCCGGAAACAGCACCAAGAAGGCGCCTCACCACCATGGCTGGTCCTCAGATCCTGAGGGCTCTGTCCTGACAACCTGATGAGTTGGGCACCGCACTGCTGCAGGTGCAGCCGTGGCTGTGGAGCTGCAGGAGCCAAGCACGGTGTGTTCTCTGGAGCCTTCAACATGCCAAAGCCTCACTGTGTTTCAGGCAGATAGCAGAGGCCCACAGAGGCGCCTGCCAAACTAAACAGCTCCCGCTGCCTCTGGAAGTAGCACCAAAAGTAGCATCGTGTGGAGATGCCACTGACCAGCCTTCTGACTCAAACAGGCCTTGACTTTCCAAGCCAGGTGTGGATGATGCAGAATAATGATGAAGGGACTTTCTTGTTTCTCTCAGTCCTACTGGTTTTCTCACTCTCTTTTCAGTGGCTAAGCTATTTGTTGGCTACCAACTGAGTTCCTCAATTTAGCATCGCCAGCCTGATTTAGAGGGAATTCCTTTAAGAATCTGGCAACTAGCAGGAGAGTCAGTTTTCGGTGGTTTCACGATTGCCTTTGTCTGTGATTTATAAATATTTTAGTGAGAATTGAAAAATGCTGAATCAAGGAGCTGCTCAGCGATTTTATTCCAATGAATTTTGCAATTACAGAAAAGCTTCAAAGAATAAGTGTGGACTTTTATTATATTCTTCATCCAGCTACCACCAATGTTAACATCTTACATTACCAGTGGACAGTGATCGAAGCCAGGAAATTAATGTTGGTCAATATTATTATTCAAACTACACCTTATTCGGACCTTTTTTTTTTTTTTTTTTTTTTTTTACTAATGTTCTTTCTGTCTTCCAGGACCATATCCAGGGTCCCATCTTTCTTTGAGTTATTTTTCCTTGTGCTCCTCCAGTCTGTAACATTTCCTCAGTCTTTCCTTGCCTTTCACGACACTTTTGAAGAGTACTGGTCACTTGTTTTGTCCCTCAGTTTGGGTCTATCTGATGTGTTCTCATGTTATAATAAGATTATAGCTTTCTGGCACAAATGCCACTGAAATGATGTTGTGTCCTTCTTGGTGTCTCATTTCAAGGAGTTCATAATGTTGGTATTTCTTTTTCCTGGTGATGTTAACCTTGGTTACTTGGTTACGATAGTATCTGCCGTGTTTCTTCATAAAATTAGAACTTTTTCTTTGTAATTAATTAATATCTGGAGGGAGATACTTTAAGACTACACAAATATCTTTTCTTTTCTGAAACTTTTATCCATCAATTTCAGCATCTATTCATTGATCATTTCTGCACCAATTACTGTTGCATTTACCTAATGGTGAGTTTTCTATTCCTCTCTTTGTCTCTACATACATTACTTGGAATTCTTTCATAAGAAAGAATTTATTCAATTCTTCAACTTTATCGATTTGGATTTATGGATTTTCATATTTTACTCTGTGCATTAAAATCCAATGTTATCATTACTTATATTGTTGTCCTAATTATTCCACTTTGGCCATTAGGAGCTCCTTTGGGTTGGCTCTTGTATTGGAAAGCAATTCTTTACTGGAAATTGGCATTAATATTATTCGTTTTTAATTGTAGATTGCACCTCTCTGTGGGATAATAATCACCTGAGAAGCTTATTAAAATATGATCCTTGTCCCACTCCTGATTCAGAAAATGGGGTTTGGACCCTATAATCTGCATTTTAACAAAGGCATTGATGGATTACTATGTTAGTGGGCCTGGAGACACCTGTTGAGGAACACTGTTCTAGAGACAATGTATACATTCTTCAGTCCCTTGTATCCATATATCTTTATGTATTTCTATAAACCCAATAATCTGCCCAGCTTCTCACTCACCCACCCCCACACACGTGCACACATACATGATTTTACTAGACATTCTGTTTTATAACCTGCTTTGCTTACAGTCAATAATTTCATTAAAGTTTTTGTATGCTAATGAACATGGTTCTGCAGCACCATTTTCAGTGGCCATTGCATTTTAGGTAACATAGTTTGTTAGGTAATTTTTATTATAAATAATACTGTTCATACATATATGTATAGGTATATATATATAACATATAACTGATTATTTCTTTAGAGTAAATTTATAGAAGTAAAAATGTGAATCAAAAGTTATTCACATGGCTAAGGATTTGGAAATATTTGCCCCCTTTGACAATATATGATGGTGCTTTTCCCTCCACATTTTAATCAATGCTCAGCACTCATGTTCTTTTGTAAAATTGGTATCACACACACAAAATGAGGTGTCTAGTTTTTATCTGAAATTCTTTTAGTGAAGCTGAGCCTTTTAAATATTTTTTGGCCACTTATATTTCTTCTTGTAGATTGCAAAGTTGAAACTGTACTTTTGATCAACAACAGTAAACGGGAAAGTGAAAATTTTAGGAACATTGACTTTGTGACAAAATGAAAGATTGATTGTACAGTTGAGAGTTGGAAATAGGAGTTGCATATCTGCTCAACTACTGTAAGAAAATAATTGCATACAAAAGTTGCATTCTGTGTGTACTCCTAATATAGCATTTTTCACACTGCTCCATAATCACTATTTTTCTCCAAAGTTATGAATGGCTCATCTCCTGAGGGCAGGGACTTTACCTTTCCGCATTTGTACCCCCAATGTTCATCTGACAGAGCCTTTGACATCTAGTTGTATTCTCAGCACCTGTTAGCTAGAAGAATAAAAGCATATCCTATTGATGGTGAAACACCTAGAACCATCCTTGTACTGGGAGGAGAGTATCATTCACTCTACTGAGTCAATATTGGAAGTTACGGAATCTTTTTTCTACTAAAATCTGTCATTGGTCTTGCTGTGAAGGTAATTGTTGTTTTCTGGCTTGCTAACTTTTTATGTTTCATCATTTATGTCCTGCCTATCTCAGAAAAAAAGATTTCCCATGGGTTAAATTAGTGAAAAATAATTAAATAAACTTAAAATGAAAGGACAATTTCCAGGAACTTAGAATAAATTGGTTATTGCTGTTAGCAATAAAACAGAGCTATAAGATTTCTGGGAGCCAAGAGAAAAGGTAAACATGTTGAGTTGTATAACTTTTATTGCCTCTAAGAGGAAGCTCAGTGGAAAGAAACTAGGGGGAAAATCATTTCATCACCAAGATCTTTATGTAAAAGACACATAGGGTAACACTAAGAAGAATGTCTTTTACTAAAGTTTTAGGAAAAAAGAAAAACAATGGCATGTACTTACACATACACACATTTTGCATATAGATGTAAACATGTTTTTATCCCTCTGAGGGTACAGTGACATAGCCTAATTCAGTGAACACATTTTAATAGAATATTTTCTAGGTATACTGCTTTCCGAATATTTACATTTAGGTAGGAACAGAGCCCAGAAAACCTAGATCCACACCAGAAAATGGAGCTGAGGCACAGGTGAGCTTACAAAGGTATTAACTGGGCATCCTTGAATAGGCTTCAAGACACCAAAATTCTTTGTGATATACGGATAGTCTCTGGGGAGAAGGTCAGCCCTGCCCTATATTTTCAAAGGCGTCATTAATCTAATCTGCTTAAGAACTACTTAACTAGAGTAACTGATAACTCCAAATCATTTTAATTTGGTTTAGATATGATGCTTTCTGGATAATTTTGAAATTCTCATTACCTAAACTGAGAATCAGGAAGAGGTACCATCGGATTTTTCTGGAAAGAGTGGGAGAAGTAAAAATGGGACTGGTATTCTGGACTTGCACGGCCAAGAGAGCTGCTGATGTAAGGAAGCTCATGGAAAGAAATCCTGTCCTGACTTTTCTGGTGGGTCCCTGCTTATTTTATAACTCTGGGCCATAAATCACAGTTGCTTCTCTCCTTTTCTAATTTCAAAATCTCTCATTAAAAATTTATAGTGGGCAGTCATCCATTTATGACTATGTCTAGACAACTGAAAAACAGCAGACGGTGGCAGGGTCGAGTCGGCATTTTCGTTTGCTTTGGTGACCAGTTCAGATCAGCGCAGAGCTGATCAGATCAACTAAGTGGAAATCAGATGTTACTGCCACGGGAGAAATTGACGTGGGGATAAAAACTGAGAACCTCCCCTGGAGGTGGCCGGGCCCACAGACAAATACGCATTTTTTGTTTTCAGGCGTGTGTCAATGGGGTCACTGCATTAGTCTGCTCAGACTGCCAGAACAAAATAGCATAAACTGGGGGATTAAACAACAGAATTTTATTTTCCTACAATTCTGGAGACTAGAAGCCCAAGATCAAGGTGCTGTAAGGGTTGGTTTCTGGTGAGGGCTCTTTCCTCCCGTTGCAAACGGCCACCTTCTTCCTGTGTCCTCATATGGCCTCTTCTCAGTGCACGTCTACCGCTGGTATCTTGCTTTTGTTATAAAAACACCATTCCTATCATATTAGGCATATTGGGGCTCCACCCTTATGACTTCATTTAACCTAATTACCTCCCTGAAGGCCCTGTCTCCAAACACAGTCACGTTGGAGATTGGGGCTTCAACATATGAATTTTGAAGGAACACTATTTAGTCCATAAAAGTCACCGACTGAATCAGAAAAGACCCGCTGACGTTTCTTGTAAAAGTAAGGTGACACCCCATCGTTTTCAGTCAATATTCCTTAATTACCTTTGTGGCAGCAAGAGCCGTTTTAGTCAGGTGTCTTTGGAGGGATTATTAGTTAACATTCATAGGTTGTTCAGAAACCGTGTATGCTTCACTGACACTGTTACCGACAAAATGCCTGGAGACAGGCAGAGGACACCCGGGACACCCTACGGGAAGGATGGGCAATGACGCATCTTGGGGCCACTGGAGAATTCTGACTCTCAGAGGCAGAAGCCAGGGGTAAATGATGTCTGGTAACCCGCGTCAGTAGAGCGGGGCTGGAGCAGTGAGAGCATGCGTGATTCAGCGTGGATTCTTCCCCTTACAGAGCGTGCATTTGTTGCGTGCAGGGTAATGGGCTATGCGGAATCCTTAATGATGTGGCAAATTGGAGGATTGTGGAAGCGCAGGATGTTCTCAACCTGTGGGTGGAAAGAGCACAGGATCATAGAATTTTAGAAACAGTGCGCTTACAGACCTGAGGAAGACTGATAGGCCCCTGTGCTTGTTTGGAGCTTCGTGGTTGAGGAGGCGCTTCTGTAACACTTACTGCCTGGCCCAGGCTGACACCAGGTGTAGACACCTGGAGAGAGCTGGGCTGGCCAAATTCTCTCTGCTATGAATTTGGAATTGGAACTGAAAGCAAGTGGTTAATCTTTGCTGATGTCTGGAACGAAGGGTATATAAACCCAGGAGCTATGAGAAAGTCGTATCCAAATGGACCCAGGCAAAGCTGTTTGGCAGAGAGAGTAGAGTGAATAGATATACAGAGTGTTGCAGAGATGGATTATGGAAAGGGAGAAAAAAAGAAAGAGGGAAAGGAAGAGCAAGAGAGGTGATAGTGAAGCTGAGATGGAGAGATAATGGCTTAGGCCCTCATGGACACAAGCAAATTCTGACTGGCATGGCCACCTCTCTCAGTATGTTGGTAGGAGCAATTCACAGAGTAGCAGGTGTATTGCTGTAAGCTTTGGAAACCCCCAAATGGTTTTACTAGTTTTACACTTCAGATTCTGGTGTAATATTTAGTTTACTAAACAATATTGTTTTCTAAAACACTTATACAGCTCTGAACACTGAAGTTTAAAGCCTGTAGGTATATCTCAATGCAAAGAATATATACATGCCATAATATTAATACTTTCAAAATAACCCAAGAAATTTATATATAGATCTCAGAAATATTTCTTAATGTCCTTATTATTCTCTGATCAACTGTTTCTGTACACCACAGCTATTTTGATGCATCTTGCTCCAATGTCCTGCTTCCAGAAAAAAAACCTTTATCTTTACCTAATAGCCTCCTGAGGTCTCCCCCATCCTTTTTTTGTTACAAATTTAAGAACTATCTAGAAGGATGAGGAAAGGGCATAGAATGAAAGGATTAAAATAAAATTCTCCTATCAGCATGCAGAAAGAAAGTAAAGGTTGCAAAGACTGTACACTTACAATTTTATCTCTGTATACTTACAATAGTACATAAAAAGACCATAAAATCCTAGAAATCTGAGAGCTGAGAAGGACTTTTGAAATAATCAAATCTAGACAATAATTCTACAAATGAAGACACTTGGTCCTAATTTGAAAAGCACCTTAGTATGGTAGATAATAACAGTTTGATAAAATGAATATATTGGAAAAGCAAATAATTGAACTTCTCATATGACTGTACAGTGCTGCAGAACTTGTAGGACCTTAGAGACCATTTCTTTAGCCCCACTACTTTGTAGGTGAGTGTACCGAAGGTTACGATAATCAAGTGACTTATTCGAGGTCTCAGATCTAATTAGCACTGGAGCTAAAATTTTAGCCTGGCTCCCAGAGTGCATTGACTAGTGTCTTTATCCACTTAGACCAGTGGTTTCCAAATATTTACGATTTTAATTTAAGGAATGGAATTATTGTTTAAACAAAATACAAGGAACCCTAATTGGCAATACCAATAATCCCTTGAGTAAAGCAATGTTTGACACTCTCCCCTACAACAAGACACACACACACACACACACACACACAAAGCCCTATCTGCTTACCACTTTTCTACATCTCTTGGTTCCTGGGGGGATACTAAGAAATGTCTAGAACCTCTAGGGTTCTGCGAGAAGAGCCCAGAAAGCCTGCAGGCCCCCACCCCCCATGACAAGACCCTCCTCATCTTTACAACACATGGTTGGGTGAATTCAGGCTTTAGGAGAATGTGTCAGAGAAAATGCATTTGCTCTAAAAGGTTATACTGTAGCTTACATATTTCTACAAAATAGCAAAGAACAGGGAGAAAAACAAAAGACAAGGAAGAGAAGATAAAAACTAATTTGAGATCTGGCTTAAGTGACTTATTACAAATCATGGTTTATTTATCTTCTGAAGAGGCAGCAGTGTAGGGACTTGGTTCTCTCTGTTAGACTGAGGATCCATCAGTAATCAATAAATGTTTGGATGAGAAAACTGGTTGTCATTACTCCCCAACATACAAGTCAGACAGAAATCATTTCACCAATTCCTGAGATGCTTGCTAATCCGCCAAACATCTTTGTGTCATAGGGGAATCTGCTGAATTCATTAAGAGACTAAAATTTCTTCTTTGCATGCTCATGTTTGCTCTCAACATACCTGCAGCACTAAAAAGAAATTGCCTGGACTTTTAAATAAGGAAAGAATACAGAATGGGGTGATAAGGTCTAGGATGAGGATTAACTGAGGGACTTAAACGATCTAATCCAAATGAGAGACAAATTTGAAGGAATGGAGTTAAAATGAAGACTAAGAGGATGACATTTCTCTTATGACTAGTTGGTGGAAGAGTTCCAAAGCTGGCTTCCCCTTATTCATCTCCATCTGTCAAAAATTATACCAAAGGCCTCATCTAATAATGTTCTTAAACTACTTTGAATTTGAAATGTCACTATAATAGAAAATAGAGATCTTTCTAAAATACAGTTTTCATATTTGTTTTTGTGTATTAAAAACAACGAGACTATATATCATGGCTTTTTAAAACTAAAAAGATTTTAAGAGACTTAGAATACCTATTTTTTATAAATAGGAATGTGATCTTTCTGATTGAATTAATGTACAAGAAGAACACAAACACAAAGCCTAGGAAATAACATTTTTAAATCCCTGAAAAGGTAAAAATAAGCACAGATGAAAAGACATAAAAATAATTTAAATCAAAATCTGGGAAAAAATGGCCTTACAGCAAGACTTTAATAGAGATGTAGACCGTATTTTGAATAAGACATCTGTACTTAATATTTTAAGACTTTGGACTCTGATTAGAAACTGGCCTACCTGAAGCTTAGACTAAAAGATACTTGCTATATAATTATAATTCTGATTCTAGTATGCTCTTAATTTATCTACATTAAAATATTCTTATACAGAGAAGAAAGCTAGCTATTATTGTGCTAATCTCACCCTCCTTTCAGAGCGCCTATGTACTCTGGTTATAGGCTTTATAGAAACTCTTGGACAAATAGGTTTCCATGTAAGAAAATTCAGAAGCAAATGCTAAAACCATATTATGATCATAAATGATATAATTAAAATTAATACACTGTATCAAAGTCACCCCCAAAAGGACTTTTATTTCAATATCTGCCTTTATAATTTCAAATAATTGTAAACCAAAGTAATAAATGTATTTACATCTAAATTTATTTGACATGACTCAAAGCTTGCAGCGAAAATGAGAGGGGTTTGCAAATAAACAGTGTGATTATCTTCACGCTATCATGGACAATTTTCATTCAGGTTGGTTGGGACAGCTAATTGTGTGTCCGAGCAGAAGAATTAAGTGTATGAGTAATATTGCTAGTATATCTTTAGTAAGATGAGCCAACAACATTTTTACATATAACATCAGCATTTTTATTCTGCAAAAGAGGAGAAAATATTTGGAAAATGTTTTAGTTTAAAGTTAGTGTGCTATGGTAGAACCAGCCCTGGAAGTAGAACAAGAAAACCCAATTTGGAGGCTCCTATCTGTCATTTATTAAGTGCGTGACCTTGGTCAACTCAGTCACTGAGTCACTCAATTTTCCTATCTGTAAAGTAAGGAGATTGGACAAGACAATTTCTTAAAGCCCCTTCAGAGCTAATGTATTTATGATGACAACTATAAATGCTTGTAAAGCATATTTTAAAATCAAAAACATAAAATGGAAGTCATTATCAGTGAATAACTTTAAAACAACAAAGGACTACAGATGGCATAGACTCCATGTGCATTATTAATAAATAGACAAAAGGGAAAATATGACTTAATTCCCATATTTGAGAAAACTAAAGAGGGAGCATAACTAAACACCTGCAGTATCAATATGAAATATATTAAGTACAACTTTCAAAAAATCCTTTTTCTTAACACACTTGCATTCCATATTAGATATAATTTCTACTGGAAAATTTTTGAAAGGATTTTAACCTTTAGCATCCTGGGCCTTTAAAAAAAGAAATTACTCTTCTGAATTAAACTTTTCATGTAATTATGAGTTGAGTTGCATAACTGAAATAATGTTACATTTTTAGATATTTGATAAAACATCGAGTATTAAATTTGAAGTTTTCTTCTATATCTTGGAACCAAGAAATGTATTTTTTCTTGTCTCAAACACTGTCATAGCTTTTCAATGTCTTCTAGATACTGAGCACTGGGTATATACTGCTTAAGTGAAAGAAAATGGCCATGCAAGAGTTGAATTCCTTAATTCATATTTCTTTTTTTTTTTTTTTTGAGACAGAGTCTCACTCTGTTGCCCAGGCTACAGTGCCGTGGCATCAGCCTAGCTTACGGCAACCTCCTGGGCTCAAGTGATCCTTCTGCCTCAGTCTCCCGAGTAGCTGGGACTACAGACACGTGTCACCATGCCAGGCTAATTTTTTGTATATATTTTAGTTGTTTGGCTAATTTCTATTTTTAGTAGAGACGGGATCTCGCTCTTGCTCAGGCTGGTCTTGAACTCCTGAGCTCAAACGATCCACCCACCTCAGCCTCCCAGAGTGCTAGGATTACAGACGTGAGCCACCATGCCCGGCCAATTCATATTTCTTGAATGAACAAACTCTAGCCCTGTACATCCTTCAGCAGTTATTCTCAAGTTTTGTCCCCTTTCCTCTTTATCTCCTTCCTTTTGTAAGTGAGGGTAAAGTTTCTTAGGAGGGATTGACTGTGAACACACAGATTGTCACTTAGATTGTGACTCCATTTGGGTAACACAGAAAACCCTTTGCTTTGTCAAAGCTTTTTCCCCTCACCAAACACCACGCCTGCCAGAGAGCAGGTGCTCACTACACCTGCCTGACAGAGCCAGAGCAGGGCGGAGGTAAGGGGCTTCTCTTCACTCCCTCCCACCCTCCATCTCAGGGTTGGATTTGGATGAAAGGATTGCGATAATTCCAATCTCTCCCTTGCCTGAATGCTGTAACCGTGACTTAGTGACTTACTCTTTGGTTCCTTCCCTGGAGGGCAGCACTCAACTAACAGTGAGTTTGGAAAAACATGGAGTGATAAGGTATGGAGTGGGATGAGACAGAAGGGGCTGCCCTGTGAGTCCCTTCAATCCAACAGCGCCCCTCAGGATAAGCCTAGCCCCTACCTGCAATGTGGAAGATGATGGCATGGAAAAGAAATGGAAAGTAGGGTGACATTACTGACAAGGAGAATACTTGGTGACATTACTGACAAGGTTGTAATACCGAATGCAGTCTTCATAGAACAGGTTTCTTGCAGTCAGATCTGCCTGAGTCACTCACCACGCTTGATGATAACTGTTTGCCCCAGTGAACCGTACTCCTGTCTGAATTGCTTGGCGTCAGTATGACTTCTACAGAATTACTCTCTACTCCTCTACTACAGCCTTTATTTCAGGAACAGGCTTGCTAGATAAAATACCGATGCCTGGTTAAATTTGAATTTCAGATAAATAATGAAAACATTTTTAGTGTAAGCATGTCCCAAATATTGCATGCATACTTACACATTCTCTAGTTGCATTTGGAAAATCTGAGATCCCTACTCAGGGATCAATCGGTCTAGCCTGGCCCATGAGTCTCTCATAGGTTCCTCTGCTCATTTTCCTGAAGGACCTTGTGGTGTTCTCACTATTAATGCTACCTCTTGGTTTCCAGCTCCCTGCATTTCTCCAGGCAAGCTGGCACCATGTATTGATTTGGTGGTTCCAAGCAAACCATTCTACGAACAAGAATCCCCAGCTGGAATGAAACTAAATAGCACAGTAGACCAATCCGCTACTCTCTGAGGCCAGCTGCTCCTGGACCCTACAAGCGTAAAGACGAGACCGGTGCCACGTAGGTCAGGCTGTTGGCAGAAGGCCTGGCTCTGCAGAATACAGTCAGTTGTGATGAAATAGAGCCAGAGTTTCCTCAGACATTGGTGCATGCACAGGCCTGGCTCTGCCCTAGAAAGGACACATCGTTAGCCTCAGCTTGAAGAAAAAAGCTCAGTACGGTTCCCTACATCTATTAACACTAGCGAGTGGCCAGTCCCCTTAAGTTATGGTGCCGTATTAGAGATTGGAGGGTGACTCAATGGAGTCAGCTAACATTAGGTCCTCAGTGGTGATACATTTCCCAGGGTTGTAGGGATGTCCACAGAAGCTATGCGAAACTTCTACTCTTGCCAGGCCTTCTGCCAGTGGCCTGACATATGTGGGCTTGGTCTTGTCTTTATCCTGGTAGGGTCCACAAGCAGCTGGCCTCAGAGAGTGCTGACATGGTCTACTGGGCTACTTGGTTTTGTGCCAGCCTAGGATTCTTGTTTGTATGTTTGTAGAATGTTTTGCTTGGAACTGCAAAATCAATACATAGTTCTAGTTTGCCTATAGCAAAGTGTAGAAGTTTGTCACAATGCCTATAGCAGTGTGCTCAGAACCGGGAAAAAGGGCAAATTTAATGTTTTGTTTGAATTGTATATGTGCTTTTCAAGCTTTGATGAATAAACTATCCCTAACATAGGTGAAGGACACTGAGTTTTTCACTTTCTGAAATACTTTTATAAAATGAAAGTAGGTAAAAGTCTACCTTAACGGCACTATTGAAGAAAAAAGATGTCGCAAACACATCATCATTTCAGCCTGAAATATATGAGTGGAAAGGAGAAAGGACAGTGTCCAATTTTAAACTCAAAACCGGTGTGAGCCAATTTGTCAGAAGGAATCTCAGTCCTCTTTAGCACTTTTTAACACGGTGGGAAGTCAGCTGTTCCCGCTGAGTCAGTCTGCCTCCTTCCACAGTTCAGACAGTGTGCCCAAAGCTCACCCTTAAATTCACGGTCCTTAGGGGTGCTTCTGGTCCTAACATGTACAAGTCCCAACATGTATGTTTGTTATCCTTCTCTGGTCACCCCGAGGACACCCATTGTCCTTCTCAGATACTTCTCCAATGGCCACGTCATTCTCCAATATTTGGCTTCTTCTCTTTACTGCAGGAGGGCTAGAGGAGCAACTGTGACACGGAAGGACCTGGGGGAATGGCTCACTTGCCACCTTCTCCAACCCCAAAGAAAGTTTTGGTCTCTAACTCTAGAAGCAACTACCTTCTTCTTTATTCTGTGCTTTCGAATATTTAACATACTTAATTCCTCCTTGCCCTCAGTTAGGTAAAATACTGGACTATATGATTCTGGAGGGCAAGGTTAATTTCCTATTGACCTAGGACCTTGGTACCACCCAGGAGGAACTGGAAGAGCATCTTATAAATGGTAATGATTTACAACATTTATTTATCTAAAGTAAACTACTAGATATTTTTTAGAAATTAATTTCCCATTTACTATGTATATCAGATTAAAAATAGAGCACAATCTTACAATGTAATCATACACACATTATTGCAAAAATCATGCCCTCTCTTTGCACTCTGAAGTATCCTTATTGCAGAAATTACTACTTTTCATCTCAGTTCCCCAAGAGGTCCACCAGTATCACCCCACCACTAGAAGAAGAACTTTCCCAACTTTTAGTCATAGCTAAACGGAACATCATCAAAAAAAATTTTTTTTAATATAATCTGCAGTGGTCACTTCTCTCAAAAACTAGGAATCATAAGAATGATCCTTCCAAAAAGACTGTGTCTTCACTCAGAAGAATGCATTGCTTTATGAATTGAGGTTGATATAATTCATTATAGAGAATTTGAAGTATTTGAAGAACAGTACATTTTTTTTTTTAAGGAAAAATGCTTCTCAGAAAGCCAATGGGTTATGATAAATTTGAACATATGAAATATTTTATTATGAAGCATCTGGTTTGAACCCAGGCCAGCTTAGTAATCATTAGACATGGTCACATTTAAATGACTGTTTTCTCTTGTCTGTACCTAATAAAAGTACAGCTCTGGCATAGAAATTTCATATACCTCTGTACTTACAAAGCAACTTCCTACCTAGCACTCATCAATTCTTTTACCACTTAATTCCAATCTCTGCTCAAATTAAACTGTCTCTGTGAACCCTTCCCTTTATTAAGCAGGTTAGAGGGAGGCTGGCCACCACCCCAACCACTCCTGTGGAATTTTATCGAACATTCTTGCCCATGTGCTCATAGGAGTTGCAGACTTGCCCCTTCCTCTCCTCCTCCCTGAAGCAACACAGCACAAAAATGCTCCAGGCATAGCTGCAGGGGCAGGATGTCCCTCTCCACACAGCTCCTGAATCTTTGGCATAAGATGGGTTTAATGTTCTAGCAGGGAGATTCTTTGGTTGAAAGTAGCAGAAATTGGGTTTGTCTGACCTTTTTGGAAAACAGCGAACGGTTTAACAGGATCACAGAGAAGCCCAAAGAGCATGAGTGGAAACTCAAGAACCAAGGCAGCGAGAATTGCTGGGCTGGCACCTGTCAGGCTTTGCCTTACTCTGCTCTTCATTCCGGTTTCAGAAAAAACCTTTCAATTGGTCTGTGCGGTGCACTGGCCCTTCTACCTCCTTGCTGTAGGGAGTACAAGGAACTCTATTAACAGAACCACCAGACTGCACCTTCATGGCAGAGAGGGATTTACTCGAATAGAAATAAGGATGCTAATGACAAAAGATGAGGGACTCTTCTAGACAAGCAAAAACATCAACCAATAATTGCCATACATTTTATCAGAGATAGTGGCATCGGGACCTTTAGAAGACACTTAGCATACATGTTGCAGTGAGAGGTAACATGATAAAGGAGAAAGTACATGAGTGTTGCAGTCAGGACCACCTGGATTTACTAGCTGGGTGATCAGTCCTTTCTGAGCTTCTGTTTTTTTCATCTGTAAATGCAATCCAGAGATTGCATTAGATATTATGTGAAAAATACCAGTATCTGACATGCAGTGGGGTTCTAAATACTAATAGTTTTGCTTTCTTTGGTTGGTGGTAAGCATTGTTCCCCAGCAATTCTAAATAGAACTCTGGAGCTTTGTGGTTACTCTTAAGCAAATATTCTCTCTTTGGAAGACTTGAACTACTTTATTTTAATACATTCCACCTCCATTTCAAGTCCTTGGTGCCTTCAGTAATTAATGCTTTGTCTGGGTCTTTCCCTAACTCCTCTGTTTTTCCACATTTGTTGTGCATTTTCTTTCTATACTAACTTATTATTTAACTCAATTGCATCACCACTACCACACCTCCTACCTTCCCTGCTGTGAACTTGCACTTTTCTCTGCACCCATGTCAGCAAAGAGCACCATCATCTACCCCTTTGCTCACCAGGACCTGTCATTTTCTTCATGATCATTGACATCTTTCCCTCCCCATCTTGCCCCAGAGCCTATCAATTAGTGGTTCCCATGGGTTCTGTCTGCAAAATATTTCTTGATCTACCAACTTCTCTTCACATCTTCCACCAGCACCCAAAACACCAGTTTCTTAAATGGACTGCCGTAGTAGCTTTTGAATTACTTGCCTTATATCTACTCCAGTTCTCCTCCAGTCCTTTTTCCACATAGCAGACAAAATTACTTTTCTAAGTTGCAAAATCATTCCAATTTTCCCCCTGCTAGGAATTCTTCCATTGGCTTCCTTTCCTCTTTGGATCAAGGCTAAGACCCTTGACGTGGCCAGCCAGGCTCTAGGCATTCTGGATTCTCTACACTCTGCTTCACCTTGCACCTGTTCTCGATGCTCACAGTTCTGCAGCCTGGTCTCTTGTTTCCTGGAAAGTTCTCCTCACGCCTATAGTTGCTTCTGCCTCAAATCTTACTCCAGCTAACTTCCGCTCACCCTTCAGGTTATATTAGTTTCTCTGGGAAGCCCTCCCTAATCTCCCTGTCTGAATTAGATTTTATTGCTAAATATACTCATGGAATTTGAACTCTTGGCCTGAAGTGATCCTCCTGCCTCAGCCTCCTGAGTCTCTGGGATTACAGGCAGGAGCCACAGCACCCAGCCAACACATGGAACTCTGTGCTTCTTCATAGCATTCATCGGATCCTCAGTAAGGAATAGTTTGTGTAGTTTTTGGTTTGTTTCTTGTTTATCACATCCATTAGGGAACAGACTCCTTGTGAGCAGAGATTAGCTCTCTCCTATTAATCACTAGTTGATGCTCAAAAACATTTAACACAGAAATGACTGATTGTATGAACAAATGTTTCCAACTAAGCACATATAAGGCATAGCAGTTGTGAGCATGTGCAAATTAAATATAAATTATAACTTTTTTTACCTAAAAATTATTTTCTATATTCACCAGATGTTTAGATATAATGATGTCTATTCTTTTTCTTTACACCTTTATGTTAATTGGTTTCAGGTAATACAATGGGATTAATTCATGTCTGTTTGTTTTCATTCTGTTGTTTTATATATTTGGCATAGGACCACCACCAAAAATGTGAAATGGTTTTATTTAAAAAATTAGGAAATACTTTTTAGTTCCTTAATATATGAAATTATTTCATTAATATTATTAACAGCTAATATTTATTGAGAACTTGCTATATATACATCAGCATGACAAGCACTTCAGAGGCATTTATTTGGCCCAATCATTCCACAATATGCTTTTATTATCATTCTCATTTTACAGATGAAGAAAAGGGGACTTAGGGAAGTTAAAAAGTTACTAAAGATCATATCGCTGTTTTTCAGAACTGGCCCTTGACCCCAGACTTCAAGAACTTTAACACAAGTTTTTAACCACTTTGCTATACTTCAAGTGAAACTTCACATAGTCACCTTATTATGAAGTTAATCTCTCCAACATTTTTCTTTCAAAATATCCCTGGTCATTGCTAAGCCCCATAAATAAAGAAGAGAACACAAAGTGGTCCCAAATATAAAATGCAAGGGTGATGCTAATAATGGCTACTCTTCATAGAGGACTTCGACTGTCCTCTGAACTGTCTTGAGTGTTTCACATATATTGTCTCATTTAATACTCATTAAAAAATAAATCTGCTAGGCCTCGTTATTCCCCATTAAGAATGAGAGAGAAAAGGTTTGTCAAAATTAGTTCAATCTTCTGAAGTCCCACTGCTATTTAAAGGCATAAACTGAAATTAGGACCCATGTCCTTCTGGGTCTCGCTGCAAGGTCAAATCCTAACTGGTGTGTAAACTCCCCACCCCACCCCAACCCCTCCCCCCACTCGCTGCCCCCACTCCCACCATTGCACTTCTGGCTCCAGCCCCCTCTCACTCCTTCCAAGGCCACAGATAGGGCTCCAGGGCCCCTCAATGCTCTTAAGAGCACTGCAAAGTACATCGTAGCATATAGAGTGAGGCATATTCTCCACTCGTGAAACACTTCCCAGGGTTCCCTCCAAGGATTATTTTTAAGCTGCACGCCTGTGCAAGGAATAGGAACAATCACGATTCTCTAAAAATGCCCAGGGTGGTAGTTAGTCATCCCAAAAAATGACTCTTGTTGAAAATCTTCCATTCTCATTACATGGTAACATTTTCCACTTAACTGTTAGAAGAACGCAAATTTCTGAATTTTGGGAGCTCAGGAAGTCAAAGGAAGTCATTGATTGTTACTACTCTAAAATGTAATTACAGACTACCTATTGTTTACTCTGTTATAATACCAAGCCCCTCTGTTTTTAATCTTAAAATCAGGAAGTATTTATTTTTTTTTTACTATTTGTTTAGAGCAGTATTATATTATCTATATGTGGTATGTGTGTACATATATGTACACATACATGTGCATGTGTATATGTATATTTATTTATGTATATATGTATATGTATGTGTATGTATGCAGGTAGCTATAAATAAAAATATACAAAATTATGTATAATACATAAAATGTATTTCTTTTTTCTCAAAGAGCTTCCCTTTATGGGGTTTTGAGCTTTATCTAAGTTTGTTTGGGTAACAGGTCATATTTAAAAGATTTCTTGGTGGTTGGTTGTCATTTTGTTCTCTGTTATCTATGATGCCAGGTCTCTAAAACCAAAGGTTGCCGGTGAGTTCATGGGGGTACTTACTTTAAGTTGGAGAAGATGAGAGAAAAAGTCATTGTTGTTACTTTAAAGGAACCATAAACTATATGTTCCTGCAGAAATTCAATGCAAGATGGAACACTCCCCCCGCCCCAACACACACTGTCATTTCAGGACCCTCCATTTATAGGCCTCTGTTTTGGTTGTAAAAACTATATTAAATGTCCAGAGTGATTCACTTAATATAAGAGGCTTAGTTTGCTAATGCAGGAAATTCTCTATGCTTATACTGTCTGTGATTTACATTACAATAATCACACTATACTTTATTTACCAATCAGTCAACTTGCTTGTGTGGATGACTGTATAACATAAATTTTTATTCAACTTTTATTGTGTTTCTTTCTGCAGCTTTGAAACGACTTTAAAGGGACCCTAGATTCTAGTATTTATTCTAGTATTTGGGTTTAAATAACAGAGCAAGTTTATTTTCTCTCTCTCTCTAAAAATGTCACCATTTCCTTTCCATCCAGACTGTTCAGAAACAGTATTTCCCAGTGGGACCTCAACAGGAATTGATTGCTTAGGAACCAGTCTTCCTAAGCAAAATTTTGCAAAATGTTCCCATTCAGCCCAGGGCTCTAGAGACAGGTCTCACCCCACTGAGGGCTGCCTCTTCTTACAAAACCCCTGGTGTGCCAGGGTTCCCTGGCTGGTTGTAGTGTCCATGCCTGATACCAGAGTCCCCTTCAATCTTCTCAAGGAATTTGGGACTCCTTACTTCTACCTTCTGTGTGAAACTGCACATCTCTATCCAACTTTCTCATTAGCACTTGGCCAGGTGGCAGAGAAACGCTGGCGGTCAGACAGCCGTATAGAGACAGGCTGCCTGCCATGACTATGGAGAACTCCTTATGTTGTGCTGCTCATTCTCGGTAGATCAATTAACCCTCCTTATAGAAACCTGGGGGAAGAGCAGATGAAGGAGAACAGCACCCATAGCAGGAAAGGAATCGGAGGCTCCAATGGAGGGAATGAAGACATTAATAGGAGCAGACAACATGGGTTGCATGTTTACTAGCCAGACCTGTGCTAAGGACTCTCACCCATGGTGTCATTTAATCCTCTCAACAAGCACACGAACTAGGCACTGTCATTACTGTTATCCCCATTCAGTCTTCTAAGTGATTTACATGCCTCAATTCACTTAATTCTCACAAAACTAGTATGAAGTGCCTATTATAATTATTCACAGTTTTACATACAGGGAAACGATGGGTGAGAAAAATTTAGTAACTTTCCCCGGCCGCACAGAATGCATGAAGTCTGATTCAAACTCAAGTGATCTATTCCAGAGCCCACTCTGTGGACCACAACAGTATAGCTCTGTCAAGGGCCTTGCTTAAATCAAACAGCTAGATAATGGTAGGTCCTGAGGAGAAACCTAGTTTTTCTCAACTTGCCCCATGCTTAACAGCTTCTAAGGTGGCTCCCGATGTTCCTTGACTCCCAGGGTTTATATCCTTGTGTAATCCCCTCCTCTGAGCGTAGGTTGGGCCTAGCAGCTTTCTTCTAAGGAATAGAATATAGCAACAGTGATGGGCTGTCACTTCCAAGATTAGGTCAAAAAAGACTAGGACCTCCATCTTGCTTGTACTTGTTCTGCCTGGCTCTTCTTGCCAGCTTGCTCTGGAGAAACAAGCTGTTGTGGAATGATTACCCTAAAGATAGGTCCATGTGGGAAGGAACAGAGGGGCAGCCTCCAGCCAATACCCAGTGAGGAAGTGACGTGCTTATCCCAACCATCCAGCAAGGAATTGAATCCTGCCAATGATTTCATGAGTGAGCTTGGGAGTGGAATCTTCCCCAGGTGGGTCTCGAGATGACTCCAGCCCCCAGCGACACCTTGAGTACTCCCTGTAAGAGACCCTGACCAGAGAGGCTCCAGTTAAGCTGTGCCCAGATTCCTGACCTTCAGAAATTATGAGAGAATAAATACTAAATACTGTTGTTTTAAGCCACTAAATTTTAAGGTAATTTGCTATGTAGCAAAATATTAACTAATACATGCCTCCTTGGTTTACTTAGAAAAATAACTCATATTGAATTCAAGATTTTATTAAGCAGCCAAAGAATATGTTGAAAGTAACTAAATTCCCATTTTGAAATAAAAACTGTGTATCTAATATTTATCATTACTTGAGTACTTACTATGTTCCAAGCATACAGTTAAATTATTACCAAGTTATTGCTAATTTATTACAAATACAATCATCCCTCAGTATCCTCAGAGGATTGATTTCAGGACTGCCAGAGGATAACACTGCTTGCCTGGTTCTCCAGCTTGCAGAAGGCAGATCATGAAACTTCTTGGTCTCCATTATCCCATGAACCAATTCCCATAATAAATCTCCATATATATATATATATATATATATACATATATATATATATATATATTCTATTGGTTCTGTTTCTCTGTAGAACCCTGCCTAATACAAACACATATGCATTTCATTTGCCCAGTGAAATCTAGAGATAAACTTTCAGTCCCTTTATATTTTATAATAAAAAAGGATTTAAAAATTGATGTTTAGTTTTTTCTCCTTAGATAAACATTTCTAGCATAATTGCTGAGCTCCTTAGATTCCATTCCATTTATTTTTTCTGTATGACTTTTATTGAAGTTCTGTTTAAGTTCAGGCACCAGGCCACTGAAAAGCATGGAACATTTAGGCATTAACAATTTCTTCAAGGCACTCCTGCCAGATAACTATTTATGTGTTTTAACTTTAAAACTCCCTTTCTTCCCTTTAATGCTTGCATTGAAAAACTTGATTTCTGAAGGGACGGATTGAAGATGGGGAATCCTCTTTCTTGGGGTTCTCGGAAAGGCTGTTCTCAAAACCATCCATGGATGCAGCAATATTAAAACAAACAATGGCTTTGGCATTATCATTAAAAAAATAGATCCTTGCATCTCTTCACATTGGGGCTATGCTGAAACCCAACCAGATTATTATGCAGAATGAGTGGTTTTGATTTTCTAGTGATCAGTGTGGATTAATTTTTAAAAAAAAAATAGCTTGGCTCCATCAGGGCAAGCAAATTGTGATGAATACTTTTTTAGGGAAGTGTGGACCACTGGAGTTATTTCAAGGCTTAGGGGAAGGAGGCTGAGGGATAAAGAATGAAGAATGACTCTCAAGTCTTGGCTTGGTGATGGGTGGAGATAGTCACAGAGACAGGAAATCCAATGTCAGTGTTCACTGAAAAATGGAGGATTTCTCTTTGGATGTGTTGACTTGGAGGTGCCCCACAGACCTCCAGTTGGAAATGTCTGGCTGGAAGTTGAATATATTTGTCTGGAGCTCACAAAAGTGGTCAGGACTTGAAGTTTGTGGGAAGTGGAGGGACTTGAAGTAATGAGAGAAAGTGAACATTTATGGATTGATTTGTTGCTATTTTTAGAAAAGGACACTTAAGACTACAAAAGCCATGTGAAAGAAAAATGCCTCTGGCATAGGTATCTGTTCAAGAATTTCATGTTCATGAGCTGAACTGTATGTGACTTAACCCTTTGAAAATATATATTTAGTTCTTATGTTAAGACTCATCCTACTACCACAAAATTATTAAGGTACTGGGGAAAAAAATGCTCAGTTTCCAGGTGCAGATAATTAACTTTCTCCATCAAATACATGTTAATCCCAATATTCACCCTTCTAGACCTCTATTGAAACTATAAATTAAAATCTGGAATTATTTTATTTATTTTACAAGCTTTTGTGAAAAAAAAAAACAAAACAGTAGCCATAGAACCAACTACATTGGGATGTTTCCTCAGCTCACAACAGCACTTTTTTTAAAAAATATTTTTTTTATTTCAGCTTATTATGGGGGTACAAAAGTTTAGGTTATGTATATTTCCCATGTCCCCCCACCCCCTGAGTCAGAGCTTCAAGTGTGTCCATTAAAAAATAATTTTTAAGGACATCTGTAACAGTCACCTATTGCCATAATAATGCCACATAACAAAGAGCACAAAGCATTCATGGCAAACAGCAATCAATTGATGCTCATATGTCTGGGGAAAGCTGAAGGTAGGGTAAGTGTCTGTGCTAATCTTGACCTGCTTGCTCCCATGTATGGCTAGCTACTCTGCTCCGTATGTCTTTTATTGTTCAGCAAGCTAGCCCTGGCGTGCTTGCATGGCAATATCAGAGATGCAAGAGAGCAAGCCTGAATTTAAGCACATTTCAAGCTTTTGCTTACATTGTACCTGTGAATATTCCATTAGCCAGAGCAAGTGGTATGGTTAACCTCAGTGTGAAAGGGCAGCACATGATCCCATCCATGATGAGAAGACCCTGCAAAGTTGCATGGCCCAGGGTGTGAGTATGGGGTAAAGACATTGGGCTAGCATTGCAGTCTATCACGACAGAATATCCCATCCACAAGAGTGGGTCCCTGGAAGCCACAATTCAACCAAGTTTCTCCTACAGTTTACTCATTGTTAATTGGGTCAGGGACAGTCACTATTCAAAACTAAGAATCTAAGTCTGGAGAGGTGCAAAATAGTCTCTCCATTTGAAATCAGTATTCCTATTATATTAACAGTTCCCTTATATACTCAAGCTTTCACTATAGTTTAAGAATTATTTATACTGTTCTGTGCTTAATAATACCATACAAAGAGAATCCTTTTGAAAAATATATAACTAAATGTATTCATCTCTTTATTTGCTCAATATTTTTCATCTATCATCTTTAGTTTGGGTGCACTAAAAATACTAAAACATGGCCTCTGCTCTCAATGTGTTTAGAAAAAAATGGGAAATAAGTCACATAGAATACAAGGTGATAAGTGACTAAAATCAGATTCAATCTAAATTCTATAGGATCCTGTTACATCAAAGATAAAAAGTAAATAATATGTTTTTAGTACTGTCAGTTGGTCTGCATTTTCCATCTCTTATTATATCAACAAGTATACGAAGTAGATGTTTTTATACCCATTGGGCAACTGAGAAACTGAGGCCTACCATGCAGGCAGCATGGCTGAGTGGCCTAAGGCACTGGATTTAAGACCTGAGGCCTGGAGTTTTCAAGGAATTTGCTTAAAATTTATTTATTTACTGAACACCTGATTCAAAATCTGAACCTAGATCTTGCTAACTCAGAAGCCAGGTATTTTTTCTCGAGCAAAATTGCTTTCTATGCAAGGAGTCATTTCTCCTTTTTTAAATGTTATAGTGATTGACTATGAAATTTTG
Source organism: Varecia variegata (assembly GCA_028533085.1). Classification (NCBI taxonomy): domain Eukaryota; kingdom Metazoa; phylum Chordata; class Mammalia; order Primates; family Lemuridae; genus Varecia; species Varecia variegata. The sequence continues at coordinate 12,924,809 of CM052439.1, forward strand.
ACATGCGGTTATCTTTTTAATAGAAAAGAAAAAAGCAAACAAAAACATACACTGGGGAAAAGAATCCTTATTCGATAAATGGTGCTGGGAAAACTGGATAGCCACATGTACAAGACTGAAACAGGATCCACACCTTTCACCTCCCACAAAAATCAATTCACTATGGATAATAGACTTTTAAACCTAAGGCATGAAACTATAAGAATTCTAGAAGAAAATGTTGGAAAAACTCTTACAGACATTGGCCTAGGCAAAGAATCTATGAAGAAGACCCCAAAGGCAATCACAACAACAACAAAAATAGATAAATGAGACCTGGTCAAATTGAAAGGCTTCTGCACAGCCAAGGAAACTGTCATGAGAAAAAAACAGACAATCTACAGAATGGGAGAAAATATTCACATGCTACACTTCCGATAGAGGGCTGATAACTAGAATCTAAATAGAATTCAGGAAAATCAGCAAGAAAAAAACCAAACAACCCTATCAAAAAGTGGGCAAAGGACATGAACAGAAACTTCACGCCTGTAATCCTAGCACTTGGGAGGCCG
>CM052439.1:12925459-12935865 GCA_028533085.1 Varecia variegata
CGGGCATGGTGGCGCATGCCTGTAGTCTCAGCTACTTGGGAGGCTGAGGCAGTAGGATCGCTTAAGCCCAGGAGTTTGAGGTTGCTGTGAGCTAGGCTGACGCCACGACACTCACTCTAGCCCAGGCAACAGAGCGAGACTCTGTCTCAAAAAAAAAAAAAAAAAAAGAAAGAAAATAGACTAATGGCCAAAAAACATAAGAAAAAATGCTTGACATCTCTAATCATAAGGGAAATGCAAATCAAAACTATAATAAGATATCACTTATCTCCAGTGAGAATGGCCTTCATCAAAAAGTCCCAAAACAATAAATGTTGGCGTGGATGCAGAGAGATAGGAACACTCCTACACTGCTGGTGGGACTGCAAACTAGTACAATCTCTGTGGAAAGTAATGTGGAGATACCTCAAAGAGATACAAGTAGAACTACCATTTGATCCAGCAATCTCATTACTGGGCATCTACCCAAAGGAACAAAAGACATTCTATAACAAAGACATCTGCACTCAAATGTTTATAGCAGCACAATTCACAATTGCAAAGATGTGGAAACAACCCAAGTGCCCATCAATACATGAGTGGATTAAGAAAATGTGGTCTATGTATACCATGGAGTTCTACCCAGCCACAAAAAACAATAGAGATCTAGCACCTCTTATATTATCCTGGGTAGAGCTGGGGCCCATTCTACTAAGTGAAGTATCACAAGAATGAAAAAACAAGCTCCACATGTACTCAACATCAAATTGGTATTAACTGATCAGCATTTATGTGCACATATAGTAGTAACATTCATCGGGTGCTGGGCAGGGGGGAAGAGGGCACGGGTATATTCACACCTAATGGGTGCGGGGGATGGACACACTTGAAGCTCTGACTCGAGTGGGGCAAAGGCAATATATGTAACCTAAACATTCGTACCCCTGTAATATGCTGAAATAAAAATTAAAAAAATAAATATGAAAAAAAGTTAGTTGGTAATATATCAGTTTTATATTGTTAAACTTTCAAACCAAAGCTGGGCACAGTGGTGCGTGACTATAATCCCAGCTACTCAGGAGGCTGGGGCAGAACGATTGCAAGTTCCAGCCCAGCCTGGGCAAAAATAGAACATTTCTCCAAAAAAAAAAAAAAAAAAAAAAAAACAAAAGCAGACAAAAATCCTGAGACTACATTTTCACCCAATATGTAAAATATTTTAAACCCATCTTTTTATTTCATTATATAGAATTCTGTTTCAATTGCCAGTGCATATTAAACATTTTTAGTAGCATAAACAAGATGTTGGTTACATCTTTAATATTTTGCTGACGAAACGAAAGTCTTCCAAGCATCTATAATAAATTATATGGTCTCTACTCTGTGAGACTAATTAATTGGTACTACAGAACATTTAAGGAAATGAAGCACCATTGCAAACATCAACTCTTCCACAAAAACTTCCAAATGACTTATAAATGGGCATCGTGAATTTAGTCAGGCAATACATATGTTAAAATAATGTGAATATGACTTGCCCAATAAGTGTATAAAGAAGAAACTAGCTTGAATGTATAATTTAGTATATTAATTATTAAACATGGTCATTAACTCAATATTAATATAGTTATTAAAAATTAACATGTGATATCTTTTGAAACTTTTGAACATTTAACCCTAAGGCAAAATAGTAAACAACCATACCAGATATCTTTGCTCTAAAATAATAAATGTCTTCCACTTGAGTGTGAAATACATAATGTATAAGCCCAACATATTTTAATACATTTTAGCAAGTAGTTCAGATTTCATTTCTTTTAACTCATAAATTTGTCAAAATTTTTGATTTTTCAAATCTGTACAGAAAACCTACCATAAAAATCCTTGATATTTTTATATCTGATGCATAAAGTATAGATGGTAGACTCTCCCTTTATTAGCTATATAGATAAACAGATTTTTCCCAACTGATTTTTAATAACAAGAAAACATATAGCACTTAAATATAGGTCACTCCAAACATGGTAACCAATAAAATCTTAAAGATGCCAAATCTCAGGCATCTATAACAAACTATATTCTTTAAGACTTGTATGTTTGTATAATATACTCCCTGGGGGCAGGAACAGTAAAATTAGCACAGAAATTTAAGTCAGAAAATCAGATTTTAAATTTAGCTCTTCTATTTCTAATCCTGACTGTACATTCAAATCCTCTGAGACACATCAATTACCTGAGCCCCATCCCGAGATACTAAATCGATTGGTAGGGCCTGGACAGCTTTGTCAAGGTACCTCTAGGAAGTGATTCTAAGTTCACAGCCAGTTTGAGAAACACAACACTAGCAGGTCGAGTTGCTGACTCTGCACCCTGATGTGCAAAGTGAGCTCAAATTGAATTGCCTAACCAATTTCTCAGGGTATTTCGGAGACATAGATGAGATATACAAACTGTCAGCTTTCAATGCCAGTCCTTTAGCTCTATTAACTTGCTTGGGTGGACCAAGTGGTATTGGACAAGAATCTGAAGTGTGTGTGTGTGTGTGTGTGTGTGTACACACATTGGGGAGAAGGGAAGGGAGAAGAGAGAGAGAGACAGAGACAAGAATGGAAGAAAGATAAAGAAAGATTTATCAATTTGGATATCTTTCCTTTCTGTGGATTTGCTTTATTTTTCATGTAGAACAAAAATTTATTAATGAATTTTTTAAAACTAGCCTTCATATTAAATATGATTCATGTTTCTTCAGTTAGGTGAACTAATTTTATCTCTCTATAAGAACCTGGTCAGAAAAATCTTGTCTTTGTGAATCTCTATTTACAAACTCATTCATATTTCTACTTTGTCTTAAAAATAATATTCATTAACAGAGTTTTTTCAGAATACAGAAACAATACATGCTAACAGATAATAAGCAAAAAAATATAGAAATGTAGCAAAATAAAAATAAATCAGCCATGATCCAGAGAAAAATCACTGCTGATATTCTGATTTGCTGATTTCTCCACCTATTCAGTGCTTTTGAAATTATTTGTATGACTGTATTCCACTAGAAGATAACAATGTCTTGTTTGTTATATATATTAATATATGCTTTCTGAATTTGTTTATTTACTTTCTTTCTTTTTGGTACACAGTATAAAATTTTTTTATAATCAAATAAATTGACTATTTCTCTATGATTTCTTTTGTTGCTTTTATGTCTATAAAGTTTTTGTTTGACCTAATGTTAGACAATTATTTTGTGTAGTTTTCTATTTTTGTGTCTTTTTAAGTTGGTTCATTGATACATTGTTACCCAAAGTATGGTTTGTGTATCACAGATAAATATAATTTCAGATAATACAGATACATGGTTAAATTTCCCTGAAGATGGAGATACGCATTTATCCTCTTTTAGTTTTCTCTGAAACCTTGTAATTAAATCAAGGAGAATGTCTAAAATTGAATTTAGTGTGTCTTTTGAACATTTTTAACACATGTTAATGTCCTTTAAGAAGCACACAAACAAGAGGAGAGCTTGGGCTCGGAGCCCTGGTGATAGCATTTAGCTTGCATTAAGAAATACTGCTTTATGCATGTTGAATTTACATGCACCTTCTATTTTTGGCAAATCATATGTGTTTTCCATTTATGCTAGTGACATAAAGCTTCTTGTGAAAATAGATATATTTAAATTTTAAAATGCGAATTAATAAAAAAATTAAACGAAGAAGAGTAGCGGTGATACGAAATAGCAGAATGACTGAGGGGAACACAGTGGCCTGGATTTCCATCCTACCTGTACTATTTCTACGGCAAATGCCCTAGGTGTGTTACTTCACCTTGCTGAGCCTCCAAGTCCTCACCTGTAAAATGAGGACACTGATAGTATTGATATTAACCACCACATGATTTGGTTAAGACAATTAAATTATTTTCTGTAAATCATTTGTAAAAGTGCTCAATTGATGTTAATTATCACCCTTATTAAGATAAGTGAAACTTGTTTTAATCCACTTGCAATTTACTTTTGAGACTGTTTAACGCAATAGTTTCTAAACTGGCTGTGATTCAGAATCATGTGGAGAGTTAACGAAGAACACAGAGTCCAGGCTCATTGAAGTAAATCTGGGCCTAGTTCTACTTCACTTTTTGCCAGTTTCCTTAAGTGATTCTGCTGCCCAATAAAGCTTGAGAACCACTGGACCTCCATCAGAGAACTAGCCTCAACTTTTTGTCTAATTAGACTATTTTCCTAAGTTGTTGCCCTTTTTTTTTTCCTGTCCGGTATAGTATTGGAGTTTAGAAAGAGGCCAATAAATATTTGTTGAATGAATAAATAAATGAACAAATAAATAACTGAATTAGTTAGTATAGATGATTATCAAACTGAAGCCCTATTCCAGCTTGCCATTGCTAGATCTGGAATATAGGTTTGGCCAGGTTTTCAAAGTAGGCACACAGAGGAGAGCCGGTCTCAACTGTGTCTGTTAGTTACATTGAGAGTGAATGCAGTCAGGGATTCTGTTATAAAATATATTCACACAAATAAAGAACTTTCCTTTATGTCAACAATAACTTTTTGTTTTTGTTTTTTGAGACAGAGTCTCTCTCTGTGGCCCCAGCAAGAGCGCAGTGGCGTCAGCCTAGCTCACAGCAACCTCAAACTCCTGAGCTCAAGTGATCCTCCCCTCTCTGCCTTCCCAGTAGCTGGGACTATAGGTGCGTGCCACGAGGCCTGGCTAATTTTTCTATTTTTAGTAGAAACAGGTTCTCACAGGCTGGTATCCAGCGTCTGAGCTCAAGTGATCTTCCACCCTCAGCCTCCTGGAGTGCTGGGATTACAGGTGTGAGACACCACACTGGCCTCAACAATAACCATACAGAGGTCCTCAACATTTTTGGCACCAGGGACGGGTTTCATGGAAGACAATTTTTACACGGATGGGGTGAGGGGAGGAGGCAGAGCCCAGGTGGTGAACCCATGGATGGGGAGCCTGTATGGATGAAGCTAGTGGCGCTCACCTCCCACTGTGAGCCCCCCACTCCTGTCCTGCTGTGCGTGTCCAGCCTGCACCACCCCACCACCCCTTCCTAAGTTTCATGGAAGACAAAGACAATTTTAAGGCTGGAGAGGGGGCGGTGGAGCTCTGCAGCCCGGTCCCTAACAGGCCACAGCCAGGTACCAGTCCGGGGCCTCGGGGTTGGGGACTGCAGAAATGGAAAATGCCTCATTCCATTCTTAATGACTTTGAAAATTAAACATAAAATTAAAATTAAAAATCTTTTTCTCAAATCAATTTTTAACCTTAAGATCATTCCAAGTATTATCCCAAGAGAGCTTTCTTGAAACTTGACAAACTGGACAAAATGGTCTTAACTTTTGGTGGAAATAATAAATAGCCAGACATTTCCAAGAAAATAATTTAAAAAGCAAATAATGGGAAAACTTTTCCATTATGTAACAAAACACATTATAAAGCAACTGTAAGTTATGCAGTGCAAAGTAGATTCAGAATTATCAAAGTGATTAATGGGGAAAAAGTGACTAATGGAAAGAATAGATACCCACCAAAACAAAATCATTTACAAATAAGTATTTAGCATATGATAAATATGGCCTTTCAAATTCATGGGGAAATGACTTTTTAAACAAATGATTCTGGCATTTTGATCTGTTATATATATTTTGAAAGAAAAATGAGAAAATACTTACATCATGTCATATACCAAGATGCATTCCAACTGTAAAATTACATGTACATCAAAATAAAATTATAGAGCTAAAGGAAAGTTTGGATAAATATTTATATAATATTGGAGTAGGGAAGAACTTTCTAGACAGAAACCAAATCCACTGACATAGAAAATGATAAATAAGTAGATGCCCAAAAAACAAACAAAACTAATAATATACACAAAACTAGGAAAGATATAAACACAGGGAAACTGTTCATTGTCACAATCGCTCAAATAATGCCAATTAAAAAAGGTACCATTTGCAACTATCAAATTAGAAAGTATTAAAATTTTAAAAATATTGACAAGGAGATTGGGAATTAGGAAATCTTGGTCACTGCTTTCTAGAGTATAAGTTTTCAGAGCATTTCTGAGATACAAGCTTGGCAAATTTTTTTCAAAAATCTTAAAAATTTATAAACTCTTTTACCAGTAAATTTTTGGTAGGATTATAACCTAAAGAAGTTATCTACACTATATAAAAGTTTTAATAACAGAATTTGTTTCTCTGAAATAAAAAGAGAAAAATCCCCAAAAAGACCAATGAAAGCAAATTGACTAAGGAAAGTACAGCACATTTTAAAATGAAATATTATCATAAAATATATGTGATCATAAAGTATATGTGAGTAGAAATAGTATGGTCAAAGGAAAGTGTTCACAATATATCTCTAAGTGAAAGCAATGTATATGTTTTGTCAAAAAAAGTTATAACATTTAAAGGACATACTTAAAATCTAGACGGTTGATTTTTATTTTTGCAATTATTAACAAACAATGAATCATTTTAATACAAATACCGTTATAAGATTATAGCTTTTATATTTCACTCAAATCAATCTTTGTTCTTCTGTAAGAGACATAGCTTGGCAAAACTAAACACACACTTCTTAGTCTCCTTTAATTGAGTGCAATAAATTAGATGAAACTAACCTTTTGGTCCACAGCCTAAAGCTTATTTATAAGAAAACTTTAAGATATAATAGGTTTATCTCCACTGTAATACAGGTAGAGAAAGTTTATCCATCTGGGCAGGATACAGCACCAGATCTGATGGTACAATAGTTTTAGAATGGAAAGAACTAGTCTTGAATCCCAGCTTAATCTTGAGGAAGTAACATAATCTCTCTAAGCCTTAGTTTCCTCATCTACAAAACAAGGAAAATACTTGCTATTCTTATAGGAGTACAAGAGTGTCACAAGGATTCAATGAAATTGTGTACATGTGTGTTTGTTTAAGTATTTTAAAATGAAAAGTTATAAGTCAACAATAGAATGTTAGCCCTGGAAGTCACCTTAAAGACATTTAATACCATGCCCCAACAAGAGGACACTATTAATCTTAAGAAGGTATACATACTCAGATGGGGGTCTGAGTTTTGGCACCTATACAAAAGTTATCAGCAAACTCAATTCCAAGGGAATCTGACCCGTTATTAAAAACCTTATACCATTTGACAATTAAACCATTGTATAAAGATAAATCAAGGATTCATGTTTCTTCTCAAAGAAGCATACGATGTAAAAGGAATAAAAAACCCTAGGGATTTAAATCCCTATAAAATTAATGCATTGTATATGAAGAATTAGCATAAAACATACTGACATTTATAGAATTGTTTCCAAAACACACTGAAGGAATTCCTTGTTAGAGAAAACAGTGGTTTGGAATCATTTCCTCATGTGAGCCATAAAAAGTACTTCAGTACTTTTATTTAGTTGCTTTAAACCACAACTGAGTTCATGTAAATTGGTGCTCAGTTCTCAAATATTTTTAATCTCTCTATTCCCACCGTGGAACCAGCTACTGAATTCTAAGGCTTCATAGGAAACTTCACTGATATAAACTGGTTTGCCACCAAAGAAAATGTAGAGAAGGTGCATATTGTGAAGAATAGCTATTTTCTTAAGCTAAATCTCTTAATTTTGAAATGTGTACCTGAGCTTTTTGTAAAGCTTACACAAACTTATAAATGTTTTTAACTGGGTCAACAGAATTGATGTTGAGTTTGTGTCAGTTTCATCAGCACTCTATTAGTTAAATTTACGTTTTTACTTAAAACAAACAATTCTTGTTTTCAATTTTCAAGACAAACACCAAACATAATCGTCTCTTACATCTGAGATGAAAGCACTCACCATTTTTTCAAGTTGTTCTATAGGAATTATTATTTTTTATTGTATTAAAAGACATATAACATAAAATTTACCATTTGAATTATTTTAATAAGTATAATTCAGTGGCATTAATCACATTCATAATATCACGCAACCATCCCTGCTATCTAGTTCCAGAATTTTTTCATTACCCTAAAAGAAAACCCTGTACCCATTAAGCAGTCACTACCCATTGTCCCTCCCCTAGCCCCTAGCAAATATTAATCTACTTTCTTTCTCTGTGGATTTGTCTATTGTGGATAGGAATTATTATTATATTATCTGTGTTGGATAATCTTGGACTTTCCATATAAATTCTTCCCTCTTGTCCATTCTGCCCTGGGCTTCAGGAGATGAATGCCCAGGGACTGCCCCAGTGGGATAGCTCTGCCCTCGGCTTCTGATTGGCTTATGTTAGTAAAAAAACCAGCAGAAACGTCAGAGAATGGAAGTGTTTATTTCCCGAGCTTCTTCCCTACCTTGCCGTGGGTTAGCTTGGCAGTGGCTGTGTTCCTCCATCCAAGGCCAAGGCGGGGGCTTGTCTCCTCCAGAACAGCTGCAGACGCTTCAGATCTCAGTAACCCTTCTATCTCCCTCTGCCCTCTTTAGGCCTCCACCATGTATTTCCTGGTGTTGTTGCTTCCTAAAGTCAGCTACACCTTCCCTCTTGATGTCTTTGAGCCCAGCCCACACCTTCATAAATAGCTCCTGCGCTCAGCTCTCTTCAATTGCTCCATTCAAGTGGGCTGTTTCCCTGTGGAATACTGACCCATACACTAACTTGATTTTTCATTAGCAATTTTTTTTAGTTATTATTATTTTTCCCCCCTTGAGAAGCCTTATTAAAAATTCAAGGACTTGAAAAATGTACAATTTTTCCAAGGGGCTGCTGAAGGTAAGGAGAATGTACATATGAGTTGTAGTGAAAATTTATTGAAAAATTACATCTGAGTACAATTGTTTTTAGTTTAAGGCATTCGCTTCCTGTTTGAGTATTTTTTCATTTAGCCCTCTTTGATTTCACTTCAAATCCTTATTGGACACTTTCTTTTCACACTGAGCCTGTGCAGTGTTAAGCATATATATCATAGAAATGATCAATGAAATGAAATGAAATGAAACATGAATATATAATCATGAAGCATAAAAACTATGAGAAAAGTATATTCTATGACTATTAACTCAGCAAAAAAAAAAAAGGATATTCTAAAAAAGAAATACATAGAAATATATTTTTTAAAGAAAATGTAACATGTTATAGATAAATTTTGGCCCGATCTGTGCTTGGTCTGTGTCATAGGATATCTTAAACTACTAACGACATTATTATTCTGGTTATTCAGTACTCCTTGCTCAGTTTGAAGACTATGTCCTTAGATACTTTGTCTTTGAAATGAGGTCAAGACTTAGATTGTATTTGCAGTCATTCAAATCCCAGGCAGTATTTTGCAGCAGATAGTACGTGATCTTTTAAGTTTTGACCGAATTTTAACTTGAGAAATTCAAACTGTTTGGTGAATTTGTTCTTTTATTTCAGAGACTAGGCGTTCCACCAGTTTTAACAGAATTTAGTCAACTTTGGGATTAAAAGACCACAGCAACTTCCATTTTGACCGTATTATTAGTTTGGAAATGTCCTTTTGTTCCTCTTATTTTATTTTGATCTTTTGAATTTTGAAAAAAAAATAAGGATGCCAAACACTTTACGTATTAGCCAATGAATAGAAAAATCTTGTAAGAGAATTTTGTGTAAGGCATAGCACCCTATAATCACCCCATAAAAATAAGAAATATTTACAAATGCCAGGTTTTCAGTAGTGCAATAAATATGGCAGTGACTTAAGTTATTCAGCACGACCTCTATGGCAATGTGCGCCTAAGGCTCTTAACAAGCTTTGTTACTCAATTCTGATATGAATATGAGCTTTACAGAATTTTACCTAACACAGTTAGGTAACAGCAGTGGCTTTCCACTGAGGTTGGTTGTCACCCATCCTGTTTCTGGTTCACACTCAAGAATCAGAGCAAAGCTTTCCACGCTCGCAAAGACTGTTCAATGAGTTTTTTCATAATGCATGTTTCATAAGCCCTAATGTCATAAATCTGTAGGGGTGACAGCTGTTTATCCTCTTCAGACTAACAGGAAAAGGTAAACTATAAAGAAGAGCACAGTTTATCCTAATATAAAGAGAAATTCACCACAAGTTTTGTCAGCAAAAGAACATGAATGGATTCTGATACTAATAAGTTTCTACATACAGTTTTTACCTTATAAAAACTACCATATTGAAAAGGTTAAATAGAAACCAAGTTTATAATGATGTCATTAATCAATTCATACTGAAGAACTGTGTTAGGTAAAAGTAGGCTACATTAATAACCCAGTGCAAAAAATAGAATAAATTCTTTTTTTTTTTTATTTGTAGATTTTCTATATTTATTTTTATTTTTATTTTTATTTTTTTATTTCAGCTTATTATGGGGGTACAAAAGTTCTGCATAGATATATTGCCCATGTCCCTCCCAATCCCCCGAGTCCGAGCCTCAAG
>CM052439.1:12936365-13086903 GCA_028533085.1 Varecia variegata
TCTTTCCTAAGGTTTAAGTCTGTTAACCACCGTGATTTAATTTTTGTGAGAGGTGAAAGCTGTGGGTCCTGTTTCAGTCTTCTACATGTGGTTAACCAGTTTTCCCAGCACCATTTATTGAATAAGGAATCTTTTCCCCAGAATAAATTCTTAAGACATAAACTTAACACCTTGAGAATTTAGGCCTAGTTCTTTTGTAATTTTTTTATGCCATTAGGAGGTAAAGGTTTATAGCACTGCAGTCTTTCCTTACTAAGAAGTAACTTTCCTTAAGGATATTTATCTTGGGTTGTTTAAAAGTTTGTTTGTTTTCTTTTATATATTTTAGAATTTTTGAATTATTCATGCCAATATGCTTTTCTCTCCATGTCAGACACCCAAAAGATGTCAAACATATAAGGGAAAGTAAAGAAAAGCTGTGTTCTAATTTCAAAAGACTGACTTAAAAATTATATTAAGGTAAATGTTTCCTTTTCAGTACTGAATTAAAGAAATTATATGGATATAGCAGATTAATCCTTCGTGAAATTATCAGTAGAATCAGGGAAAGGAGTAAATAAAGCCCAAGACTGAACAAATATAAACTCTAGTCCCCAGATACACAAAGAACAAAGAATTTGTATCCAAAATAAACACGAGGAGCACATTATTTAAACTGTTGGATGCTGTCTATGTATGTGTGTTTTGATAAACAGCAATGAATCCACCAATAAAAAATGTAACATTGGCCCCAATTCTTGGCAGTGTTCTACAAATATAAACACAGAAAGTATTTTTAAGTATTTAAGAGAATAAAGTTAATTGATAGCATTTGGTGCCGCTCAGTCTATTAATTATCACCTTTATCTAAATCTCTCTTAAATGTCATTACGATTTATGTTTCTAGGATGGGAATGGACTCCAAGGAAGGTTCTACTGTAAAGTAATCCCAACTTGCCTTCATGTCCCATCTTGAGGTCTTTCCTGAAACAGAAAGGAGGTGATGGAAGAGCGTCTCTATTTGACACGGGAGAAAGAAGGAGGGGGACGAAAGGGACTAAAGGGGATAAAGTTACAAAGCACGTGGGGAACTGATTTGAGGTAGCAGAGTAGATGAGAGAAGAAGCAGCAAGAACTTACACAAATGTTTGTGTTTAAAATATCCTCACAGGATTAATAATACTTTTTGATTAAAACAAACAAACAAACCCTACTGGGCTATGTTGGAATCCAGTACTCACCATGCAATTTTTATATTTGCATTTAAATCAAAAAGAAATTTTGATTTTTAAATAGAGCACCTTGATAACAGTTAGAATCCTGTATTGGGATCGGTATTTAAGGAATACAAGGAAAAAAGTCACAGATGTTTTTACCTTTCTCGCAATATAAGTGTATCTATTAATATCATTCTGATAAAGTTGATAATGAAAATCAAAAGTAAAGCCACCATTCTTTCTAAATGTATACATAGAAATTCTTATCGGTAAAGCTTTCTCCAAGTCCACTGGCCTAATTTTAAAGTGTGCAAGGCCCCTAAGAAAACTAAGTTTTATCTCCACTATCCTCCTTTCCCAGGAGGAATCTTACGCCACAAGTCCACCCTCCCGCTTTTGAATGGTTTCTCAATTACCTCGGGTCAGCGTGGGCAGTGTTTTGTCCTGACCTAAAGTTTCCCCAAGATCTTTCCAAAATAAAGAAGAAATATAATTTTATGTAAAGAGTATTGTTTTAGATTTATTTTGCTTTATAGTTAGTGAAGATCATTTTTCTCTGTAACCAAATCAGAAAAGATTATTTTTAATATAGTCTCTGGGATAAGCTTCCATGCAATAAACATTTCTTTACATAAGATTCTGTGATAGGTTCTCTAAGAAATCTCAAAATGAGGAGGATGGATTTCCTGACTTACAGCCTAGAGAAAGAGGCAGAAATATATACACTGACTCAACTTATAAAGGCTAGAATAGTGGGAAGGAAAGATTGATCTCACTGGGATGATCAAAACACCATGAAAGCGAGTCATGATAGCAATCTTGGATGCAGATCACTAAGTTCATGCTGGCACACATAGGGATGCCTTGGGTCTCATGCTACTTCTTGCAGATGACTAAAGCCATATTTATCACAAAGCCTTAGAAGTTCTGAGGCTTTCCATCACGATTCCTATTCTTTGTTATACAAGTTAGAAGCAACTGGCTAATTCAGTGATTTAATTGACCAGATGCATTGTTTGTTTTCTGCTAATTGTGGTTGGTTGTTCAAAATGAAGAAATTGAGCATCTTGGCATACATTTCCAGGATGACTGGCTGGGATAAGTAGTCATGATGAAACTGCATTTTTCAAATGCAGAGTTTGACCTTTATATTGCCCAAAGTGAATAAAAATGGATCAAAATTTCAAAAATACACAAAACTTATTCAAATGTTGACCTAATTCCCCTTCTGATATTTGGCCCTCTCTGGCAAAGGTGAGGTTGACAAAGAAGAGTTTTGAGGTGCCCTTGGGGTGTGATATCTGCATTCGTTTTTAAAGGAGAGTAAAAGTTCACTTGAAATCTACCTGCAGTGGTGTTCTTTTTAGCATTCACTTTCAGTTAAAACATTTTGGCACTCATGAGCTATGATGATAAATGAAAGAAAATGACTGAATTGAAAATGTCCTCATTTTATTCAATTATCCTCAGCAATATTCTTTCCTACTTTAGAAGAAAGAGTGACCTTCTCTCCGTTTAATACCAATTCAAAACAACTATTTGGGAATTCAATCTATTGCTCAATGATTTCCCTGTGAACGTGTAACCCTAACAATGGTAGCAGCTCAGCCGTGCTTTCCAATATCCTGGAGCCTCCATGTTCAGAATGCAGTGGCCAGTGGCGGACCAGCAGCCTCAGGGTCACAGGGGAGCTTGTTAGCAATGCAGCATCTCAGGCCCCAGCTCAGGCCTCTTGAATCAGAATCTGCATTTTAACAAGATTCCCGGGTGATTTGTCTGCACCCTAAACTTCGAGAGGCACTGCACTAGCATTAGACTTAAAGGGAAACTAATAAAGAAAAATAACACATCTTGCAGAAATGTAGGGCTGGCATTGAAGAGAAACAGTATCCCCAATGATTAAGGATCCAGAGACGTTTTCGCATCTGTGTTGTTTTGCCTTGGTATTTAAACAGGGCGATTTGGTCAACAATCACTTCCATAAGGAAGAGACGCACCATTTCTCTTTCCTGCACAGAGTTCTTTATGGTTCTACTTCACTGTTTTTGATAGGCCCGGGGCCTGCAGTTTGTCTCCGAGACAGAGACAAAGAAGAATAGTTTGCTGCTGACACAAATAGCAGAGTAAGACTCTCGATAGTTCAACTGCCACCTGCCAATTCATCCTCCTTTTAAACTTAACCCTGAGGATTCTCCAGGGCCCGGCTATCTCCCACCTGGCCCCTTCTGGAATTCAAAGGCCTCAGCTGAGATGCAAGTTGCTGATAGGACTGATAGGAACAGCCAGGCCAGTGGTGAGTCTCAGCGCCCAGCAACTGTTGGCAGCCTCCCTCTGCTTACCATTAAGGGTTCTTCTAATCTGCCCACCAACGGGTTCCCTTTGAACTTGGGCTCACAGACCAATCCCATGCCAGAGTGGTTAGTATCTCCAGATCTGGGTGCTCTATAATACTTTGAGCAATAGGGTTGACTTGTGAACTCATTTGCTTTTATTTGATAGAAATCAAAGTTGTACCCACATGTGAGTAAGAGAATAAGAAAGAAACTTACCCATGGTCGTGCTTCCCGGACCTTCATAAGCTCCAGGGAAAGAAAATGAGATGTCAGGTCCACTTGAAGATACTCAAGGGAACTCGGCCAATGAACCAGATGTTAGGGTAATATTTATTAAAGGCAGGGTCTACACATATGAGTTTGGGTCTTTTATCTTCTGCTGCACTCATCGTACCAGCGAATATAGCCATGTGTCTTTGTGTGTGACTGGATGGGATGTTATTGAAAGGCTGTGTTTCCACAATTGCTATGATAATTCATGTGGTCTGTAGCCCATGGGGACCCAGATTAACTTTCATGATGAAAACCCAATGAATCAAAACAAGGATATGGGCTGGTCACAATTAATGGGCTTGTCGGTGCACATTTAGTATGTAAATGTGTCTCTTTTTTGAAGGTGTCCAGCAAAACTGTGTGAAAGTTGAGAGTCTGGGGTTCTAGGGTTGTTCACTATGACATCTTGGGACTGATGCTTTATTTCTCTGGACTTTGTTCCATTATTCTTAAAACAATGAGTTTCAAATTAGTGTCCCTCGGAACACGGTACCTAGGAAATTAAACATTAATACAAGGAAAAGATATGAGGGTTCACAATGAACAAAGGTTTTCCTGTTCAGTTACAGGCAGGAAACATTGATGCAACATGCGTAAGTGGGCTGCTTCCCCTTGAAACATCTCAGCGTCCAGTACGTGTCAGCTTGGAAGGTGAATATCCAAGACATGTATGTTCGACCTTCCCAAATCCTTTACTGAGGTTCCCCCTTACCTGGGTAGATCTGTTTACTTACATCCCCTGGAACAGACCAGAGAATGCTGTCACGGATGTTCTCTAAGACACAGAGCTGATACCTTGTGATTCTGTGATCTTGGAGGCAGCCCATGTTCCTCCTTCGTGTCCTTCTGGACGGGACTGTCCAAAGAGCTTAAGCAGAGAGGAAGTCGTGTATATTTCAGGCCACTGCATAGCTGGTCTCCTATGCCTCCCTAACTATGTATTTAGGTAGAAGCCATTCACAGTTAAGAGCCAACCTCAAATGCAGAATAGATTGGATAATAAATTGCCCTAATGGAAGAAAGTTGCTTTTTCATGATGATTCACTCCAAAATAAGATTCATATAAAATTTACGCCAGTGGTTTAAAATGAAATTATTTGCCTTAAAGGGAACAAAATATGTTTCTATCTATCATCAGACAGTAAGCTTAAAATATATCTGGGGCTAGCGTCTAAAGGCCCAATCTTATATTCTTCCTTTTCCCTAAACAAATGATATCATTGTTATAGCCATTAAACAGGACCATTTTATTGGGAAAACATTAAAACTAAAAAATTGTGTGTTTATACTGTTTTCACTGAAGCTTTTTAATTGAGTATTAATATACCAGAAAAAAAAGAAGAAGATCAAACTCCCATGCTGATCAATAGTGGGATTGAGCCTGTAAGTAGCTACTGAACTCTAGCCTGGGCAACATAGTGAGACCCCATCTCTAAAAAAATGTTTAAAAATATGTCCTGATACAATGAATCATTATAGTATATGATTTTGAATTTTGAAGAATTCTGAGATCAAAAGAATTCTATGTTAAAAGAATAGCATGCAAAGATTCCAATTTCTTATGGCTTCTAAAAACTTAGCTAGAATTAAAAAGAAATAACAAATTCCCATTTCTGCTCTAACAGAAGGTGATGTGAATGTCCTTGGATTATCATTTGCACAGGGCTTTGTCAAACTGCAAACTTATTGTCGTATTTTATTTTTCTCCTTTTCAAAACTATTCGTAAACTTTTCTCTGTTTAAAATGACACATCTAGTTTGTGTCTACTTTTAGGGAAAGCCGTGAAATTATTTAACTTCAAAATGAGATATACTCCAGCCTTCCTATGGGCGGTTCCTGGAATCAGTCTAATTTTGAGTACTTGGTCCTGGCTAGAGCTTATTATTTCTAGAAGAATACGTGTTGACAGGCAGAGACAAAAAGGTTATGAGGGAGGTCACTTTTAAACAGAAATGTGATTTATATGCTATAAAACACTCTATTATTATTAGATAGGAATGAAAGTTCAAGGAAAGAATATGGGACTTGAAAAGTCTCTTATTTCCAAAAGTTCAGACAGATTTTAGGGGGAAATTGTGCATTGAATTTTTATTTCACTAAGAATGAGACTGTATGGTGAGCAGTGTAGACAAAATTAGAGCTGGATATATAAGCCAAAGTAATTTCATTATGTTTTAGGTTAAACTAGCTAAAATATTTGATTTTGAATATAGAGATGTTGCATATATGCATAAAAGTGAATTTTTTTCTTAAATTACTAAGTATTTGTTATGAAATTCAAAATCTGTTAGATATGGTGTTTTATGCAGCTAAAACCACTGCTTTTGCAGTGGTCAACGCTTAGTGTGTTTTTGTGCTGTTTTATTATTTTTCTGTGTGTTCAGTGGGGGAGCTTTAACTATAGTTTAGAATCAATGTTAGAATATGATAGATTTTAAGAGTCAAATCCAGCTTTAGATTTATATGCCAAACACTGAAAAACAAAGAAGGCTAATAAATTAAGATGACATCACAAACCACAAAATGGATCCTGTTCCTTTACTAAAGTTAAAGACGTCAGTCACGTTGGCATAGGCAGGAGGGTTTTCTTGCCTGGAGCAGTATCTCAAGTTCTTCAGTTCATCCATCTGCAACCTGTTGACTGTGTTTCACATTGGTGATGAATTATATTCCGTTTCCTCCGTCTAATCCTTTTCATTTATTTATATTTTATGGAGGAAACATAAAAGGCTTCTTAGAAAAATCCAACTGTTTTTGATAAACCTTGTCATGTGCAAATAATGGAGGCTTGTCAAGGCCAAGCTTTTCTGGAAATTTATACCTCCTAATAATAATTAAAAGGAAAAAAAGAAAATCAGAAACAAATAAGAAATATATTGAATTGGATTCAAAGCATGTTTGTGGCTTTGAATCAGTGGCAATAAAGCATTTTCTATCAAAAAGTGTTTAAATATGGTGGTGTAACTAACATCCATGTTCAGCCTGAATTTTGGATTTTTCAAATAGTGAAACCATGACTTCAATTTTTAAGCCGAAGGAAGAAAGAAAGCATTTAGTTCTCAGCGAAGCATTATATTAATAGTTTGGATCAGGAACAATGAGAAAGATCTGGGCAGCAGGATGAACTGTTGCTCAACAAAGGACTTTCAAATAGGCTCAGAAAGGATTCTCAGCAAGAGGTTTCTAATTATTTCTAAAGAAGTACTATTCAAACAGAGATATACACTTTGGCTATTCATAGAACATACATATCTGGGTTTCGATTTTCTAGGTGTTTTTTCCAGTTTTGAGCAAGTGGTATCCCAATAAATATTTTTTAAATTAATAACAATAATTAGTAATGTCTACAAATTGAATAATCTAAAGAAAAAATGACCAATTTTATGTTGATTCCTGTCTTTTACTTCCTTGTATAGTTCTACTAAATTAATAGAAATGCATCAGCTAATTATCAATGGTTATATTTAAGAGATTTCATTTGCTTTGAAATCCTAATGAAATATATTCCTTATTCTCAACCTTTTATCTCCCCAACAGTATGGAGCTGCTATTCATAGCAGTAGTTTTCAACCCTGGCTGTATAATAGAATATTCTAGGGAGCTTCTAAAAATGCTGATGCCTGGCCTCACCTCAGACCAGGTGAGACCACGTCTCTGGGGGTGTGATCCTGGGCATCTGTGTTTTGAAAGTCCCTCAGGTGATTCTCAGGTAGAGAGCGGTTGGCCCCCACTCCTCTATAGGGTTAGATCAGCATTCTCTTAGAGTCAAACGTGACCATGGTTCCAAAAACCTTACAGTCATCAAAAGGGACAGGATTCTACCCACTTTCTATCCTTACATGTGGTGGAAGAAAGATAGGGGTTGGGAATTCAGAGTCCTGAGTTCAAATCCATCCACACTCAGTCATTTACTTAAGATATGTAAAAGAGACTGAATAATAACTTTCTTAGAAGGCTGTGGGGAAGATTAAATAAGATAACTTAAGAATGCTGGAGGTTCCTAGCCATGGAGCCAGAGTGCACCTCTATGGCCGTACAAGTGGGTTTGTCAGGAGGGCACCTAAACCGGGGAGGTGATGAAGGATGACTCCTGCCTGTTTTGTCGAAATGGCCTTTGGGGGTGAACTCAGCAGTCAATGGAGGAACAGCTCTGTGGCCGAAGGGAGGCATCATCACTTCATTACAGTCCTGTGCTGCATAATGACATTCCAGTCAACAACGACAAAGTCACAAAGGTCGCCTGGATCAGTGACTTGGAAGATGCTCCCATATAGAAATCAGGAGGCCTGCAAGGGGAAATATAAGTAATCACCTCACTCCCCGTCCCAAATCTTCTTTCCTTGTCAAGGAAACAGAAAATAGAGATTTTAACAAGGACTGCTGTACTTTTGAGAGGGAGAAAACTAAGAAAAATCGTGTATTCACAGCCATTACTGCCATCCTCTGGCACACGCTGGCTGGTGTGTTGTACCTTGGGCTGCCTGTGTGAGACACCTGGCGGAGGGTTGCTATCTCTAGACATCGCAGAAACGTTGTTCCCCGTTCTTTCCCCACCATCTAATCTTCCCCTTTCTTACCTCGTTTTCCTATATCAGTATTGGGTATCCCCATCTCTCAAAGTCGCCTTTGTGTTTTCTTCACAACTTAGAGCAGAGCACCTTCCGTGTAGTTGATCACTCACTGTGTTTCCATTGACTGGCCACAAGACTATGGTGAAAAGTCCCACAGACTGAGTGGCTTAAATAATAGAAATTTATTTTCTCACAGTACTGGAGGCTAGAAGTCTGAGGTCAAGGTGTCAGCAAGGTTAATTCCTTCTGAGGGCTGTGAGAGAAGGGTCTGCTCCATGCCTCTCTCTCTGGCTAGCAGATGGCTGTCTTTGTGCATGTCTGTGCCCAAATGTCCTCTTCTTATCAGAAAGACACCAGTCATATTGCATTAGGGCCTACCCGAGCGATCTCATTTTAACTTAGCTCCCTCTGTAAAGAACCTGTCTCCAAATATGGTCTCATTCTAAGATAATGAGGGGTAGAACTTCAACATATGAATTTTGGGAGATGCACAATTCGGCCCCTAACATTAACTAAATGATGGAGGAGTGAATACATGTTTGATAAAGAATAAATAAATTAATGTGTATAAACTATTTTTATATAGTCAGCAAAAATAGAGGCTTTTAAATATTTTTATATGCAAACAAAATCTCCTAAACTAAAACAAAAACAAGAACAAACAACAAAAATGACTTGTAAATTTAAAATTTTGTTTCAGAGGAAACCCACTTATTTACTTTTGTTTTTAGAACTTCTAGAAGTATGTCTGAGACAGGCGTATGCAGAAACACTAAATATTACACAAATATTTCTTTTAAATGTAAGTGTTTCTTCCTGGAATAGTAAAACCAGGATTAAGGGACCAAAAACAAATATTGTGGATTATTTTCCTGTTTGTTTAAAGAATTTCCAACTAGGTCCCTTAGCAATGATATACACGTTTAAGGATAATGTTTTTACAATTTTTAATGTCAGAAATCCCATTCCTAATCTCGTTTGCTACAGATAATTTCACATTTAAAATAGTTTTTTGGGGGGTGAGGGATGAGTCCCAAGGTAAGCACTGCTATCCCTACAGGAATTCTGTTTTGGGTGCTAGACTGTGCGTAGCATGTACTCAGAAATGGCTAAGCTGAGAACAAGTTAAATGACCTGAAATCTACTTCCACTTGGGAAGCATTATACAAGCCCAAAGAGCAATGATTACTAGCCAGATCAAGAAGGAAAATTCTAGATCACCCCTATTAATTTTCAAAGTGCCTGAGAAAATCAGTGAGTTGTTCTGCTGTATTAGCAAAGACATGGAGTCTGATCAGTGATGGTGACCCCAGCTGTGGATGTTGAGGTCAAATTTGTGAAAATAATCATGCCATGAAAAAATACCTTTTCTCTAGAATTGTAACTATCATCAGAGACAATAGCTCATATAGTGTGGCCTGTTTTGATATCAGTAAAATTTTATATCTGAATCACTGTGACCAGTATGCATGCTACAAGTAGAAAACGTTTCCAAGTTTCATGGAGAAGATAAAAATTGACAAAATCATAAAATTTGTAAAAGGTGTCTCTAACTGCATGTGAATATTCATCAGAATGGACCATATAAAATTTTAGACATGTGTATGTATACTGGTTTTGTCTCATAGGCACATGTAACAAGTTAGCAGTTTCTGTGCACCAGGAAAATTACATGAATATTCTATTATCTGTCCAGTACATTTACTTGCTTTCTAATTTTACTTTTGTCTTATTTCCTCATTTTTTCCATGTAATTATACTATTGGACTGTGAAATTTATAGCAATGACACCTATATTGAAGTTTTTAGTGGCAAAATAAAACTAGATTTTGACACCATCCAAACTGACTTTTACTAGAGATCCCTCAAAATGATCTTTTAAAATGTTAGCCGTAATCATTTCAAATTAATTTTTAGTCCTAATGTTAGTTTTTATTTTAGCCATATGCATAGCTCTGAACATAGATAAGCAGGAGCTGATCAATAGCATTAGTCCTAAAAGTTATTACAAGTGAAGAATATGCTTTAAAAGAATGATGACAATGTCTCCAAATTGGATATAAATCATTCTGAAGTATCTGAGTTTAGGCTCAATTTAGCAAGATCTCATGGAGGAGGGAAGGGGAAGCAAAATGAAATTAGCCACTGCTTCTAAAATTGATTTAAAAGGACAAATTTTAAAAATTGTATTAAATCTTCTAAAATTATAAAACTCAATTTTTTACATGTATGACATACCACTTTATTAGAAACTGCCCCATGTATTCCTCCATAACTCAAAATAGTCTTTCATTTTCTGTTCTTTCACCTCCAATCATACAGCTGCACTCATCTCCTCATCCTTGCACAGGTAGACTTCTCCATGCTCCACTGTCTTCACACACTGCTTGGTCTCTAATGGATTTTGAAGTCAGCACATTTTCAAGTTCATTCACATTTTCTAAATCTTCATTCACATCAGAGTAGATTGGAAAACATATCTCAGCAACTTTCAATGAAAAAGAAGACCTTAACAGAGAATAGAGGCCCGTGTTATATACCACAAGGGTTTGATAAGAGAATTCTTTTATTATTCATTTGGGGGGAAATTCAAGAGGCATTTAGAGATTTGGAGACATGTATTCTCCTTTCAGATACTTTAACTTCTTTTTTTTTTTTTTCTTCTTAAGAGGCAACCTTAGACTTGGGCGTGAGTAGCAAGCAAGCGCCTCCAGATGAGAGAATCTCCAACCAGGTGAAGTTCTCACCTGGCAATTTAGAAATTGGGATCTGAACATCTAAATAATCAAATAGATCTGCAAACCTCCCGGTGAACCCTAGCCAACCCTTAGATGCGTTTTCAGCAAACCTGGGCTGAGTTTGGAGAAATTCAAAGCAATGTTATGGTTGCAGATGGAAACCAGGCCCAACTCAGCAGTTTAAATGAACCAGAAACTCAAGGGCCATCTCAAGGGGTCTGAACCCAAGCAAACTAAAACAAAGTAATGATTCCCAGGGAATGCTGGAAGTCCTTGATGCATTGTCTTGGCAGAAGCTGAGCACATATTTATTTTGCATTATTCAAAAGTGGTAAGTGGGAAAATTAAGAAAGTTTCCCAAATGGTTTGTCTGGAAGGTCTGTATTATTCAGAGGCAAAATGAATGGACTTTTCAGGCATTGTTTTGTTTACACAAAGCAATTTTCTAGGAAAATTGAGAATTTTTAAAAAACTACAATAATTATATTAAGAGATTAACAACTAAACATATACCGAAATGACTCTTCCTAAACTTCTTGAAGGATAGGCCTACAGAACTTGAGGGCAGAAGTTGCCTATAACCTTTGTCTCAGGAATAAAGAGTATCAGGGCTGAGTAATTCTGGCCATAGACCTTGACATCTGGATTTGAACCCCATTTCAAGTGTTCTGGTTAACCACCAGGTTCCACGTGATGTCAGGTCAATGCCTTGGTGCTTGGTGTAGCTGGACATCCTTATTTTGAGAATACCTGGAATCCAGGCAACTGGAAAAAGAATTCCTTGACTTCTCTAAGGTGCTCCTAGAACGTTTCATAAGTAACAATGCCAATAATTCACAAGGGAGGGCGTGTGTGAGTGTGTGTGTGCATGTGCACGTGTATATGTCTATCTTTCAGTCATGTTTTCTGGGGCATCAAGAAACTTTGTTTGGAAAAGAATTTTTTAAATTGGAACAGCTTTTACTTGTGAAGAAAGTCAATTAATTTTTTATCTTCATTATTTCTGGTTTTAAAAGTTAGTAAAGATCAAAGTATCCCCATTTGTTTATAGAAGGGAGAGAAGAATTATAATGACCACCCAGAGGGGCAGCAGCGGATCACCCTTTCAAACTCTAGTTCTTCTTCTCTAATCTCTCTAATCCTGTCTCCGTCTCTATTACTAACTTTCCCCCCTCCACCATCTCCTTCAGTGCAGGTATTTCCTCATGCAGAATTTCCTAAACTTTGTCCTGAAGAATATCCTCTGTGAATACATACATATTCCCCACTCCTACTCCCCAAACTGTCCCAGGTTAAATAAGTTTACAGAATGCTGTTTGCCCTCTTGGTTAGGGTGTGTGTGTGTGTGCGCGCGTGCGTGCGTGCGTGCGTGCGTGTTTTAAGCTTGCTTTATTGACAACTGACCAGGGGCCAAGCATTGCCCTAAGCCCATGATCATTATCTTATGTAATTCTGATGACGACTCTATGAGGCAGGTATGATCATTACCTGCCTTTTACAGACAAGGAAACTGAAGCCCAAAAGAAGATCAACATCCTGTGAGTGGCCAAACTGGGATCTGAACTTCAGCATTGCTGTTCCAGGGTGTGTGCAAGTTCTTTGCTCTATATTCCTCATCCTTAGTGATCCCTTGTATATACTATAGTGCCTTTAGGCTGAAGATTCAAAAACACAGGCAGACTCATGGTATTTACACTTTGGGTTTCTGAGTTCTCAGGAAGCTGCAGTCAAGACCTAGCAGGGCCCTGTGGTAACAGGATGGATTTCAACAATGGTCGATCTGATCTCCATTGGACTGTGGCTCGCCTGCCCCTGGTGTTTGCCCTTGCTCACAGCCTAACATCTGTGCCATTTGATGCCTTTTTGTATATTTTATTTATTTTTGTTACTATATAGAATAAAATAAAGTAGCTGAAACATGACCTAAAGTGTGACCAAAACTACTTCCAAGCCCCCCTCTGTGAAAGGCTGATTAGTTTGATGCAGGTGCAGGGTGCCCCGCCAGCAAGCGAAGGGGATGAGGAAATTTGCACTGAGAACCATTCCTGAAAGTGGTGATTCCATACACCCGCATAAGCCGGCTCAACCGGATTCCAGTCTGAATGCTATCAGCGGATGAAATGCACGTCAGAAATCTCCATGGGAAACGATTCTCGAGCATGTCCCTCTCCTCCTCCACCAGAGTAACAACTCTCCCCAGTGTTTGCCTACATGATTACAAAAACTTCTTAATTGGTCTCCCCACTTCTGGTGTCTTCCCCATTTATTTATCCTCAACAGCCTGGTGAGTGGTCCTCACCCTTCAGGATGCATAAAAATCATCTGAGGAGTCTGTTGAAGGACAGATACCCAGCCCCATCTTCAGTTGCATTTATTTGGTCTAGGATGGGGCCCGGTGATCTAACAATCTATGTTTTAACAGTCACTTCACATAATTTTTATGTGGGTGGCTCCTGCTTTGAGAATTTGTTCCAGACTGTTGTCTAAAATACAGTGGTAACACAGCATGATTTTACTTTATGAAGAGGTGTCATTTTTTTCCTCAGCAGGTAATGGGTATGGACTGGAATTGAGGGTAAGGAGGGACTTTTAGAATCAGAAGACAGAATACAGACATCAAAATGATTTGTGTAGACACCACAGTTGTTCTGATACAGCTTTCCTGGGAGTTCTGGAGAAGTGACTGTGTAAATGAATTTTAACAACTGAATTTTAAAAGCTCAGGCTAATGATGGTGTAGAGATTCCTGTCCAACCCTAAAGTTAGATAAGGTAGTCATAGCTTGGGGAAAAACCTCTACTTTTTCCATCCTCTTTATTTTAAAAAACCATTGTAGATCAAACAATATGGTCCCTGTGGAAGTAAACAGGGAAAACATTAGATTTAGAGAAGCCACTTTTCTAAAAGATGATGCCACTTGTCAACATCAGTGACAGAAGCAGAGACAGCAGAAAACATTTTATTTCATTTTCTCATTGGGCCCATAGTCCTCTGTTCAGACACATGATATCCTCTTTGGACTGAGCTATGTCCCCAATTATTAGACAAGTAGGGTGGACATCTAGAGAAAGGGGTTGGAGTCTCTGCTAATATGAATGATGCAGGCTTACATAATTCATTTCAATATTAAAAAGGCATTATTCATGCTCCAAGTGATAAAACAAGCCACACCCTGATCTGATCATGCCATCTTCCTACTGAAAAACAATCAGTGTGTCTCCATTGGTGCTCTGAATGGTCTGATGCCCTGATATGATGTGAAAGATTCTTCATAGCCAGTGTCAACAAATAGTTCCTGCCTCATCTGCCTCATTGTTAAGCTCACACCGTTTGGTTATACCAGTGGATTTGCCGGTTTTTAAATTGCTGTTTTCAGATTTTCACATTTGTTTCTTCTTGTTCTTCTCTTTGCCTGAATCTTCCAACTACTCATTCTTTAAAACAAAAACTAAATGGAACTTCTTTGTTAGATACACAAAGGAACGCATTTTCAGATGAGGAAATGGATTCAGAAAGATGCACTCTTTCTCCTGAAGCCTTGTAGTTAATCAGCACTAGAGAAGTGGTTACGAGCCTGGGCTCCTGATCCTGGTTTCCTTCTTCATATGCCAGCGGCATCTTCAGCCAAACTGCCAGTGATGCCACTTTGATCCAGTTCTTCATAACAGTCATTTGCCTACCTTAAGTGACCTGCCCCAACTACTATCTCACGGATCCACTGTGCATGTGTTGTGTTGCCTTTGTAGCTCAAAGACACCGGTTCAGCTCCTACACCCTGCCCAGTTTTTGAACACCTCATCTCTAACTGTGACAAAGTGGCAGTTTGTCATAGTTAGAATGGTTAAAACTCATCAGTTCTCTCCCTGCTTTACTGACAAGTTACACATACCAAAATGAGAGTGGCCATTGAAAGCATTCCACATATTAGGACTGTTGTATTCCTTAGTTGTTTCCCTTACCATGATGAGACTCTGTTCCTGAGAAGGAAGAAGGAAGAGCTTATTTCAGGACCAAAGGGCACAGAAGAGGCAAAAGTGAATGGGCATCAGGCGAACTCCACCCAAAGTCCACTCTATTTGCCAAGCTACAGTTTCAATTTTTAAAAAGCTCTATGTTAAAGTTAATTTGGTGTGGACAGAAGATGTATAACTTAAATTTAACGGGTGCCCTGAGAGAATGGAATCTGATTTCAGAATTTAAGATATGCACATTCTGGCTATGTGGATTGTCACTGTATTTGTGCTCATTCTTAACTCAACTGTAGCTTCTGGGTATTTCTTATGTCATCAAATACCAGTGGTGCAGCCAGGAGAATAGAAAGTGAGATGCTTACTTTGTTTACTTTTTACATTCAGCATTTCATCTAGAAGCCCATGGGAGACCTCTGGTTGTATTCACAATGATGATGACAGAAGTTTAAATAAATGCAGCAGGATCCCACTGGTTTGCAATGTAGTAATTCTGAATGCATGAATGGAAAGACTCTTGGAGGGTTCTTTTTCATGGATGTAAATTCAGCCCTTCATATTTCTTTTTTCTTTAGTTGTATGGTGGGAGCAAGGTCAGAGAAAGAAAACAACAGGCAAAAATGCAAATATTCTTTCAGTAGAAGTTTGGCTAAGTTTCTATTAATATTACTCTCTCTCCATCCCTCTAGAAGCTGCAGGACACATACCCCAAACACAGCAAAATACTACTGAGCCTTCTCTGCGAAAAACCATGGGATATTAGAGTTTTAAGGGATCTTAGTGACTGAGTCTAACATGCTGATATTGTAAATGAGGCACCTGACTTAAAGGAATAAGTATGTTTCCCAAGGTCACATAGCTAGTTGGTGGCACCTGTGGGTCTGCATCCCAGGTCTCCTAACTCCTTGCCCAGTGCTTTTTACACCGTGTTTTACTGCCTCACCTCAAACTCCTTGGTTGTCTTCTTTCCTGGAGTCTGGGGAGACAGATGCAGGGCATGGCTGGAAAGGAAAAACTCTGGTTAGAAGTATGCATGCCCAACACTATGAGACATGTACCAATGGAAGCCTCAGGAACCAAGTTGCATCCAGGAAAATTTGATATGGTTTTACAAATTGAGTCTGCTGGAACATACATGGTCTACCTTTTAGACAAATTAAAGACCAGAGTGTTGAGGTTGGGGCATCAGGAGCCTATATTAGATACTAGAGCAGGGGTTCACTGGTCTCTAGAATTCAATGAGAAGAGTTGAAGAAGGTGGACACATCTGGAGGCTAAATGGAAGTTCCTTAATTTAAAAAGGCAGACCATAAATTGCCAATCTGAAGCCAGGATAAGCAGGAGCCTCCAGATACAGAGACAATGAGATAGAAACCCAATGAGAGAGAGTTAAAGTGTTCGTTGTCCACAGGGTTTAAAACCTACAGGCATGAGAGGAGACTGGCAGCACAGTTTTATGTAGCTCCCCCAGCCATGGGCATGTGCAGAGAGGCACCTGCTCCACACTGCCAGATTGAAAAAACCATGGAGGGGTTCTCTCTCCTTCAGCTCAGAGGGAAGTAGATCCCTATTCTCTCTCTCTCACCCCACACTACGCCTCATGGGCTTCTCTCTTCATAGTTATATAGCCCATTAGTCATATGACCTGGTAGGAACCAAAGGGTTTTCATTGTAATTCATGACTTTACAAGGATTTCTGTAAAAGGACAGTTGATGCATCATTCTTAGCTTTATCAAATGAGTTCACATGAAGCTAGACTATTTTTCTCTTCTTTATGATCTGCTTTTCTCCTATAAAAGTAAATTGAAGTAGTTCTAAATGTCTTTTTTCCATTCTTTATAGGCCGATTCAATAAGATAGTTTTCCTTTCTACCTTCCTGAGAGACATCGTGAATTATGTTATTTTAAGCTCATGGCTTCCATAAAGCAAATGTCAGTCTAAATTTTGTGAACTTCACCTTTTAATTTCTTCCCTGAGCCATCCCTCTCAGATGGCTTCTTCTATTGCTGCCTAATCTGATTGTTGCCTTTACATATTTTTAAATGCGATGGATGAGAAGTTTCTGATTGGATGTCAATTTCCAGCTATGATGAGAATAGTTCTGTGTCATCCTAACTTCTTCCCTTGTCCACCCAGCCATGTGACCTTGGAGATGACTAATCTAGTCTCACCTTGCATCATGTAAGTGCCAAAACACAGCCTGACTGGTGCTAATGAACCCAATATTTTAGGGCTTACTGACAGGAGGGTTCCTTATTCTATGACTACTGCTTCCCATAGAGCCATCTTGGGAGTGTTACCATGGGTCATAAGGAGGACAGGACAAAGGAGCATGTTCACACAAGTCCCAAACCTCATCATTATGAGAAAAGAGATTCAAAATCCTGGACCCTATTGATCGGTGGTCAGAAACATCATATTTTCAAGAAAGACCTGAACAGTACTCAGGGTAGCTATGGTTCAATATTCATTCATTGATTATTCCATTTCTTGTTTATGTTCATTTTCTTCATTGGTTTATTGTACTCAATTTCACCCTTTATTTCCCACATTGTTATTGTTAATGGAGTAATTGATGAAGTATGCTCTGCTAAAGTGATGTGCATTTTTTATAGCTGTCTTCCCTAGGCACAGTAAAAACCTTAAACAGCCTTGAAATTAACTGTAATATATTTGCATCTGTATAATTTTTATTTTAGCATCTGGAAACCATTTAGCTAGTTATTTATTTGAAAACTGGTCTTAGAGCAGTAAAAGGCCACAGGCTGAAGCTGTGCCTATACTGAGCTACTGAATCATGCCCAGGCTAGAAACTATGATTGAATCCAGCCAGAAGGCTGACCCAGTGGAAAAGCTGTTTCAATACAAATTGGAACCTTCACTGATTCAAGAAAGACAAGAACCACAACCTCCATCACCTGAGGTTTCATTCTAGCTCCAACCAGCATTAGCATGTGGACAACAAACCAATAAATTCCTTGCTGGTTTTTATGGTTACATTTGAATCCCATCCTTATGGGGATCCTGGGAGGGAACACTTCCTCCTACTTAGGGGAACAAAAAAATCTGAACATGTTTAATTTGCCATCAAAGACATATGTGATATATTTCCTGCAACATTGATGTCAAGGGATTGTGGAAGGGAGTTGGATGATGTGAGACAGTAATTGAAAATTTGGAGAAAATGCTAGGAACACACTGGGCTTGAGTTTTTAAAAAGCAAGAAATACATGTCAAATGTATAAGAGAGCCTTTGAAAAAGTAATAGCTCACATTTCAAAATAAAGTTATGAGGTCAAATGTCTCTTAGCATCCTGCCTGGTACACAGTTGTGTTCAATAAATGTCAGTTGGCTTCTGCCTCTCCTCTTACTACTCCTTTCTCACCCTTTCTTTCTCACTCATAGCTTTAGTTTTTACTCACATTTTTTAATAGGCTCATTTTTGTGGTCAATTTTCATAATTACTGGAAAAATAGTTGGTATACAAAAGTGTGGCTGCACTGCACTATATTTTTCAGAAATGCCATAGGGGTGTGTGCCGAGGAAGATTTTGGAGAAGATAGTAATCCTTTATAACCCCATTATGCTCAGGCAGACCCTTTATAAAAGAGTGAGCACAATGTCAGGTTTCAGTATTTTTTAAAAATCTGCAAAACTGGGAAAGGTTTCAACAATAGGCTTATGGAAACCCCTGAAGGGATGAAACCAAAGAGCTGAATGAGACATTAATCCAGACCCTGTCTTATTGCTGAAGAAACTGAGGTGAAGAAAGGGGGAAATTTTTATTCCAGCTACTACATTATCCTTCCTGGCTTCATGCCTCTAAAGTCTGTACAACTTAAGAGCTGAACCTCTAGGTAAAGAGATATTACAAATAACAGTTCCTAGCACTGTACCTCGCCACAATAGTTGCTCAATAAAATGTGAGTTCCCTGTATTGAACAGACTCTAAGATCATCCACAATTAACCCCATTTCCTGGTATTTGTGACCTGTGTGATTCTTTCCCCTCGTGAGTGTGGGCTGGACCTGTGACTGCCTCCAAAAAATAGAATTCAGCAGCAGTGATGAGATTCACTTCCATTAATAGATTGTATATGACATGGACTTGCATCTTCCTACCAGATGCCCTTCCTTGCTGCCTTCGAGGAAGAAAGCCACTGTGTTCTGAACTGCTCTCTGGATAAGCCCACAAGACAAAAAATCAAGGGTGGCCCCTGGTCAACAGCCAACAAAGAACAGAGAATCTCAGTTCGACAGCCTTCAAGGAACTGAATCCTGCCAACAGCTAGAAGAACAAGGTCCCTCTCCAGTTGAGCACTCAGATGAGACCCCAGACCTGAGCAACACCTTGATTTCAGTCTTGTGAGAGACGCTTAAGTCAGAGGACCCCTTTGCCCATAGTCCTGGCCCACTGAAATTGTGAAATAATCAATGGATACTGTTTAAAGCTGCTAAGTTTTGTGGTAATTTGTTATAAAACAATAGATAAATAATACACACCTTTGCTCATCTCTTCCCAATAGGAGACAAATCCTGGTTGCTGAGCCAGTTTTCTTCTGGAACCACACGGAAGTTGTTTCTCAATTCCTTCCTTGTTGCTCAGTCTTCACCCTCTGCCATCCCTCTGTCTGTGGATCATGCATTCTCTGTGCTCCACAGTCCATGTTTCTTGTTGTTTTGCCTCTGTCTTCTCCCTAGAGCCCCAGCCACCAAGCTGGGGCCTTAGCCTCCTTTTCTACTGCTACTGGACCCCCTTAATAAGATGGGATTTCCTCTAACCACTTGTGTTCACTTGCTAGAATATACGCCCGACTTTGCTTGAAGAGAAACCCCAGATGTTGAACTCTCTCTCTCTATAAGACTATTACTTAGATCTTTTCTGCCCATGCTATATTAATCTATTAATCCAGATCTCTGTCTCTATAATAATCAATTGGTGGCTATGTTTCCATCCCTTTAGCCACAGACTTCACCTAGATCTTCTTCAGGTGCATCCAAACTCCTGATCTGATCCACAGTGTCATATGACTGAATGAAAGTATGATCAACAGTGCCTGTGATACCACTGGAACAAAGGCTTGAAAACAAAGCTAAGACTAGACTTCATATTTTTTTTTTTTTTATCCTTAGGTAAGTGATCTTTCTGTGATCTTTAGCTGCCTCCCTCAAAAGATAAAAAGACCACAGACCATCTGGCCCAGACAAAATAAAGATAATCAATGTTAAGTTTCAAGTATATTCACAAAGGTTTCTGGTTTTTTATTTCCACTGGGGATGAAAGAAGAGGACAGATGCTTAAGTGGTATACCACATACAGAAACTTATTTATGATGGCAATATATTCTTGAGGTGGCTATGAATTTTTTTAGAGTAAATTCTCTACTATCAAGGATATATTCAGAATTGTTGTACTTGAAGGCAGAAAATGACTCAAATGTCTTCAAGCATCCAGTACAATGGTTCTTACAGGAATTTAACAGTTTAAAGAAAAAAAATATATAAATCTAACCTTGACTTACAAGATAAATGAATCATTAACAGAAATGGAAACTACGCAAATAAAATCCAAGAGACAGCACAATTATTAATAGTATTTAGGTATATAATAAAATCTATTATCTGTAAAGTTGGAAAATAATATTTGAAATTCTACCTTAAACTGTCTTACTCAAAGGATTTGAGTTGATATATCTACCAAACTCAAAACACAGGGCTACTTCCCCAGATAAGTTAAACATTTAAAAACACAGTGTTAAACAGTGAAAAGATCAGGGTACAGTTATGTCTACCTCTTACTGGAAATTGATTAGTTTTGACAAGTCTGCCTCAGAAGAGATCAAAACCATGTTATTCAACCATACATATGTGTGAACTTTGATTTCATCAATCATAACGTGATCACTTTAGATGTTGGACAATTTTAATGGCCATTTCTCAAGTGATCAGTGATATTAATAGCTAGCAGGTCTTGCACATTTAACAAGTATCAGGTGTTGCGATAATTGTTTTCCATGAATTATCTCATTTGAGCCTTGAAGCAACACAAACGCATAGGAACTATGATTCTACCCATGGAACAGATGAGAGAATCAAGACTCGGAGAGGTTAAGAAACCTGCCCAAAGTCACATCCTTAATAAGGGATATAACCAGGCTACAGTCTAAGTTGTACGGGTTTTTACCATTATAAAATATTTGAAAAATTTCCAATGAGTATGTATTTTTCCTTTTTCCAGCTTCGTTGAGGTAAAATTATTTAAAATGTACAATTTGATAAGTTTTGACAATATGTGTGCACCAGTGAAACCATCACCACCATCAGGTGGATGAACAAATTAAGAAGTTTCCTGATCACATAGGTAATCCATGCCTCCCTCCCCTCCTCTCCCAGGGAGCCAGTAATCTGCTGGAACATGGGCTCCTCACTACTGCAATGTACACTTCCAACACAGTTCATGTCAGAGGACTTCAGTTCATTAATTACGAAGTCACTGATAGATATTTGTGAAGCACTTTTATGATCAGGCCTTTGGAGGGGTAGAAGAATGAATGAGATATGGACCCTGTTCTCAGAGGGCTTACAGGTTACCGTTACAGCTTGCTTATAGCATTATTAGTGAAATTATAGAAAGGAATGCAAATGCCATGATTATTTAAAAGCTGAGATTCTCTTTCCAGATGAACCATTACATAGTTCATTCAACAGACACTGGCAGCGCCTTGCATGTTCCTGCTCACCACGTAACAATCCAGCACACGCCTAAAGCGTGTGGTTCAGGCACCCAGGACTTATCACCTGAGAGCTTTCTAGCAGTCCCCTCATAAGCAGAGGGTGAGTAGGAGGGGAAGCACTCAGCCAAGTACTGATGGGGCTAGAGGATAACTTTCAAGCTTCTTCACCCTTCAGATGGGAAATCTCTGAAGTGCGATCTACAGTGTCTTCTAGAGTTCCTCAGCGAAGCGATAACTTGCTTGATAATATATAGTTTATTGACTTTTATTTCTTCCCCGTCTCACTCCTATCCCAGTGCTTTCTGGAATCTCCTTCCTAATAAACTACTTGTGTTCAAATCTTGATTCAGGCACCATTTCTGGGGAAACCCAACATAGGACAAATTGTGAACTAATACGATTTCAGCAATTCAGCATCTCACTCTACTTCCTAATGTTTCCCTTGTTGAAAAACAACACTTTGCTCTAAGACTGGCAGGTTTGAAAACCAGGTTTACATAAAGTTTGTTAAATTGTTT
Organism: Varecia variegata; assembly: GCA_028533085.1. NCBI lineage: Eukaryota > Metazoa > Chordata > Mammalia > Primates > Lemuridae > Varecia > Varecia variegata. Next base: position 12,958,700 of record CM052439.1, read on the forward strand.
TATGATGAAGAAAGTAAAATGCAATGGGGAATTCTTGATAGAAGAGACGATCAAAATATCTTTAGTGTGTTTCTCAAGCCGAATAAACCTATTCTGAGGCAGCCTCCAGCAGCTGTCAGAACGGAAGGCTCTGTGTGTTAATACATCAAGCAGTGACTCCAACCCACAGAGAAGAAATTCTTCCTCAAATACGTTCAAAAGAGATACTGTCTAAGAAGAGTCAAATAAGAAAGGAACAAGTTCAGGACAGTAGGTCACACAGTGGAGGCAGCTTGGCCACGTGAAAGGTCCCCAAATGGAAGTCTTATTGAGTTGTAACCCTCCTTTTGTTCCTAAAAAGCTGGGCACTCTGAAAGCCAGTTCATTTCTCAGAGCTTTATTTTCCTGCAAAATGCCCACAAAATGACGTTTGATTAGGTTGGCTTTTTAAAACTATTTTTATTTTGGAACAAAAGTATATACTTGCAGATTACTGGCTCCCTGGGAGAGGAGGGGAGGGAGGCATGGATTACCTACGTGATCAGGAAACTTCTTAATTTGTTCATCCACCTGATGGTGGTGATGGTTTCACTGGTGCACACATATTGTCAAAACTTATCAAATTGTACATTTTAAATAATTTTACCTCAACGAAGCTGGAAAAAGGAAAGGTATATACTCATTGGAAATTTTTCAAATATTTTATAATGGTAAATTCCCCCTTTTTTTTTTCTAATATCCAGTGTCCCCAAGCCTGATCCCAGGAGACTATTTTGAAATATTTTGAAATATTTGAGTTGTTCAGGATTTGGTTCAGGCTTCTCCTTTTTTCCTTCTCTATACTTTCTTCCTATGTACTATCATCAATCATCTCAATTTTGAATTCTATCTGTAGGTAAATGATGCCTAAGTGTCAGGCTAGAGCTCACTTCTAAGCTACAGACTTACAAACACAATTGCCTGCTAAGCCCCTCCACGTGGATGTTTCATAAATGATTCGAATTCAGCGTGTCTCAAACTACTCTTAATATTCCTTCCTTCACCTCCCCCTGCAGCCTTTCCCTTTGTCTGTAAATGGTACCATCAAACACTTCCTCAATTAAGAAATCTTTCTGTCATCTTTTAAAACTTCAAATCAAATAATTTCTCTTCCCAGCTAACATCCCACTAAAAGCTACAGATTGTGAATTAAATAAAATCCAACTATTTTTCATAGTTTATAAAACTGTATAGCAGCAGTTCTCAAAGAATGATCCGCAGATCCCTAGGGGGTCCATGGCGCCCAGGGCTTAGTTTGGCCAAAACTATTTTCATAATACTTCTACAATGTCACTTGCCTTTTTTGCCCTGTTAACATTTGCCTGGATGCTGCAAAGGCAATGCTGAGTAAAACTGTTGGCAGCCAGTATGTATCGAGACTGTAGCTTCAATCTATGCTAGCAACATTGCATTTTTCTCTGCCGTACATTAGCAGGTATGGGGGCGGTACAATTTCACATGAGAATATTCTGATAAGCACTTAAAATGATGAATTTTTTTAAAAAAATGCAACTCTTGAGTAAATGTCTTTTAAAATATTCTATGTGATAATAAACACCTGAGCAATTGTTTTAGTTGTGAGCTGAGCTAGCCACCTTTTTCATGAAACACCATTTTTATTTGAAAGTATGACTGACAAGTTATGTTTATTAAGATCTGAATGAGCCTTTACTATGTATAAAGCACCATGCTAGATACTGGTGGTGACAGAAAAGTATATGCCATAGCTCTGAAATCCAGCTTTTCCACAGCTATCCCTACCCATTCAATCAGATGTCACTTCTTGCATTTTTCTTTCATATTTCCCTTCTTATAGCCATAGTTCATATTGCATCACTTTTAATGTTAATTGTTCTTTTTTTTTTAATTTCAGCATATTGCGGTGATACAAATATTTAGGTTACATATATTGCCTTTGTCCGACCCGAGTCAGAGCTACAAGCGTGTCCCTCCCCCAGACAGTGTGTACTGCACCCATTAGTTATGGGTATACCCATCCCCTCTTCCTTCTTCCCACCTGCCCAACATTCAATGAATGTTACCACTATATGTGCATAAGTGGTTTTTTTTATTGAATATACAGATGTTTTTGTTCTTGAATTATGTGTTGCATTGCCTTTGTATTCTATCTCCAGAAGCATCCTTCTCCTATCATCTCAGCATTTTTTGTTGTTGTTGTTTGTTTGATTATGTCAAAAAGCCCCACTCATTATTTTGGGTTAGAGTCTTTTCTTACTACCTCAATAAGCAATCTGTCAGGTGAGCAAATTTCAATAAATAAATAAATAAAATATTTGAATGAGTCTGTCATTTCAAGGAAAACAATTGATAGTATTCGTTGCCAATGTTAAATTCAAACTTTCAAACAAATATGAAAATTTTGGAAAACCTTTATCCACTACGGTTTATTATTTTTTTAATAAAGTAATACATACATATTTTTTAAATTCCCCATTTAATAGTACATGTCCTAAGGACTAAGAGACATAACTCACATAAACAAAACTCTTTGGGATCCACAATATTTTCTAAGAGAGTCAGAAAGTTCTGAGACTAAAAGGTTTGAGAACTGCTGCTCAGCATGGTCTGCTCCCTCTCCAAACTTACTGCCCCCTCCTCTCCACATTCACTTTCTTTCTGCTACCTGTGGCTTTTCAGGTCCTGAAATACACCAAACTTCCTCACCTTTGGTGCTTCCAGAATGGGAGTTTGTAAACCTGTGTTCTAATCCCTGCAATGCCAGTGACATTAACTCTCATGTTCCTGACCAGTGAATGAGAAGGATGAGCTAAATTATCCTGCACATCCTTTGAATCAAGAGTTATATTATTATATTTTCAGGTCTCTGTTGAAATGCCATCTCCTCTGGAAGGATTCACAAATCACCCTGCCCATAAAAGCTCTCCCTCCTTCTATACCAAAGCATCATGCATTTTTCACCAGTTTTATCTGTATTTTTATTACATTTAGTCTATTTTTACTTTAAAAGGGTTATTGTGTATATTCCTCAGTACACTGTGAGCTTCACAAAGACTTATATCATATCTATTTTACTTAATATTATGTATACTCAGTCTAGCTTGGAGTAGTCAGCTTATAAATGTTGTTTTAATGAATGAATGAATAAGTAGTCTCTGAGTTACATACATATTCTCTCTGTATAAAGGCATATATAAATATAAAAATGGATATAAAAATATGGGTTTTGCTAACAGAAAGTGAATTGTAATCTAGATCAATCAACAGCTTACTTTCCCCCTCTGAATTCATGTTGAACAAATTTCCATTTTAGTATAAAAGGATTCTAGCTTAATTTTTCTTAATGACCCCAACATACTCCATAATATGGGTGTGCCATTCATAAATTAATTACGCTTTCACTGATGGACACCTAAGTCTTTTTATTTAATGTTTTGCTATTATAAATACGATCCCTTTACACATATCTTAGCACATGTGTTTAACTGAAGGTGAAGCAGCTGGGCTAGCAAACTCATGCATTCAAACTTTTGAAGGCTATTTTCAAATTGACCTCCAAAAAAGCTGAACAAATTTCCATTCCCACTAATGGTTCAGGTAATGGAGTTTCTGTCTAGACTGTAGGGCTTAGGAAGAGAGAGCTAATAGAGGCTGTTTCTCCCATTGGCCTATCAAGGTGTTTAAAATGTTTCTTCAAGAGTTGAAGGTGGATTTTATATGCATATTACCTTGAAAGAATGACAAATTACTGCACTCTCATTAAGACAATTTGTGAGTCTTTGGAAACACAAATGAGATAATTAAAATGTTAATGAAGAGAAAGGGAACAGGGGTATCCCTAGGGAAGAGGTAATCTGAACAGAACCCTAGGATAGCACTCATCCATTGATCCACATGAGACAATAGGACAACTCTGGACAACTGAGAAAGAGACCCTCAGAGGTCAGAAAGTTAGAACAAAGGCATACCGAAGACAGGCATCTGGCCTTGGAGTTAGCTGTCTTCACTCCCTGCTCAGCCATGGGCCATATCATAACTCTGAAAAAGTCACTATTCCTTTCTGGACCTCACTACTACCATCAGCCCTCGAGCGCTGGACACTCTAGTCCCTGAAGCTCTAGTCCTTTCTAATCCAGAACTATACTGAGGTTTTGCTTAGGGGCAGGTCATGGTCCCAAAATTAATTCAAGGAAAGCGTGCGGGAGAACTATTCTGCAGAGATGACACTACTTGTATTAGATGACACTATTTTGCCACTATGACAAATTATCACAAATTGAATGGCTTAAAACAACACAAATTTTTTATCTCTGGAAATCAGAAGTCTAAAATAGGTCTCAGTGGTATAAAATCAAAAACTGCATTCCTTCTGGAGGCTCTAGAAGAAAATTTCTTTCCTTCCTTCTAGGAGCTGCCTGCATCCCTTTGGTGTTGGCCCTTTCTTCTATTTTCAAAGCCAGCAGTGTAGCATCTTCAAATCTCTCTCTGATTCTGACTTTCCCGCCTCCCTCCTTTACATAGAACAACCCATTTAACAACCCACCTGGGTAAACCAGCATACTATTCCCACATCAAGAGGCTTAACTTAATCACAAGTTTCCTCCCTTTTTGCAATGTAAGGTAACATATCCACAGGGGTCCAGATGTGGGCATCTTTGGGGGAGCCATAATTCTACCTACCACACAAATTAAGTGAAGAATGTACTTTCTGATGGCACAAAGCCAGAAGCCAGAATGTATGTTGTTTCTCTTTAGGAGTATTTCCAGTTATTATTATAGTTACTGTGTAACAAACAACCTCAAAATAGCAGCAATCATTTATTTGTTTGCATATCTACAAATTGGGCAGGGCTTGGCTGGGGCAGCTGGTCTCTGCTCACACAGCATCAACTGCGGCAGCTCAAGGTGTACGGTCATATTGGTTCTGGCTGTTGGCCGAGAGTGTGGTCAGGACCTTGGGCTGGGGCGGGGTCACATTCTCTCCACACAGGCCTCTCCGTGAGTTAAAATAAGGCTTTCCTCATGCAATGGTGGGCGAGTGTCCATTGCCCAAGGCCCAAGAAAACCAGACCTAAGCTGTATTATCTTGTAGAATCTAGACTTGGGAGTCACAAAGAGTCACACAGAGTCACCTCTGCAGTAATCACAAGGTCACCCTTGTTCAAGGAGAGAGAACACAGGCCCCACATCTTTTTGAGAAGAGTATCAGAGTCACATTGTGAGAAAAGCATGTGGAATGAGAGGTAGTATTATAGCTATCTCTGGATAATAAAATTTACCATGGGGTACTCGTGTCTTAATTCAAACTATTTTTGAACTAGTACTATAACCAATTCCTGAAAGCTACACAACCCACCAGTAATTTGAAGAGACTTTCCTGGCACAGCCTTGGGCCAGCATAGTGGAAGACTGGGTGTACATTTGGACCAAAAAGCTCTTCTTTTGTTATCAGTCTTGCCCAGTGGAAACTTAACAAAACTAGAAATTAGAACAGACATTGAATATCCTCTATTCAAAGGAAATTTTATTAGTTCCTTCTGCTTAAGTATGTTGGCATTTTCCCCTTTCTGGTACACGTCTTACAATATAAACTATAGGATAAATAAGTGCAAGGGCTTTTATGTTCAATTCCAGATTTATAACCTCACCCCTGGTGTCAAAACACATAAATGGACAATAAGAGAATTCAGTCATCTGGATGTTTAGTACCAATTTATGCTAAATATCTGGATATTGGGACATATTTGGTAAAGGAGCTGAATTTTATTTTCAACTTGGATGTTTGACCTTGTTTATGCATGGTGAGTAAGTGGATTATGAAGAAGCTGGGATAATTTTTAGGTCTCAGCAAATTCATCTCCCTAAATTTAGACTTGTTTTACCTTGGTTACTTGTAATGAGATGGATATTCATTCATAATTAATCAAAATTAGTTTTTCTTGTCTTTCAGTTTCCTTCTATATCTGCACAAGAAAAGGGAAATGACTCCTTCTCTTCCCCCATCCCACAGATGGTTGTACTGGATTGAGTAACTGTGATTTGAAGTATCCTAAGATTTCCATTATTCTGCCTTCCTACTTACTTTCCCTTCTTTCTGTCTTCTCATCTTTTAACACGTGTTTACTGAGCGCCGACTATGTGGAAATTTCTCTGCCTACCCTTCATGGGATCCTGGAAATGGAGACAAAACATAACAGCTGCTGTTGTTTATGTTGTAGTGGAGAAATGGGGGGAAATACATGTGGATGGACAACATTCCACAGGAATGTGGAAGAAGAGGGGGCATTTCTCCTTACAATAAGAGATGCAGGTCAAAGAAGGCTTCACAGAGGAAGTGACGTCCTAAATGGGCCTTGCGGGATTTCAGAGGGGTGGGCTGGAGAAAGCAGAGCAGATGCCGTTTATTCCAGCCTCGGAATAAAGTGTACAAAGGGACTCTGAGCAGCAGGATGCATGGAGGGCCCCTATGGGCTTTAACAGAAAAGCAGGATGAGAGTATCAGGCTCTGGGAGTGAGTCGGGTAAAGGATGAAACAGTAAGTTAGAGATTAAAACAAACAAACAAAGAAAAAAAAAAAACACCAGTTTGTTCTTTGTCCTATAGGCAACTGATGCCATCACTTTAAAGAGATGGAGCGTGACAAAGTCAGTTCTGTGCTTTGTGCAGCCGTCCATGGGGACAACGTAGAAGACTGACCGAAAAAAGAGACGATTGGAAGCAGGAAGGAGGGCAACTCAGGTGTGGTTTTAATAAGATTTATGGGAAAACATGACTCCCGCCACATTTTAATTTCATTTCAAGTCGGTTACACGTTGACTTCATTTATATAAACTGTATTAAAGGCTTTGTTGGTAAGTCTACAGCAGAATGCTTAATTTGCCACAGAAATGTATCCATTTTGCAGTCAAGCACTATACTGCCATTCCTTGAGATGCAGCTGATAAAGGCAGGCATTTCCCATGGGTTATTTGAACTCCAATTATTTTTGTGACACATATGCTCTTAGGAAAAGAGAGAGGTTATTTAAATTCGTCCAGAGACAGTTTCACTAGAGAGAGTATGGAGTCTGTTAACTCCAATTAGAGAGTATCTGTGAGTTTGCCTGGGGAGACCCCCTTAAACCAGTTAAATGGACTTTGGACCACAGGCAACGACAAATCTGAAATTGGTAAATTCATTTGAAATAGCAACGCTCAGCAAGTATTAACTGAGTTCCAACTATGTGCTAAGCTCCAAGAATGCAATGGCGAAGGGCACTAGCACATTCAGAGGCCCGTTGCAGGAAAGTAGACAAGCAGGGATCCTGCCACATGGGACAGTATTTATTTGAAAGTGAAAAGACCATAACTTAAGCATCTTTCATGATGGCAACATCACAAATTTTCAATGAACAACTGCCTAATTGAAAACAAGAAGAAAAAATGATCTCAGTAATTAAAAAAAAAAAAGACCTCCTGTATCAGAAACAGAGAAGATGAACAAAGGAAAACCTCTCTAGGGAAGATGAGAGAACTTTGGAGGAAAGAGAGAACAGAGGAATGGAAGGTATACAGCAAGTGCTTAATAAATAGTCATTGAATTAGGATTCTATTTTACTTAGTGGGCAGTGTAACAGAGTGGCTGGTTGATAGTGCTCTCTCAAGCCAGACCACCTGGGTTTCAGTCTTGACATTGTAATTTACAATTATTTGTAATTGTATAATTATACTTACAATGAGTGCTATGGGTTTAATTGTATCCACCCAAAATTCATATGTTGAAGTCCTAACCCCAAGTTCCTCAGAATATGATCTTATTTGGAAGGGTCATTGTAGATGAATTAGTTACGAGGCCGGCATACTGGAGTAGGGTGGGCCTGTCTTAGCTCGGGTTGCCATAACAGAATACCATAGACTGGGCGACTTAAACAGCAGAAGTTCACTTTTTCACAGTTATGGAGCCTGGAAGTCCAAGACCAGGGTACCAGTACAGTCAGGCTCTGGTGAGGGCTCTCTTCATGGCTCACAGATGGCTGCCTTCTCGCTGTGTCCTCAGATGGCCTTTCCTTGGTACATGAAATTAGAGAGCTCTCTATCCGTCTAGTCTCCTTATGAGGCCACCAATCCTACTGGATTAGGACCCTACCCTTATGACCTCATTTAATCTCAATAACTTCCTAAATTTCCTATTTCCACATATACAGTTACCTTAGGAAATACAGCCTCAGTACACAAATTCTAGGGGTTCATCATTCAGTCCATGGAAGTTCCTAATCCAATATGACTGGTATACTTATAAGAAGAGGAAATTTGGGTATAGACATGAATAAAGGGAAGACAATGTGACAAGACACAGGGAACAGATGGCTGTCTACAAGTCAAGGAGAGAGGCTGGGAGCACATCCTTCCCTTGTGGCCCTCGGAGGGAACCAGACCAGCCCTGCTGACATCTTGATCTCAGACTTTCAGCCTCCAGAACTGTAAAACAATAAATTTCTGTAGTTTAAGCCACTCAGATTGTGGGACTTTGTTACCAAGGCCCTGACAACACAATATCCTGAGTAACCTCAGACAAGTTACAAGTTGTCCCTTCTGTGTCTCAGTTTTCTCACCTGTAGAAGGGGAGAGGATGATAGCACACACCTTTCAGGACTGTTGTGAGGATTAAATATATTAATATATGTAAAGCCCTTAGATTAGTGCACGTCACAGATGGGGCAGTAAATCAGTCAGCTACTGTTTTAATAATGCTTCCTTAGCAACAGAGAGACCTCTGTGTTTGTGTGAGAATGAACTGCATAAGGCTGCCTCTGCCAGATGCCCCTTACCAGGTATAATCTCATTTAATTTCCTCCATACCCCCAACAATGATAAACATTTCTAACCCAAACAAAGCAACACAGCTCAATGGAAAGTCCGCCGGATCTGAGATCGGATGGTCGTGGCTATAATGCCTCAAATTTCATTTGCAAAATGGGAATTAATTTCTTCCGACACAAAGGCTTGTTGTGAAGATTAAAAGAAGAGGCTGGCACATAGCAGGGTCTGAAGACAGGAGTGAGCTGGAGGGGTTGGAGGTAGGGTCACATCACCAGCCCTGATGCACTTGCATATCATTTTCAGTCTGTCTCGTAGGTGGCAGCCTGCTCTGGAGCCCAGGTGTCTCCCTCTCCAGAGGTGTCAGGTGTGGCCCATGTGGTCACTAACACCCCAGGCTGCCTGCCTGCCTGCAGCTGCAGCTATTTTGCTGTTGCCATTGTCTCAATTATTTCTCCCTCACCTGTTGGCATTTGCACATTTCTGCACAGCAGTATACAGAGTACACAGCAGCATTCTCCATCTAATTGAGGACAAAAAAAGACAAAACTAAAAACCAGTCAAGTCCAGCCACAGTAACAATAGGCACGGTTCTTATTTTATCCTGTGGTGCTTCCCGGGCAGGTGGGCTGCATTGGCTGCCTTAAGCTCTCAGAGGCTTCAGTTTCTGGTGTTGCACTAATTTGCACAACTTTCTTTCACCTCCCTCTCAAGGTGGTGATTCTTTCTGCCAAACCTGGACCACAGGCTTCCTAAACCTCTGAGCACCTTTGCTCATATCTGAGTGGCACCAGAGACTGGGACTTGGATGCTTTTTGAATTTACTGACTACAAATCCAACTGCTGCAATGACATTCTGGCCTCACACCCAATATCCATTGTGACATTTCTCCAGTCTGTTCTGAAGCGTACGTCTGGAAAGTCATTCTGTTCTTTTCTTTCTCTTCAGTCTGAATGTTATCTTTTATCCCTACATGCTCAGAAGGACGTGTGGTACTTATACCTGGCTACGGGTAAGAAAGAATAAAGAATGACTTTCAAGTCAAGTGTTACTTGAGAAGCAGAGCCTCACACACACAAAAAAGTGTTTTCCCTATGTTTTTAGTTATTGTTTTTCTTAAGAGGTTTTTTTGGTTTATTTAAGTGGTTATTGTGTGACTTCTTGCCTCATCTCCTATCAGACACAGTTTTCTTCTCCCAACCGTGGAAAAATATACCTACCATATTTTTTTTACCAACAGTTGTTTTCTATTTGGCACTTTCAAATATTTTGATGCTTTCATAGTTCATTATATGTGCATTACACTTTCAATAAGAGGCTTGAGAACAGACGCTGAGGCCGTATTATTTGCCCATTTTCCCAAAAAGTCAATAGAAGGGTATCACTCATGAAAAATAATCTTGGTCATTCTTGCCATCTCTTTTGGATGCAAAGATACAGTGATGATGTTTTTGTGCCATAGACATTCAATAAATAGTCATTGATGGTTTCAATGAAAGAAGTTCCTTCCCTAACACACTTTGACAAAAGCAGAAAAATATCTTTGGCACCACTAAAGGGAAACAAGTTCCAAATAAATAACACGTTTTCCTTTTCTTTTATTTACCTCTATATAACACTGATTTTCCAAAATAAAATTTTTAAATTTCCCTTTGTACAAATTTTAAAGAAATCTACAATACAATGGGTAAAGCAGACTTATATGTATATGCAAAATGTAGTGTTTAAAATTGGAGTCACCAATTTTATGGAAAAACATGTGTTTAAACCATCAACTGTGTTGGTCATCCTTAACACTGATTTAACATTTTGAAACTTTAAAAATATTAATATTATAACTGCCTTAGTCCTTTTTGTGCTGCTATAAAAGAATATCTGTGACTGGGGGATTTGTAAAGAAAATGCTTATTTGACTCTTGGTTCTGCAGGCTGAGTAAGCACATGACACCAGCATCTGCTTCTGGTGAGGGGTCCAGGGAGCTTCTAATCAAAGCAGAAGGCAAAGGGGGAGCAGGAGTGTCACATGGCGAGAGAAGGGGAGAGAGAGAGAGGAGAGGTGCCACGCTGTTTTAAACAATCAGCTGTCACTTGGACTAGTAGAGCAGGAGCTCACTCATTACCACGGGGAGAGCTCCAAGCCACTGGTGAGGGATCCACCCCCATGACCCAAACACCTCCCACCAGACCTCACTTCCAACATTGGGGATCAAATTTCAACATGAAATCTGGAGGGGACAAACATCCAAACCATATCAATAGCTAATGTATTTTAAAAGATAAAATACATTTGGAAACAAGGGAGAAAAGGAGGAGAGAGGGAAGGAAAGAGGCATGAGAAAGAGAAAAGGAAAAGCAAAGACACTCCACATGGGGTAGGAGAGTTACAAATATGGAAGGACAGAAGATGAGAACATACCCTGTGATGGTGGATTGAAATTGGAGGTAACAATACAAACTCTTGCTTTTTTATAGATACAGATGTAAATGTAGATAGACCTAAAAATATAAAGGCATATATGTACGTTTTTTTCAACTCTGCTGAGAGTGCCTAGAAGAAATGGAATATGAGAAAATACCACTCTCCACTAAAAGAAACTGGGGGTCCTTCAAGAAGAGACTTATTTTAGTACTAGGGCAAATGAGCTTGGAACTTATTTTTGACCAGGAGTAAGGAAGTGCTCAAAGAATAGTGGGCACAGGTAAACATGCATGCACAGAGGCACACACAGGATCAGGCTTCCAGAGGCTGCCAAATGTTGGACAACTTGAGCATAAAAATAAATACTGATAATGGTGGATCATAACCCATTGATTAAAATAGGAATCCATGAGTTCATATAAGATAACTAAATAAATTAATAGATGAGTAAATTAATGAGAGAGAAGCAAAAGCCCTTTCCTACAACAGAATACCAAATCATCCATATATAAGAGATGATGAAATAAGAAAATCTCCAATAGATGGTAAAACTAGTGGGCAAAAGTGAGAGAAAAAAATGAGTAGATACTTTTACCCAATAATTGAGCTTAATATAATATCAGCAGCAACCAGCATTATGTTCCTCCTGATGTGATACACTGAGGACACAATATCGCTTCTGTGATGTTCCCACATTTTTGATGCATAGCCTGAAATTAATCATGAATTAACATTAGACAGATCTAAATTGTGGGATATTCTACCAATTAGCTGATTTCAACTCCTTAAAAATATCAACATCAAGAATGGCAAAAGATGGCTGATGGACTGCTAGATCAAAGGACACTAAAGAGATACGACAAATAAATGAATGCGTGATCTTGGATTAGATCCTGGAAAAAACTGATGAAATTTGAGTATGGTTGGTGAATTAGATGGTAGTACAGGACCGATGTTAGATTTTGATAATTATAAATGGATAAACGCCTTATTCTTAGGAAATACTCACTAAAATATTTAGGGGCAAAGGGCACTGATATCTTCAACTTATCCTCAAATAAAAGGCATGTATTTATTTTAGGAAAAAAGTGTGTGTGTGTGTGTGTGTGTGTGTGTGTACACATGGGAGAAAATGATAAAGCAAGGAGGAAGTTTTATTATAAATAATTGGTGAATGTGAGTATGTGGGCATATAGACATTGTGCTATTCTTGCAACTTTTCTGTCAATTTTAAATAATATAAAAATAAAGAGATATTTGTAAAAGTTCTAGATGGAAAAAAAAATCATCCAACATGGAGACATTCCTTTTCTTAAAAAAAAAGAATCAGCAGGTCTAAGAAGTGATATTCCAGATGTGTGAAGCACTAAGTTCAATGTCTGGCTACAAAAATATTTAACTTCTTATGTGCAACAGTTCCCAACTGAGGTTTAGACAAGTTGCTTTTGCCAAGCTTGCTGACATTTCTAACCTGAAGAATTTGTATTTTTGAGAAAAACCAGCCTCATATATAATTTATTTTATTTATGAGACTTGTTCAAGTATTGGTAGTCCTTTATGTTAAGCCCTTTCTACGGGTAAACAGTGACATTGTTTAACTTTAGTCAAGGTCTTTCTGTCTTCTCAGATCTTTCTCAAAATATTCCCTTTGGAAAAGTAATATTGTTCAGGGCAAAACTCTTCAGTATTCTGATGCCTGCTCGTGGAGAGAAGAGGAACATTTGGCCATTGGAAAAGGTACTCGTTATTGTCAAAGCATTAAGATAAGCGGTGAGATGCACCCACTACATTCCTAAAACTCCACAAATATCAGCTTTAAGATATAGCAGTCCAAATTAGAATTTGACACTTACAAACATAACTGACAAAATTGAGAGACATATATCAGGCCAAAGCAATGCAAAAATATACAGCTATGCATTTGAGTAGTGGAGATAAAAACTGTGCAATGTCGAACACATTGGCAGCTTTTATAGTTTAGAGGAATAAAAAAGCAACTTGTGGTTGTGTTGGCAGAATGTCTTGATACTTACTACTAAGTCAATCTCAAGACCAATATATTTTTGTTTTCATCTTTCATTACCTCTTATTTAAGTTTATGGATTTTCACTGAAATTACATAGAATTATTAGAAGCTAAATTTATGTGGAATAAAATTTCCAGAGTACAGCAATATTCAATACATTTTTAAATGCATTTTCAGCAATAATAATTCTTATATATGTGATGCTTTGCTGTTTGCAATGCTTTTTCAAATTTCATCTGTTATTTTGTGTCTAGCTTTTTGCTAAACATTGTGAGGTTCATCCTATTGTATGTGGTTGTATTAGGGTTCTCCAAAGACACAGAACATTTATATATGTATATGTATATATGTGTATTCACACATATATGTATATATGTGTGTGTATGTGTATACATATATGTAAGGAGATTTACTTTGAGGAATTGGCTCATGTAATTGTAGAGGCTGAGAAGTTCCCTAATCTGCTACCTGCAAGTTGGAGACCCAGGAAAGCCAATGGTGAAAGGTGAAAGGTGAAATTCCAGTCCAGTCTGAGGGCAGGAGAAGACCAATGTCCCAGCTCAAGTAGGCAGGTAGAAAGCAAAAGACTTGAATTCCTCCTTTTTCCACCTTTTGTTCTATTCAGGCACTCAATGAATTGTTTGACACCTATTCACACTGGGGAGGAAAATCTACTTTACTGAATCCACTGATTCAAATTTTAATCTCGTAGAGAAACACCCTCTCAGACACACCCAGAAGTAATGTTTAGTATGGACACCCCTTGGCCAGTCAGGTTGACTCATAGAATTAACCATCACAGTGGTTGTAGTTTGCTCTTCTGAATGAATGAATATAATGTAGTTTATATTTCCATAAAATGTGATGGACATTTGGATTGTTTCTAGTTTGAGGTTCTTGTGCATGTCCTTTGGTGAACATATGGATGCATTTCTGTGTGCTAGTATAGTCCTGAGGGCAGATGTGCTATGTCATGAGATACACATATTATTGCCAGTTTTCCAAAATGGTTGTACCAATTTATACTCAGTCATAGTGCTTGGAAGTCACAGTTACTCCACATTCTTGCCAACACTTGGCATTATTAAGTCTGATCAAGCAGGAAAGAGTGGCTTGAGACAGACAAATGTTTCTGTTGAGATCAACTCTAAACCTACATGAAATTTAAAAACTTGATTAAAGGCATCAGAGACCTGCTGAAACAACAAGAACTAGAAGGGCTAAGATTTCAGAGAGGGGAGAAATGAAGAAATGTAAGTTTATCACTTGTAGCTGCCTTTTTGTCTAAAAGGATTTGCAGATTCTTGGTGTGGGCAACAGGCCAAGAATCCAAGATCTGTTCTGGGAAAAGGGCTGGGAAATGGCAAACAAGTGAGACTTTTTGCAGTTCTATAAAGCTGGAAAGACAAAAGTAGAGACTTTACGGTCCTCCAACACACAGCCAGCATTTCCCTCAACACATTTGTCAAATTCTAAAGCTGTGCAGGATGAGAAAAAAGACAAGTTGAAAACATCTAAAAAGTAGTGCAGAATGTTCCTGGATCCCATACCATTGTGTAGACTACAATTAGAGTACAGGAACCCCCAGGAACTGCGCCTTTACAGATGCCCTGTGTCCCTATCTCAGTGTTATGTTCCAAGAACAGGGTAGAACCAGAGGGAGACTGAGCCTTAGCTTTGCAAAAATGGCCTCGACTGGGTGCATTATTATAGAAAAGTAATAAGATCCCACTTTTTCTGCCTAGGAGAGGAAAGCATGAACTCATTCTAAAGAAGATAATCTCATATAAAAGATCAAATATTTTTATTTGCAACTGCCCTGTTGAAATTCTTATTTTTATTTTGTGCATCTTTTTCTGTTTTTTGAAAATATTAATAATTATTTAAAGTCTTTGCTAACTCCAAGATATGTATCACCTGTGTCTGTTTCCATTGGTTGTCTCGTCTTCTTTTGATTTCAGTCATATTACTCTAATTCTTTATAGGTTTGAACATTTTTGATTGAATATTGGGAAAAATCACTAATTTCTTAAAATTTACATTTTGCCATTTTTTGAAGTTGTTAAGTCAATTTAAGGTTTAATTCTGAAAACTCTAGTATCTAGTTCACTTGTGACTGTCTCTGTTGTTTTTTTTTTTTTTTTAATTCATGTTTATTTTTATGTGTAGTAATTTTGGTTGAATGCCAGTCATTCTCTATAAATATTATACAGTTTAGATGACGTTCTCCTACAATGAGGATTCACCCTATTCTACTGTTAGTAGGAGGATTTCACCTTAACCCGGCCAGGAACTGATTAGACCCAACGCTGGTCTGCAGTCTCTTTAAGTCTTGGTCGATTTCTTTTTTACCTCCAGTTCCTAGAGTGAAGCTTGCCAAGGGTCCAGACTAAAAGACTGGAGTGTTGACTATGACCTCTTTTCCTTGGCAGGCCTGAATTCCAATTTTTGTTTACCCAGTGTTGCGAGACTGCCAACAACTCTCTTCTCCTTTTCAGCTAATTTTTACTCAGCTTCTTAACCCCTGACACTGCTCAATAAAGAACTGGCAAATGCCTAACGGGGAGTTCCAAAGAATGTCAGGCGTGCTTCACGATGCCTCTTGATTTTCCATGATCTTAGTCCCTCAAGCCCTTGATTCCTCATTGGCCTAAACTGCAGTTTTTGTCTTTCAAATCTCTGCTGGCTCCCCTGCCCTTTGGCAGCTGTCTTCTGCCTGGCTTCTCAAACTCTCACTCATACCAAAAATTAACACATGCCCTCAGAGGAAAAGCAGCCTGTAGAAGTTGAGCTTATCTTAATGGTCTTCATTTTTTCCGCTGGAATGTTAGCTCTCAAGTGTTGGTTACCAGTGCAATTTTCCAATGCTTTCACACAGATTTCATTTATATATATTATATTTGACTTTTCTAGTTACTCTTGGTGCTAGATTATTCTGCTACAAGCCCATCACTCACAGTCAGAAACAGCAATCCCTTCCCATTTGTGTTTTACTAATCCTGAGTTAAGTGTCATTATCTCCATTTTACAAATGATGTAAAAGATTTAATGAAGATATGGGGTTTACCCAAAGTCTCATGGTGAGCAAACGGTAGATCTTGAGTCATGAATTCTCACTCCAAGTTCAGGCCTAGTGATCCCTATTCTTTTACTAAGTTGTCATTTGGTCAGTTAGTCAGTGTATTGCCTAAGAGGTGCATGAAAGGAAAGGATACCTCTCCACTGTCACATGTTTATTTTTGATGTGTACTAATAAAATACACACACACACACACACACACACACATATATATTGTTTTAAATTTTTAGTGCTGGATCATGACTTTTCTTGTTCTGGCTTGGCACTCAAACTGAAGTAAATAATCCTATTACTAATATATTCTCTACATATTTAATCAATTCAACTTTTGTGTAAATTAAAACACTTTCATAATAAGCCAACTTTTAGAAATATATATATAATAGACCATTTCTAATAAATTTTAACATGATTTTAGTTAATTTTTTAATATTACAATAACATTTATTGATCTCTTACTAGATCTGAAATACTTTATATGCACTATGCTTTGTATAGAACATATATTATTACCCTCATTTTATTAAAAAAGTAGCCAAAGTTTAGGAATATGTTTAAAACTTGGCTAAGAATGTACATTGATGCAATCAAGTGTGAATCTCATCCACACAGCCTAAACCAGATCCTGTGAGGTTAAATACCGTGCAAAGCTAAGCACACATGTGCAGGGCAAAATAATCTTATATTTTATTTCTTTTAAATGTTAATGTCTATTGATTTCCTATTGTTATTAAGGGAAAAAGAAAGCATTTATACAACCAAATCAATTGAGTGTGTATCTATTATAATTGCTGTGGTGGATACACAAAAGTCACAGAAATTTCCAGTTTCCTTGATAAGAAAGAACATGAATACAAGAAATACCCCACTGCAAAATGTCATTAAGTGTTGGGTGACTCAGATAAGAGACTTAGGCTAAGCAGAGGAGCCGGTGCCTGCTGTTGGCAGAGACTGCATGGAGAAGGGTGGCTCTTGGAGGGTGTCTAGAAGGGCAGAGCAGAGATTAGGGACAAGAAGGGGCAAAAGGTCCCAGACACAGGGACCGCAGAGGTGAGAGCGTGAATGGTGTGTCCTGGCGTCAAACCACGAGCATCGAAAGTCTCTTTTTTGGTCTCCCTTAAGTGAGCTCCATACTTTTGAAATTTTTAACCCATTGTTTTTTGTACATTACAAAGAGAAAGACTAAGCAGGGCTGTTTCTGCATGCACTTTGAAGAGGATAAGCAATGTAATACTTTGCCCCCAAATATTGTTCCTCTCACTGCTCTTTATTATTTCTTTTCCATTCCTTTATTCAAAGCCCCAATAGCTCTAATACTGGCAATTCTCTTCTCTTTTAAACAAGTATGCCTGGATATAGTATCTTACATTAACAGCTTATTTTAAACTAATTAATATATTCCTTTGTACATTGTTTGAGAGAGTAGGTTACAGACTGGGTATAGGAAGAAAAGGGAAGGAATTATATGAGAGACAGAATGTACAAAGGGGCGATGGCCAGTCCACAGGTGACAATAGATCTCTGATCTACAACCTCTGCAGCAATCAGCCGAGAACATCAAGATTTGGTCAATGACTGCCAGCTCTTTACTTTTTGTCCCCACTTCTAACTCAGGACCAACCACAGAAAGGCAAATATGTTCCCTAAACCAATCAGAGAAGATGTCCCTCTCCCAGATAGCCCACCTGCAGCTTCCCCATGCTGACAACATACAACCACAGCATACAAATATCTTCCACCTTTTTCACTATAAAAGCTTCCCATTCCTCCAACAGCCTTTGAGTCTCTGTCAAACACAAGAGATGGTGGCTGACTCTAGCTGTATGTAGCAGGATCCGAACAAATAACCTCTGCTTGTTCTAATTTGGGTGATCTTAGTTGATCTTCACACAGGGTAGTGGAGGGCCAACAAAATGTTTCTTGAGTGCTTTCTGGCACCACGTACTCTGTGTTGTGGTAGGGTCTGGAGCAGCAGTAGGAAGGAGCTAGACAGTGTCCCTGCCCTCAGGGAGCTTATAGCCTATGAGAGAGGGCAGACCATTAAAAAACAAGTTAAAATCAAACAGATGAATAAAATAACATAAGATAATTACAAACTGTGTTCGTTAAGCACAGAAACTGCTTAGAGTAGGAAGGGAGAAGCTTCTTCGGCTGGTTGGGGAAGGTCTCCCTGCAGTAAAATTGAGCTGAGACTGGATGAAGAGTAAGGGAGAGACAGAGCAGAAGAGGGTGAGTAGGGCGGGACCCAGTGAGGAGGGCTGCAGATGTGCAGGAGAAATTCGAAGCAGGTATTGTTCCATTTTACAGAAAGGAAAAGTGAGGTTCAGAGGGACTGATCTGCCCAGAGTTTCACAGCTTGTGACTGGCTGGAGAAGTTTCCATCCTACCTGCTGCGGCTCTCCAGGGCTCCTGGGAGGAGCGGGCCTGGGTGTAGTGTAATGACGGGACTCTCACCACTGAAGAGGCTTCTTAACAGCCAGAAAGTGGAAGAACATTGAATGCCTGGGGGCAGGGAAGGCAAGGACTCTTAAAAGAGTAGAGGGAAAGTGATGAAAGAGGGATGCAGGGACACTGTAGGCAAATGCCACAGACCTCACTATTTTGCCTTAGGGCGGCTTTGAGTAAATGAGTGAGGAGAGAAAAAGAAGTATTGGTGGAGACCGGTGTCTGAACTTGCAGAGTAGGAAGGTTGGACTGAAGCAGTTTTGGTCTGACAAGTCTGAAAAATAAGATAGCATTTAGAAAACACATGTGTCGGTGAGAATAAAGGAAGTAAAGAGTTGGATTTTTTAAATAAATTAAATTCAACCTGAAGCCTGTATCAGATAGACGATTTCTGTTGTCATTATGTAATGCCAACAAGATTATTTAAATGAAATCTTATAAATGTAGACTGTTTTGACCGAGTTTCAGCAACTTGAGGCCCCAAAATAACCTGAAACGGAATCACAGCTTTTCCTTCTTTGGGGGCGGCTGGGGGGAAGGGCATCCGTTGACCTCAGCGCTGTGAGGGACAAGCGTGGGAAGAACCACATCATTTTAAAAGAAGATTGCCCCCCAGGTACCTGCCAGCTGGTCTTTTGGGAAGGTTGCTGCCATTAGAGATATTCAGGGCTATTAAAGTGCTGTCGGGATCCATTAAGGGAAAAAAGTGACGGCTTCTCAGGGCCTTGGTAGATTCCCTGGGAAGTCTAGTTTTGGGGACCCTCGGCTGCAGGCAGTCCTTACACTCTATTTAGGGATCTTGCTATTTTTAGTTCTCCTTAGTTAGTTCCTGGAACTTAAGTCCATATCATTTATTTAACTCTCCTCCGTTCCCTCTCCTCCATCTGAAGTTAAAAAAAATGACATAAATTTTATAAAATCTCTCTCTCTCTCTTTACTTTAGTGTCATGTCTGTGACAAATCCACACTCTGAGAATTTCTGTGTTGTCCAGTAAGGACCTGCTGCTTCCTGCTGGTCCTTCAAGCAGCCCCTGTCATCAGCCTGATGCCAGCACCGTCTCTTTGATACAGTGGCCCTGGTCCCTAAAAAACGCCTTGTCTGAGACTCCACACCAAGATGACAATGACATTTAGACCACGCCAAAGTGACCATAGCAGTACTGGCAAAATGCTGAAATTGGCAGCCCCTTTTTGGTGCCGATTTTATTGTGGTTGGTATTGTTGTAGTTGTTTTACTGATATTTCTCGATGATTCACTGATCTCACGGTTTCAGTGATGCAATGTCTCCTTAAAATTATGAACATGAGATGGGACCTGCTGTCTCACAAACCTGTTCAATCATCCCTGCAAAGAAGCAGAAGGGAGAGTGTCTCCCTTCTCTGCTTGGGTAGGATAAGCATCAGCTGTCGCCATGGCTCCCAGAAGTGTCCCCTGATGCAATTGAGGAATTTTGGAGACAAGCTTGAGGGTCCCATCACCCCACAGATAAAAAGGGACATTTTCCCAATGTGTGGTCATATGAGTTGAAGTGCACTGTCAAACTCCTGGAGTGTGGGTGAGGCTGGGAGGGGTGGTAGTTGAAAGAAATGAGCTCTACTTTTCTCTTTGTGGAGTGCAGCAGCTTTTTATGTGGTTTCTCCACCCTGTCTTATGTGAAGAGAGGCAGAAATGGAATTATGACTGGATCAATTACCATAGTACCTATGCACAAGTTCATTTTCCACAGCTGTTTATCTCTAGCCAAGTCCCCTAGCATTATAATACTATTTATTACCTTTCTTCAAAGTTTATGATAAAGTTCAAGAAAAGAGTTTAAAAGTACTTGGAAATACCTACTCTGCACGATGTTAGGTAAGATTGGTACAAACTATGCAATTGCCTCTGGGTATTCCTCATAGGAGTTTGGGAGAAGTGGACAGATCATGGTCTCTTTGGAATTTAGGAAGCACCTGAGAGGCATGCAAGAATGAATGCAACTTTCAGAAGTATCAAAACTCAAGTCCTACCTTCAACCCTGGGAGTCCTGGCCTCCACAGGCCTCCTGTCTTGGATGAAAGGCTGAGCAATAGAAGTATACAACCCATTTTATAAACAGAGAACTCTAAATCCTAACATTTGACCAAATTCAAAAGATTAAACATTGTCTCTCTATGTATAAAGCGAAATTGGACAAAATTGATAGCTTGATTACCCTGAATTGTAGACCTTTTGGTGTTTTCTCTGAGAATCATGGAACAAGTGGGCTTATTTTGCTTCATGTTTTTCCTTGAGAATCAAAATGATTAGTTCTTCTCCCACAATGGTTTGACCACAGGCCCACACACAACATGCCTTAGTTGCATGCACTTTTCTCTAGAGTTCAAATCTTAAGCTCTCTCTACACTCAACTGTAGCATCCTATTGTAGTCAAGCTGGAGGAGACACCTATTGTTTTTACCTGCCCTGAATCCCTTCTACCTTTATTGGTAACCAAACCTCTCTTTTTCCCATTTGTAAACTTCCCCTCCACTTCCCAGTGGGGCTGTCAATCATGGTCCCACAGGTGGCCAATAATAGCATCTCAGGTCCCAGCATGCAGTTATTCGTTCAGCGTAGGCAGGCACCCCAAGTAAGACCAATCAGCATCTTTTATTTAATTTCAGCATATTACAGGGGTACAAATGTTTAGGTTACATATATTGCCTTTGCCATACCGGAGTCAGAGCTTCAAGTGTGTCCACACCCCAGACGGTGCGCACCGCACCCATTAGGTGTGAATATACCCGTCCCCTTCTCCCCCTCCCACCTGCCTGGTGCCTAGTGAATGTTACTACTATGTGTGCACTTAAGTGTTGGTCAGCTAAGTCAGTTAATACCAATTTGATGGTGAGTACCTGGGTGCTTGTTTTTCCATTCTTGTGATACTTCATTTAGTAGAATGGGCTCCAGCTCTATCCAGGATAATACAAGAGGTGCTAGATCACCACTGATTTTTTTTTCTTTTTGATATCATTTTGGATGCTGAAACAAAGGAGTATTTTCTTTCTGACCTGTAAGCATGGAGGTATTTGAGACTAGTTTTGCCACTACATGGGGGGAGTCTGCTTTGACAATAAAGCCAGTTCATAAAAACTGGATAACAGAGAGAATGAGAAAGGAAGAGGAGACAGAGGTGGCAGGGGGTTCTAATGATGTGTTTTATACTGCTGAATCCAGCCAAGGTTGAAACCATCTATCTATCATCTATCTATTTTTAAGATAATTTGAGTTAGATTTTGTTAATGTAACAAAAGTATCCTGATGAATATATATGCCCAACATA
Source organism: Varecia variegata (assembly GCA_028533085.1). NCBI lineage: Eukaryota > Metazoa > Chordata > Mammalia > Primates > Lemuridae > Varecia > Varecia variegata. Next base: position 12,980,764 of record CM052439.1, read on the forward strand.
ACAGATAACTATGTGTGTTGATTCTCAGTGAAAAAATGTGTGCTATAATGTTAAATACTATAGCACCCAATGCATACATTGTAGGTACTCAATTAAGATGTGTTAAATGAATACATGAAGCCTAGTCAGTGCAGAGAGGATTGTTATGAGTTTCTTCACCATCCAGGGATAGGACTGAGAAAGGCAATCCTCTGAAATGGAAATGACTAAAAGCCAGCCCATTATGTATAAAATGTAATGTACACTTAGGTATGTTTTCAAAGTGCAGCTGATGAGACTAGGTCATCTCCTGAATCCAATTAAGAAGACAGGGTGTTTTGCAAAAAGCTGTTAGCAGCTCAACTGGATTGTAACATGATGGAGAGAGCTACTGCCTTGCTACAACAGAAGGGCAGTGAGCTAAATAAAATGAGCCAACAGTAGGAAGTGCTAATGTGTTTCCACACAATCTAACACTGGAAAGAGTATGTCAGTAAGTGCTCTCAAGAATGCAGGTAGACATCCAAATCCCTCTACTCTATTTCTGTGCTTATAAGCGGTCTTTGACAGAACTATGAGTTTAATCAGGGCCACCTTCATGAGCATGCGACCTGTGTGTACAAGGCCCCCACTCCTAGAAGAGCCTTGTGCTTCGTTTAAGGCTCTGCTGTGGCTACCTGGAAATTCTTAATCATTTTATAAAGGAGCTGTACATTTTCTTTGTGCCCTGGGCTCCATCAATTATGTAGGTGGTCCTGAGTCTAATTTGTGGTTACATTTCTTGTTTAAAATTGATAAATGGAGATTTCATATTATCAATCTTCAACGAGTTTGCTTAATGAAAGGCAGTTTACCACAAAACATGAGAAATTACAAGATAGGTTTGTACAAACCAGTTTCTGAGCACTCAGAACAGAACATCAGAACCCAGAATGGGACACCTTCATGGAGAGTTACTATTTAAAAGCCCTATGGAAACAAGCTAAACTTTGAATATCTATTTAGCTTCAAAAGTGAAGTAATGAACACATGTACCATTAGTTTATGATGAATAGAGAAATAAATATAATGCCTTTCAAAATGTACAACTATAACAGATATGTTGTCTTCCATAGCTTTATATCATTTAGTAATTTTAGATTTTGAAAATACAGCCTCTTTCTTAGATCTTTATTTTTTATTTATTTATTTATTTATTTTTTGAGACAGAGTCTCGCTCTGTTGCCCAGGCTAGAGTGAGTGCTGTGGCGTCAGCCTAGCTCACAGCAACCTCAAACTCCTGGGCTCAAGCAATCCTTCTGCCTCAGCCTCCCGAGTAGCTGGGACTACAAGCATGCGCCACCACGCTCGGCTAATTTTTTATATATTTTTAGTTGGCCATATAATTTCTTTCTATTTTTAGTAGAGACAGGGTCTTGCTCTTGCTCAGGCTGGTCTCGAACTTCTGACCTCAAGCCATCCACCCACCTCCGCCTCCCAGAGTGCTAGGATTACAGGCGTGAGCCACCATGCCCGGACCATTCTTAGATCTTTAGATTATTTTTTGATTACTTATAATCACAAAAAAAGCTTTCCTAAGAAGATCCTGCAGGAAACCTAACCTTTATAAAGAATATTGCTGAAATTTCCTCTTAGAAAATGAACTCACTTATATAGCATCTACATCAAAAATATTTTGACTCAAAACCTATTAGGTTTTTAATGGCTATCTTCTCCATAGTTTCGTTCTATACAAAAGGAAAATCTCTACTTTTTAGTTCAAGATGAGAACCTGACAACCAACTATAACCTCAACTATTGAAATGCATTTTTAAACATGTTTATGCATTATTCAGTAAGTTACCTTGAAACAAACATATAAAAGCCCACAAAACAAAAAATATATATATAACCAATATTATCACCAGATGGTAGACTTTATTTGTTATCCTAATTCCATTTTACATTTAGAAAATAAACATCAACATGAATATTTAATACATTTGCTATAATAGAGGCAAAAGGCCAATATTTTTATTGTAGGAATGTGAGACTCAGGACTACTTATCTTTAATGGTGGTGTTGTTTTTATATTGCTGCATGGCCTTTTTTCATTGGAATGGGCTAAAATGTTAGCATAAAGTTGCCAAATGATTCTAAGAAGCAACTATGTATCTTTCTAAAATACTGTTTTAAGGTCAATATGGCTGTTCAAAAACTAGATACCTGCATTTTGTGGCTTCCTTGGTCATCGTGCAAATTGTTCATTCCTTGGAAAGAATGAATGAGGTCACATATGAAAACATCGTATCTTAAGCATTTAAAAGTAGAATGCAATCTACAAAAAAGAATACACAACACAGGATTTCTCTCAGTTCAGTTTTTAATAGTCCACTTATTTGGCCTTAAAATTTTAAAATTGCTGATGAAAATTAATGTACTCGAAAACTTTTAAAAGGAAGTGCCAATGTGTTTTAAAGGACTCTGAAAATGTGAGTTTCCTGTAAAAAGAGGTATACACTCATGCTTTAAGGTTTGTTTGCCTGCTTTCTTATTTGCATTTTAAAGGAAACATATTGTAAGAGGCCCCCATGTCTTGAGGTGCCTCTAGGAAAAGACGGTTTCTGTAGAGGTTTCTGCCATAAATCTCTAGTCCATTTGAGTCATAGAGAAGGATTTTGCTACCTGGGGGTTATATTGGAGAAGCAAAGGAAACTTGAACCTGGCATAGATTTCCCAGCTTGTTTTATTGGCTCTAACTGTAGGATTTAAGGGGCATTTTTTATGTGCTTCTGTTTAAGAAAATATAATCATCCATTAATTCATCCAATGTACATTCACTGAGTTCTTGCCCCACTGAGTACCAGCACTAATGGGGAAAAAAATCTTGTATTGCATTCATTGATTTCTTGGCTCACTGAGTAGCAGTGCTAATGGTGGGAAAAATCTTGTACTGCTGGCTAGCGTGGTTAAATGCAAAAACCATCTTGGAGACATATGGCTTCAACATGTTGTCTGAAACTCATGCTCATCGGAAGTATGAATATGACATTGTGTTCTTCAGAATCTATAAGGAAAAACCAGAATGAGCAGTTTTCTCATTTGTAATATGAGAATATAAATACCTATCTCATGTAAGTATGGCTCTCATAGAATTTAAAAATAAGATAATCTATTTTAAACAAACCACAGTAGGCACACCAATCCAATAAATTTAGCACAAATTTATTTGTGTTGTTAAAAGTATATGTAAATATATTAATATATGAAGATATTTACACAAAGCAATCAACAATAAATAAAATATTAGGACAATTTTGAATAGCAGTGTACCCTAAGTGACATGAATTTTAGAGACCCCATAATCAAAGCTCATTAAAACATCAGTCCTGCTGGTCCAATCCATGATCTTGAGAGCTCAATGATTACAGAGCAACAGGTAGGAGGCCAAGCTTTACTTGGATTAACCCTAAATCTATTCATCACTTGGCCTCATAAACAGAAGGCAGAATTTTTTTTTCAGTTGCTAATGTCCCGAAGATGGTAACTTCTCTGCAGCACACTCAGGAAGAGAGGAACCCAATTAAATTAATCACCAAACAGCAGACCCTAAAACAAGCTTTATGCAGAAACACAGATCACCTGAGTCAGGCCATAATATTAGCAACTGCAAACCACTCAAGCAGTAGAGGAGCTGAGAAATAATTCTTGAAGTGTATTAAATCACTACTGTATAATTAATAATAGGCTAATTCTGCATCTAGTTAGTTTCTTGGCATTGACTTTTTTCTTTTCTCTGTGAAGTTTACCTTGATAAACCTAGGGCGAACCAATCACTTCCTTCATTGAGGACAATTGTGCACTTAATTTTATTTTCATTCAGACATTTACTGAGTGCTTACCATGGGCCATGTACCTCTCACAATCTTTCTCACAATAGTTGCTCTTCAAACTCAGGGTCTGTTTCCATCCATCTTTGTATTTAATGTGCTATTCAGTTGTCAGATAACCTCTAACTTATGTAAGCATTTGTAATTGCATCTTGGATGCTTTATTTAATTTGGTAGAACAGCTAAGAAACTCCTCTATCTCAATGTGACCACACTTCTTTCTAGTCACGGGGTATGTTATTGTCCTCCTTTGTCCATGCAAAAGCCTAAACTACATATTGCATGAGCTTTGTCTTTGCAAAAATGGTATCAATGGACAGATCTGAGTGGGGCATTCCAGAGGGGTGACATTGTCCGTGCTTTGAAGTGAATTGTACCGAATTGTACGACGGTGAACTGAGTAATCGTTAGGCCGGAGCTATGCAATGAACAAACAAATGATAAATGAATATTTTCCATTAATCAAAATCCTGGACTGCAGAGGGACAGAGATTTTCAGTAGCAGATTATCGTACGGGAGATGGGTTTAAGTAACTACTGCTCCCACGGACATTTGTCATGCGAATGACCACCTTCTTTCTCTCTTTCTTTTTCCATCCCTCACTTGCTTTTGGTCACATCTCTCACATCCAGGCTTCCTAAACTTCTCAAATAAATATCATTTTATAATCAAATCACTTTTGATTTAGAAGAGATGCTCTTAGGATAGAAATTAGTAAGACATGTTAGACATCACAATAAAAAAGAAGGTGGTCATAGATCAAAGTAAATAAGGCAATAGGAAACACAGTTTTACTTTTAAGCTGGTGAGAAATTAAATATTTATTTGTATGTAAATGATCAGAATGATGCTATTTTCCCAGGGGTGGAAAATAAATATGATAAAATCAGATAGCATGACTAAAATAGATCTTTTCTGTTAAACTTATCCTAAAGTTTTAATCCTCTATATTTAGGGATGACACAGACTGTGAAAGAAAACAGAACTGATTTTAGTAGTTGATAATTATCATTTGGAGTTCGTCATTACATTTGAGGAAGCTGTAATAGTCTTAATCATTTCAATAATTGATGATCAATAACTGCTTTGTACTAAGTGGACAAATGACACATTTGGGGAAGGTTTGAATGAGAAATTAATCATGTTATAAATGATTGCTTTTAGAAGGGAATCATATTGGTCTCTGTAAGAGAGAAAACCAACTCTTTCTTTCTAAAGGAACATCCAGGAGGGAAACATATATGTAATTTCCTGCATGATACTGACTCATTGGATAATTGGATCCCACGTCATACTAAGAGAGAATAATTCTCCTGGGGCAATGATGCACTTAAACAAAATAGGTCAGAGATATGAATAACAGAAGAGAGAGCTACAAAAATCCAGAGTCAGCTTAGAGACTGTTTTAAAACAATTTTTATCTCAAGAGAATATTATGTTTTCATTAATAGCCAAATATTCCTAAACAAATGAAAGAAGAATGAAGCCAGATAAAAGTATGAGGACTTAAGCAGGGATACCAAAATCTTGTCTACATGCCACTGAGAACATCAGCAGAACAGTACAACTCAATCAGCAGAAGATGTGGGCTAATGGCTAATTTATATTCTCTTCTTGGTTTAAGAAAAGCTCATTTTTTTTCTGCAAACCAACTTTGCATTTGGCATGATTCTAGGGCAATTGTATCTATACTGCTGACCACAGCTTTGACATAATGCCTGTTCACTCCTTGCTGAACCACTGAAGCCACTCTGATTCTTATTGCCAATCACGTAGTCAATGTTAGCATTTATGCACAACTATGAGAGACCACTGAGACATAATTCTCTGGTGGAGACATTGCCAAGAATAACTAAACATAAAGAGGTTATTTCATTTATATCTTCTTGCCCTTGTCTCTACTTCTATTCTTTCTTGCATATGACTTATTGTATATTGACTACACTCTGGTTAGCTTATAATTCCTGTTTCTGGTTAGGAGGTATCACAATCTGATACAAGGTCATGCACAGGGTCTGAATTCACCCAGATGCTCCACAACATAAAACTCAAAGGTCCCACATGTTCTTCTAGCCAGTTCTCTTACTTCATTTCTCCCCTCATTCTTTTCCTCTCTGAGAGTTGAACTGACACCTCCCTTCTTTTTTCAAATGGGGGGACTACAATGTAAATGAGAACATAGATAAGAAGATACAGATTCAGATAACAGGGACCTAATTGTTAATATTTGTCTTTGCATCATTTAGGGAAAACCAGAGGCCAAAGCTGTAGAAGCATCTATTATGAACACAAAGCTATTGATAAGCATGTTCTAGCTTGCAGATTAAGCCTTTGGCTATTAATGTCTTCCCCCTCCCTCAGTTCATAAAATTGAGTCATTGTAAAAGTGCCTTTGGGACTACCTATATGACTATGTGCCACATTAAATGCAGTTTGAAACCCAGTGTCAAAAAGATTGCTCTAAATTATATGAGGCTGGATTCACTGATTTGGTTTAAACCTAAGTGGGACAAAATTATGTAATCTGTGGCTTACCAATGTGGGGAACTTAACCTCTGCTCTGGTGGGCATTAGGTCAGCAGGTGGTTAATGAGTCCTACTCAGTGCCTAGACCTCTCTTGCTATTACGGCATTTTGGTTCAAGAACTGTAGAAATTAAGGATGTGATCTTGGTTGACCAGAACACTGAGCTGCAAATAATTTAAAAAATATATTATGAAGGCTCCATCAAAATTTTCTTATTTTGGGTCAAAAGTTTCAGGAACTTATATAAAAAATTATATAAAAATAAATAGGAGGGTTAGTTGAGCATGAATTTAATGTCAGCAGCAATATCATGCTGCAATAGATTTGGTGAATTTGAAAGAGTTTTCAATGGGGAGACATGACATCTGAATTTGAATTAAGGCTCTGTCCCTTCCTCAGTGATCAATTGGCTTTGGACCAGTCTGTGGTGCTTTGTTTTCACATCAACACACTGGAGGTTACACTAACCCCGGAACGTAGAGTTAGGGAGGCAAGTTAAGAGGAAGGAAAGAAGAAATGAAAAGTTTAATGATTCTATGGAAGGAGTTTACTGAGGAGTCGGTGAATGGCCTTGTTGATATATTGGAATGAGATGGTAGTGCTAGATAGCTATTAGAGAATCAGAAAATCTTAATTAAGGGAATAACATGGTGTAAATGTTATTGTAAGGGGATGGGAAGCATGCATTTGGAGAGAAAGTAAACAGAGTAGGACCTCTTAGGAGGATGTTTCTGTAACCCAACAGTGACATTTTATAATATTATAATAGCAACAAACATGTATTGATTCATTACTTTGTGGCAGGCATTGTTGTAAAGTATTTTACATGTACTATCTCATTTAAGAAGCCAATGTCAGAGATAGCTCAACAGGGAAAAATAAATAAAACAGAAGGATTTGCTTGATAATACAGAAGCAAATATAAAAATTAGTCAATCATGACACAAAGTTTGAGTCTGAGGACTACCAAAGTGATAATGCTATTAAGTTCAGAGAACCAGTCAGTTTGTAGAGAAAGATTTGGTGATAACTTTTGGCCAAGTTGAATCTGAGAGAATTTGTCTAAAGAAATATAAAATATCAGATTACCGATTTCTGAGCTATGTTTCAGAGAGGAGGCCATTTATGCCCTGAAAGTACATGAAATTTCCAAAGAAGCAAAAATAGAGACAGAGTAACCTGTGACCAAAGGGCTTGGTTTTAGGGAGGAGAGCATCATAGATTGGTGATGTGGAACCAAAGAAACAAACAAACAAACAAGTGGATAGGAAGAGAATGGTTAGGAAAATTAAGAGAAAAGAAAATTTCAAAAAGATTGAGGGGATTGGCCATGGAAGAGATCAGCAGTGAAAAATTCTGGAGAGATCAAGGAAGTTTGCTTAAAGCCTGGAATAAAACCAGGATTTAGCTAGAAGGTCTAAATTGAAACTCTTTTCTTAATATTCACCAAGATACTGACAATGGACATTGAACTTCACTAGTTAGCAAATTGGGTCTATATTTTTATAATGTTCAATAAAACAGATAAAATAGCTTCAGGAGATTAAACATTTTGAAGCTCAAAATATTTCAAAAGGGAAATGAGGCCTATTTCAGTTAAATATAATTAGGAATATGGAATAGACTCCAGCGACTGCCACTCCAACTGCTAACCTCACCCCACCCACTCTCTCTTGCTAGCAGTGCTCTAAAGTTATTTAGGTTTCCATCCTCCTCTGCCTGGACCTTTTGTTTCATTAGGAAGTTAGTCCCACCTGCAGCCCCTGCAGGGAATTTTTCTAATCTATTCATGGTGGCCCTATACCCTTTCACTAATCACTGTTTCAGGCATGGACATGTGACACCCATCTAGACAGAAAGGTATGAAAGGAAGTCTGCTGGTACCTTCTAGGAAAAGTTTTCCTAACTAATAAGAAGAAATACAAGGAAGAATCTCACTTTGTCCTTCCCAGACCTGGATGGGATGCCAGGAACCGCTGCAGCTATCTTATCACCATGAGGGAATTAGCTTGTGTGGCTAAATGGCAGAGCAGAGAGATAAAAGGAACCTGAGTTCATGACACCATTATGAAGCCATTTAGCATATCATGCCCCATCTCTGGGATTTTCCTTTTCTTCAGCTATTCAAGTTCATCATTATTTGTAGCTGAATGCAGTACAGCCTAAAAATGAGATTACTTCTTGGCATTTTCTTCCTCAGTCTTAATTTCCTATTATTATCTTTTATTCAGCTTTTTGTATTTTATTCCAGTGGAATTCTTTTTATAGAAAACATAACTACTCTATACAAGTCCAAATTCTAATTCCTAATTTCGTAATTATTGTTACAATTGAATTCTTAGCTGATTGGGTTGGCTGGTGGTGGGGTGAGGGGAGGTAAGGTGAATGTGTGAATAAAGGAATGGTCTATTATTTTCCAATTCTCCTCTCCATAGTCATGGAAGAGATTTGAAAGTACTGTGTATAGCATTATTTCAGGGGAATTACTATAAAAACCGAAATCTTTACATAAAATTTTCAAGCCTTTGTTTTGGGCTCCCATTTTACGGCTTTTCTTTAGGCATCATGCTTTCATTAACGTGTGCAAGTAAAGTCTCATTGTTCAATACGGCTCTCTAATGAGAAAAAATAAGACTATGTATTGGGAATGAAAATTGTACATTTTTATGTGGCGGTTTATAGACTATTACTTCTAATTGAAATTTGAAGTTCGCCTTTACAGTTAAGGTGAAAGCAGAAAATCACAATTATGTCCCTCTCTGACATAACATACTCAAGTGGCAAACTAGATTTTGACAAAGGGTAGCACTTACATGTCAAAAGAAACAGAGAGCTGGCGTTGTCCTCAAAGGTTAAACTTGAATGAAGTCCAGTGTCTATTAAGAGGCCATCTGCTGCAAGTAAGGACTTAAAATTATTGGAAATTTTTTGCTGAAAATGGAAGTTGAGGAAGAAGAACGACTAAAGAGCTGTCCGGGTGATGGAGGGCTGTGTTTAGGGACCTAGTTTGCTGATCATGTTTCCTCCAAACTAAGAACCCTGCTGTGCAATTCATGGGACTGCTTCGGAATGGACCCAAAGTATTCATTTCAATCATTATAACAACTATCTTGGATAATATATATGGTAATTGAGCTTTATAAAACAATATTATACTTACCAGTACTCAGAAATCTGCTGCTTCAATGCTATTACTTTACCTCTGCATTCTCAATGGGGGCAATATTGCCCCCAAGGGGATAAAAGTTAGTTCTTGGGAGGGAGTGGGAAAAATATTAGATATTACATGAAGAGTTATACAGTGTGTCTGTAGTTTTAACATTTCATGGGTAGGGAGTAATTGAAAAATTATCTAAAAATAGCTGAGGGAGGTAATAATGAATTTTAAAATTTAGTCTATGAAAGGGTTTATTTACTGTGTAAAGAAAAAGCAGAACCTGACATTAGGTAGTTCATCAGAAGCTTCCAGAAGCACCTCGGTGACATAGAACACATTATATAGACAGTCAGCTTTGGCAGAAACTTGCAATCATGTATGAAAGATGCAAATCTCGTTAAAGTTTTCAAAAGTGGGTATGAATGAAACTTTTCCCATTGTTTCAGAATTGCGGCTAAAGGATTAAGGTAAAAATAGCATTTCCAGTACCTCCCCGAGCCTATCCCAGGCCTATGAAGATGACGGTCAGTCTGTTGTATCCTCCTCCCTCCCAGCCTCCCCAGAATCACATGGTGCAGGGGAGAGCGGGAATTCCAAGACAGCTGAATGTGAGGTTGGCCTAGGAGGGGAGTTGTGAGGATTTCGCCCAGCTGGGAAGAAGAGAGGAAGCCCTTCCAAAGACCACTTGTGGGATGAGGAATATCTGCAGATGAGGGAGGCTGGCGTCTCATTTCCTGGTTAGACCTCGGCTCCGGCAGCAGATTCGCTGATTTAACTCTTTGTCTATTTGAGCAAGTGGAAAAGGAGAGCAAGAAGTCAGCAGTGAACTATTCTGAACTCTCACAATTTGCCCGGTTTAGCCTGCATTTTCTGTCAGTCATGAAGAGACTGTGAAACATGGTCAATGGAACCCTAGCAATCAGATGTATGGGGTGTATCCACAGGAGGGATGCTAAGGAGATTTCAAAACAGGTCAGAACAGAGAACGTCTCCCCACTAGAGAACTGTGACATAGAGACATCTGCCCCAGGTGCCTCCCACACAGTTCACTAGGGTTGGTTCACCTGAGACAGTACTTAGGCTACTGTCACGCAGGGGGTGTTGATAGCCCCAGGAAGAACACAACATCCACTTAATGAAGAATGGTTTTGTCCTTTGAATCCTCCCCACCCACCTTCCTAACCCTGAGGAGCTAAAAAACAGGAGGGAAAGCAGTGGAGGGGAGAAACACAACCCCTTCCTTCTCCAAGTCCAGAGGCTGAGAGGAGCCACGCTCTACACTGAACTTGCGACACAAGCTGTGAGCTGGCCTAGACCTAACCAGCCGTCCCAACACCCGGACTTCCCTCATGAGCTCTGAGCGTTAGAACCACACCTCTCCCCTGCCTTTCACCCTAGTAACCCTGCCTAGACTGTTCAATAAACAGACCATTTAGGTAAATCTCAGTAAGACTGAAGAACAATTTTGACTTTCTTCAAGAACTTTTAAATTAAAAAAAAAAATTGCTTAGTTAGAATTTGCTCACTTTCCTCCATATCTTTGTGAAAATTCTTCTTTCAACACACTCAAAACCTTGGCTTAATGTCAAAATCATTTTCTAAGGATTTTTCTCCTCATATTATCAGACTGATTCAGCCACAAAAAACCACAGCCTCTTTTTCCCATATAGCCAGTGGGACTTGTTTTCAGTCTTAAGTGCTGCTTCAAAGACTTTCCCGGCCATAAGAAATACCTAGGAGCTTTGGATGCTGGTATGAATATAGTTTCTGGGGGTGTTATGGACTAAATTGTGTCTACCTAACATGCATGTGTTGAAGCCATGACCCGCAGTGTGTATTTGGAGACAGAGCCTTTAGGAAGGTAACTAAGATTTAATGAGAGCGTTAACGGTGGGACCCTAATCCTATAGGACCATTGTCCTTATAAGAGACACCAGATCTCTCTCCCTCCTTCCCTCCATCTCTTTCTCTCTCTTTCTCTCTCTATCTCTCCACAGTTACAGACGAGAGACCATGTGAAGACACAGCCAAAGAAGTGATTGTCTGAAAGCCAGGAAGAGAGTCCTCACCAAATCCCAAATCTTTGACCTGGGACTTCCAGCCTCCAGAACTATGAAAAAATCAATTTCTGTTGTTCAAGTCTTGCAGTCCGTGGCATTTTGTCATGGCAGCCCGAGCAGACTAATACAGGGCTCTGAATTAGTCCCTCAGTCACTAAGTCTCAGAGGGGTCCCAAGAGTTTGTGTTGTTTCTGGGTTTTTTTCGTTCGTTTGTTTAAGCAACCAAAATGTTTTTATGATCTGGTGAATTTGGGAAGCACTACTTGAAGGGATTATCCTGATGAATATTTCCTTTTGTATCTATTTCTTTCCGAGTTCTTTCCTCTGCTCTTCATGGATGTTCCTCCATTTCCACAAACATCTCTGGATCCCTTACTGCCCCTTGCTGTTCCAGGTGGTGGGAAAACAGCAGTGGACGGAAATAAGAGAAGATTCCTCCCTTCCAGAATTTGACATTCTAATGAAGGTAAAGATAATATTGAATGATCACAGACATCTATTATTTAATGTCCAGTCGTAATAAGTGCTGTTAAAAAAAAAAAAAAGGCAGATAAGGTGTTAGGGAGGAGAGGTGGCAGAATGGCTCTTTCTAGGAGAAGTCAAGTAAGGCCTCACAAGAAAGTAACAATTGGGCCACGACTTGGATGGAACAAGGAAGCCATGTGCTCTTGGGGAAGAGCACTTCAGGAAGAGGGAAAAGCAAGTGCAAAATAGCCTGACACTTCTTAGGGACATCACAAGGGGCAGGATGCCTGGCGCTGGGGGACTGAGGAGGAAGGGACTGGAAGAGGATCCTGGAGGGGCTGCAGGGGCCAGACCAGGCTCAGCAGGGACAAGGTAAGGAGGCCGGGTGGTGGGGAGCAGTAGAAAGGTGTGATCTCATTTATTTCCATGTGGTAAGACTAGTGTGGGGAGCCAGTTAGGAGGCTACTGCGATTAATAATCAAGGTTAACTCCCTAAACATCGAGTTCTAATGAATATTATTATGATGTAATCAGTAGTAATAACCAGGTCAAAGAAAATCAGGGAACCAGAGGCTTTCTCTACCATTACCAAGAGAATATCATATTTATTAAACTCAGCTTAACATCAAATTTGTAGATTTTTTGTATTTATTCTTCCTCAGTAAATGACACTAGACACATAGTTTCTTTTCATGAAAGAAAGCACCTTGGATCTTCCAGCCCTACCCTCTGACCCTGCCACCAGGGCAACTTGCAAACAACTTCTTTGCTTTTCATAATGTGTTTTAGTAATAATGAGACCAGAGACATGAAACATTTCCCCACCCAACTTACAATAAACTCGTCCAATATTTTCTAGTCACCTGCTTAGGTGGAGTTAGAAATAACTTCATTTGCATACAATGGGATTGCAGCTTTAAAAGATTTACCTGTATCTACTGGCACAACTCACCAACTAGCTCAAACACAGAATTTCCAAATAAGCTTCTCTAGAAGTGTTCCTATCCTTTCCACAGGACAAAATGATTTGACAAAAGTGTTATTGTGTTTTAGACTGGGCTTTTAAAGTGATTTAATTATAGCCATAGAATGTTGGATTTTATGTATCCTATCGACAAATCTAAAAATACACTTCTGATTTTAATGTTCTCTAAGGAGGTGTTGAGAGTATACTGGCTGCTCTTTCTTTTGGCAAAACCTTGATACTAGGTACAAATGCTTCCAATGGTATTTTTGGACCATTCTATTTTTAACTCTAATCCTTTTCTTTGCTGTGGTTATGGCCCTGAGTCCCTAAATTATAGTCTCTCCTGCAGTTTCAAAAAGCTAATTCATACCGCCATGTGCATTAGGAAGGTGGTGTATATAATATTCCACTAAAGGAGACCCTAGGAACATTACACCCCTACTAGCAACCGGTCACGAGTCAGGGTTAGAACCGACGCTAGTCATTTTTCTTCACTGACAAGTTTTCATTATGTGGCTTTCCCAGAACAATTTAGAAATTGATCTGCAGCTGATGGAAGCTGGGATGAATCGGGGGCATACGTGAACCCAAACCGTCAGAGCGAATGCTGGACTCCAGCTCTGAGGACAAGGCCAGCAATGTCCCTTCCCTCCCCCTTCCCCCCATCTCCTTTTCCCCAGGCAGCACACAAGGATTTCAGGCTCCTCAAAGGGGACTTCTTGCTTTGGGGACATCCCCCAGGTCTGGAGAGGGCCTGTAAACTTTTCTTTCATCTTTTATATACTAATCTCTTGCCTAAATAGGTCAGGGGTTCACATCCCTGAGAAAACAATTTCCTAGTATGCCTCGACTGATACCAAAGAAAGGTCTTTTTGTTTTTTACAAAACTGTGTTAGTCTGGTTTAAAATTGAAGGCATTGATCAAAACTCGTTCTGTGTAGTTCTGGCTGCTTGAGGTCTCTGGGAGTACCTGATGAGGGTGCAAAGGTGGAGTCCTGCCGCCCTGGGAAATAGAGAATAAGATGTTTCTAAGACTGTTCCAGGGGACTGAGAGGGTATAAGGACATGTTCTGTCCCAAGCGCAGTTAAGGATGAAAACTGAGACATAGGCTGATAGAGTTTAGCCAAGCAGGTTGCTTTGTTGTTGTTTGTTGTGGCAGCAGTGGTGGTGTGGGTGTGGATATGCCTGCATGTGTTATGGGATGGAGGTAAAGGTAAGGGACAAAGGGATTGTCCTGACTGAAGAAAGATTGAGACCTCAAAGATAAGCCTAGAACTACCATACAGATAGGAGTTTAAGCCAAAATAAATTCCCCTTTTTTTGCTCAGTCCATAGATTTTTTTGTGAGTCAGTATTCAGCCAATTCCCTGGAACTGGTTAAGACATTTCACAGCCTGTTCCCTCCTCTAATAACAACAATGACAGCAGCAATAATGTATTGAACAGCTATTGTGGGCAAGACAAAGTGCTGGAGGCTTTTTTGATATGGTAGCTAGACAGCAACGGCTGAACTTTGACTCAGCATAGTCACATTCTTATATTGTGAGATCAGCTGAATTAATGAATGGGGGAATTTCACCCCCAAATTTTCTTGATTGAAGAGAGTCATATTCACACACACCAGAAGTGTTTGGAAGTGCTTCAGGGCAACTCCGCCCCACAGCGGGAAATCGACTGAGTCCAGCCTTGAGAACAATCTACTGGGTGCTACCCCATCTCTCAGGCAGCTGCTCAGACAGTATCTACCAGTCCCTGTTGTGACCAGCCTTGAGCCCACACACGTCCAAAACTCTACACTCCTCAAGACACAGGAGTGGGAGGCTGGCAGTGGCTGTGCAGAAAATAGCTGAGAACGTTCTGAGAAAGGAAGTACCTCGGGGTGAGGTCCCCTACTTTATTAACACTGGTTTTGAGGCTTACACTTGTTGCATCCCCATATCTTTTTAAAAAATACTTTTGTGGTTTAATAATGAACCAGTTTAGTACTTTCCATTACAGAGTCCAGAGACAAATTTCCCCACCTGCCTCAAGCAGAGTGATGTGTACACAAAGGCAATCCATCTGGTACTTACCTTTACAGCAATTATGTTAAAAAATCAAGGGCTATGAGAGGAATCTTGTTTCCTTGGCCAGTAGGAAGTATAGCTGGCCAAGAAAATTAATGAAAAAAAATAATAAATTGGCTAAAAATTGTATCTTAACTGAGTTTTTAGTATATTAAATATTCAAATTGGGTTTTTAAAAATTATTATTATTATTTTATATAGTAAAAGACACTCGAAGCCAAAAGCCAATTTTTTGTTTGCAATTTCTCCCTTCACCTATAAATCACATTAATGGTTGGCTAATTATATAGCAGGACAAAACGATTGACAGTAACATTCTCAGTGTGAGATTTGGAAGCATCCCCAGAATTTTCGTTTTGGAAGGATCCAAGAAGAGGTGGAAGGTAGGTTGGAAAGAGCCTCAGTGAGGATATTAGGGACTAAAAACCCACCAAGTGAATTTCACCTTCAATGGAACACTATGCCAATGGGTTCAGCCTAAGTCCTTGCTTTCTTCTCAAGACCGGGGTTTGGGTAATGTGGATGAGTACGATGCCTACAGAACAGAACAGCTAACTATTCACCTAATTTTAGTGTGTGTAACTTAGCTAAGGAACAGTAATCTTAGCTTAAGAACAAGCTGCTCAATAAACATTTCTTGAGAGAATTAATAAATGAATGAATGAATCCAATGAAGATTGTAAAGAAGCAACCTTTTATAAATGTAGAAGCTGATTTCAATCTTTGAGAAGCTATGCATATAGCCCAGTTAGGTTGAAAAGTTATACCCACTCTGGTTATTGGGAGTAAATATGCCCACTGGGAGGTTTGGAAGCCGAAGAGCTCAACCTGGTTCTTTATCCCTCTTGATATTAGTCCTGGTGATGCCACATCCTCTGTGGCATCCGATGCTGACAGCTTCTAGTAAGTTGTCCTTTCAGAGCTTTTTGCAGCTTTCATGTAGTTAGTTTTCAAGGACTTGAGACATGAGCAAAGAAGAACAAAAACAAAGATTTTGATGCCATGATCTAAAATGATCTATTTTGTTACAATTTTGATAAATTTCTGATCAATTCCATATGATAGGAATGGAAATGATTCCTCCTTGGAACATAAAATTATGAAAACTTTGTTTAGTAGAGCACTGATTATAATTTCTCTTTATTTCTAGCTTAGCTTATCTGTTTACATACCAATAGTCTCTTAATTGAAGAAGAGTATGACTGGTTATCTCTTGAGATGAATAATATAAAATTGTTGCTTAAATAATTTCAACTCCTGACATATATCCATTTGGATTACCATTATGTGGATCAAAATATTTACAAACATCCACGAAGCTAAAAACTACCAAACAGTAGAACAAACTAAGGAAACACCCCACCATCTTGCTTTGGGCAACATTACCCTTTAATTGAAAAGGAAAACAAGTCACTTTGGGTGACCATGCTGTCCAAATTAGTCATCAGATAAGATGATGGATATGAGAGCAGTTTGAAAATGTATAAAAGGTAATATGGTATTATAATTATTAGTAAGTTTCTATTTGATTTTAAGTCATTTGAAACCATTTTAATTGTACACTATTTAACATTATATATCTTGCTGGGTTGTATTTCTAAATGATTATCCATTTCTATACTTAGAGATAATCTTATTATGTGTGCAGTAATATAAATATTTAGCTATAAACATTCTGTGTCTACACAAGAGCAGGCAATCTTTGGGGCAGAGAGTAAACTGTGCAGAGAGTTGTGAGTGAAACTATTAAAATGTAGGAATCAATTCTAGTTTTTTCTGTACTTAATCCTCATTTTCACCTTTGAATAACAAAATAAAACTTCTTTAACTGAAAATAAATCTCTACAAGTAGTATCTGGAAGCAATGTTTAATGTCAATATTATTGCCTTTCAGCCAAATTTATTTTTTCTAAAATCATGTGTTAGAAATTTTCACATTTTTCTTAGTCTATAAAACTTAAAGATATGTAAAACTATCGACTCATTCTCTCACTGAAATATCAATCATGTCATTGATAGGTATAAATTAACAGAGATTGGACTAAATCAGGCCAATTAGTACAAATAAAACTCAATTCTAGAACTTTATGTTTGAGCAAAATTTCTTCCACTATTTTCTGGGCCATGTCTTCTTCTGGGCTGGGTATGGAAATTGTTTTTGCAGATCCTTCCTGAATACCTACAGACTCTGGATTAAGGATGGACATGGAGGGTCATATATTAGACATATTTTAAATTTATACCACAACATAATAAATGAGTAACGAAAACATTTTCTAGCTTCCTATCTGGACCTTTGTAATGGGAAAAATTTAAAGTAGGCTTAACGTTCCTATTTTTATATGACTAGAAAATAAGAAAATATTATTTCAACTTATTCTCACTGATATAAAAGGTTGAGGATAAAATGTAACTGTGACCAAAGTATATAATATCTGAGTATCTTTTAATTAAAAGCATAAATTTTTAAATTAAAAAATTAAATAATCTCATAATCATTTTCAAATTTGTTTTTCTACAATATTCAAAATATCTAACAAAACTGAAGTATAATAAATTGTAATTAACTTGTGTATAATTTTTAAATGATAGTATTTAAATAAAGTTAACTTTTATTTAATTTTTGAAACAATTAAATCTTTCATAAAAATAAAATTATTTACTATTATAGCATTCAATGCCCATCCAGTAGCCCACATATAGATTTGTATTATAGATCATTTATGTTATATATGGACTTAAATATATACAAATTTAAGAAATATTTAATTGTTATAATAATGCAAAATATCCCTCAGCCACTATGTCCAACTATTGTTAAGTATTGTGTTAATTCATGTATTCTTTCAGAACTGTGGATTGAAAAATGAGAAGAATGAAAATGAGCACTCAGCACCACCTGAGAAGGATATGTTATTATGGGAGAAGCTATTGCATTCCTGCTCTCTGAGATGATTTGACAAGTTAATGAATTTTTCTTTTCTTTTACCTAAGTGCATCTGCTACTCAAATGGTCACTATACTCCAAAGCAGTGCCCACCTCCTGTGCCAGCAGCCTGACAACCCACATACCTGGCAGCCTTTGGAAGCAATGCAAATTGTTTTGAGGTGATAGAGAGAGGCATTTCCCTGGGGCCTGAAGAGAATTAGTTGCTAGAGCAGATGTTTAGGTTATAAGTTGTGTTGTGCCAAATTCAGTTCAGAACTGCAAGTGATGGAAGCACCCTTGTGTCTTTAGTAAAATTAAGCCTCTTGTGCTTGTGATATTTGGACCCACGAAAGCACACATGTGCAGGACAGAAGCCCAAGTTTGCCTGGGTCTAAGGCATGTATTGAATGTGAGCCTGGTGCTATTGAGAATTATTATGCAGGGCTTGAAGATGAAGCCAACACAGTAAAAGGTAGAGAAAATTGACAGCAAGAAACTGATTCATGATGAAAATGTATGAATTCCGAATCCCGTTGCACCTGAGGCCAATTAAACCCCTGAGATTTTCTTTTTCCTTTTCCTTTTCTTTCCTTTTTTTTTTTTTTTTTGAGACAGAGTCTTGCTCTGTCATCCCAGGTAGAGTGCAGTGGTATCATTGTAGCTCACTGCAATCTCAAACTCCTGGGCTCAAGTGATCCTCCTGCTTCAGCTTCTCAAGTAACTGGGACTACAGGTGTGTGACAGATGCCCAGCTAATTAATTTTTTCTATGTTTTTTTTTTTTTTTTTTTTTTTTCAGTAGAGACAGGGTCTTGCTTTTGCTCAGGCTGGTCTTGAACTCCTGAGCTCAAGCAATCCTCCTGCCTTGGCCTCCCAGAGTGCTAGGATTACAGGTGTGAGGTACCACACTCGCCCTGAGATTTTCATTTGGTGAGAAAATATATTACTTTTCTTTTCTTAAGCCATTTTCAGAGGGGATTCTGTCATTTGCAACAGGAGGAATCACCACTGATACAACAGGAAACCGTTCTCTTTCCAGAGCACTAACCACCAGGAGGTATCTTGCCAGGCTTGGCCTCATTTAGTAGGATGTGTATAGGATTAGAGAGAAACCACTCGACTGTCCTTTAGCCTCAAATTGGATCATGTAGGGTAGCATCTTTTTTTTGTCAATACCACCCAGCTACCCCATCCCTACTTTTGCCTTCTGGTTTTGATTGGTCTTTCTCCAGATGTCAAAGATCACTTTGAACCACTAGAAGTAGCTCTAACAAGAGGATCGTGAAGAAATATAACTAACTATGCAAAGAAGCCTTAAAAGAGCTTTTCAAAAAAGCATCAAAACTGCCCCACTGACATGTTCATTCAATACATGTGGAATTTGTTAAAAGGGATAAATACCCAATTTCATAGCCCACTGTAGAAGACAGGATTGCATTTCTTAAATCTAAACAACCACCCATTAATGCTTAATTCTCATGATTTGAAGATCTTTTCTAATCTCATTTTTCTTTCCGCCTCCAGCCGAATGACATTTTTTTCCTATATATTTAATCATTAACATAGCATTGGTGCTGTTTGTAAGGTAATACGACCAAGAAGCCCACCTGTACTCTAATAGCTTAGTTGGAGGCTACACATTCTTAATGATTATGCATTCATTTAAAGCTTTCATTGCACAGTAGCAAAGTCAACTTGAAGGAAATCATAAACTTCATTTTAGTCAGTGTATCACATATCAAGATTTTTATAAGTACATGTTGACTTTTTGGTAAAGACCCAAGTCCCTAATCAGTCTTCCAAGAAAGAAAAAAGAAAAGAAAGAAAAGGAAAACTTACAAAAATACAGTGGGTGGAATCATGCCCTATACTAATAATCTATTTCAAAGAATACCTTCTTTCAGACTACACAAAAATATAGTGCTTACATTTTTACAAACCCACAGTTTATGTAGAAATTATTTTATGTTTAGATATCACTCACTAGTACCTGGTATGGAGCCAGCCTGAGAACTACATAAACACCAGATTTTACACATTACATAGCTCACACAACATTTTGCTCTAAGCTGGTTAGTTACTTATAAATCTACATGCAGTTTAAGGTCTAACCCTCCTGATAAATTCCTTGCTCCTGCCATTTTTTTCCCCCAAGAAAAGCAACAGAGAGATTGTTTTTACACACCAAAAGAAATAAAATCATACATGTGCACTTTTGTAAACTAGGAATTCCTGTTACTGTTACTATAAATCACTACCACATGTCAAATAGCGAAATGTTCATTACTCTCCCAAATAATAGAGTTGATTAATGAGGCACATTTACATTGTGGAATCCTGGTCTCTGTCATAACTAGACAAGGTTTAAGAAGTTAAAAAAATCATGTAGATGGGGAAATAACTTTAGCTATCATGCTTCAAAGGCAAAGTAAATATTAGGCATCTTGGGGCAGGATTTGTCATCTAAGGGGTAATAACTTCCAAATGAAACTAGTCTTTCTTCTTAAAGAAAAGAAATGATAGCTGTGTCACAGGACAGAAAGATAGATGTTTCTGGTCAGTCGATGGCTCATGACTACTCAGTATAGGAAATATATTCCAGGGGAATTTGGGTGCAAAGCATAAATAAACTCTTAAAAGCAATTTGATCGCTCTGCTCTGGTTTCCCAGGTAATCAATTCATGTGATGATATTATTTGTGCAGAAGTATTATCCTAAGAAACTCCCCCTTTTCTACTGACCAGGTAGTCTTCATTGGAAAAGGAATGTCTACTTTAGTGAAGTCTCCAGCTTGCAAATAGTCAGTTGCCATCTGCAAGCAACTCTCTCAAAGTGACAAACTTCCCATTCCACCCACTACAACAGCACGCTGGTTCTCATGAATGGCAGAGGTTTTCAAAAGGTACTATGTGTATTTCTTGCCTCTGTATTTGTGTTCTTTTGCATGGAGGTGGAAGGGATTACAAAATAATGCAGGGAAGAAACTTGACATTGGTAGCTAATGGGAAATCTTTTGTCATAAGTTGCCCTGAAATGACTCATGGCAACTTAGGTCCATATGACTTTGTTCAGACCCTTTAAAACCAGTATAGAGCATGGTCATCCACAGAGCTGTCACCTGCATACATACATGTAATCCATTTCTTGAGTGTTTCTTTACTTTTATGTAGAGACATTTTCTGGGGTACATATGTGTATATACATGTGTGTACATATGTTTGCTTGTGTGTGGCTTTTAATTTCTTAGTAGGCAGTGGTAGGTAATCATTCATAACATTGTAGATTCAATCACACAAAAGTTTGAACCCTAGAGTTGCTGTGGGCTTTTGTCAAGTAATCTAAATTCTCTAAGCCTCAGTTTCCCCATAGATAAAATAAAAATATTGATGAACATGACGGAGAGTTACCTAAATAATTAAATAAGATACAGCATATGAAATCCTTAACATTGTATTTCACACAGAGTTAAGAGCTAACACTCCTTCCCCAATTAATATTAATAATATTTTTCCAACCAAGAGACCTTTCTGCATCCTGCCATACCCAGCCCAGACTCCCAAGTTTTCTCTCTATTACCCTAGCTGGAGTTAGATGAACCAAACCAAGAACCAGGAACAAATCAAATACTTAGCCACAATGGGAGTCACTAATATTACTATTAATTTAAGAAGTGAAATATGATCCATTTTTGAAATCATTTGAAAACTCAGTGCCTAGCATTTAGATGATTCTGTGCTGGCAGTTCCAAAGAATCGCAGAGCTAGAAGGGAGTTCAAGATCACCAGGGCAGACACCTTCATTTTGCAACTGAAGAAACTAAAATCTCAAAAGAAGAATTGACTTGCTCCCCTAAATATTCCAAGAGTTGGTGCTAGGACTGGAATCCAGGTTCACTCCCGGGATCAGCTTTGCTGCTCTTTTTTGGGTTATTACTAGAGCCAAACACTAGCTTTTCTGAAAATAGCAAACTAAGAAAAATGGGTGTACTAGAACCTGGGCCAGCCCTGTCGTTGAAAATCTGAAAACCGTAAGGGTGCGAATCACAGAGCATCACCTCATTAGTAGTTTATAAGGTGTTGTGAGAGTAAAAATGAGATAAATGCATGTGAAAGTAAGTCATAAGAAAGAAAGTTTTATGTAATAATGAGGATTAATATTATGCATTTCTCGTATAATCAATTCTATCCTTGTTAAATTGAATCGGATAGCAATTTGCTGAGGATACCTGGTGTTATACGGCCTTCATTCTACAGTAAAAGGAAATTTCCATTACCAAGAGGACAGAGGGAGAGGTAAAGAGCCATGTCTCAAGAGCTCTTAACACAAAGTTAATTACTTTCCCCCAACCTTGTAAGTAATTTCTGGTTTAAGATCTTCCAGCATCTGGAGAAGTCCAGGCTTAACCTTTGTTATCAATGAAATAACCGAAGCCCAGGGTGATAAAGTGATTGTTTTAGAGCATACACTAAGTCCAGGTAAAAGTTAAAACCCAAAACCTAATGCGGATGGGAGACCTGGCTCAGTTACAGGAAAAAAACATGATAGCAGCTGAATGTTAGAAACTGAAGACAATTCAGAAAAAGGAGTTTAGCTTGGTATGGCTAAGCATTTTTTAAAAATTTGATTTCTAGAATAATACAAATATGACATTTAACTAATAGTCAAATTTTATTTTAAAAAGAAGTTCCAAACTAAAAATTAATAAAGACACATCCTTTATTATACATACACCTGATAGCATTCATTCACTCTTCCATTTACCTAATTAAAAAAAAAATCTTCTTTTAGAAATTTAATCTTCCATTCAACAGACCCAAGAGCCCTTAAATAAGAGACAACAATTTGTGTTAGGAAGAACCCACTGATGTTCTCAAATGAAGAATAAAACTGTGCTCAGGTTTCAAGGCCAATTGCCACAGGATCCAATAAGAGCCCTTGCTTTCTTTTTGACCAAAAAAACCCTAAAATCTAACATCTCTTGAGTTCTCTGGCAGTGTTCTCAGCAGGCTTCCACATTTTTGAGGCTGGCACTTCACACAGACTTTTGAAAGCCATCTCTGAGGAACTTGTTCAATACGGACAGAGGAAACAGAAAGGAGGCAGTTGTCCTTCAGGAGTACAGATGACTGAAGTCCAAGGGTAAGGACACAGTGGCATCTCTTATTGTCTTACAGCATTTGGGTTTCCTTGGGCTCCCCATTGGAGCTTACTCTTTTAGTAATCTTCTTATCATTCCAACTTTTTGGGCAAGGTCAAGGACGAAACAGACCTGCTGGCATGCAACTTTGAGCATCTAAGTACCGCAGATGTTAGACCACTGGCATTTTGCCATCTGCTCCATCCATCCAGCCCCCGAATTATCCTTTGAATTAATTAAGTCACCCAGTTGCTAGAGGGTTTTATTTCACTTTGTTTTTAACAGCCATTGGTAGTCATTTAATAGTGGCATTCTGCAATGGAGAATTAGAAGCTAGGTGCTACAAGCTGAATGAATTATTCTGCATGCATATGGCCAGGTCAATGTGTATAAAATAAAAAGACAAAGGAACATCCATGTTCATTTTTTCATCTTTACAATGAATAGTGATCACTATACATCAGTACAGCTGGAGCAATTACTGGCAATCATGGAAATGGCCAAAAATGAATTGACTGTTCTTTCATCTAGTTTCCCAGCTGTATAACCAGCTGCATAGCCACAGCCCAAGATAAATCCTGGTTATGGGGTCCTAAAGCTTTTTGATCATGAGACCACTTGTGGAAGCTTATTAAAAAGATACTTGAGGATTCCATAGCAGTTAGAGTACCTGTGAGGACGTCTAACTCATGGAGGAGGTAACTGTTCATCCACTAGGATCCCATCCAATGGCATTGCCACTACCTGATGGATACATCAAGGCCAAGGCAAATTTTAAAAAACTGGAAAATACTCTAAATCCAGTAAGCCTTTGAACTATAGTATTGTTAATCTCCTGCCCTGTTAATCTCCTATTGGGTGAAGTTTAAAAATAAATGAATTTAAATAATAATAATAAAGATATATATTAATTGACTTACTTAGAGCACATTTATACTCATTAGTTTCTAAATGGATTCAAGACAGTGACACACATATATACACACATGTATTAAGAAAAACAGATGCCACCATTTTCTCATTTACTGATATTGCTTATGACATGTGGGTGGCTAAACAGTATTTAAAGTCATGTGAACTGTTAGATGAAACTCTTACCACTGACACGTTCTGTTATTTATTAAAGAAGTTTTGTTAGTATAACATTAGTTCTGCATGAACAATACTTTTATATTTTCTGAGTCATCTTTTTTGCTTACATAAAAATAGGACAACCTTAGCCCAATGGCAACCAACTCTGACCTCTCTTATGCTTTCCATCTGCACTACATTCATCAAACCATAAGGTTTGGAATCTGCAGTCTTTTTATGCAATTTAAGTAACAGAGTGGAGAGAGGAAAGCTCTAATAAGCCTCCCCTAGGGGCACCCAAACAGCTTCTAGCACCATCGCAGGGATCTGGGTCAGTGAAAGACCAAAACCATCCTGACAACTTACCTTTGGACAAGGGCAAACTTTGGATTGAAAATGGGTCTGCATCTGCTTGTCTTACCCTGTGGAATTCTCAGTCTCTGAGGTTGTTACAGTTTGAAATAGATGATGCCTCATATTTCCTCCACAATAGATTGGAATGTTTAGGTTGTCCTCTTCTCTGTCCCCATGGACGCATCAGAGCTTTGGAATAAACTCTGGCTTAAGTGGACTTCGAAGACTGGAGAATGGGAATGATGATCTATTATCAGAACAACTTAACTTGGATCTTAGTGAATATTTTCCTTACTGAAAATCGTGAAAATTCATGGAACACATGGCTTAAAAATAGGACAGGATATTGGCAATCAGGACTGCCCTGGGAGTCAAAACTCTCCTTGGAAATCCAAAACACATGGCGCCAATAGTAATAATCCAAATTAATTTCCAAATGGTGCCACAGTGATTGCAAAATATTTGTCCCGTACTAACACCTGGAAATGTTAGATGAAAGTAATTGTTTTAGGTGAAAATAATTTATATTACTTACTATATTTTAAAACTGAGTTTCTATTTTGTAAATTTATCTATGACTGCTTTTTTAAAGCATTTGGACTTCAATATGCAAAGCATCAGTTTCCCTATTCCTTTTTTGGTGAAAAGTAATTGCAGTTTTCTATAATTCCTACTTTTCAATGAGTTAGCATTCAAGTGTGGTCTTTGTTATAAAAGATGGAAAGAATTTGTTATGACATGTGATGCTCTTCCATCAGCTAATTCCACTATTAGTCCTTCATCATTAGTGTTAATGAGGAGAAACAATGTGAGAATAATCCAAAAATAGTATGTAATCCAAAAGGCATGCATACTTGTGTTAAAAATGTTTTGTATTTATTTTGGGGTATGGGTATGTCTGACATTATTGGCATTCTTATTACTTCAGCCAGTATAATTAAGTCATATTACAAAGAAATAGCTCAGAATGAGCAATTTATTTCACAACCTATAACATTTTATTTGGAATCTAGTTCATCATCTGGAGTCTAGCCAATGCTAGCACTAATCTGAGAAATACTGGTACACAGTTTTTACAATCAGCCCATCTCTTCCTTGCTTTAAGTTCAG
This sequence comes from Varecia variegata, assembly GCA_028533085.1. Lineage (NCBI taxonomy): Eukaryota > Metazoa > Chordata > Mammalia > Primates > Lemuridae > Varecia > Varecia variegata. Next base: position 13,006,455 of record CM052439.1, read on the forward strand.
TGTCCCCATTCCATTACTCCATACCTTTGTTGTTTATTTAAATCCTAAATCCCCAGCACTAATGGTTCACTCAACTCTTCCATGTATTGCTAAATATATCCAACTAGTGAATAAATAGCCTATGTCAGATTTACAACTTGATTTGAATGAGAGAGAGGGGTGAAAATAAATAAAACACATGGTTTCTATATCTAGGACCTTATAGTTGAAAGAGCCAGGACTTGGTATTAGAACCTCTGAGCCAAAGTCTTAGGTTTGGTGGTCACTATCTCTGTGATGTTACATAAATCAACTTACTTCTTTGGATTCCAAATTCCTCATTAGTAAAATGAGTGGGTTGAAACCCAGATTAGTGCTTTCCTAAGTTTCCGCAGAGTTGCCTTACACTGCAAGATAGTTCTTGAGAAAAGAGACTGCCAAGGCTGTATAGGCAATGTTCCAAGTGCTTTCTCCCTGGCTCAGAAAAAGCAATTATATATTTACCTGTTGATACATCGGTTACATTGATGTTCCATGTAACATTGGGGGGGGGGCTAAAAAAGGGTAAAAAAAGAACATTGAAAGACTAGATACTTTCTTCAATTCTAACATACTTACAGTATAATTTGGTTAATTTTAACACCCATAAAATCCTTGAGAGTATTTACAAAGCAATATAGAGTAGGTTAGACACCTCGTAACAATTATGATTGGAAATCTACAGCTGAATAATGTCAGATTTTATGGACAATTAGGGTTGGGAGAACTAGGTTAAACTGAAAATTTTGAAAACTCCTAGAAATGAACACATGGATAAATAGACATGAGAGAGAATTTTTATAAACAAAATTTTAAAATTAAGGTAAAATCAGTGACATTCTTTTTTTTTTTTTTTTTGGAAAGGGTCTTGCTCTGTCACTCAGGCTGGAGTGTAGTGGCATGAGGCATGATCATAGCTTACTACAGCCTCAAACTCCTAGGCTCAAGCAATCCTCCGACCTCAGTCTCCTGAGTAGCTGAAACTACAGGTGCATGCCACAGTGCCCAGTAAATTTTCCTATTTTTTGTAGAAATGGGGTCCTACTATGTTGCCCAGGCTGGTGTCAAACTCCTGGCCTCAAGCAATCCTCTCCCCTCAGCCTCCCCAAATCAAAGACATTCTTTACATTTTAAATAAGCCCTAAATACAACAATTGATTCTCATGGATCTTTGCCTTGAGACAATGAGGGTCCCTTGCCACTCTTGGTGGTGACCTGGAGTGAGGATAAGGAAGAGAGATTGTTACAGACAACAGGAGCATCCTGATCTCCTCCTCCTCCAGCCCATTATTTTTCACACTTTCTTTTTGAGACACTCAAATCCGATTTGTAGTTAAAATTGTGTGACTATTGAACCATGTTTGAATGATCCACTCTATTTCAAAGAAGATTTTTCTATCCTTTTAAAAAGAAAATGAAATGCAGACTGAACAGAGATGTTCTAAATGTCCATTCTGACCCCCTTATATATTTTCCACAAATCACTCCTGCCCTTTCTAAAGGGATCCATTTCCATCTCTTTACCAGCATATTCCAAAAATAGAGTAAGAAATGGCTCAGTGATTAAGAGAGAGCTTCAATATTGGTATTAAATCCTTCTGTTTCTCTTCATCATCACAGAGTGATCACAAGGTCTTCTGATAGAATATGAGAGTGAAAATCAAGCTGTTTGGCAATCACTTGACTCATGTGTTTGAATATCTCAGTAACCAAATGTTTTACAGATGCTTTGTCTTAAAAAAATATATATGTGTGTACTGCGGAGGAAGGATAAGAGTGAGTGTAAAACAAGTGAAAGCTGGAGGAGGTCTCATTGGGGAATACATGTGGAATGCTTCCTTTGCCTTCTCTACCAATACATTCTTTTATTGAGGACTTGCGGTCTCTTTCTCTTGGTTCCTTTTGGCAATGGTTCCCTTGGAGGTTCAAAAAGTCAAAGGATGCTCACCTTTCTGCAAAAAGCACTCATTGAGCAGAGGTAGAAATCTTAAAAAAAAAAAAAAAAAAAGGGTTATATTCTTTCTATTATAAAAAAGAAAACAACTCATAGAAATCTCTCTCTTACTAACTATGGATGCTCCTCCCTTCTTGCATTTTCTGCCTCTTCTATACAGTCCTCTACCAAAGTATGAAAACATCTATATAGACAATGAAGTGAGTGCCCATTGAGAAAATAAAATGGCTAAAAATAAAACTTAAATATTTGAAATTGAAGTAACTTTATAAATCTCCTGCTTAGATGCCTAAAGATTCCACAGTGTTGTCTCAGTTAAGTCCCAGCTTCTTAACATGGCTTTACAAGTTCCTTTGTAATCTGGCCTCTCCTTACCCATTCAGCCTCAGCTCCTTCACAGAACTTTAAAAAATCAAGTTACAAAAGGGAACTATTATCTTTTCTTTTTAGATGCTGCCTCCAAGCTTGCTGAATATGCCTATTTGGGGATTGTCAATCTCTTTTTTACTTCTTATCTAGAGCAAACGGGGTTCCCTCTACCTGGATCACTTGTCCCGTTGTTGGGTTGGCAGTCTGTTCTCGGTTCTTGGTATGCTCTTGGCTAAAGAATGACCAGACACACTGACAGCAGAGCCAGCATGAAACGAAGTTTATTGAGGAAGAGCAAGATGGGTTTATAGAGCAAGACCAAGACACATTCGCCAAAGACTGCAAACAGGCCCCTTGTTGTAACAAGAGCCCCTGGTTACGGTCTGGGGTCCTGTTTTATATTGTCTGGATTGGGACCTTCTCGTGGTCAAATGTCACCATTGAACCACTCTGATGGACAGTCAATAACATGATATTTAGTCTTAGGTTACTCTAGGTCATTTACCAGATCCTATTGTGCCTGGGCTGGGGAATTCTCTGCATTCTTTTGCAGATTGGCAGGGTGTTGTTCCTCCTTCCCCCAGGTGTGGCAATTGCTCGAGGCAGCGCCAAGGTGGGGTGAGCTGGAAGTCCCTTTGTCTCTAGGAGAGCTGGAAGTCCCTGTACCTAACACCACGTCTCCCCCTAGTCTTGTTCGGTTTCAACAAAGATATACCTACCCCAAGAAGTCTTCCATTCTGCATACGAACCTCCCACTCCATCCCTAGTTAAGGTCTCGCTATGCTCTATTGTTGTCAAAAGTGCAAGAGAGGTTCAGTCTAGGTCCAGTTGCTCCTCGCACAAAGATCCAATTATTAAGACAACAAGGATTTCCAAGGAAGAAAGGAATTTTTAATATGACAGATGTCTTATGAGGAGGATGGGAGAAGCTGCCTCGAATCCATCTCTCCAACCAGTGGAGATCATGGGCTTTATAAGGAGGGGCCACATGCATTGGGGCAGGTTGAGGGGATGGAGAGTCCTGGCATCAGGAAAGCTGCTCTGGAGCCTTCAGAATCTCAACTCCTTTGTCTTTCGAAAATTCATCATTTCTAGGAAACAACTCAAAATAAAAGGTCAAGTAATTAGTTAAGGGTGTTGATTATAAAAAGCATATAGGGGTCATTGAAATTTGTTCATGGAGCCAGTTACATTGTGATTATATGAGTAGTAACTATAATCTTTTCACAATTCACACTCTCAAATAACAACACTAATATAAAAATGGATTCCTATGACTCATGTGACTTTCTACCCCGTATCCCTGTTTCCACGTAAGAACAAAAATATATCATTTCTTCACTTCCAGGTAAAATCAGTCAAAGTAATGATTATTTTGCAATTCAGTGCTCTAATCTCAGTCAGTGATCTACTCAATTCAGATCTATGTCCCTCCTTAGCCCTAGGGATTGTCTAAATGTGTAGGGAATTTGTAATAATAGGCCAATTAGAATAGCTAACTCTTAAAAGGCCTGCTAAAGCTTTTACACATTTGTTGAGTCCTCACAATAGCTGAAGAGAAAGTACTATTATTTGCACAGCTATGAGGAAGCATAGTCTGGATTTGAACCCAGGCACTCTGGGTCAGGGGTACCTGCTCTTACTTAGTCTCCTATATGATCTCCAAAAAACTGGATTTCTAAATGAATTAAAGAAGAATCTCTCCTTCCTAATGTTCATAGTAGATGATCAATCAATGTCAAATAAATAGAAAGAAAGAACAATAGAGAGGAGAAAAAAAAAAAAAGAGGAGAAAGTAAACAAAGAGCCAGCAACCTAGTGTGAAAAAGGAACAGAAATGCCTGTCCCCTTCCCAGATGTGTATCCCATGGCTTTCTACTGGAGCAATCCACACATTCAGTGAGGAGCTATCAATCATTACCTACAGGTTCCTGCTTGCTGGGAAGATATAGGGGTATAAATCTATGTATGCTCAATTTCTGCATTTTTGAAAGAAACTATTTTTCTTCAAATTCATAAATTCTTAGGGCAGGGAGGTTGGCAGAGGTAACAGCAGAGGCAGAGTACAGTGGGACTGACCCAGAGGCCTGCCTATTGCAGATTTTCTGACTCAGATCTGAGAAGGGGAGAGAGGCCACTCGGAGAGCCGCCAGATGAAGAGGTGGCTGGAGCATTCAGAGTAGCTGGTGATTGCCGTGCACTGCAGGGAATACCGGAAAGTGGAGGGGTTTCTACTTGCTGGCAACTCCTGCACTACCTTGCATGTGACCTTGAGCAACTTGCTGGGTGCCTATTTGTTCTCTCTCATAAATAGAGACCATAGTCTCAGTAATCACTTGGATCTTTGCCAGGCTTTTCTCTCCTTGCTGCCTCCGTTTTCTGCGTCCACTCGCTTTGCAGGTGTCCCCCAGAGCGACTGTTGAATATTTTCTCCATTCTCTTGCAGAAAAATGTACTGCCCTGGAAATAGGAAGGATGTACCTCCCATAAGAATTGGATTTGCCCTTCTCCAATTAGGTCTAGACCTTCCTAATCCTAGAAAGACCAATTTAGGTATTCTCTTTAATAGCCATTTCAGGCACAGTAGTTAATTCTAAGATATCAAGAAATGTGGCAACTATATTCTTATAGTTGTTTCTACTGTATTAATATTTCAATTAATAAAAGCAAACTGAACAATTGAAGTAGGAAGTTCTTTTTCTTTCTTCTTTCACATTAAGCAATACTCAAGGAGTTATTTAAAAAAATTTGAAGTAAAAAATTGTGGTTATAAAGAGAAGATAATAGTTCCCTTTTGTAACTTGATTTTTTAAAGATGTTACATCAAATGATTTTCCATAATTAATAACTGCAACACCAGGGTTTCTGCTATTCATTTTACTGAGTATCACTGGGTATTTGAGATTTTTATTGAATCATCACATAAGGGATTTAAAAAAAAACAAGTCACTGGTTAACATTCATGTTATCAATGTGATGTTTAAGTGGTAGATTTTTGTCCTCAGCAGTAATCATTAATAAACCTGAAAAAGGACACATTCTGAGGTCTAATAAGGTGTGAAACTAGTTCTTTTACATGATAGTTTTCAGATATGAAGTGCTAAGCCAGTTTCTCTTTATTTGTCTTGATTGCCAAGCTACACATGGCCATTTCTGGTGGGCGTATTACATTCAGAATGTGATGATATGATCTTGTATCTAGAAAATCCTAAAGATTTTACCAAAAGACTCCTAGAATTCATAAATAAATTCAGCAAAGTCTCAGGTTAAAAAATCAAGGTACATAAAGCAGTAGTATTTCTATATCCTATTATAATAGCAGGCAAGCTGAGAGGTAAATCAAGGACTCAGTACCATTCACAATAGATACAAAGAAGATAAAATGCCTAGGAATATATTTAACCAAGGAGGTGAAAGATCTCTACAAAGAGCTACAAAACACTGACGAAAGAAATCATAGATGACACAAACAAATGGATAAACATCTCATGGTCATGGATTGGTAGAATCAACATTGTTAAAATGTCCATACTGCCTAAAGTGATATAGGGATTCAACACATTCCCCATCAAAATACCAACATGATATTTCACCAATTTAGAAAAAGTAATTCTATGCTTCATTTGGAACCAAAGAAGAGCCCAAATAGACAAAGCAATCTTAAACAAAAACAACAAATCTAGAGGCATCACATTACCTGACTTCAAATTATACTACAAGACTATACTAATCAAAACAGCATGGCACTGGTATAAATGTAGAGACAGAGACCAATGGAACAGAATAGAGAACACAGAAATAAAACCATCTACCTAAAACCAACTGATCTTCAACAAAGCATATATACTGGGGAAAGGAAGCTCTATTCAATAAATGGTGCTGGGAAAAGTGGATAGCCACATGAAGAAGAATGAAACAGGACCCCTATCCCTCACTACTTGCAAAAATTAATTCAAGATGTATAAAAGACTTAAATGTAAGGCATGAAACCATTAAAATTCTAGAAGAAAATGTAGGAAAAACTCTTCTGGACATTGGCCTAGGCAAAGAATTTATGAATATGACCTTAAAGGCAAATACAGCAACAAAAACAAATAAGTGGGACTTAATTAAATTAAAATGGTTCTACACACAGAGGAAATAATCAACAAATAGACCACCTACAGAATGGGAGAAAATATTTGCAAACTGTACATCCAATGAACCGCTAATATCCAGCATCTCCAAAGAACTCGAACAAATCAACAAGAAAAGAAAAATGAGCAACCACATTAAAAAGTGGGCAAAAGACATGAACAGAAGTTTTTCAAAAGAAGATAGACAAATGGGCAACAAACATATGACAAAACACTTAACATCATTAATCATCAGGGAAATGCAAATTAAAACCACAATGAGATACCACCTTACCCCTATCAGAATGGCCATTACTAAAAAGTCAAAAAACAATAGATGCTGGCATGCATGCATAGAGAAAGGAATGCTTATATACTGTTGTAAGGACTACAAATTAATACAACCTCTATGGGAAACAGTATGGAGATTCCTCAAAGAAATAAATGTAGACATACCATTCGACCCAGCAATCCCACTACTGGGCATCTACCCATAAAAAGGAAGTCATTTTATCAAAAATACACTTATGCTTGAATGTTTATCACAATACAATTCACAACTGCAAAGATGGGTAATCCAACTAAGTACTCATCAATTCATGAGTGGATTAAGAAAATGTGGTGTGTGTGTATATGCACACACACACACACACACACAGACACCACGGAGTACTACTCAGTCATAAAGAGGAATGATGAATGTCTTTCGCAGCAACTTGGATGGAACTGGAGACCATTGTCCCACCCAAGTGAAGTATTTAAGGGATGGAAAAACAAACACCACATATACTCTGTTGTAATTGGGAGCTAAATGATATGCACACATGAGCACAACGAGATGTAAAGGTCATTGGAAATCAAGAAGGGGGAAGTGTGGGAGGGAGTGAGGGGTAAAAACCTACCTATTAGATATAATGAACACTATTTGGATCATGGGCACACTAAAAGCCTCAACTTAAGCAACATACAAGGTATCCCTCTAACAAAAACATTTGTACCCCCTTAATATTTTGAAATAAAAAAATTAAAATAAAAAAATAATTTTGGTGGGGGGGCAAGGGCAATATACATAACCCAAACTTTTGTACCCCCACAATATGATGAAATAATAATAATTAAAAAAATTTTTGATGAAACTCTCAAAGCTAGGCAGGAATGTGTTGGCACAGAAGGCCAGGCCAAGTGTGGCTGGAGAAGCACAGTCCCCATGCATGCTTCAACAGTTACAATCTAGTAGAATAAATAAGACAGATGCATAAATAACCATGAAATGAAATGCACTAGAGGAGGATGCAGGAGAAAGGGATTCCTTTGCCAGAGAATAGAAGGGACTAAAAAAGCTAAGAGAATTCTGAAAAACAAATATTGGAGGAGTGGTTTAAGGAAATTTAAGAAAGCAAAAACACTTGAGTCTAAGGTATAGGTGTTTTATTTTTTTTAAGTTTGAATATCAGTGGTATTGAGTTGCATGTTACTATTAGTACCAGGCAGGGAGTAATTGTGAAGCAGTGATCTTTGACTGCACATATGTGAGATCAGCTGTGTGTAGAGGTGACTTTCCTTCTCTTGTCACCTTAATTACATTGTTGGCAATGGTGGCTACACATGCAGTAGAATATTCCCTAAAGATTAAAATTCAATTTTTCAAGTAATCTCTCTTTTAAAAATTATGATAGAATGTAGAATCAAAAAGAAAATGCATTCTGTATACAGCAGGTTACCTGAAATTAAAGACAGTAGAAATTGCTACAACTCTTGGAAAAGATCATAGAATGTTCAAAGCTAGATGAACTTAATATAATCTGTTCTTGAATTCTGAAAGCTTCAAGGAGCTGAACATCTGTCAATATCTTCTGGCTGACTTTTAAGACCTTGTATTACTTCTAAAAATAGGTAATTGATTGAGAACAAAAAATCAAAAACTATAATCCAGTTTACCAAATAAAAATTCAGACTATATATCTTAGTATTTTTCATATACCCTGAAAGTATAGTGTTAATCTTAAAAGTACTAAAAGCATGAAGATGGAGAACATAGATTAAGGGAAAAAGGAGTTATTTTGTAACTGTACACAATGACAAAGGCCACAATGCTTCAACAAATATTAATATTTTGAATATGAAAATGATTAGACTCAAATTTTGTAATACAGAAGAAAATAGATTATGTAATTATAGAGACATGTTTATTTTATAATTAGTAAATTAAAAAGTAGATATTTAATATAAGATTTTTAAATTTTTTCCAGAAAAACTGTTATTATATAGATGATCCATTTCAGAATTAAAGACAAATTATAGTATGAGTGAAGAAATATTAAAAAGAAAAGCAAAGAAAACAACTCAACCAAAATATAGGTCATAAGAAATACGTCAAGAAAATTGTTCTTTTGTCACATTATTTACTTTGATATTCCAGAATTGTTTTATATTAATGTATTGGGTTTTTTATAAAGTAAATCACTTTTTATTATCTGCCATATATTAGAGATACCTATTAGTAATCAAATCTAAGTACCTTTGGTTTCTTTTGTGGAAGGCTATTATGAAGGCAAATTATTAAAATGAACATAATTATTCTTAATTTATCTTATATAGGGCACAATTTTATTAATATTTATTTTCCAATGATATTAGGCAAATTCTTAAAGTCAAATTTAAAAAATGCAGGCTTCCAGAGAATCTAAGAAAACCCATTATGACAGTAGAGAGCATTATAACGCCAACAGGTAATAGTCAGCTAATGACCTAAGACTTAAGATTGAATTCAGTATCACTGAATTAAATACAATTATAGTTGGTTCTCCATTAGCCACACAAATGAAGGAGAACCAAAATATGGATAATGCGAAAACTTATACAGGTATAGTGCAGGGTAGTTATGGTCACTTTTCCCTCATTGTTTCTGAGTTTCATCCTATATTATAGTTTGTGAAGAACAGTATTTATTTTAGTGTATCTACCAAACACTAAAATTTGAAAGCAGGAAGATAGTTTTTCCCATACATGCAGTGAGTACTTGTAGTTGGAGGAAAAATAAAAATAACAATTAAATTTGACTTAGGTAACATTTGAAATCCACTTTCCATATTATAGTAAGGTATAGTAAGTGGCATACAATTATTTTTCTAAGAATAAAATTATATTTTAGATATACTAAGGCCTATATAAGTGAACTATTTTACAGAACAATATTTTTATTTGTATTTAATTACCTACAGCTTTGCTTCTTTTCTTTTCTTTTCTTTAACATGGTCATTCATAATGGATTGGGGAAATAACTTTGAACATTGAAGTGTATTCCCTAATATTTGGAAAATCTTTTAGGTCAAAAACAACAGTATGGAACCCTGGATTGTTATTATAAATTTTTGGAAGAGACTTCTAGACAATTCTACTTCCATTTCTGAAGTAGTGATTTCTATTTTGGGAGACTGACTCTACCCTACGACAGAATAATTAAACGGGATATTTTTAAAAGTGTTAGCCAATATTTCTCCATGTCCTGCCTACACACTCTTGTAAGCACCAGGGTCCATAAAAAATGCATTTATAAGCATTTTCACAAGCCAGTGGATTGGACCAGTCTGTTTCTCGGTTATGTCCAGGGAAGTCATGGTCAGGGACCTGGGCCCTGATATGAAGGACCCTGCTACAGCTGGTTAAAATGACCATTACATAAGCTCCTTCCAAGTTACTATTTTTACATAAAAGACCTGAAAGTAGCAGGCATCTATAATGTGAAATTATTCTTAGCACATGGAGGTAGCTTCATGGCAAGATTTTGAAAGCAATTATATTCCCTTCATTTCTTCAGCATCTCTTTTATCCCCTTTTAAGATATTCTCTGCCTGACCTTCCCCACAAAGGAAAAGTCACTCAGTGTCTCTGAGAAATTAGGGTAAGGTCATATAGGACTATCTAAAGACTTGCTTTAGACAAAGCTCTTTTCATAGCTGTCTAAAAGCCACAGACCACTGAAAATGGACTGCAAACAGGACCAGTCAAATCCACATTGCTTCAAGGGAAGTATTTCAGGTGACCTTTACCCCTTCCCTTATCAATGAGCCCTCTGAAGGTTTGGAGATCACTAGTGCAGATATGTCACCTATGAATACACCTTGCCATACTTTATTTTTGCCTCTCATATTTTCAGAACTTACCTAAATTCTCAAATGTCATGTTAAATAACTATTGAAAACTCTATTGATTATCCCTGATTCTGTAGCACTGTGTCTGTAATTATCAAACAACTTCCAGTAACATCTCTGGAAGTTAGGTCGCAAGAAAGGTCTTTGGTATTTTTTCTCCTTTCTTTCTTAAAACATAAAAATCCTAAGACTTGAGAATCTGCTAAATAAACTTCTGAGTGATGAGAGTTATTGTGATAATAATTTCTACCCATTAGATATCTCAGTGGAAAATAATAGTTTGTAATACATTTCTATACAACAGCAAGTTTTTCTTTTTTAAATTTAAATTAATTTAATTTTTAATTGACAAATAATAGTTGTACATATTTATGGGGTACATAGTAATGTTTCAATATTCATATATATATATGAATATCAATATTCATATATATATTCATATACATATGTAATGACGGGATCAGTGTAATTAGCATATCCATCATCTCAAGCATTTATTATTTCTTTGTGTTGAGAACATTCAATATCCTCCTACTAGCGAGTTTTTCTTAAAGACAAGTCTCAAAGATGAAGTCATTTGTTTGATCATGGATTTTATCAAACTATATTCTAAGGACTGTAGGATTCTAGAGGAATATTTCTGCCAAAGCAATTAACAGGTATTTGTTAGCACAGGTAACACATTCTGTTTAACAACTCGTCTCCTCTTTTGCCATGGACATTAAAGTGAAAATCAGATGTAGAAGGCTGCTTACACCTAGAAACTGTATAACTTTTGCCAGGTTATTACACCCGTGTGTGCCTTGGTTATCTCATCTATACAGCGAGGGTAGTAATAATATCCATCTCATGGGGTTTGGGGGAGGGATTAAGTCAGTTCATACATGTGCCCTCAATGAATGTCACCTAGTACCAGATGCTTTCCCCAAGTATTTCTTATCTGTACAGACATGCATCTGGTCTTCCTTCAGATTTTCCCTCCTTTGAAGCTCATTTTTGAACTAAAAATACACTTTCATTTAATTGAGATTTAAATTATTTATAACTCGCTTAAATTATTTCTCCTTCCAAATATATTCACATTTAAAGACACACCTAAAACCTTAGGTTTATATGTATTAAAAACCTAGGTTTTGGAGTTAGAAAGACCTCACTCCTATGTCTTACTAATTGTGGGGTTGTGGGCAAGTGACTTAATTTTTTCCTCTGAGTCTTAAACATTTAATCTGTTAAATAAAGATAATAATATTTAACTCATAGATTATTGTGAGAAAATTAACTAAGACCTATTAAGTATATGTATTAGTCACTACACTTCCAGTTGCAAGAGATAGAACCTCTAACTTAAAATGGCTTAGCCAGAAAAGATTTATCAACTTACTATCAACCTGGAAGACCAAGGAAGAACTGGCTTCAGGAACAGTAGGAGCCAGCTGCTCGACTAATGTCCCCAGGGATTGGCTTCTCTCCTTTCTTTAACTTTGCTTTCATCTGAATCTGCCCCATTCTTGGATGGCCTGTCCTCTGAAGATGTCCCTATCAGCAACAGGCAAGCCTCCTCACAGCGTCAAGTCTAATGAAGCCGAGACCTTCTCTTCCCGTAGGTGCTAATAGAAGTCTGTGCCACATCTCAGGCCTTGGTTTGGCTCACGTGTCCGTCCCTGCCCAGTACCTGCAGGCAGTGGGCACCAGCTGATGTGCTCGTCCAGGCCTGGAGTTACAGAGGAGGAGATGAGTCCAAAACATGAGCTGCAACTGGGCTCCCCAGGGGAAATCGTGATGCTTTTATCAAAAGGATGGGTAATGTGTCTGGCTGGGCAAACACCTCAGATGTCCTTTGCAAAATTAGTTCTCTTTCAAGAGCATAATGTTGGGACAAATCAGGGGAACAATTTTCAAGGACACAGAGTTTTTTAAAATCCCTTTAATATCTGACATAAGGTAAGTCAAATAGGGAATCAAAGAGCCTCATCCAATTTCCTCAATAACTGAAATGATTGTAAGTACTTTATATATAATATACATGTAGGTGTGTGCATACATACATATACACACATCATATATAGTGCAGCATATTGTGTGTATATATATTAACATATATGGTATATAACAAATATATGTATGCTACATGTGGTATGCATTATACACCTTTTTTTTAACCTCTTTTTTTTTTTTCAAAGAAAGATGCCACCTTTGTACATTGGTATTTGAGAGTAGTAACAGTGGATGGTAAAGTGGAGAGAAAGTTTTACAGGCTAATTTTACATCTGGCACTACTGGTTTATTGGCGCGAATACAAAACTCATACGAACGTGGTTAATAGCGGGTATTGCATTTGGTAATGCATATTGTTCATTTTATGCCCCCTTTAAAGTGCATATCTGTGCATGTCACTTTCAAACTAGCACCGGGGGCTTTATAAACATTATAGTACCATGGTACAAAGCTGCCAAATGAGTATTTTGAAATTTAACTACAATACAGCTGGCCACAGATCTAGAAGTGGTTAAAAAACAAAAAGACGAAAAAAGAGAAAGGAACAACAGGTCTGGCAAGTTTATGAGCGGGGCCAGGTAGACACGTTTGCTCAGAGGGCTGGTCTGAGGGTCCGCAGTTGTTCCCCGAGTTTCCTTCTGTCCGGTGCCACGGAGCTCATGAAAACCCGCAGCACTTCTCTAGGGCGGACGGTGGAAACCTGAGATCACAAAGTTTCTTGTCTGAAGAAGGCCAGAAGGTTCTCATTAGAAAATCATTCCTCAACTACCTAAGGAGAAAACAAAAGACCCTGCTCTTCCCGCAGAGGACTCTCGATGTGGCCCAAGTGGGCAGCACCGAGTGGGATTGCTAAGAATTCAAGGGTCTGTCTGCGGGCGAAGCGTGTTTTCATCATGAAAACGTGGTTTAGACATAAACATTTGCAAGGAGTGGATCTGGGAGGCGATTACTTTAAAGCCATTCTTCTTGCTTTTAATAATAGTATTTTAATTCTAACTCGTCTTTTAAAAAAATACTCTCTCACCCTCTGAAATCTGATGCTAAAAGGTGGTTCTGTCGTTATTAGACTGCAGATGTTTTGTTTCAGGGTTTTCTCTCTCTTTATCTGTATTTCCAGGAAGAAGAAAACTGTCAGCTGTTCCCTTACAGTCCGGATTCTGAGAAGCTGCCCTTGGCCCCCAGGGACTGACACCTGAGGCCTGGTACTGAGCAGGCTGAACCTTGTTTGTTCAACTACTCACCTCCAGCACTAGGCACCTCTGGAGTCCCTGGTGAAATCCCATCATACTCCCGCTGACTTCTTTCCACGGTAGCTGTTGTGTGTGGACCCCTTTGATGCTCTGATGTGCTGATTCAAAGGGAAGGGGGAGGCAATGGAAGGCATAGAGTTCATGGGGAGAGCGCCAGGCTTTGTGGAAGCCGGGGAGAGTGGCTGGGTCAGAACCTGAGTGAAACCAGCCTCTGGGCCTGGCCACAGATGACCCCGATAGCTGGCAGGAACTTCTCTACAACCTAAATTTTCTCAGGATCTGGCTTTGAGGCAAAGTCGAGGCATTAACTTACCCCCCAAACAGATAAGCCTTTCATTATAGGGCTTCCTTGGAAGGCAAGTTTGACAAGTTTGATATTTATACCAGGACCGTGAAGTTTACAGGCAAGTTCAAAGGCATAATCCATTACTTCAAGCAGCTGCAAGTGGAAAGATGTTTAGCTGTATTTTCACATGAGTGATGGAAACACTCAAGAAGGCATGATTTTTCCAAGGATAAGGCCAAGGTTAGGTATGCAACACTTGGGTTATAACAACTACTATAACATTGTGCAGAATTGCAAAATAGGGAAATGTACGTTCAATGCTTTGGGTCTGTCCCGATTTTGTGCTGTATTTATCTCATTCTGTTGCATTTCTACTGTGAAACTCAGAAACCTAGACCACTTACCTTTATACATACATGTGTGCAGCATACACATATGCACATACACACACACTTAAGAACACGATTATGTTCATTCCCAGAACGCCATCATATTTTACTTCTCCCTTTTCCTATGAAAATACTCAAGAAAATAACAAGACATTACAATTATCTATACCTTTATAAAATATATCAATATCTTATATCTTTATTAGGATTATTTGCATTTTAAGCCTTAACAGAATCTGAAGAGTTGACTTTCATGGGGTTTACAGTGTAACAGGGCGGAATGAGCAAGTACAAACAAAAGTGGGACCATCAGAGGAATTATAGTTACTTCTGACATTGGATCATTGTTGATGTGGAACAAATCATGGCCCCAGTTTCTCTCTTCTGCAAAATTAGGAAGTCAGCATAGTGCTTCCGAAGTTTTCCAAACACATATCCTGAATGATGGAAGAGAATGAACATATTCCCTAAGATATGTTCCCTAATGAACATTATGGAACAATTATGTTCCATAATGCACATATTCCCTAAGAGGCAGAGCCCTGAGAGGCCAATGCAAGCAAGAATTTTATTTGCAATCTTATTTTCATGTGGCAAAATTCAGTCAAATTTTGGGTATTAATATAAAAGTATACATTTCCCTCATCATTTTTCAAGCAAATTTTATGTTGTGATATACTTATATTCTATGGACATACATATATCCTTGGTAAACTAGTAGGTAATCCTGGAGCTATGTACTATCCAGTTTGAGAAGCAATGGATTATTCTTGAATTTTATCTTCTTCAAAGTCTCATTGATTCAAAGTCTCTATGATTTTTGGTGATGGGTAGGTAAAATGACATGTGAAGTTTATAGGTACGACTGGCCTATGTTGGTCAGGAGCACGTTAACATGGAAGTGGAAATCTTGGGGTCTTTACAATCTTAAAATTACTCTGAGCTCAAGAAGATTCTGTAGTGGTTACTCAGAGAGCATAGGAGTTTGGGGATTCCTGGAAAAAAGAGTGATTCCAGGGGCTTTTTGGACTTGTGGTTTATTTTGGAGATGTATAGATACTGTAGCAAAGTAATTCTCATGTGGACAGCTCAAGTCTGTAATCTCAGCTGCTGGGGAGGCTGAGGTGGAAGGATCACTTGAGGCCAGGAGTTCGAGACCAGCCTGGGAAATATAGTGTGACTTCATCTCTAAAACAATGAAAAAAATGTCAGCCAGGCATGGTGGTGTGTGCTTATAGTCCCAGCTACTGAGGAGGCTGAGGTGGGAGGATCTCTTGAGTCCAAGAGTTTGAGGCTGAGGCTGCAGTGAGCTAGGATTGTGCCACTGCACTCCAGCACTATGGTAGCCTGGGTGACAGAGAAAGATCCTGTCTCTCAAGAAAAAATAAAAGTAATCCCGTTGGAACCACGAAATAATGAAATATGCCTTGAAATATAACTTAGGGGGTCCCAGACCACCATAGACCTAGACTAGGTGCTGAGCCACCCCAGAACTGGTTGCTGTCCGAGTTGAAAGCAGAGCTATCAGTGACCCAGTTGCAGGGGTTATATGGGCATCACAATGGACCTGAGTTTCAAACACACTAAGTCAGGACTGACTCCGCTCAGGAGATGGGCCTGGAGTTCCTGCCAGTTTGTGAAGGTTGACCCAGGCCCTGCTTTGAGGGCCGGCATTTTCATCAGAACGAGAAAAGAGCAGCAGGCTGAAAAGCGCTCCTTAGGGTAGCATTTATTCAATTCATCATATTGACTTTTGCTGGGCTCTGAAAATGAATCGGTTTATTTTTCATATATCTCTGTTACATGTTCAAGAGGCAGAAAGCCTCAACCTAAAAAGCTGCTCTTTTTTTTTTTTTTTGAAATGAAATCTTGCTGAACAATAGAAGCTTTGCTAATGTTCTGTTTACATCGATCTTCTGTTTTTGAAAAAAGAAAACCTCTGTTCCCCATGGGACTTTCTCTCACATCCCTGTTAACTCTAACTGTTATGCAGCCACCTGTATAATATCCTTGAAACTCCTGGCGGGCCTGTCCGACTCTATAGAGCACACAGAAATCAACTTTCGGAGACAGCCAGAAATGGTTCACCCGGTAATCAATTCTGCAGGGACATACAAAAGTAGTAAATAAAAACCTAAGTCAAGAGAAGCACATGATTAAGGAGATTAGGTTTCAAATATATAGGCTCTGGACTTTTGCCTGGGTAGGGAGGAATAAACTTAAGGTGATATGGTTTTAAAATGTTGTAGTTTTTATTTAACTCTGTAAGATAAATCACAAAGTAGTAGGTAGAACCAAAGAGCCTTTTGGTCCTGGGCATCTCCATTACACGGGACCATCGAATTTAGACTAATATTGTAATCAGGACAGGTAGGGACTAGGAGCGGGTTTGGAGCATGTTTAATACATCATTAGTTCATAAGGGATGAATATTTCCAAAGATAGTCTGTGGAACACACAAAAAAATCACTAGTGCATGCTTATTAAAATCTCAATTCTTGGACCTCACATTTCACCAAGTGAATTTCTGGGAATTAATATTTTTGTCACATCTCCAGGTGATTTTTTAACACTCAATTTTGAGAACCACTTCATTAGGAAATTTAAGTTTTCTAGATTCATTGAGAATGATTTTACTTGGCTGCTTTCTTCAGAAAGACATTAGTTAAATGTCTTCCCAGTTGGATACTAAATCAAGAGTCAACCAGAAGATGGGCTTGGTAAAACAACAGGATGGAGGCAGACTGAAACTGATTTCTGAATCTCACTCAACTATGTGGTTTCCAAAGCAACCTACGAAAGAAATTCTAACGGACAAATGAATGCTTGTGAAAAATCAGTGCAAAGTAACTACAGTCCTTGAAAGTCTAAAAAACAGGGTTGTGCTTTGGAAATCTGTATCTTGGTGTCATGTCAAATTAATCAGGTAATTGCTGTATCCTGAATTTCCAAATAGAAAATTGCTCTTTGTACTTCAGATGGTTTAGTGCTATGTTTAATTGACCTTCTTTAATTAGGTTGGCTTGGTGATTCTTTCATTAAAAATCCCAATATTGTGATTACTTCTTTTACTGTTTTACAGGAAAAACTTAACCTGAAGCTGGCTACAGAGAGTGTTTTGACTTAGAATCAACAAATAAAGAAATGAGAAGACCGAGTTTAGAATGAGTGTTAGTTTTTCAAACATGGTAAAACAAAAGATCATTTCGGAAATGGAAAAAAAAAGCAAGGTTGTATGATAGATAGAGAGTATTAGAGGCCTTAGTGTATTGCTGGCTCTGGAACTAATTTTTCTGTGACAAGTCACATATCATTTCTGTGTGTCAATTTCTTGCATGTGTAATGAGATGACCGTATCTCTGACAAGGCTGACCTATTGGTATTCAGTGGACAAGACCCCTTAGTAAACTGTAGGAGTTACCTGAGAAGCTAACTGCTAAAAGAAACCTTTTTTCACATAGGCAGGGTGATCTAGAAGTAGCATACTGAGGGCCAGTCAAGAATTGGTTAAGGGTGTAAGAGCAAGGCTGAAATGAAACACTAGGAATTGAGATATGATCAGGGTTTACAGACCTAGGACTGAGTGGGCAGGCTTTTCTTGTACTTAAGCACTACCTACACTTAAGCACTGAGACGTACATTCTCAGCCTAGCCCAGTCCTTGAACCAATCACAGCCTAACTTACAATGAATGTTATTAAGAGTCATTTCTCTATCCCTTGATGTCACTGAACTGCAGTATCACATACTAATCTTCGTTTTGGGGTCCAAGGCCACATACTCAACTTTTCACTAATCTGAATGCCAAATAACATTTGGTTAGTGTTAGCTGTTATTAGCAATCTCCCTCCTAAAATCTGTGTATGGCATCGTGGACCCCAGACCCCAGTCCCCAGATCAAGGTCCTATTCCAGCACAAATGGACATCTGCTTATCTCTGCAATTCCAACAGAATTGTCTTTGGTGTCCAGAGACTCCTGACGCTAGGACCCCGTCTCTGTGGTCAGATCAAGCCTATTTGGTCAGATCCAGTCAGCCCAGGCCTCAGATCACAGACAGAGTAATTAGAATCATCTTGTCTTCTCCTCAGGGGCCGTCTACACTATGAGGCTAATTATCTTAGCCCTGGCCTTGCCATACTCACAGACTCATTGCCGGTTTGCCATGATGCTCCAGCTGGTCTCATGGGTAAGCTGGCATAGGCCACACCACCTAGACCCTGGGACTAGGGATGAGGCAAGAAGATTTTATCAAGGTCACAAGTCATTGGTCATTTTGTCTCTACACAGGTGGCATGTCACACCTGTTGCATTACCCCTTTAAAGGCTGTGCACTAGGCCCCAACGTCTGTATTTATTCTGGTGAGAGAAGATGAGAATTAAATAAATTTTTCATATAATTTAGGGCCAAAATATGAGAAATTTCTAAAAAAAATAAATTCAACACTTATTGGGTACTTACCACAGGTAAAGTGCTGGCATAAAACCATTATAGATATATTTAATCTCTATCTAGAGGAGGTATGATACCTGCCCTAACGAGATCCACATTCTAGCTAGAAAGATAGACACATTTATTTTGATAATGAATAATGTTTTTGAATTTCTGTGACCATTTTGGGAAAAAAGTTTCCTTGTGTATGAAAATATTTTGTGTTGCATTTCACTTAAAAGCTGATAGCTCAACAAAGTATATTTACCAAAGCAAGCTATTCTACCTGCAAGTCCTCTAGCTTGAATTATTAGTAATGATCATCCTTCACAATTCTGGAAATAGTAACAGTGCTGTGTGGATACATGGCCAGTTTTAAATTCATTTATTTAATCCATATTTCATGGTTATCTACAGTAGTTTCCTCCTACTGCAGGTGTCAAGGAAAAACAGATGATAAAATACTCAAGAGATGTGTAATCCATTCCAGAAGATCAGGCATAAAAATGACCTTAGTATAGGTACAAAAAATGAAATGAGCACCATAATAAGTGTATGAGTTAAGAGTAATGGAACTTCAAAAGCTGAGATAATTATGGGGTGTTATTTGAGAACTTTTGGCCTCATTGAAATTGTTTTCCCTCAATGTTTAGGGTAATGACAGTGTTAGATCTTAGCAGTTTTCCCATGGTAATACTGGAGATCTCCTAGAATCTGGAAACACGCCATAGGCTGCATGGGCCACAGCCCCCGTGGAAAGAGGTGCTTTGTGCTTTTCATTTTCTCATCCCAGTGCAAACCACTGATGACCTCACCCCAGGGATGAATGAAAGCCCACCGATAAAAGAAGAAGGTTCTTCACCAAATGAAACATTAATTTTCTCCTTTTCCTCTCATAGGAAAGTTTAAATTCTTGAAAGCGTTTTGCTCCTCTAACCGTGCCCACATGACTATAATCAATATGAGGAGGAAACATTAGGGCATAGTTTATATTTCCACGTGCAAAGTGACTCAAATCATTCATTGGCACATTTCCAGGTGTTTTTTAAGGATCTGATGAAATGTGCCTAGAACAGTTGCTGACCAGGCTCTCAGTGAGTATGAAATATTCCCTCCCAGGAATTGACCATAAGTTCAGCTTAGCTTAAATGTACAAAGAGCAAAGGTAGGGCTATCCCTTCTTCAGTGCTACAGATGTATTGCTATGTCCTTCAGGACTGAAAGAAAGAAATTAGGGGGAGTATAGCTCCAACAAACCAGTTCTGCAAGAGTGCTATTTACTAAAGAATTATCAAAAAAAAAAAAAAAGGAAATACTTTGACTGAATGGTTAGAGATAAGCCATCAAGTTTCTACTTCAACTCATGCCTTCACTCTGGCCTTGCTTCCTGATTTACCAAACTATCACATCTTGGTAAGGAGCATTGATCCAGCCAATTATTCTATTCCATGCAACCTGTTGCTAGAGTTAGATTATAGCATGGCTTGCTAACTAGAGCGCCTTGCAAGGCAACAAGCTCTGAACCTTAGTTGGAGGCTAATTTTTTTTTTTTTTGATGCCTCTTCCGGGATCCTGTTCAATAAAACAAAATAAAATGTAGATTAAAGATATAATGCTTATCTGGTTATACTGTTTTTCTTCAAAGGTGGTAAAACAACAAGATTATTAACAAGCATGTGAGATTTCAGTGGATAGAAGGACAGTAGCTCAAAAATACAGGAGGTTTATATTAAAGGGATTTTTAAGCCACAAGGAAGTTTAGTGTTTAAAAAAGTTAAATTTATCAAAGTATAGCTTAATATTTTTATCCTCCTACTTTAGAAGCTTATACTAAAATGAGAAGGAAGACATTTATAGAGGGTATCTGAGGTATATAGCAACTATGCCAGATACATTCATTTTCAAAGAAATTATGAACATTTGTAGGTAGAGGGAAAATGCAAAATGCATCACATTTCTCCATAAATACAACCTATAAATCGATCAATTTGTGTCTAAGTTACCTGTGAAAAGTGTTAGTTAATTTCTTGCAGAGTTCCCAGCAAAGCGAGTGAAATCCTTGGGAGTATTTGATGTTGCAGAGCTTCATGTATTTCTTTTAAGGAAATAGCTCTCCAGGCAAAGAGCAATTTCTGCCTGTGCACAGAGTGGGCAGGACCTTTGGTCTTCTGTTGGGCTTTCCAGCCTTGCAGACATCAGTCGCCACCAGCAAATTCACCTTCAAGTCTGAAAGACAACCGTGCACACTCTCATCACGGTGCTGCGGAGCGCTGCTCTCCTCCAAGTGCTGGGATAAAATGCACACATCACCGAGGGGCAGACACACAGCATGAACTGCATCCGCCGTAGTGCCGCAGTGGGGACCGCGACATTCCTGCTCTAGGTTAAGTAAAAGTACCCACGGAGGTGGGCAGGAGTACTACTGCCTCAAGGTTTTTGCACCTGGGCTCTTTCTACTTCCTGTTTGTCAACAGGGATGGGAGGCACCTGGCATTGTTTTTTTTCTGTTGTTGTTGTTGGACAATTCTTCAGTTCTTCATTGTCTGTGGCTGTCCTGTGTATAGCACGACCTTGAGCTCCTTTGGTTCTGTCACCTAATCACCAGCAGTAGTGCCTCTTCCCCTCATCTCTCTTACCTGGAAGTCATTCTGACAACCTAACACACGTGCACACAATTGCAAATGGCCCCTGGGGGAAGGAGTCCCACCCTCGGGTGAGAGGCCTGTGGCTTGTGGCTCTCTTAGTCCAACTCGCCCTGTGGTTCTTCCTCGCCTCCTTCATGTCTTTGCTGAAAAGACACCGTCGTTATGAGGCCTCTCCTGCCCAGTGTGTCTCAGATGGGAAGCCTGACTCTGCACGTGGCTTCCCCTTCACCCCACAGCCCTCATCACCACCCGGTACACAATTTTTGTTTGTTTATGTTCTGTCCTCCTGTCCCACCCATCATCATAGGTGCTTAGTATGTATTTGTTGGGTTTAAAACAAAGCTCAATGGGACAGGACAAATTGTTCTCCTTCGCCTTTCCTTCACCCCCTGAATTTAGGCATAAATCAGACTAGGATAACACCGAAAAAGAGACATACACTTTTCTAAAATATCCCATGAGCTTATTAACCTGAGCAGTGCCAGGGGTTGATCATCTTGAACTAGTCCACACCCTGAGGCAGACCACAGAGAAGTCTCCCTTTCCTTTCTCTCCCCACAAGGGACTCAGCCATCCAGCAGTGTATCAAGATGAGAATAACCAACTGACAAATAGGGCACTCGAGTTAGGATGACTTATGGACATCTTGACAAAGGAATTGCTACTGCACCTCAGCCTTAAGGGCCAGGAAAGGAAGTGGTGACTGGGCCTCCACAGGAGAGTGGGATGGAGGAAGCCTGGGCCTTTGGGTGACGGCGAGCCTGGCAGAGTCGACTCTTCAGGGAGGGAGCTTGTGACATAAATGTCCTTACCTCACTGTCTTCCCTCCCTTCATCACTCGCTTGGGCTCCCATTGCCTAGGTCAAGGGCGAAGCTAGAGGACTAAGGCATCCATGGGTGCAGTGTGTGCAGACAGCAAGGCAGAAGAGGGAGGAGGGCAAAGAGAAACTGGGGAAGGAACGGCAGTGAAAGGGGCAAAGAGGCCTCTCCCAAACCTCCCACTATCCTCCCCAACTCTCTAAAGGGCTGCAATATCCAACTGGAACCCCAAATAGATGACAGTTTTATAGATTCTTGCAGACTGATTCATGCATACCTGTTCCTAGTGAGGTCATTTTCCAAATGGACTGCACAGGGTGCTCTCTCTTTCAAGAGAGGGGTACAGCACTGGGTTCCCAGAGTGTAGATAGACTGGGAGAGTCCTCCACACACAGATGAAGAGGATATGAGAATGTGAGGGTGACTTTTTAGTGAAGCAAATGAGATTCTCCAGGAAATAGTTTTATTCTCCATTAAGAATGGATGAAAGAGAATCTGCTTTTAGTTAGGAAAAGTCAAGTCAGTGTCACATATTCCAAAATCACTTACAGGGAAAAAAATAATTGGTGTCTTAAGTGGCAAGCAACACAGCTCATCCCATAGAACAGCCGGCTACATGGTTATATATGTGTATGTGTATAATATATCAGGAGGACATTTACATATCCTGTGGCCTACAGCTTTGGGTACATCAATGTGTGTGTGTTGTTGGGAGGGTGGCCAGCAGGTTTACAAAACACAAAAGTGGGGCTGCTCTGCTGACTGTCAGAAAAATTGGAGTAGAACATTTAAGTCTAACAAAAAATTAGCCTAAGTTAGGTTATAAAACAGCAAGAAATCTTGGGTCATTTGCAGCAGCTCATGGCACTCCTATGTTGGGCTTTGGCTAAGGCATTTTGACGGCTCTCCCATATACCTGGAGGACCAGCTGGGTCCCAGCAGATGACTGCATGAGGTTGTCATTCCCTGGAGGAGAGCAGCCAGCCTGCACTGACAACAGGGCCCTCCTCACCTATTCCCGTAATCACATAGAATTGGTTGTTAAGAGATATCCATTTGTGTGGTGACCCAGGGTTTACTTGGGACCTTAGTGTTTCTGAAGGAGAAACACGGTCTCATGTCTTTGGTATTAACAAAAAAATAAAAAGAAATTTATTTATTGGTGAGATTTTGCTCAGGAATTTTGAGGACAATGAGAGGCTGACAGGGAATGATTCTGAGAAGAAAAGAGAACAGAGGTAGAGATTCCTCCCAGAGAGGTCCAGAGCAGTGTTCTGCCTGCATTGCTCCATTGTTGTGCCCCAGGGGGTGGCAGGAGCACAATTGGAACTTAGCAATGATTTCCCAGCCTCATGTGTGGCTAAGAAGTGGCAGATACACCTGCCACCAGACCTGGAAAAGGAAGACATCTGTGACTCGTGGCCACAATCCTGCTTTCTGGGCATGACTTAACTATCCCCTCTTCTGGTTTGAGTTGATCAGGAGTCAGGTCAGAGAATGGGGTGAGGAGTAGGAATGTCTAAGATTCACTATACCACCTCCTGACAATGGTAGAGACTTCATATAATTTGATTTAAAGAAAATAAATGGGCATTTCTTGCATGCCTTTTTTTATGGACTTGGGGTTCATGCTGGCTAAACAAGGATCTTTTGAAAACATCTTCTCTAGACTATCACTGTTTTGCATTAGATTTTCACTTTGCCTCATCTCTTTGAAAGTCTGATGATAGTTAATCCACCAACTCCTAAAAGAGGTAATGCTAACTTACGGGTCATTCACCCAACAGTATAGATGGAGAGCAATTTGGGAGCAGAAGCCAGAGGGGCTGTGGCAAAAGGAATAGGGAGATAAATGTATCAGATGAATATTAATAGCACAAAGATACTTAAAGGATTCTTGAGAATAGAAATTCTAGAGAAGAACTGAACGAATTCTATGTGTTGTGTGGAATAGGGGCCAAGGGAGAAGGAGCGACAATTTTAGAATACTCCTTTTAGACCGCTTCCTAATTTTCTTTTGACCACCCTAACTTCTCGAAGGCCCAGAGTGTGCCGTAGAGGTCAGCACACTCTGAATGTGCCTTGCTAGAAAATCTCCAGGTCTGTTCTCTCCTTCTGTGTCCACTGGGTCTCCTGCCTTGTACTCTGGCCCTGTCTTTTCCATAAGTGAGAACTGCACCTCACCAGCCTCCATTATGAAGGAGGCATGAAGGACAAAGGACATGTTCCACCGGGCTCCAGGTCAGGCTGTGGCTTCCTGTGGCCCCAGAAGTCACCCCCTCTAGATTCCAACCTTTTCATTTCTCCCCAGCTCCTTGGGCTTGCCTTTCCATTTCTCCCATGCCCCTGCTGAGCCAACGAGTCCCACGTGCACCTACGTACTTGCTCTTCCTCCCCTCGCCACCCCCAGTCATTGATCTGTGACATTTAAACAATTTTGTGGATTATTCTGGAGAGGAGGCTGACCTTTGGAAGAATGTCCCAGATTAAGTAATAGAAAAATAAAGAAAGGGACAGGAGAAAATGCTGACAGAAGCCCAGATAAAGCTGTACTTCAAAGGGATTTCTAATTACGAAAAATTGAAACATGCATATTGATTCCAAAATATGTTTTCTCCTACTTAATCCTCTTGAAGATCTTAAACTGGGATGTGTTTGTTCTTTGTGTTTTGCTTTCTCATTTTCTTCCTGTCATCTTTCTTGGGGTAATACCTGTCCTCCACCGCCTTCCCAGTGTGAACTTTAAATTTTGCATTAGCTTTATTTAAACATTTTAAGGAAAATTGAGTGAATTTGGCTGTAAGTAATCCAGTAATGTATGTTTCTGGCAATGTACTGCCTGTGTTGTTAGCATCCGGAAGCAAGCACACATAGGAGCCCATTTCCTTAATTGCATAGATAAAGAGGAGTTTCATTTATTCTATCAGAGGCCAAGGCCAGCCATTAATTTACCAAGAGAATTAAATATCTCTTGGGGGAACAGTCCAAACATTATTTTTAATGCTGGCAGCAAGAATTGATAAAATGCCTATCATCTGTGATAGCAACATCCTTTTTGATTTATGCACTTTATGGAGTGAAAATAAAAATGGCAAATAGTAACACATATTGCTGAAATAGTTCACAAGAGAATGTAGTCACATTAAGAACACCTCTCTAAAGGTGCATGAAATGTCATCAGTCAATCATAAGCCTCCAGAGATGGTTCAAAGGGCTTAACAAACCAATCATTTCTAAATGAATTTGCTTGTTTAAAAGAGGTCTTTGATGAGAGCTTGTTAAGATGATGCAAATCGTTTGAACATTTGTCCTTTCATATTTCTATTTTGGACAGGCCAGAAAGCTCTTTTATCAGCCAGCACCATGCCTGTCAGAATCTACATAGTTTAGTCAGTGAGTATATCCAAAAAGTATTTATTGAGGACCTACTGAATGGCAGGCACAGTGCTAGCTCTGGGGATACAATAGTGACAAGGCAAACCCAATCATTACTCTCGTGGAGTCTTTGGTCCAGGGAAATAGACCACAAACCAACCAACCAACCAAGGCACAAGATATTTCCTTGTGGTAAGTGATACAAAGGAAATAATGGAATAAAAATAACTGGAAATGATCACATCACATATAGTGGTCAGAAAGACCTTTCTGAGAAGAAAACATTGAAGGGAAGATTTGGTTGATAACAGAGTCAGCCTTGCAAGACTTTTAGAGAAATGTATTCCATCAAAATGAAGAGCATGTATAGCACCCTTAATTGGGAGGACTTTTGGAGTATCCTAAGGTCAACTTGGATAGATCACAGTGAAAAGGGAGGAGAATGGTATGAAAAGAGAATGCAGAAGTAGACTTGACTCAGAGAATGATGTGGATTTTATTCTAATGTAGCAGAATGTCACTGGAAGCTTAATCGGTGGGGTGATATTATTTGATTTACATTTTTTAAATATTTGTCTGGCTGCTAGTGGAAAAATAGACTATCAAAGGGTAAGAGAGAAAGCTAGAAGCCCAATTAGGAAGCAATTGCTCAGATCAGGCAACAGATGATTATGGTTTACACTAAGATTTTGTTAAAAATAGAGAGAAATGCATGGATTTGGGATACAGTTGGACAGTTGAACTGGCAATATGGAGCAATGGGTTGAATGAGGAGAGAGTGGAGGAAAGAAAGAGAAAGATGAGTTAACTCTTGGCTTTTAGCTTGAACTACTAAGTATATTGTACTTCTGGTTACTTCCAATGTCATCTAAACAATTACAGTGGAACCAGATGTATCTTCAGTAGTCAAACAATAAAAAGGTGGAATATGGTGACCCAAACAGTACCAAAGGTTTTTTGTTTGTTTGTTTCCTTAATCAATAACTTTGTAAAGTCATTACTAAATTGTAACTATTCACTTTCCTATGTTTTCTCTGTATAATGATAAACTATTTTGACTTATAGCAGCACCTGTGTCCAAACTAGTGATTAATCCATTGCCTCTAGAAGAATCAGACATGATTCTTCCAATGAAAAAATATTGAATGAGTAGAATAGAATGCTTCAATTTTTGCCAAGATGTGTTAGGATTTCTCTAGAATCCTTTCCTCTTTTTAAAGGTCAAGAGAAAGCCATTTGGATGACATGGAACTTATGCCAAATGCTGATTCTTACCCAAGGTTAACATATCTCGAGTTCCATTCAGCAAATTGATTTCTCCTTGAGATTTCACTTAAAAAGAAAAAATTTATTGTGTAATGAGCTAAATTAATGCCTTATAAATGTAATATGCCTCGATCATATACAGAGTATTTTAGTTTTTTAGCAAACCATTTATCCTATTATCACATAATCACTTCTAGCCTAAATAAAGAATCTAGGGCTTAATGCACAATGAATCCTATCTTTTAGCAGTTTTATTGCTATATCAGTTATTAATTTAAAATTTGTGTCATTTTTATTTAACAAGAAAGATAGCTTAAAGATTTGTTTGCCTAGATTATATTGAAAATCCTGTATGTTGGAGTATTTAACATTGCAAGGATAAGCTATGATATTATCATTGCAATCTAGACATTCTCATAGTGTGTTTAATCCTCCAGCATCCAAAAGTGCTTTAAAAACCATATATACAAAGGACTCATTTAACTTCCAAGTAGTAAAGCAGTCTAGCAGATAGGGATCTGAGTCATAGAGTGGTGAGGCTCCTCGTAGTTAATGATTGAATAGTTCACAAGATACTTTAACACATGACAACTCCATAAGTATGAGCAAGATTAATTAGATTATACTTAGCAAGAACTTAGAGCTGCATGATAAAGAGCCAAAGATATCCCAAGTAGGTCTCATCCTTCTTGCTTTTGAAAACCCATTTCTGAAATGGATTGCAGAATCCCCTCGCCCCAACTTCATTTTTCCTTGAGCCTTTGTCTTCATGGTAATAGTCACAGCCGTCATTCCCAATCAACAGACACTCTGCACACATTTCCTTATGGAATCCTCATGTACTTACAAACTTCCATAGGTGCAATGTTAAATCCCATTTTACAGATGAGGTCAGTGAGGCTCCCGGAGTTTCAGTAATTTGACCAATTTTATAATTTTAAAATAATTTCATGTGCGCATGTGTGTGTATGTGTTTGTGTGTGCTGGGAGAGAGCAGTCCTCAGAAAACCTTAACTTTAACATTATGTGGCAAGAAATTGTGACATGTGGCAATGTGAAATGTGGCAAGAAAATACTGTTTTCCTCTTCATAATTTATGTGATTTCTTTTCAACTCTACCCCTGATTAGAGAAGATATGTCCAGGCCAAAAGTGGAGAGCCAGATTTATGCTGGTGAAGGTGTGGACTGTGGATGGGGTCCCAGGTGCATGAATAGTCCTGCATGAGATAAGTACAGATATGAAGAGGAAGCATTTAGAATGTCTAGCACAATTGGAAAGAATAATTTTATGTTTGATGGCCCAGATATAATAAAGTGAATGGGCTTGTCTTTTTTATATTTCACTATTCTTTATTTCATTTTTGTTTATAAAATTATCGGTCCATGGCAAAGTGTGTGTGTGGTGGGGAGGGGACTGATTCTCCATCAGTTTGGGCAGCCCTGGGCTAGATGATGGTCACATGAGGAATGTGTGAACATTACCCAGCCCCTGTTAATGGGGCCCAGCTGCCTCCTTTTGTGGGGACCAGACATCACGAAGGCAGACAGACCCCAGCAATTGGGTGGCTGCACAATGAACTGAGATGGTCGGAACCTTGGAACCTTAGCCAACGGGCAAAGATGTCTATGGCCCAGCAAGTCATGGAAACTGGAGAACGCAAGCATCCGAGCAATGCAGAGACGTAGCTGAATGAGATAGCACCCATGCAATGGTTAGTTGGAAGAAAATGAGGGTCATTTCAGCAGCCACCTTTATGAGATCCCAGAATATGACTTATATCTCAGAGGCCACCTGGAAAGATGACTTGAAGCCCAGATTGTGATTGCCTCTGCCCCATGCTTGCTTTTGTCATTCTTTAAACACAATTTAGGTGTTTACAATCCTAGTGAAAGAACTGTGGTTCAAAAACTTACGTTTAAAATCTTGCTACCCTGGCTCAAGTAGGCTTAAAATAGACATTAAGTTGAAATGGAATTATGTATGTTTTAGTTTATGGACCTGTGATGCATACGCAAAACAAACCTGCCCTGAAAACCAGCTACTAGGTGATTTAAGGTATCAGCAATAGTGTCTAAATCCCTTCATTTGCCTGGAGGGAAGGTATTATTCTGTGAACAAAGGGCATCAGCTCACCTCCCCCAGACCCCCCCCCCAAGAAAAGCACTCCCAGGCTGCAAGAATTTTCATAAGGATTCTGGCTCCAGAAGGTCTGATGGCATCACTGATTCCATGTTCTTTATCCACTCCTATTTCTAATCAGTTAAAGTATCCTACCAGCTTTTCCTTTGACATGTTTCTCATATGTGCTCTTACTTTTATATTTCTACTGCAATCAAACTAATTTATCTTATTTAGTTTCCTCAAACTTTAATTAGTAAAATACCTGATCTTCCAGACACTAGTCTGTCCTATCTCCTATCCAATTTTTTTATAGCCTAAAACAAAAACATTCTTTAGATCATGAAAGGACCCTGCTCAAAATCTACTGATTCTTATTTATCAGAATAAAATCTAAATTCCTGGGTCTGACCCAACCAGCCTTTCCACTCTAATCTCCCTGCTGTCTTCTGACCACATTAGGCTTAATCTAGCCTCATTTCCTCATTCCTGCTGAGCTTTCTCCTAGGAATATCTCCTTCCTCCTGCCTAGGCATATTCCCTCCCTATTCTTACATTCCCAGAGTTGCCACTATTCCAGGAGGTCTTACCTCACCATCCTGCTTCAATTGCATGGCTCCTCTGTATTTTCCAACACTCCTGGTCTTAATTCCTGCCTGATACTTAAGAGTGACTAACTAATCCCTGGTTAGCTGGGCTCTTCCAGTTTTAATATTGAAAGTCCTTCCCTGGGAAGCTCATCAGTCCTACCATTGTTTGGGGGACTTTTCTTCTCAACTAAATTGGAATCTTGGTAAAGGTAGGGAGTGCGCCACATTCTCATTTTCTAATGTCACTTAGTTTTCACCCATGAGAAATGTATTATTGTCCAGCTGTACATTAAAGATTATGTTTTACATTTACCCAACATGCATTTTCCCAGAAAACCACTTATAATGAAATGCACAATGAGAACCAAGAAATTGAAAAAGAAAAACCTTTTTATCAGGGAAATGTGAACCCCTTTAAATTATCAGGCCCAGAAGGGCATTTAAAGTGTACCAGCAGTCATGTCTCATTCCCCCTTGAGCTAAATAATTACCTCTTGAAGCCACTTGCTATGGGGACTCTAGACTCACTGACATCAAGTAGTCAAGTAGCCATAAGGTGCCGCACACCTCATCATTTAACAATGGATAGCCAATCACTAGTCAATGTTATTTTTGTAACCCAATGAGAATTCCTGATAAACAACTTTTGAAATTGCCCCTTCTCCTGATTCATCCTTTTTTTCTTTAAAAACTTGATACTCTCTTTTGTTCCCAAGAACACTCACCAAGGCAGCTTGGAAGTGTGTCCCCACTGCAGTCCTCAACCTTGGTGCTTGAATAATGTGTCTTTAAAGTAGATTCTGACCTTCTTGATTATTTTAGATTGACAAAATTAATGAGTTCTTTCATGTGTGTTCCACTTGTCTGCTCCTCCATTCTCCCCATTCCATACTTTCAACTGTGATGGAGAGAGTTTTGGGGGTTTGGAAGTTAAATAGAAACAGTCAATTCTGACAGGATTCCTGGAAAGAAATTTGCAACTAATCCTCTGGAACAAGTCTTCATTGCAGGGAGTCTATAATATTTTGGAAGTTCTAAAATAAACTTGGGCTGCACTTTCAAGTGGGAATTTTGTCTAACACAGGATTAGAAAGCCTCCTCTTATACGCCTGTTCTGACCTCTTAAGAGCCCAGTGGTAGTCAAATGGTGGTGGAAGACAGTGAGGGGGAGGGTCTGGCAAGGAAGGGCTGGGGGTGTGTCCTGGGGGTGTGTCCTGGGGTGTGTCCTGGGGTGTGTCCTGGGAAGCCTAAGCAAGCAGCAGGAGCAGAGACGCACTGGACAAGGAGTCTTCTGGAATCGAGGGGGAAGTTCAAGCTTTACAGGAGATTTATACCACTCCCCCATCCCCACAGAGAACCTCTGTAGCTAACTTTTAAAATGCTATCTCTGATTTGTAGGGTTTGGGGTAAACAAGACTCCATACACATTGAAAATGTGCTTTAAACATTTTACAACCAATAATTCCATTGTAATAAATGCCTCCCCTGTGCTGTAGAGAAAGGCTTCTTACCTTAGCTGCTGGACTATCTTTTTTTTCCCTTGTGATATCTACTGTCCCTAAGGGCACTAAGAGCTTTTAATTTACCAGAAATAAAGATATCTATCTGTATGATGTCAACATAGAAGCTAAAGTATATTGGTGCTTGGATTAATAAGGTGTTAGAAGAAGGTTCCTTGATAAATAGGATCTTAAGGAGAAATTTAGAAAAATTGGAAGCGAATGGCACAGAGTTAGTATAGTAGTCAGGGTTCTATGGAGAAACAGAGACCATAGGATATGTACGTGTGCAAACACACACACACACAATTTTAAGTAATTGGCTCATGTAATTGTGGGGGCTCACAAGTTCAAAATCTACAGGGCAGGCTAGAAATTCCAGCAAGGGTTGATATTGCAGTTTTGAACCCAAAGGCTGGAAACTCAGAATTTTTATGATACAGTCTAGAAGCAAAACTTCCTTTCTTTGAGAGAATCTTAGGACTTTAAGGCCTTTGTCTGATTAG
The DNA here is from genome assembly GCA_028533085.1 of Varecia variegata. Taxonomy (NCBI): domain Eukaryota; kingdom Metazoa; phylum Chordata; class Mammalia; order Primates; family Lemuridae; genus Varecia; species Varecia variegata. The sequence goes on from CM052439.1 coordinate 13,038,232, forward strand.
ATGAATCCCACTACACTTTGAGCTTTACTCAAATTCTACTGATTTAAATGTTAATCGCTTTTAAAAAATACCTTCACAGCAATGTCTAGACTGGTGCTTGACCAAATAAGTGGGCACCACAGCCTAACCAAGTTAACAGGTAAAATTAATCATCACAGTGGAACACAAAACTATTTGATGTCAGAGAATAAATTTTTATTAAGTATAAGCAAAGTATTAATGCAAGATGAGTTATATTTTAAAACCTAAAGTAGTCCAGGGATCTCTAAAATTTTCTAAGTATATATCCCTAAAGGTGAATCTTACATAAAGTAAGATTAATTTATTTTTAATTTTTTAGCTCTCCACTTCAAAAAAAGTCAGATGTGAATGCAAAGTTCCCCACTTTTCCTAGTTTAACACAACAGACCAAGAGAAAGCGTGATCTGCAGCATTTGTAAAGCTAACAGAAAAACACTGCGGGGGTGAGGGGGGGAAGGTCTCAAAGCCACAGAGTAAGGTAAATACTAGGTTGTAATCTAATTAGCAAATGATAATAGAAGCCAATAGAAAACAGGCCACATGCCCAAGAACTACAATTCCCTGGGGAAATAAATGATTGATCGCTTGGAGACAGGAAACAGATAGGGGAAAGCGTGTTCTTGCCTTTGACCTGAAACATAGATCACGGCTTCCAACTCAAGTAAAAGCATTTGTGAAAAAACAAATGCTTTACATTCCAGCAGTTTGTCATTTACAGGGAAGACTGGTGAAGTCCTCCGGTAGAACAGCAGTGGTTCTTGCTATTAAATTCCTAACTTACTTAAGAAATGTTGCTACATGTAGAATTACATTATCAAAATTGTTTTTTCAATCTGAAAATAAGGAACTAGTTTCTTACACTCCTGCCCATTTCACTGTGTTTTGCTGCTCCTACAGAGACATACAAAACCCAAAACACAGAGCAGCTATGGCCACCCATCTCCCTGTTCACTGCCTAAGATGCTGCTCCTTAGGGAAAGTCGCCATTGGAATGCTAGTGCTGTTTCTCAGTGTGCACAGCTCTGTCCCTAGAATGGATGATCTGCTGACAAGATAGGACTTCAGTTGAAGGACTCAGCTGTGTTTCCTGAATGAGAAAAAAATAGAGATTTATGTTAGAGTGAGAACAATGTGAATGACACTTTAACATGGTTTAAAGGAATTTCACTGTAAGATTGTGGAACGGTGACATTGGAAACCCTTCTGAGTATACAATCCTCAGGCCGCAGTTTGGATGAGGACGATAATCTGAAGCAACAAGTATCACCCAGAAGTGTCTGAGTGAATGACGACCTCCAGAGATAGCCAAAAAAAAAAAAAAAAAAAAGAATCTGAAGGACAGAATAGAATGGAGAGCACAAAAATGTTTAGAAAACAGAGGAATAACTTGTTTTGTGTTAGAACTGAAAGTGAACCAAAGATAGGGAAGGACAAAAAGATGAATGCATTCTTTTGCCCAGCCCAGGCAGATGTTTGCATCAGAACAGTGGAAGAGAAAGTGTAAATTCACTTAAGAAGCAGAAGAGGAAGTAGGCAAGAAGGACCCTGAGGATCATTTGTAAAGCAAAGCTGAAAGGGCTAGCATGCTCTCTATAGCCAAAAAAGCCAAATTGTTAAATAGCATTTGCATATAATTGAATCAAGGATAAAATAATTCCTTGAAATAGAAGTTTCAAGGAAATTACCCTCCCCTGTAAATTTCCCTTCAATTACTTGCCGTTACATTTAGTTAACAATTCTCATAAATAAATATTGACTACCTATAGGCATAACAATCTGGAGCTGGGTAAAACAAAATCAGGTTTGAAAACGGGCAGGAGTCATATGTACTGAGCGCCATAAAAATACTTACACTCTGATCCATCGAGTCTACATCAGCAATTCTGTCCTCAGAAAGTAAATCGGTTAAAAACCTATAAATGAATGTTTTTATGTTCATTTCTCAAATATGTGTTATTCATACCCTTGGAAATAGTTTCAATGTCCCCAATTAGGAAAATGCTCATATAAATTATATTATTGTCATTTACTAGAGAATCATGCAACTATTGAAATAATATTTATCAAGTTTTTTATTAAATTGAAAGTGCTTATAATGAAATGCCAAAAAAACTAAAGAAACATATTTTAAAATGCCCAGGATGATTTCAACTCTAAAAAGGCAGAAAAGGAAGAGGGCTGAGTGGAAGTGCTAAACATGTTAACAGTGGTTAACAGTGGTGGTGATATTATGAGCGTTATGATATGATGAGTTGTTATTTTCATTGGAATTTTCTACATTTTCCAAATATTATAATTAGGAAAAGCAACGTCAACAAATTAATAAGAAGAAAAAAGAAAACGGAGAAAAAGAAATAAAGATGGTAACAAGGATATAACTTTTCCAAAGTGGGAAGAGAAGGTCAAATTGTAGCTAGATAGGTAATGACACCCAAATTTAAGGAGATAATTAGAGTGGAGACAGCTCATCTGTAGTCAAGGTTGAACCACAAATGCAAAATCTCGAGGTTATAGCATAGCCAGACTTCACACATATTTTCTGATGTGTCATGGCAGAGATCATTAGGAGCCTTTCAAACAGCAATTGCTTGGAAGGAGAAAAAACAAAAAAAGCATATTGAAGTACTAAACGTATCAAGAACTAGTGGGCGTGATTATTATTTGTAAAATTCTGTGTGTTCCTCCATCTAATTCTGAGCCCTGATAAGAGGGCTGTGGAGTCGGACCAAGTTGGAGTTTTGAAGGCTTTCCTTTGCTTACACTTTGTGGCAGTATTTTCTTTCCTCGTGCAAGGGGGGATATGGCACAGTGTGGCCCCTAAGGAGAACTGTCACTGTTAAATGCCAAAGAGGAACTGACTGGATAGCAGGACAGGACTGAAACCAATGAATATGCAAACCCTTTGTTCCCCAGGAGTTTCACAGAGTAAAATTAATGTGTGTATCAATAAAACAAATATTAATGGGCAGATGGTTGTTAATCAATCTTTCTCTTTTCATTTCTCTCTCTATCCACTCTACGTTTGTATTAATAGTTACAAAGAAATGCCACTGACTTTGTGGGTGGCTATAAACTAGTGCCGTTATTATATGTTATGCTTTGTAAATAAATCATATTTCATACCAAGTATTTGCAGTTATCCCCTTCCCTTAATTTTAGGAGAAATTTTACATTTGTTGCTAATATGCATAAATAAAATATTTCCATTTCAAAAAGCAGAAATTATTGAAATTGATTTATGGTTGAAGTATAAAACTTTAGTACAGATAGGAAAGATAAAAAGTAAAGATAAATATGAAAATAGAAGTAAACATTTGCAGGATTTTGGATGAAATAGATGTACTAGAGTCTCAGTAAATCATATAATTTGGTGGGATCTGTGTTTACTTGACGAAACTCCTCTGAAAAGCCGTAAAGATTTATCAACTTCACAGAAAACTATTTGCTACAGTCATCTCACATGGGATGAGGTACCTGTGCATAGTGAAGGTAAGAAGTTAATACATAGTCTCCAGCCTACGGAAGGAAGCTGAATTTGACACAAGATCCTTGTTAAATTGGGGGAGGAGAGGGTTACAGTGATGTTGTAGGTCTTGATGAACAATTCAGGTGCCTTCAAATGGATACGTTTTCATCCTTCATTTTTTCCTTATTTATTTACTTCTATACAGGGTTATATGGTACAGTGGTTCCAAAAACCTAAGTGTAAATCTGAACCATCTGAGGAGTTTTAGTTTTAGTTTTTTAAATATGGATTTTGGAGGTCTCATCCTTGGAATTCTACTTTAGTAGGACTAAGAGACTAAGGTAGGGCCTGGACAGCAATATTTGTAACACGTCTGACACAGGTCGTACTGAGGCCACAATGTGAGAAACAGAGTGGAGTTGGGAGGAGAAGGAGAAGTATTGGGCTTCCTTGGGAAGGTATTCTCTGACTACAAACTCCCACTTAGACCTCTCCATTCTTTTCTTTCTCCCTTCCTCCTCACTTATTTCCTCCTCTCAGAAATGAGAGGCCATTGGATCACCAAGATGTGAGAGGAGGCCAGTCCAATCCAGCACCTATGGGAGTTGGAACCAAGGGAAAGGTGTCTCCTGGCAAAGTCAAAGACAGTGAAGGACACCAGGATGCACAGAGAGGTTGGGTAAAACCTCAGCTGGTGTCCCATCATGAAAGCTACAAAAGAGAAATCTATTTGCACATATGTGTGTGTGTGTGTGCATGTGTATGTGTGTGTGTATGTGTGTGTGTGTTGATGGGGTGGTGCTGGTGGTGGGCAGTCCACAGTTTTAAATTTATAGAAAGGATATGAAAATGAAGATGGGACAAGCTACTGGACTGATGACCTGATGTTTAGCAGATCAAGATGATTTTTGAGGAACCTGGTCTGGGGGAAAGAAAAACAGCCAGCAAATTATGAGGGAATCAAGGCAGCTAGTAAATATACATTCATTTTTAATTTACTTATTTACTGTTGTCATTCATTTATTTGACAAATATCTCTTGAGCATCTACTATGGCTAAGCATTCTTTTCAAAACTGGGAATACCAATGACTCAGACATTTTCCCTGCCATTGTGGATCTTACAAAAGCACTTGTTCAACAAGTCTTCTATTTTTTCCCCCCTGATTCTGGTAGATTTAGTAGGCTTCATAGTTTACTTCAAAATTCTTCCTATGTAGGAGAGATTTGCACATGATTGAAAGCAAGGAAAAAAGACTTAGAAGGGAAATTCAAACATTGAAGATACAAGAGAAAGACAAAATTATCTTTAGAATTGAGAATGAGATGCAAAGGAAGAAATGTCAAAGGACAGTTTGGCTCTATAAGAGAGATGTTCCCTTCTTCCTCGGAGACAGAAGGGAAGGAGGTCAGAACATGCTAGAAACAGAGTAGAGGTAAAGAAGAGGCAAGACACTGTACTTATTGTAAATATGCACCTGTTGATAAAGGTAGGCTTAGAGACAGTACTGAAAGTATAATCTATATATAATGCATTTATATATATAATATATATATGATACAACCAAAGCCTATAGCATCTAAATTTACCAATACTCAATTATTATCTGAATAATAAGCAAATAAGAATTTGGCTGATATTTTACCTTTCTCTATTACTAAATAACGTTTACTTAACTCGCCCTTATAATTCTTACTGGTGGCTTTTACATCAAAATGGGGTTTGCTGAGCCTCCCATGGTGGTAAATCATTCTTTAGTTCCCAGGTTAATTTAAAAAAGGTTCAAAGAAACACTCATAAGGTGTCTTAGTCTGTTTGTGCTGCTATAACAAAATGCTGCAGCTTAGGTAATTTATTATAAAAAAAAACAACAGAAATTTATTTCTCACAGGCTGGGAAGTCCAAAGTCAAGGCACCAGCAGTTTCAGTGTCTGATGAGGGGCCCAGTCTCTCCTTCCAAGAGGTGCCTTGTTGCTGAATTTGCTGGAGGGGAGGAATGCTGTGCCCTTACCCAGGGAGAGGGATGGAAGGGGAAGCCTCTTTTACAAGGGCTTTGCTCTCATTCATGAGAAAGGGCCCTCATGATATAATTACCTCTCAAAGGCCCCACCTCTTATTACTATCACATTGGCTGTTAAGTTTCAACACATGAACTTTGGAGAACACACATTCAAATCATAGTATAGGGCAAACTATACTCAGGCTAAGCAGTTAGGTAGCTTTATTTGGGACCTATATATGGATCACATCCTTCATGGAGGACTGAGAACTGCTGATCCCTGATGTTCAAGCTAACACTTAAGGATGCAATTTTGTGGCTCTTGGGAAGGCGGTTCATTATTTAGAAAGACATCTGATGTAGATAGCCCCTAAGACCCAGCCTAACTCTAGAAAGCCACAAGTCAATGGATCTCTGCCTGTTTTCACTCCATCCAACAAATCACACTTGATCAATACAAGCCGGTTGTCAAGTTTCCTGAATAACTGATTTGTCCAAGAGACAATAAGTTCAATGCTACCTCAGTTCATTTGGTAGTTTCATCGGAGACATTGCAACCTATTAAACCCCACTCTGTCCCCTCAGAAAAATAGCATCCATTTCAGTAGCCACAGCTGGCCCCTGTCTTTGCAACTCTCCTTGGCGTTCTGTAAGACAGCCATGTTGTAGCTGCAAGCTATTACAACAACACACTGACTTCCAGATTTACAACTGCGTGCTTGTCATTTCCAGATGTAGTTTTACTAAGACAGTTGTGCAGGAAACATTGTGAGAAGCAGCAGATTTCCAGTAAAACATGCCTATAAACACTGTGGTTTCTGGCAAAGGGGGAAAAAAAGGTTTACACCCAGATGCCTTAGAAAAATATAGTCTATTCTTTGTTCATATTTACCCTGAGGGTTTAAGTGTGAGCTACAGGTTTTGTTTTTGTTTTGTTTGTCCCTCACTGACACTGGAGCAATCTATCTAGACCCCTGTGTCCTGTAAATGGTTGGAGCACTGAGTTATGTGTTTTCTGCCTATTGTTCTGTTAACAACTTAGGAATTCTCTAATAGGAAGTCAGAATCTTAACTACAAAAGCAATGACTGTGGGTATTTTGAATTGATCTCCATAATCTTTAAGCTTCTGAGCAGCACCTGGACAGGTTAATTTGAAAGCAGAAACCAAAACTTCCTGTGGGAAGTCACAGACCCATGAGTTCATGAATATTTTTCTACATTCCATTGAACAAGCTGCCTGATTTTTCCCTTAGCACAAGCCTACATGATTCAAAAGACATGTTTTGGCAGGAAGCAAATTAGCACATATGGGTGTGGGTGGCAGTGCCTTAATGCCCAAAATGGGCCCACTTTTATTTTCAGTCATGGCTATATCTATTAATATAAAATACCAAGTCAAGGAAGAAATTGGTTGTGGCAGACCCATTCCTCAGCAAAGTTGGGAAGTAGGTGAAATGTACTGACCCCGTGTTTGTTATTCTTACCTTTCTCTTAAACCAATCTCTTTTCTTCAGGGACTCACTATAATGTTGCTGGCATGTCAGTGTTCCCCTGTATTGTGGCACTACTGTCTCCTCTACTCAGTACTCCAGACTGATGCATCTCCATTCTCTCTTTCATGAGTACATACCCGCTCTCAGCCATCCATCCATTCATCCACCCAGCTACCCATTTCTCTACATTCTTATTAATTAAAATGAATAATCACTAGTGTTTTGATGACATAGGAATATATTTCAAAGAATGATTGAGACTGAAGAGAGATTCTTGTACTTTTAATAATGCAATGTCTTAGTCATTTTAAAGGCTTTTTTTTTCTGCTGAGACATATAATTCCATAGAATAATTTTGAGATCCATGTAGAGTACAAAAAGTTGGAAAAGAAGGAGGTCTAGCAAAAGGAAATGTCCTGGTTTGCTCTACAATAGCAGCTGAATTTCTTTACCAAGGATATATTTTTAGACTCTTGTGAGATTTGTGCTTATAAAGGAGCTATGAAAGAAAAAGAAAAAAGAAAGAATGATACCATCCTAGTCTAAAAAAATTAAATCAGTTTAAGACTGTGCCGCATCAGTGGTAAAGATATGTTACTAATAGAATACCTTATCAAAGGCTCTTAAATATGTGTAACACATATTGTACCTAATTGGCTGTGAACAAATCTTCCGTGTGGTTTAAACCTAGGTTCCTGAAGTGCAATCCAACTGCCTTGCCTCCTTGACAACACTGACCCGAGGTCATGCTCCAAAGAGCCCGGAATTGTGGAAAGGAGATAGGACAAGCATATCCCTTCCAGGAGGCAGGACACATCCTGGATAATGATCCTAGGCTCCACAGAAAACTAGTGGGCAGCTTCTACCTCCAATTGTGCTCTGGGAAGTGGGATATATTCTGATGAACTAGGTCTGTGCCGCTTGTCCACCATATACATAAGCAGGATTACCATGGAGTGCAGGAGAGATGCAAATGGAAATTCTACTAATAATGCATTTGCAGTAGGCAGTATTTTCCCAAAATGAACAATATTGGGTGAACGTGCATATAAATTCAGTAAAGTAATAGGGCAGGACATTCAGAGTGGATGACTTTGACTTCTGATGGAAACACAGTGTCCATTTTCAAAAGATGCTTTTTAAAATTAGCTAAAATATAATAATAATATGGGTATGATTCTTTTCTCTGGGTTTTTAAGTAATATGCTGAATGACAGATTTCGGTATAGCGCACCTTCTTTCAAGAAAAGATCTTATTTCTCATGGCCTAACTTCTATCTCCTGGTTAGTAACTTCAAAGCAATGGGCCAGCAATACAAACAAAGAATGGGCAAACAGCCATATCAGCCTTGGGATTGGGATTCTTATTTTTAAGGCTTTGCTTAAGAAAGAGAATATCCACCAGGCAGAACTAATTAAGAAGCATTATTAGTAGAATTTTTATTTGCATTTCATAAGCCTCTACAGTAAAATAATGCAAATATATTGACTAAATTTGGCAGTTAGAACGGAGAATTATTGCTCTGTAGGTTGCAAAGTGATTGACAGTGACATATAATATTCAACATAACAGGCTCAGAGCAGAAACATTTGTTCCTGGTGACACTCCTTTTCTGAAAACTAAGGGAAAGCGACACTTATTTAGTAGCTTATGTGTAAACAGTTTCTTTCTTTCTCTATTTCTCTTTTTCTAGAACCAGCTTTTCATTCTGTGGTTCTATTTTTATTAATTAAGATTATTTCATCTTTGTTAATTAATTGTAAAACAATGCATTCTAACAAAAAGAAAAGGTCTTTAGGTCAACATAAACCAGTTGAGGTGAGTAATATGCAACCCAGGATGTCAAAACAGCAACAAGAAAATAAACCTAACCCACTCGTGTAATCTCGCAGGGACTTTAACCAACAAGATTTCCTTCAGAATGTAAAAACGAATGGCTCGCTAGGGGAGTTTATGGTAGGAGAGAAGGGAGCAGGAAGAGAAGGAAAAAGGAGAGGAAGGTAAGGGAGGGTGAGCAAGGGAGAAACAAAGGGTACCTGTGTTTTAAATATGTGGAGAGAGAAAACAATACAATCTGCATGTTTTCCTTTCATGTGTTCAAGATATTACATCACACAGGAGAGGTATAATAAAGTGTACTAGTGAGTGGTTAGGTCACCCTAATGAATTCAAATAAAATATCTCTTTCTCCTAAAGAGGTGGAGCATTTTATTAACTAGCATTTGGAGAGCGTTATTATTTTTTATGTCTGAGATTTTATGGATCGTATTTTCCTGGGAGGCTGTGGAAGCAGTGACAAATGCTGCACAGACGAGAAACTCATATTTTGTGTTTCTAAAACAAATCAAGGAAATCACAGAAGAGGAAAAACAAATCAGTTAACCTGCGGCTTTATCTATGAAGTTTAGATGTCAGCATAATTAGTAAAATCTGCCACCCCTATCATGGTTAAAATGGCACCAATAAACACAGGGAGATGTTTTATTATATGACTGTATCATGGATCTTTGAAATCAAATGTGTATTCATGAACCTCTGGAATGTCATGTCAAATAAGTAATATGCATAAAAAATGAGCTCTTCAGATGAGGTAATCTTAGGTGGACGTAGTGCTATAGCAAAAGAATTGGTTAGAGCTGAAAACATTTAAAGTATTGGATTTTTAGAAAAGAGGGAAACTGATATTCTTTGAACAATATTGAAAATATTTTATTTTGTATGTAATGGTAGAAGGTAAAACAAAGAATATTTTACACTTTAATCAGAATACACAAAGATTCAATAAAATCATTTAAAGTTTATACATGATAATCTATCTAATAAATATTAATAATATATATAATAGGCTATATGTTTGCATGCCCCTCTCTATATATGTACATATATTATTATATATAATTTTTTCAATAATTTTTCAGTATGTAAAAATACTACAGATTTAAGAAATGAGAGTTCATGGAATTATCCTTTTTAGTAATAATGACTTTTGGCCTATTTGGTATAAGTCTTCCAAAAAGCCTATATAGCATCAAACCTCCAAATGTTCCAACAGGAAAAAGCTATGTCACCATACCTACAATCACAAAATTCTAGATTTCTAACATATCTGTTAAACTTTTGGGTAAAGAGAAACAAAGCCCATTTTTCCACTCATTTTTTAGAAGTTTCCTATTAGTGAAAAAATGGAGGTGGCTTTGTTAGCATCCATCAGAATAGAGTCAGACGATGGAGAGTGTTTGCATTGAATCGAGCTGCCTAGTGTTCCACCCTGTCAATATAACATAACATTTCATTGGTGATCGAATTATTTCAATTTGCCATGGCACTACTTTTCTGAAACTATCTGTGGTCCCATGTAGGTCAAGGGGAAGGAAAATTAGGGGTCATCCTAAGTTTATACCATATAGTGTTTTCATTTTCTAACCAGCTAAGTACATCCAGGCTCCCTGTTGGGCAAGCCTTTTTTTCCCCTTGTCTGTTATTTTCAGAAAAAAGACTACATATGACAGTCTCAGAATCTTACCAGCCGGAACACAGATGGTAAAGATTACGGCACGCTGAGTATTGACCTTTAGAAGCTGCCTTTCTTCTCAAGGTTCTTCTCTTTTGACAGCTAGACTGGCTTTTTCTCAATTAATTTCATTACCAAAACTAGTTTTGCCTTTTATTTTTCCTCTGATGAGTGTTACCTAGACTTTTATCAACAAAGTTCACTTATATTCTAAGCCGTTGGCAGACCGCACCATCACAAATCGTTACCTTCCAGTCCTTTGACGCACTGGCATCAAGAGCTCGGAGATAATGTAGACATTGTTTAAATGCTGGCTTTCCTTTTTCAGCAGGTACCTAAGCTAATGAATTTCAACTGGTTGCCGAGATGAGCAATGAATGGGGACCTGGGAGAAAGAGGTCGTGGACGGCAAGTAGGAGGCCCCCCATAAATCACAAGATGGGGCATTTATGAGCTGGCTGTAAATTGTCAGCATAAGGCTACAAAGTGAGCCCACACTTTGATCATAAATAAAGAAGAAAGCTAAAACAATATAAACCGGGGTGCCCAAATTAAATGGAAGATACAACTGCACTGTTCATGGATCCAAAAATGCCATTTTAGATCTTAAATGTAACAGATATATTAGGAATATCCAGAAGAGAGATTAGAGTACAAATATTTTCTTTAACACCAAGCTAAAGTAATAATATACTATTAGCCAAGCAAACTCTCACATGCATTAGATTTTTACAATCACCCAAACGTAACACCAGGTACTATTTTACATCATAAAACTTGGGAGAGAAACCAGAGTGAATTCCTTTTTTTATTATGAAGAAGTTATGTGGTAGATTATTTTCTGATGGAAAGTTTAGACTATTCAGTTTTAAAGATAAGAATCTGTTTCCTACTATACTTCAAACGGTGATAAAATTACTATAATAATATCTTAGTACTATAAAACATGTTGAAATACAGCAGTAAACCATTATCTGCATTGTTTTATTTTGCTCAAATAAATTAAAGCTCAGCCATTGATCTGAGATAAAAATTACCATTTTAATATGCACTTAAAATTTTGTACAATTTTAGAAGGCAGTACAGTTAGACTTTTGATCTCAAATGAGCAGGTGATAAAAGTGTCATGTAAGATTTGCTTATATTTTACAATTTCATTAAAAGGGGATTAACTTTTCAGAGAAAATATGAGAAAAAAACTAATTAAAATTGAGAGCCTCAATAAATTTACCTTTGCAGTGTCACATAACGTTTTGCAAGTGCAACAGAATGGTGGTAGCAAAGTGAATCATTCCAGGAAGTCTTAAAACAAATACAAGAAAATCCCTTCTTATACAAGTCAGAGAAATTGCTCTGATTTATCAGTCACCCAGAGAAATAGTAGAAGAGAAACTGGCTCCATCAGTAGATGCTAAAAGACTAGAGGTGTTTGCATTAGCAGAGAAAAGTGAAAACATTCTTCTCATTTCCTTTGACAATTTTGCCCCAAACCATAAATCAGATCTATTTCTTTAAATGATTCTCAAAAAATAGGACTGAAAGCCAGTAGCTCAGACACAAGATGTTTTAAAGATATAAAGTTAAGTATTTTAGGTTTTAACAGACCTTAGAAATCAGATCACCTTGTCAAACATACTCAGATTAACAATGAAGGTGCCTTATTTAACCAAGGACACAAAACTAGTTGGCAAAATTTAAGTCGGAGCCCAGCTACATGGGTTCCCTGTTAGAAGTTTCTGTTATACATATGTTTCCTATCTGCCCAGCCCCATTTTTCCTTTTTTTTCTTTTTCTTTGCTAAATCTGGGGTCTCATATGATTCTACAAAGGTTGGTGCCACCCCCAGATTCATCAGTGGGTGAATCTTGCTCAAGCCTTACCATCCACCCCATTCTACTAGCCATGGTAATGGGTTCAGGGAAGGATGTGTGGTCCAATTCAAGACAATAAGATTTTATGAGCTGTTTTCTGGGGACTGAAATGAAAACATAAGAAGAACCTTCCTGATACCTTCAAGAGAATAGCCAGAAAATACAATGTCTTGCAAGTGAAAAACACCAACCAAGGAGACCCCTGTAGCTGTTGGCTGCCATTTTGGCCCCATAAGAAAAGCTAGCCTGGAGGACAGGCCAGTACAAGAAAGAAAACAGGACTGTGAGAAGAGCAGAGAAATCAAGTTGGAATCCTGAGCAAACTGCAGCTAAAAACCCCCCTTACCTCTAGATTTCCCATTGTATATAAGCCAATATGTCTTCTTTATTGTTTAGACCAGTTTGGGTTTTCTTTCCTGCCACTCAAAGCATATTAACATATATGAAGTTCCTTCCTCTCATCATGTTTCCTGAGAGCACAGCTATTTCTTGATCATAAAGGAGAGTTCTTTTCTGATACACTAGAAAAAAGTTTATTAAAATTTTTGTTCTGATGAATTCTGACTGCCTACAGTAATTGCTAAAGATAACTGTTTCAAGGGATTGATTTTTCTCTTTTCATTTACATTAACCAGGCCCTAATTTTCTTACAGAGAATGGTGATAGTAAATTAATTTAAGAGTTTGTATTTTTGAATAAAAGCAAAAAGGCTAATAACCAAATACTTTTACATCTAGAGAAATCCGATTATGTTGGATGCATCTATTCATCCACCACTTCAGGTTGGGACTGGAAAATAGATTAGACAGTCACAATTCGTAGGGAGTAGACCTCTGGGGTGCAGCAAAGAAATAAAACAGCTCTTTCACATGGTTGGTTGCCATTTGCCCCATCATTATTCTTGTTTTCCTCTTGACTGTCTTTCCAGGTGGTGGGTGCTCTTATTGCAAACTTGATTGTTTGCAACTATTATATTACCTCTGGTCCAGGTCAGTTGTCCTCACTCTTGGTTGTTTGTTATAATCACCTGGGGAGTTTTACCTGATGCCCAGGCTATCACCCAGACTGATGAAATCATAATTTCTGGAAGTGGGACCCAGGTATCAGTATCAAGAACCAGTGGCCTAGGTCACCTGATATCTACAGCTCTAGGAAGACCAAATGGGAAACATGGAAAAGTTCCATGGGAAAAGGTGAGTGGAGAAGGCCACATTTGTTTCAAGTCTGAATTGAAGGGCTCTGTTTGTTACTTTCTGCATGTATCTTCTCACAGTGCAGAAATTCAGAAGGCCGACATCCAGGGGCTGACCTGGGCAGAAGAAACAATGACACAGGCCACCTCAACCTATTTCCTATTTCTTGCAGTCAAAAGGCAAGGAGAATTTGGGGGCTTACTAAGCTCATTGCAGTTTCTTAAGGGTAGGAGGTCCTACAGGGATTTAAACACAAAAGCCTATCTGGCAATAAACAGCGTCCTACGTCCTTGTAGCCTCCTAGTGTATCCTCCCCCTAGGGATCTGACATGAGGATTGGGAACAGCATATGATACCTTGTCATGACCATCTCCATCACACCTGGCCATGACACCATTCCCATCTGCATTCTCCATGAAATGTTTCCTTTCCCAACCATGTTCTTCCGGAAGACACGAGGTTGTTGTCATTACCATTCCTGCTCTTCTCTCCCAATGTACACCTCACCTCTGCACACCAGGTTTGGCCCTCAAACATCCCTGTAAACATGTACGAATTGAGTTTGAAATGTGCGAATATCAAGTAGAACTGGTGGACTTTGATCCAAATCAAGAAAGACGGCGCCATTACAATGGAGAAGCATATGAGGATGATGAACATCATCCTAGAGGTGGTGTTCAGTGTCAAACCTCTTAATGAGGCTAGTTAATGATACTTCACTGCTGGCATTTCATGTGCAGTAGTGAATGAGTGAAGGACTATAATCGTAATATGCTCACTACTTGCTATTGTTTTTCTTTTAATATTCAACTATAGTAGTGTTTTAAAAGTTAAATGAATAAACACAAATATAAAAGCTCAAAAAAAAAAAAAGAATGCTTCAAAACTTTTACTCATGACCTAGGTTACTCAGACCTTTGCTGATCTGCCTCTTAGTTATTTTCCATAATCACTAATAAGTTCTGCATATTAAAATTCTAGACCAGGCAACATTGCCATCATGTTGAAATACATCTTTATATGTCAATATAGCCAGCTGAGTAAACATTAAAGCATAATTGAATTTTTCAACAATGACATTTTAATTAAGAAATGTTCTTGGGCTTTTGAGAGTTCAATATATTAATATTTCTTCATAAGGATTTCCCTTTTCAGAATTTGCTTGAAAAATGCAAGTGATCCTGATACTGAAATAACTTGGCATTTTTTTGCCCTGGTTGTGTGGGAAAAACTTATAATTTGGGCTCAATGTGATGTATATAATTTTGCTGGCCAATATTAATTAGTACAAAATTATAAGCACCAAAAATGGAGGGCATGAAGTAAGACAATACAAGTCCTTTACGAGAGCACTTTAGTTACTTCAGATGTCTAGATTTACAATTTAAACTTATATATATCTAACAGCAGGTGCGTCTGGTTTCAGCTTTGCATAAAATAGTATCTTTTCCCTTTACTTATATGCTCCTTGGGGGCAGAAATAGTGCATATTACTTAGGTAGTCAAATATGGTATTATTTTGGGTAGATATTATAGTTGCATTTAGTATGCTTTTAAAGAAAAAGAAACATCTACGTTCAATTATAAGTCTTTCATGGCCATGATTTTCATTTTTTTCCTTCAATTTCAAAGAAAGAAATCCATGAGTCTGTTTCATACCTACTGGATTCAATGCCGTACTCTCCGAACTCGCCCACGGCTTGATATCCATAGTTTTCTCCACAGCCTTCTGACATCTCAGGCTTTCTTTTAGCTCATAAATCAATTGGTGCTCAAAGAGATATCGACAGACAGGATCAATAAATCAATATTTACTTATCAGGGACATATTCTGTACAACACCCTCTGTTTGGGGCTGTAGAGGATGCTAGATTTATAAGATATATTTTCTTTTCTTATGTAGCTTGCAATGTTGTCAGGACCATATGTTGTAGTAAATATATAAAAGAGATGAGAATCATAAAGGAATTTAAGCCAGATAAATAAAAAGAATATGTCCCTTCTATGGTTCCTCTGCAAAAGCCTGAAAGATCTTTCTCCCTTTGTATGTGTGTATATATTCATGCATAATTCTATTTATCTATGTATATATGTGTCTATTTTTCTATCTAGTATCAAATCTTATTGTGGGTTGTGAAGTGGAAATTTGTCATTTTTTTTTCCCCACTGGGATCTGAAACTTCCCCTGTTTTTTTAAAAATGTCCTCTAGTGCCTTCAACTTTTCTAGGTCCCTGGCATGTAGAACACAAATGCAAAATCTAAACTCAGACACTCCAGTGTTTCCACCTAGAACTTTGAATTTAAACTGAACGACACACAAATCCAGGGACAGAAAACCTCTCATTCTGTGCCCACTGGTGCTAGCAGGGGTGGCAATTATTCAGAGATGGCGCTAGCAGTGGTAGCGTTAGTATTAGTTGCAGTGTGGACATCATTCTGGGGCAATAGCCAGGGGATTTTTAATCAGGTTGTTCTTGTTATGGGTTCTTGTCAGCATTTCTGGTCCATTTTTAGAACCATATTCTCCTGGTTTCCTACTGAGTCTATGAACTACCCAACCTCTTCCCAATATAGTCCTCTCCTGAGGAAGTTAATCAGAGTTAGTTATTTGCAATCAAGATCCCTATTGGTAGAGAAGTTGGAATTGGCAGTGAATGGTAAGCAACAAGGCAAAACCTCAAGGAAATGGAAGAAATCTGGAATCAGTTCTCTGGTCTGATAACAGCTGACGGCATTGAAAATCCAGTTAGTCAAGGACTGGGATGTACGCGGCATGTGGTGGTGACACAGCTATTTAAGTACTGCCTTGGTTGTCTGGGATGCAGTGCATACTGAAGGCAAATCTTTGGCAAAATGAGTTCTTGTTTTCATGAAAATGAGAGGAAAAGAAATTTAAGGGCTTTGTATAGTAAATTGGCTTTTTCTAACAGCATTGGCAACCTAAGAAGTTTTTGTCAGCATCTACTTTATTTTATTCTGATTTTGTTAGCTATTATTAAAAAATGAATACTATAGCTTTGTGCCCAATAAGTATAAGCTGCCCTTCAAAAGTGATACAACTGAATGTAGCCCTACATGATATACAAACAAGAAATTGGATACATAGAAAAAGACACAAATTGAAGTCAGCCTTAGCACCATATTGGAAAGAAACATTTTAGTTCGTTAACCAAGTCTTCCACACTATAGCATATCTCCTGTGGATCCAGAACTCTCAATATAAATGTGCTACAGATCTTACAACCTGGATATCCAATTCAACTAAAGATATAACTCTGAGACTCATTAAAATGCCTCAGAAAAACTTCATCTCAGAAGTAGACAGTTATCTCAAGTATCTGAATATATTGAATTAAATATCAAGAATATATCAGTTGTAGACAACTTCTTTCTAAAACCATTGGCTTAAAATGCATGAGCAGAATAACAGTCTCATATTTCCTTATTTTTTCTTATATTTTCTTATTTTATTTCTCTGGCTGTGCATTAGATTCAAAAACTAAACTCTTTTCCCTACTCTCACACTCAGTATAGCACAGAACACTTCTGTGACCAGATGGGGGGGGATTTTTCTCTACCAACAAGCAGTTCTCTGGCAGACACCAACTAGGTGTCCTATACTTCAATTCGTTTCTGATACTATCTACCTGAGGATAGCATCAGATCCCGCAGGTTAAGGGCTCAGTCCTACAAGACTGCCCTTCACTTCAGATGCCACTAGCAAGTCCCAGGTTGTCATCTGACCTTCTGACTGACTGGATATAAATGGAGGTTCCATAACTCCCCCTCCTTGGTTTTGATAATTTGCTAGAATGGCTCACAGAACTCAGGGAAACATTTTACCCTTTTATTACAAAGAATATTACAAAGGATACAGATGAATGGCCAAATGAAGAGGTACATACGGCAATGTCAGTGACGGTCCCAAGCACAGGAGCTTCTGTCCCTGTGGAGTTGGAGCATCCCACCTCCCGGCACGTGGATATGTTCATCAACCCAGAACAGATTGCTTATATTTTATTAAGATAAAGTGATGTTCATTTCTTAGAAGGGGTGTAAGACATTAGAATTCGCTGGCTTGTACAAAATTTAACCTTGCTTTAAAATTTTCCAAAATAAACTACATGTTCTGCTATTTATCAGGACTATGGCCCAGATAGCAAATAAAACAGCACAACTGTTAGAGGCCTAATAGACCAGCATATATTAATCAATTAAAATAGTTCTAGGCAATCGAATTGTCTGCAACCACTTTCTGGCCATCACAGGTGGAGTCTATGCACTAAAGTATCTTGTTTCATCTGGGAATGCAATTAAGGAAATAAAACATTCAATTACTCAATTAAAATAATAGGATGCCTGGTTTTCTAAAGTCAGCCAAAGTGATTTTGGGGACTATTCTTTTGGTTAGGGCTAGGCTAATAACAAAACCTGGAAACAAAGTAAGTCCTTAACATCTCTTATGATGTCTCTCATTTGCTTGCCTTTTTCTGCTACTTGATTTGCTGATGCTTCAAGGTAACTACATGTCCATTACCCAGAGCTGACATCCAGCTGATGACACCACTTCAAAAAGAGGTAGAGGTCCTCATGGACAACTTAGTTCCTTTGAAAGCTGAGCTTAACTAGAACAGGAGATTAAGAATCATAATGAGAGAAGAGCTGCAAATCTGGATTAAGGGAGAGGCACTCACCCAAGGACCCCATACATCCTTCCACCTGGGGAGCAGAGGATTTTTTGACAACCTACAAAGAACTGCTCTTCTTTCCCCAGTGAACCCCTCCAGTCTGCTCAAGGGGAGACTGCCCTCTTTGATATCTTTAATCAATCAGTTTACTCAGGGAGAACATAAAATAAGATTTTCTGTTTCGGGAACCATATGTGGATTTTGCTTTTTTAAACCCTACCTTTCAGAGAGACAACCTATATAGGATTGGGCTCCTTCTTATGTGAGTAAACTTCAGCTGAGTTCTAGCTAAATGTGCTTATGAGCCACTCTTTGGCAACCACTAATTGAGTGGTTACTTTCTTTAGGGAACGTTTTGTGTGTTTTCAATGCATTAAGTCAGCTAATTCTCACAACTTGGAAACTAAATATTCTTTTATGGCCATTTTTCATATGAAGAATCAGACACTGTACAGGTAAATAACCTGCCCAAGCTTACTTAGCTAGTAGGTGTGAGTCTTGGACCTTAGTACCCTGACCTCCAGAGCCAAGTTTTCTTGTTTTGTAAAAAATTGAAGAATAATATTCACCCAAAAAAGTGGAAACATTACAAGTGTACAGCTTAATAATTTTTTACAAACTGAACCCACATGTGTAACCAGCACTCCGTTGGAGAAACATAGTATTATCTGCACTCCAGAAGTACTGTTGCTGCTCCTTCTTCAGTGCCTACTCTACCCTCCTGAGATTAAACACTGTCCTCCTACAGGTAACCACTGTTATTACTACTTCTACCAGCATAGATTACTTTTTCCCGTTTTGTACTTTTTAAATAAATGGCAGCATACTATGTGCTCTTCTGCATTTGACTTTTCTTTGTTCAACATTATATTTGTGAGATGCATTTATATTTTGCATGTAGGTGCATATCATTCATTCTCATTGTTGTATAGTTCTATTGTATGAATATATGACATTTTCCTCACCCATTTTACTATAGATGGGCTTTTGAGTAGTTTCTACTTTGGGGCTGGTGAACCTACAGCCTCCTTCCTTCTGCACATATACTTACACGTAAAGTTGTTGCATCATAGGATGTTTACCTACAGAAGATACGAAAAGGACAAACCACTTAGGCTCCCATGAATAGTATATGAGAATGTCACATGTGCAACATCCTTGTCAACACTTAATATTGAATGTCTTTTTCATTTCCGCTATTATGGAAGATAATCACTTTTATCA
The DNA here is from genome assembly GCA_028533085.1 of Varecia variegata. Taxonomy (NCBI): domain Eukaryota; kingdom Metazoa; phylum Chordata; class Mammalia; order Primates; family Lemuridae; genus Varecia; species Varecia variegata. Next base: position 13,057,700 of record CM052439.1, read on the forward strand.
CATTGTGGTTTTAATAGGTATTTCCCTGATGACAAATAAATATGAGCACCTTTTTATGTATGTATTAGTTTTATAATATCCTCTGTTTTTAAGTGTCTATTCAAGTCTTTTTGCTTTTTTTTTTTTTCCTATTTGATGGTCTGTCTTTTTTGTTACTCATAATTTTGGGGGGTTGTTTACATATTCTGGATGTAACTAATTGCCAGATATATGTATTGAAAATAACTTCAACCATTTTGGGGGTTGTATTTTTACTCTCTTAATGATGTCTTCTGACGAATGCAAGTTCTTAATTTTAAAGTAAATTTGTCTTTCATCTGTTTGCTTGTTTATAGTTAGGACTTTTTCTGTCCTGTTTATAAAGCCTTTGCCAATGCCAAGGTCACAAGAATGTCCTTCTGTGTTTTTCCTTAAAAAGCTTCATGGTTTGTCCTTTCATAGTTAGCTCTGCAATCCATCTGGAATTGTGTTTGGTGTATGATATGCAATGGGAATCAAGGCACACTTTATTCATCCATATGAATAACAAATTGACCCAGTATTGTTTATTAAAAAGACTGTCTTTTCTACCACACTGTAGTGTTATTTTGATGTAAATCATGTGTTTGTTCATGTATATCAATTTGTGGACTCTATTCTGTACCCTAAATCAGTTTATCTTTTCTTGTACCCATATAAAACTGCCTTAGTGATAGCTTGAGTCAATCATAGTATCTCTTACAATAAGTCTCCCAACTTTGTAATTTAAGATTGCCTTGGTTGTCCTCAGCACTTTGCATCTCCACAGGCATTTTAGAAAGAGTTTACAAGTTTCTATTAATATCATATCAAATTTATTGATCAATTTGTGGAGAATTAAAATCTTTATAATATTGAGTTTTTCAGTCTACAAACATACTATACCTTCTGTTTAAGCCTTTTAACATTTCTCTCAATAAAGTTTTGAATTTTTAGTATAAATTGCTTGAAAATGTGTTCATTTCTTGGAAGAACATGCATAAGATCAGTGTTATTTCTGCCAAATATGTTTCGAGGAATTACCCAGTGGAGACAAAAAAGCCCAGATTGTTTTATAGAAGGAAGTTTTTAATAATAGTTTAAATTTCTTACAAGAAACTAAATTATTTATATTTTTATTTCTTCTGTCAGTTTTGGTAAGTTTTTTAAAAAAGAATTGTACAAATTTAATACAAATTGTCATCTTACTAGTGCTCATAATGTGTACTTAATAATTTTTGAATGTCTATAGGATCTGGAGGATCTTGGTTTATTGTGGTGTGATCCACTACAATTAAGAGATTCTCTTAATCCTGATATTGACAATCTCTCTATTTTTAAATCAATCTTACTAGAGGGTTACCACTTTACTATCTTTTAAATAGCCTTTTGCTTTGCTGAATTTTGTATGGTATGGTACATTTTTCTATTTTTTTAAAATTCATTTCTCTTTTAATCTTTGTAATTTATTTTATTCCACTTACTTAAATTAATTTGCTATTTTTGTTACAGGGGCTTGAAATGGAAGCTTAAATAATTAATTTAATCTTCTATGTAATATGTGCACTTCAGGTATACGTGTTTTTTTTTCTAAGCATTACTTTAGCTACATTCTTCTATGATGTACCACTCATTTAAAAATATTTTCTTTTTTTTAAATCTTCCCCTTTTATTTATTTATTTATTTATTTATTTATTATTTTATTTCAGAATATTACAGGGGTACAAACACTTTAGTTACATATATTGCCTTTGTACCACCTGAGTCAGAGCTGCAAGCGTGCCCATTGCCCAGAAAGTGCGCATCACATCCATTAGGTGTGAATTTACCCTTCCCTTTCTCCCCGCTCCCACCTGCCTGACACCCAATGAATGTTAATTCCACATGTGCACATAAGTGTTGATCAGTTAGTGCCAATTTAATGGTGAGTACACGTGGTGCTTGTTTTTCCATTCTTGTGATACTTAGAAGAAGGGGCTCCAGCTCCATCCAGGATAATATTAATACAAGAGGTATTAGTTCACCATTGTTTTTATGGCTGAGTAGTACTTACTCCATGGTATACATATATCACATTTTATTAATCCACTCATGTGCTGATGGGCACTTGGGTTGTTTCCACGTCTTTGCAATTGTGAATTGTGCTGCTATAAACATTTGAGTGCAGATGTCTTTATTATAGAATGTCTTTTTTTCCTTTGGGTAAATACCCAGTAGTGGGATTGCTGGATCAGCTGGTGGGACTGCAAATTAGTACAACCTCTATGGAAAGTAATATGGAGGCACCTCAAAGAACTAAAATATTTTCTATTTTCATGTTGTTTTTTTCCTTTATCTCATGTGTTAACGTGAGGTGTATTATCTAATGTTTTATTTACTGTTTATATAATTCAAGATTTCTAATTGTTTAGTTCTAGCTTATTTCCAATATTATCAGAGAATACATTCTGAATTATCTCAAATTTTGAAAAAAGAAGAGGCTTTATTTATGACTAACTATATAGTCGATTTTTGAATATGCTCTTTGTGCTCATGAAAAGAATATGAGTATAATCATATATACAAAAATTAGGCCACCTTTGTTAATTTTCAGATCTTTGTAAATAATTCAGATCTTCTATATCCTTACTTATTTTAAGTCTGCCTGCTCTGTTAGCTAGTGAGAATGGTCTGTTAAAGTCTTTCGCTGTGTTTGTAGATTTGTCCATTTATCTTTTTTGGTTCTATCAATTCCACTTATGTTTTTTGAAGTTCTGGTGTCAAGCATATGCAAATTATGTCTATGATATATTCCAAATGTCCCTTTTTAACTCTAGTGATTATGAAATATCCTCCCTAGTATTTCTTCTTGCCTTAAAATCTACTTTTAGCTGGGTTAGCATAGTTTCCGAAGCTCTGTAACAGCAGGGATAATGTCTGATTTCGCTCAGCGTCACATCCCAGCCATTGCTGCCGTTCTTCCTACATGAGAACAATTGCAAATATTTGTGGAAGGAAGGAGAGTGTGAAGGAAGGGAGTATATGGATTCCCAGTAGTCTAGAGTGTGGTCTTTGGTCTTGTGTTGATCAGAGTTCTCTAGGGAAACAGAAGCGACAGGATGTATGCATATGTGTATGTGTGTACACAGAAGCTCCTCGACTTATGATGGGGTCACACCAGGGTAAACTCATCATAAGTTGAAAATATCATAAGTCAAAAAATGCGTTTAGTACACTTCACCTACCAAACATCATAGCTCAGCCTAACCTACCTCAAATGTGCTCAGAACACTTACATTAGCCAACAGTTGGACAAAATCTTCCAACCCAAAGCTTATTTTATAATAATGTTGAATATCTCATGTAACTTATTGAATACTGTACTAAAAATGAAAAATAGAATGGTTGTATGGGTACCATCATAAAGTCAAAATCATAAGTTGAACCATCATAAGTAGGTGATTGGCAAGAAAGAGATAGGGAGATAGAGAGAGGTATTTAGGGATTTGGCTAACAGGATTGTAAAGACTGGGGAGTCCAAAATCTGCAGGGTAGGCCAGCAGGCCAGAGACCCAGGGAAGAGTTGAAGTTTGAGTCAAGGAACAGTCTGGGGCAGAAGTCCCTTTCCTCCAGGGATATCAGTCTTTGTTCTCTTAAGGCCTTCAACTCAGTAGATGAGGTCAACTCACATTATGGAAGATAATTTGCTTTAATCAAAGTCTACGCATTTAATTATTAATCTCTTCTAAAAAAATACCTTCACAGAAACACCTATGATAATGTTTGATCCAATATCAGGTACCAGGGCTTACCCAAATTGACACAGAAAATTAATCATCACAGGTCTGTTGACAGCTGTTATGGTAATTAGATTGTCTTTGGGGTTCTAGTCACCATGGAGGTCAAACATTAGCAGGGCCCTGGCAGAGGAGGCGGTACTCCAGAATTCTTAACTTTCCCTAAAAATCACTCAGTTATGAAATAGTTTTCACCCCTCATTGTCTCCCAAAAGATGATGTGAAAGTTTCCAGAATCAAAATGGAGTTACCAATGATTGAAAAAAAAAAAAACAAACAACAACAAAACCTGACAAATAGAGCCAAGGGAGGCTAAGAAGAGTGGATTCTCATGCTTATAAATTAAACCTGATATCAAAAGCTGCCACAGAAAAACTCCGCAGAAACCATAACGTTGCCCAAAGGCCATCACAACCTTCCGCAAAAAATACCGCACGGACATCTGCCTAGCAACACTCGTCCAACCTCAGACTGGCATCACCCTTGTTGTTGATCTTTGTAGCCAAGAATAATTATTTCAAAACAATCATGTAAACCTCATTTTTTTCCTTTAAAAACCTTGTTCTTCCTTTCACTCCCCGAATATGCAAATATCTTATTAGAGCATGTGTCCTCCCGTTGCAATGGTTGCAATGCTTTATTCCCCAACAAACATCATTTTCTTTTAGGGAGCCTTTCTATTTGTTATTTAGATTGACAGTGAGGTATTAAATCTGGCAAAGTTCATGTATAAAACATATTTAGAAAATAAAATAAAAGATCTGCTCTTAACTATATAGTTTTACACCAATGGCTCATTTCCCGGGTTTTTACACACGTGTCTGAGTCTCCCTCCCATCTCTGCTTGTGCAGCAGGTGCTTTCCTGGATAGTCAAGGGAGGAAGGAGAGTCTAACAACCAGAGCTAAAATTTCTTTTTTTCCTCCAGAAGAAACTGTAGAAAGCAAAAATAAAAATCATCCCCATTGTATTTAAAACTCCACGGTTAAAGGGCTCACCTTTAAAACTTGTCAATTCTTTAAGTACCAACATGGATTTAAGACAGCTTCTTCTTCCATGTTATTAGTGAGCTACATTTGTGACATGGTAAAATGCCATAATTTTTTTTTTTTTAAATTTTCAAATTTACCTTAAAATCATCAATCGTACTTTAGGTACCCAGAACATTGTTAATGTTATCATAAAAATCTATTTAAAATTTATCAAAAAATGTATTAATTTTAAACAGTTTTTGCTCAGTAGAAACTAATCTCTTTCTTCAACTCCTATTTGTTGAAAACCCTCAGGAAATTGAATTAGCAATTAGCCACTTTCTGTTTTACATTAACAAAGGCTACTGAATAGCTAGAATGTCCTCCTGACTAATCCACAATTTTCTTTTTCTTTAAAACCCAGATCAAAACTTACCTCCAGCCATTTCTAACTAATGACACCTCTCCTTCAATACAAATACACACACCCCCAACTTAGATCACTTTGTGTCCTCTGAACATTTGAGCTTGTTTATGCGTTCCTTTTTAAGTGCATTTATGTCCCTTTCACATGCGTTGGTTTTCTTAATGCTCCATTGTAAATTAGGTACTTTTGAAAGTCCCCTTAACTTTCTAAATACCCTAAAGCTGTATTTAATACACCAAAGTAGCAACATACTGAATAGCTCCCTAGTGGTTTTAAACAGTTAATGCAGTGTCATAAGAAGCCTAATTTATTATTAGGGAGTAGTTTAGGCACAGGGGAAATGTACTATGTCAGAATTTTTCATGACCATAAATCAAAATCTTAAAGTGTCTTTAGTCTGGTGCTCCCTCAAATTGCATGATAATTTATCTTTATACTCATATACTACAGTTTCTTAATAGTGGCACTATAGACATTTTGGACTGACGATTCTTTGTTGTGGGGGAATGGACTGTTCTAAAGCATTATAGGATGCTTAGCAGCATCCCTGGCCTCTACCCATTAGGTGCCAGTAGCTCCCTCCATGTCCAGGTATAACACCAAAATTGTCTCCAGATATTGTCACATGTCCCTTGGGGTGAGAGGGCAAAAATGACTCCCAGTTGAGAACCACTGGTATACACCTTACATCTCTATCTTAAAAAAAACTAACAATTTTTTCCAGGAAAATCTTTATTAATTTTTATTAATGTCATTAGCATTAATTAAGTCCAATTTCTTGGCACTTAGAGGTTACCTACTAAAAGATTTTAAGATCATTCAAGGACACCAATTTGAATAATCCATGTACTTATTGGTTTAATATCACTAATACAGTCAAAGCAGCAACTTCAGACTAATCCAAAGTCTCTTGGGCACTGCTCTGATGCAGCTTAAATAGAGTCAGCTGCCAAAGACTTGGCAGTGCATGTGAGAGACCTGAGATAAAAGAGTTATCTATTCTTCCTGTCTTCTGGGAACGCTCGCTGACCTCCATGGGTAGAGACCTCTCAGCCTATTGCCAAATGATATTTCACAGGAGAATCTAAATTTTAATTCTACCGGAAATATTTTAAAATGCTAACTTCATCAAGAATTCCTGGAATGACTGTTGTCTTTAATGACTTACTCCTTGTCTATACTTGGGTCTCCTTGTTAATATCTGGGGGAGAGGGGTGCATTTTCCCTCTCTTAGAACTATTTTAAAAATTCATTTATTTGACAGTTGCTTGCAATATTTAAATACTTGTTGCAACTCCTTTTATTTTTTACTTAGTTCATTTGACAAGCATTTATGAAACATTTCTTACGTAATGTGGTAGCTTTCATTGTCACACTGATATAAGTACTTAAGATAACAAAATGAAGTAATATTCTTCATAGCATGGATTTCTCTATATGCTTTGGCAGCTAAAACAGCTCAAAGAGTAAATATGAGAAGCATTTTCTTATTTTTAAGAATTGTCATATATAACAGAACAACTATAATGAGTAGATTAAAGCTTTAATTCCAAAGAATATTTTTGCCATGACCATTTTGATTACATTATGGGGTTATTTTGTTAGCACTACATAAGAATTTCCTTATTTTATCAATTCAATTTTCCTGACATCTATTAGTGTATATATATATATATATATATATTTTTTTTTTTTAGAAAGCAATTTAGGCAGGATTGTCATAATACACAGAATATAATTGGCAAAATTAGTTGTGTAACCTTCTTCATTTTGAAAGATTCTGGGAGTCTGACCAGGAAGAAAGTGAGAAGAATTTCTGGAATATTGTTTTCATAGGCCTCTTGCAAAATAATAATTCATTTTTCCACTTCCTTTGAGACTATCCCGTAGTTCCAACACTCCTCTTCTCTTTGTTCTGTTTGGACAAGTTTGCACATGTGTCACCATCACTTGAAAATGCTTAGGAAAATGCTTTACTACGATATTCCAATTGTGACAGCCTGCATCAGCTCCGCTAAGAGCTCATCAATCACTGTACTCCAGCTCCAGTTTCAGTCTCTCCTCTCTTTCCCCCACAGCTCCCAGAACCTTATTTCCATCTACTCTGCTCTTAGCACCTCCTTTCTCAACAGTTATTGTCTCTTTGTTCCAACTCTCCTCCTGACTCTTAGATTTCTTATAATGAGATTTACGTGGGCACGAGTCATTGATTTCTCCAATGCAACCCTATTTCTCACAACTTGTAGACTGAAATCAAAGGACAGCATACAGGGTAGAGAGAGCGGGGCTTGTTCACATGGGGTCACTGGCCTCACTTACAAATGACTCCAGACTAAATTCTGAGGCACAGTCTGCCTGTTGGACTCAGCAGACATAGACTTGAAGGAAGTGGATATGCATGGCCTGCAGCCCCTCCATAAGATGGGGAGATCCAAGGGTGATAAGAAGAGGGAAGGAACTTTAGCTCATAATAAACCTACCATTGCACCCACTGAAAGATTTTAACTGCTTCATGTATTGTATTTTTATACTCTTGGCACATCCTAATATTATCTTATTCTACATATATCTAACTTCTGAACTAAGAGAGACAAGTCAGGCAAGCAAGTTATTCTTAATTTGCCTAGGATGCTCCCTTAAGACTCCTGTTTTCCATGAAAGGCTGAGGAATCCTCCTTTAAACATTCCTGGGGAGTATTATATGGCTTCCCCTTCCTGTTAGATCCATCTCTGCACCCATTAGAGTAAGTAACCAGATGTGCCTGTCACATATGTATGGGGACAATTTGTAACCAAGAGAGAAGAAGAAGAAGAAGAAAGTAGAGAAAACAGTTCCCTTATTAATTTGCACACATGCAGGCCTTGTCCAGATACCTTAAAAGTAATAGTTTCCCTTCATGAAATCTCCAAGGCTATTGTGGTTGACCATGAGGTCAGGAGAAGGGCTAATTGCAAGAGCAGCTGTCATCGACCCAGAGAGTTTGCTGAAGAGTCAAGTACAAAGGCCTACTGATTCCTAAAACATTCCTCAAGGCACTCGCTGGAGTCTCAGGGCACAGAGTTAAGGAGATTAGCAGTGGGTGAACCACAAACATGTATAGGTATGTTTTTCTTTCTTATATTTAACAATATGGATGTTAACTTATGATGAATTATTCTATCATCCTAGATATATATCTAGCATGATTACTATTTACCAGAAAGTTATGCCTAAATTCAATATTTAGCACCACAAAAGCAAAATCAATTTTACATTATCTGAGCTGCCAAATCAAGGATTTAACCTTGGTTGTAGTGATATAATCAAGAATCTATGATTTCATCATGGCCTTAGCAATGGATATCTAGCTAAAGCTGTATTTATTCTCAATCTGTACATAAATACCACAAACTCTTTGTCTTAGATCAGCTAGGGGAATATTGTAAACTTTACTAATTATTAGTTATTAAAATCATAAACATGAAAACTATATAAAAAGCATAGGAAAAGATCATGATATAATGTGGGGAAGAAGCAGAATATATAATAGTTGTAACCATAAAAACAGGTATTCACTTGGACAACGATGAGGAAATATTATGAAAAAATAAATACTTAATGTTTTGTTGTTCAGAAATGCTGAGATTTTATTGTCAGAATTTTCTTTAATATAATTGCTAAATCATGATTTCTTTTTTTTTTTATTTATTACAGCTTATTATGGGGGTACAACAGTTCTGGTTAAGTATATTGCCCATGCCCCTCCCAACCCCCCAAGTCTGAGCTTCAAGAGTGTCCATTCCCACGACAGTGCACATTGAACTCATCATGTAGGTATACACCCATCTGCTCCCCGACCCCCAACACCCCGAGTCAGATCTTCAAGCATGTCCATTCCCCTGACAGTGCGCATAGCACTCCTCATGTAGATACATGATTTCTTTTTTAAAAAAAATAAACAGTGGCTTCCAGAAATATTGGAGTTTGAGTCTGGCTTGTTCGTTTAAAGGGTATCTGGAGAAATTGACAGGAGTAATAGATTAAAACCCCTCTTTCCTTATTCAGCTCAATTCCAGAGATGACCACCATAATTATCTATCATAAAATAACATTCATAAGGGTTACATCTAGCTCTAAGTACAGTTGTACTTACCCTACTCATGTTAGTATGTGCCTGTAGGATAAATGGACAGTAATGTACGTGTGTATAAGGCGTTCCAGTTGTCTTCACATGTTTGCCACTGTGAATGAGGCAGTGTATTATTTAAGGCCAGTAAAATCCTTCCAGCAATGAGAAATAGGCTCCCTGAGAAGAGTGGGGAGTCTCACGGCGGGTAGTTATCCAGTTAGCATGACTGGTCTGAATGCTTAGTAATCAATAAGCACCTCTGCTTTTCACCTAGAGCTCTATGACACGAGTGTTTCCAGAAGGTAGAAAGTGGTTTGTTCTGCAACAACTTCTTACTCCTACTGCTCCCAGCCCATATATAGTATTTTGCCCTTATGGCATTAATAAATATTAATGCTCAGTAGTCAGCGAATTAAAACCAGGCATCTACTCTCAGAGCATCTGGCTCAAAAAGAAAGTTATCACTGAGACAAGGTGAGAAAAGAAACCACAGATAGTCAATCGGTCTATTATTATTACTAACAGCAACATCAATACTAATATATCGCTATTCACATCTCAACTAGTGAGTGCTTGCTCTGGTATTCCAAATTTGACTTTTGCTCTGATCCACTCAGATTTGTTCCTCCTTGGGTGTTCAGTGCTTTTTCATACCTCCACTTTCGGCCACAGCTGTTGGTCTTCACACTCTGCTCCCTGAGTAAGATGTCCTCACTCAGCCTCTGGCCTCAAGATTACAGCCTGACCTCCATTCACAATGAGGAGGGGTCTTTCAACACCCACCACAGGGGCAGATACCGGGAAAGCAACCAGCTTATGAATGGCAGAGCCGGAGTATGAACCCAGCGTTCCAGAACTCCAGCACTTCGTCCCAGCCCTGGCCTCACCCACACTTACTCCTCATTCACTTCCCCTCCATTTCTCTGCCCTGAAACGTTTCTCCCTCTGTATTACCAGCTTCCAGTCTCATTCTGTTAATGTTCCCTTACAGATTAATAAAAGAATCTTTCCATATTTTTTCTACCCAGGTAAGTTACAAATTAGGGTCACCGGGAAGATAGAGCATAGGTGATCAGGAACCTGAATAAGACACTGGAATTTAGAGAATGGATAAAATATCACTGTGGGGTTCTTCAAGCCATTAAAAACATGTATCATTTGTCATAAAACAGTATTAAACATTAAATCAATAGAATGAACATGAATATCAACGATCCTGCAAAGAATCAGTGTCTCAAGAAACATCATGATTAGCAGTTGTCATCAGAGAAATGACGGGGACTTGACGTTTCCCAGGGCACCATCCTGTGCTTTCCTCTCCTCTACATGGGGAGGTCGCTATTTTTCATCCAGCATAACTTTTCTGTGTGATTTTCCTTTAACTTGATGCTTTCTTCCTCTTAAAAAATTAATTATTTTTAGTTATTAAAAAAGAAGTCAGCAATCTACCTAGAACTTCATCCATCGCTACTCTGAGGTTGAGCTGTCATCTATACCCTCACAAGCAAACAGACAGAGCTGGACATCAGTCCATGCCAAGAAAGCATAGGAGATTCTCAGACCGCAACAAATCAGTGGCAATCTTCTTAGCCACACTTGCTTTCTGTGTAATTATATCAATAATCTTTAGGTGAAATAGACAGCAGTCTCATCATTTTTTCCCTTTTCTGCCACCCCTCCTCCCTTAAATTCACACTTCCCAGGAGAGCATTTCTCTTCACAGACATTATATTTAAAGTAGAAATGAACTTTAGCTTTAAATATATTAATACCTTTATGCTTCTCTTTTTTATCTGGAAAATACTAGAATTTTTAATATTTTATTATCTGCCAAATTCAGCAGACTTTAAAACAAAACATTACATGCAGAATTCAAGTAATGGGAAAATATAAGTTATAATAATTACTCTACACCAAATGGCCATTGATTGCTCTTAAACGTATAGACTTCATAAGCTATTATAGTTCATGTTGAGGCATAGTTGTTTATATAGTGACATATTTGGTTAGCATTAAACATTTGTTTTACATATAATGACCTCAAAATGCCCAGAATGGAACCAACCCTTCACAACTTCTTAACATGATGTTATATTTATGAAAGGATATCACTCATGTTTAAATATTTATAGAAGACTTCAAATTAGTGTTTATAACTTCAGAATATTGAAATAGAGAAATGTTTGATAAACATACTCATGTAAGCCATTAGAAAAATCTTTAAAGTCTAAAATAGGGAATACCTATCTTCATCTTTAAAACTTGTAATTGTTAGCCCTACTCCCATAAAGGTTGCATCTTCTCCTGAGAAAAGTTTCATTTTCCTTTCCCGGTCAGTTCTTCCCCATGGCTTGGGAGCTGAGGGGCCTCACTTGGCTCTGGCCATGGTAAAACTTATGAAGCAACAAATCACAGTGGACTGGGGCCTCTTTTGTTTTTTCTCTAGATTATAGAGAATGGTGAACATGACCTCTATGTACTTGTGGAGATTCAAGATTCAACTGACACTTTTCTGGATTCCGTCTGCCACAAACTTACATTGTGAGCCACTCTTCCCTTCACTTGTAGCACATTTTTGAAAGCGTTTTTTCACAGATAACCACAATGGCTTGCTGTAGATGTTACAACATGGTCCTCTTACCTCCAATGCTGTTTAAAAAAAAAAAAAAGAAGTAACAGAAGTACACTTACTACATGACTCAGCAAAAACACTCCTGGATATTTACCCTAGAGAAATAAAAACATATGTTTACATAATAACAGCTATGAGAATGTTTATAGCAGTTCTATTCATAATTGCTAAAAACTAGGAAAAAAACAAATGCTCATCCACTGGTGAATGGAAAAACGAACTGGATTACATCCATAAAATGGAAAACTACTCAACAAACGGGTGATATATGCAAAAACTTGGATGAATCCCAAAGACATTATGCTGAGATAGAGAAGCCAGTCTCAAAAGATTCCATACAGCATGATTTCATTTAGATTAGACACTCTCCAAAGGAGAAAAGCGTAGTGCTGGAGAGCAGATCAGTGGTTGTCAGGAACTAGGGTGTAGGGGAGGGACAAAGGGGTTGCCAGGGACCAGGGAGTGTGTGGCCCGATGGAGCTGCTCTGTGTTCTGATTGGAGTGAACGTTACACAAGTTTACACGTGTTAAAAATCATAGAACTGTACCCCCCAAAAATCAATTTTGGTATATATTAATTCAAAAATTAAATTAAATAAGAGTATAAATGAATAGATAATGATAATAGGATCAGTTAGCAGGCTGTGATTTACCATTGATGCAGAAATAACCTCAAAGTAAGAAAAAATAATGATTACGATCTCAGTTTTAGAGTCAGTAATTAGAATCTTTTTCTGCTACTTAATAGTTTTGAAATGTTGAGAGAGACACTGAACTATACTGAGATTCACATCCTGTATATCAAGTGTGGTTAATAATCATACCCACCTCAAAGAGTTGTTGTGAGGGTAAATGCTACATATAGTACTTAATTATTAATATTAACACACGTAGCAATATTGTTAATATTATGGTAGAAATAGTTGTATACATTTCTCTATTTAGCTCTTTTCTGATAATGAAAATCTGGCTATACCTACCCCCCCATACACACTCACACACACGCAAATGTACAACCATTATCATTATCTCTATCGTTACTGTCATGCATGCACAACACGCTTGGGCTGCACTAGAAACTCAAATCTCTAGAAAAATGTGTTAACTACTGCTAAGCAACATATTGGCAACTTCTGTCTTAAAATACTACAAACAGTCTTAAAATATTTGGAGGCAAAAAAAAATGCACTTGGTGAAGCAGTGACTGTTTAGAAGTCCAACATTTTTGCTCCCAAAAGAAAGACATTAGGGTCTTTGTCCTTGACTTTCCTCTTTCCCTTGGCAATCATTCCCTTAACACTCTCATCTAATCTGTCAGCTTCAGTGATTGCATCTAGGCAGTGGATGACTCTCGAATCTATATTTACCATCTTGGTCTCTCTCCTGGGTTTCAAGATTGGATTTCTAACTCCTGTTGGAGTTAGATTATCTGAATTGTGATCTCTAAGGCATTATCTGGAGCTGAGCTCATTCATTTTCCCTTGCAAAGTTTTTCTTCTTTTCTGGTTTCCTCATTCTGTTAAACCTGCCACCAGTTTCTCTGGGAACTCACCCCAAATTCTCGTTGTCATTGTCTCTTTTCTTTGCCTAGGACGAGCAAGTCTTTGCCCTATTACTTCTTATTTAAAAATAGTAGTGGTCTATCTATAGATCTCCTCATCAATGTGCCATGCATATACACAACTGTCATATTAGTCCTAAATATATCCCTTGTACAATATCCCTGTCTGATAAATAGATGCATAAAACCTTCAATAATTACCTAAAGAAAGAATTCAAAACAACTTGGTCTGTCTTAATTTTCAACTTGATTCCTCACTCTATCCCTTTAGCCAAGCAGGTAGTTGCATATGCCCATCTTATACTTCCTCAATTTTGTGCCTTTATTAATATTACTTGTTTTATTATATATGTATTAAAATAATATTCCCTTTGTCTGGAATGGCCTGCACCCCCACATGCCCCACATTTCTTTAATTCTACCTTAAAAGCCTCATATCACTCCTCATATCAGGAGTGATTTTAGACTTCTTTGAGCCGACAGAGCACATTTATTATTACTTTTTTATGAAGTGTATTACTTCCTGCCATTCACGAAGAGTATTTACAACTGTATATTTTATCCAGTGAGAGTAAAATACATGACTAAGTCAAAGTGCTGAAGTGCCTAGACTTACACCTTGTACTGGCATTAATAGGTACTCTATATGTATTTTCCACTAAGAAAAATGAATCAATATTATTTTCCCTAGAATAGCCTGGCTATTTTCCCCTGGCTGCCCTTCACCCCAGTCCTGTAGCTGCACTGTGATTTCCTTCCTCTGTGACCAGCCGCCAAAGTGATCCAGGCTAATTTGATCGACAGATAAACAGCACCTCCTGACACCTACTCTTTGAAAAGATATTCAAAGCTGGCCTAATATATAATAGGACTTAAGTTGAAACCCTGATCATTGACCTTAACTGTCTTTTAGTATTCCGTGCCATTCTGCTTGCTTACTCAGAGCCCAGATATGTAGGGCTAATGATTACAATATTTTCAGCACATAGTTATTTCACTTACAAAAATATATAATACTTTTTTCTTTGGAAAGGACTGTTGCTGTCATTATCTGGAGAAGAGCCTACAAGGAGTTAATGACTAAAGTGTTTCTAGACTCAGAATGGCTATTAGTGCTGATATCATTTCTGTAGGTCCTGGAATATGGGGCTCAGTTCCTAGAATTTGGGTCTTTTCCCATGGTAGTGAGGAAATTGGTCATAGATGTTCTGTTACCACTAGAGGCTTACAAAGAGAAAAATCTAATTATCGACTCATGTGCTCCTTACATCTGGAGGTTTCCAGAATTCTGTAAATTAATAAATTCTTCTTGTTTCCTTTATTTGGATATCCAAAACAGGCTTGCCAGTTTCAAAAGATGCTTAACTTCATTCATTTTCAATGTTCCTTATTTTCAGATGCAGCCGAATTCCCAGATTTTAAGGTTCCTACCTCACCTCCTAAATGGAAGCCCAACCAATTTTGGAAGATAAAGCGTTCAGGTTTATGAATATCTTGGATCAGAGCCTGGGATTATTTGGGCATTTGTGCACACACACTGCAGAGCCCCTGTACAGTGTTAAATTCAGTGTTTCTAATAGCAGTTCAGCCACCAGGCAGCAATAAAAGTATCAGCTATAATACTCAAAGTTATTTTTAATTGACATTGTAAGAATTATGCAAGATGGATCCCTTTCTAACAAGAATGTATCTAAGCCTTAGGAATACCCCCCCCCTCGCAAAGCTTATGAACATCAGCAGCACAATGAGCCAACTTGTCCAAGGGAAATATTAGGAAAAGAGGAGTAATTGTTGTGCACTGGTGAGTAATAAAGTTGATGGAGTGAAGCGAGGAGCTCATGTAAATATCCGCCCCACCCACCGAGGCTCTGGCCTCCCTGCCGCCTCCTCTCTTCTCGCTTGTTTCCACCATCTGCACCCTAAGGCTCCCCTGTCTGTGGGAGTCATTGCACCCTTCCTGGGGGAAGCAGATACATCGCTGAGCTATTTTATGTTATTTTTCTCTCTTAATGAATACCACACACATGCCTCTTGAATGTGCACGGTACTAGCAATGAGTAATTAAGTCTTGTGGGAAGGAAAGTTCGGGTGGAGGTAGGGTAAATAGATCTGACATGAAAACAATGCTGTCTGGTTTCAGGAGAGTTTTCTTTTGAGTTGCAGGGTGGTGTGGTCGCCTGGAGTTAAATCTCCTCCACTCCGGTCTCAGTTTTATCACACACACACTGGCTAATCTTGCAAATGTGACTCCTGCTGTCTAACCTGCCAAATGGAGACAATATTTTCCGCCTACCTCGCGGGGTGGTAGAAAATTGGCAACCACGATAAAAAGGTAAGGTATCACTCTGCTTGATTTACCTTTCAAACGTTTCCACCTTTCTTCATTTTAAGGTTTCAGTTTAAAGCCCCTTTACTCCACACCTGCCCTAAATAAGCCACACAGGGAGCACCTAAACTTGAACTTAGCATCCTAACAGATGTTTTCCTTGGAATCAAGCCATCGATAAAATGTAATTCCTTTCAGCAAGCCTTTATTGAGCAACTACAAGGTGCTGAATGCCTATTCAATCATTAAGACGTGGGCTGTCTAAAGGCAGCATTTCATTTTTCTCAGTGGGAATTCCATAAAATCTGTGAAATGTTTTTAGCATTAAGAGTGAACAAAAGGAAGCAATGCTCAGAGACTTCTTTTCACAGCAAAAATGCTAAAGGAGCATGTGCACCCACGTGCCATTTTACACTGAGCTCAGTCACTTTTGGAAGCCAAAGTAATTTCACTTAGACCATCGCGGAGCACGAAGGCAGCTTCTAAAACACAGCTCTTCAGGGTCACCAATGTTTTACTTTCCTGGAGTAAATGTTTAAATATTTGAAACTTAATGAATACATTCGTAAGTATGCACCCAAACTTCACAGATGTAGGGGTGGGAGAGAGGGGATCTAACAGTAGGAATACTTTATCTTCCTGAGCACAAAGCTTTCATTCAAAATTATACTTCAACAACTATTTCCCAGACAATATGCTGACATGGAGTTTATTCAGATGGTGATTTAAGAGATTTTAGAGAAAGGATGAGGAAATAATATTTGGGAATATGGCTATGTCTATTCCAAGCATCCCTTGAATCACTGATGCAGGAGAGGAATAGAACCTTGATCTTCCAAGATTAAAAGAAGTTAGCAATGACTATATCTGAATAGAATGGGCACTTCCATATGGACAAGAGAATTGTTAAAGATGTGGGTTTCGCAATCAGACCTCCTGGGTTAAACACCAAGGGCTACCATTTCCTGACTGTATAAATATGTGCAAACTACTTAAATTCCCTGTGCCTCAGTTTTCTCATCTGTGAAATGGATGTAATAATATTAACAACCTCATAGAATACCTAAGTGATTTAAAGAAGATGATGCACATAAAGAACTTAAAACAATGCTGGACATATGACATGTGCTTAATAAATGCTAGCTACAGTTATTATTATATGCAACTGTTTTAAGAAAGTAATTTTAGAATCAGACATCTAGCCATCTGGGAGTCAGGTACCATTTAGGAGACTTTATATCACTTAGTTCAAATACTACATAATTTACAGGCCAAACCATAGATCTATATTCAGTAAAACACATTGCACAAGGAGCTATTGCAAATTTTTACAAGATTCCTCTTGTCACTCCTAAATTCCTAAACAGCGGCCCTTCCTCCCTCCTTCTCCCTCCCTCTTCCTTCCTTCCTTCCTTCCTTCCTTCCTTCCTTCCTTCCTTCCTTCCCTTCCTTTCCTTCCTACCTAATTTAGGTTATCTAAACAAGACATTTTCACAAAATCATCAAATTTGTTTAAAGACAATTCCAATTTGTTTATTTTAATAAACTTGCAGTTATTATTCAAATGGTAGATATTAATATAAGCACATACAATGGCCAAAAATTAATCTGATTTTATCATTTTACCAAATAGATGTTTTGCTAAAAAAAAAAAAAAAAGTAAAAAGTAATATCCATTCCATCAGATTTGTAAAGTTTGATGACCTTGGTCCAAGGTTAAAACTCTCTGGAGCCTCTCCCTAAAAATACTTTTACATGAGTGTATTCACGATTGTGGCTATATAATTGTTTCCTTCCTCTGTAGATTATAGTCATAGTTATTTCTCTGTTGCTAATTAAAATTAAACTATTTTATTTATATCATAAGAACAGTAACCATAAAAATTACATAAACCAATTAGTAGAATCACATAGACCAAAAAACCCAGTTATTTAAATAATTTTATTTGCCTCCAAAATGAAGAAAGCACTTGAATTTGAAAAAGAAAGGCTATCATTATTTTTTAAAGCATTTGCTCTTTTTCCCCCAATACAGTTACAAGGTTATGTATTATTGTACTATATGGAATTACATATTTGGTAAGTTCAGAAACAGAATAGGAATTTGAATATAGAGTATTTTTAAAATTTCTATAAGGAAGATTTTTCAATAAAATTAGACATTTTTCATATACAAATGTGCACAAACAGAAAAAAATCATCACATTTGTAACACTTTGCATGGAATAGGTGAGTGTAAGGTGCAATATGAAACTAAAAGAAATCTTGAAAAACATCTTGACCTGGTGTAGTGCAGACATGATTTACAGGCTGTGAAACACAAATTGACACTAAACCTCCTTCCTCTTCGGGGTCTGCTGAGTTAGAACAAGGATTCTAAGCTCACTGGTTGGCCCCGCCTCCTTTGTACCCTCATTCTCTGACTTTACTGGCACCACTCTCCCTTTTCTTACCTTCCTTAAAAAGAGTTAGTAGAGTTTAAGACAAGACTGCAGCCATCCAGGTTTCAAAAGTCAGAGCTGACTTCATCTAGGACTAGGGATTTGGGGCTGTTACCTTCCCTGGAGAGCCCAAGATAATCTAACTATGTCCAAAGAAGCTTAATCAGTATCTACTCTAGGAGACTATTTGTTGGAGTACCTTGAAAATTCCAGGTTTGGTAAGAAATAATTCCATGGAGGTACCTGACCTTAAGCATCCTTTCAGTCAATATTTTTTCATAAGTATGGCAGAAATAGACTTCAAAGGAGAGGGTTAGGACTCCCTGAAAAAAGGAAATCCAGTTTATGCTTTGGACTTTCAGAGAGAATTTGATTCTAAATAGGTGAGCTAATCTTCTGAAGGAAGTATCTTTGACCTGACATTTTATTTTTAGAGATAGACTTTGCAGAAAGAGTTGTAAATGCTAGCCTGATTGGATCGATGACCATTTGATAATCATCTATTCCATGCAAAGAATGAGCTGAGCTGAACTGTAGGAAGATGGACAGATGAAAAGACTCCAGAAGTGCCTGCCAGGAACTTAAATAGTGTGAGAAAGAAAACTGTACACAGGTTGCTCATATTTGTGTCACTGGAGTAATTCACAGTGTCTGACACAGTAGATCCACTCTGAAAGGCTTTGTTGAATGAATGAATCAGTGAAGGGATACAAGAAGGCATGATATAAAGATGGTAGAGAAGTAAAAATCAATATTCATGAGAGAGAAAATAAGGAGACAATTCTTTATGGGATGGGAGGTCACCAGAACATCTCTGATGGTGGCAGAAGCTTTTGAGATGAACTTCAAAGAGGGTTTCAATAGACAAAGAAGAAGGAAAGAAGAGGTATTTAGACAAAGGGACAGACGTGAGTAAAGTTATAGAAGATTTAAAAGCAGCAGGATATTGTTTGAAATGATTAGAATGTAGAGCTGTTGGTGAGGAATCAGGCTGGAAGGAGAGATTAGATCCTGATTGTAGTTTTTGGCTAAAGTGATAATGGACTTCATTAATTTGGAAATTATTCTGATAGCAATGGGAGCCCATAAGTGCAACTGTAACAGAGGGCAAGGAGACTAGTGAAGGGTATTGTCATAATCCAACTTAGAAAAGATGAGGTTCTTGAAAGAAGAAAGTGAAGTAGGAGACAATTTAGCAGAAGAATTGATAAGCTCTGATACCCTTTTAAATGCATGTTGTGTGAGAGAGCTATTGATAGTGAGAAGAGAAATGCACTGAGGTTTCTAGTCTCAGTGTCTAAGATTACAAAACAAAAACAAAAACCTTTTTACACCTTATCAAGTTCTTTATATATATTAAAATCTCCTCATCAACCATTAGGGGAGATTATTACTACTAATATTTACTCTTTAGATAATAATCTCATACTCTGGAAGTTTTTAAATTTTCCCAAAGATATAATGGTAAATTTGGAGAATTACCTTTCAACCCCGTTTGATTAAAGATCAGGTGAGTTCACTGTCTGGGAGATGACATAGGAGGATGTGAAACTCAAGATGGTGAAAGTGTTGTAGGGAGGGCAGTTATGTGATCAGTACTTTATAGAGAGAGTTTACATTACCTATTGAACACTGATATGTAGTTGTCTGGCACATAATTTGAAATTGAGTGCAGACAATCATGAGAGAAACTAGGATGCACATTTATGAGTCTTCTGCTTATAAGTGTGAAATTTAAATCTCTGAGTATTGTTAAAAACTGCTCAGGAAAATAGTATGGCTTAAGAAGACAAGTGGAAAAAAATTTGTGTGGATGCCTTAAGTTAAGGAACCAATAAGGAACCGGATAAAATTTTAAAGAGAAAGAATAATCAGAGAAGTAGGAGAGAAAGCAAGAGAGTGTAACGTCATAGGTGGTGAGAATTTCAAAGAGCCATATGTTAACAGTGGCAAATGTTACAGGAAGTCAAGTACAATTAAAACTTAAGTGGGGCTGCTGAATTTAACAATTAAGTCCTTGATAAGATTTGTGAATGCTGTTTTTATGGAGTGGTGGGGACAGAAATTGAGTAAGTTGGTAAGCCAGTGGAAGATGGGGAATTGCAAAAGGTAAATGAGGACTACTCTATAAAAGTAAAAATTAAAAAACATGTAAAATATGATTTTTGTGAAAATTGCAATACAGATATATATTAAAAAATCTTAACAATTCCCATTCACTATCCACTTAATCCCAATAGCTTCTCCATGGTTACTAGTTAATAATACATTGTGAAATTTTCAGAATATTTTAATGAATTTTATGCATTTTATATTCATACATAAATACATCCATTTCTATGTGTATACATATTTTAGTGTATGCATACGTACTCTGGCAAAGAGTTAATGCTCATTCATATGTTCCCATAGATCTCCTTTTTTTCTGTAGTTAGGCTGGAGCCATGTAACAAGTTTTGACCAAGGGATTAGGAACTTCTAAACTGATATAATTAAGAACCACTACAACTCCTCTACCTTTCTCATCCCCTGCAACCTGGAGTCTTGCTCACGAAATTGAGTTTGTATACATATACATTTCCTTTAACTATTCATTCACTGATGGACATTCAGGATGATTTCACATCTTGGCTATTGCAAATAATGCTGCAATAAACATGGGAGCACAGGTATCTCTTTGATATATTGATTTCATTTCCTTTGAAGTACTGAGATTGCTTGATCATATGTACAATGTTATCTGTCAATTAAAAAAAAAATTAAATTTGAAGCAAGAGAAAAGGACTAAGAATCTTTTTTTTTTTTTTTCCCCCAACAGACAGCAGGGCTACAGAGGTCTCTGGAATAGCAGCTTCAGAATCCAAACTCTAATGGATTTCCAAATATACAATTTATTTTTGGGCTGTAATTCATGATTTTCTCTGAAGTTTGTGTTTGAATCTACTAGGCAGCAACAACTCTCAGCCCAGAGGGATCTATAAGCATAGATCCTTCAGTAAGAAACTAAGTTACACTCGACAATGTTCATAATGGCATCACCACCCATGGTTGGATGGTGGATATAAGCAATGTGAGGAGGGGGCTTTAGAGATTTCTGCATGTGGACAAATTCTCAAATATTTGTTATGGACACCAAGTACTTACGTCTGGTGTTTACTTTTTCTTCTTTTTTTCTGTGTGTTTTCTTTTTTTTTTCAAATTATACATGAAAAAAAATTCATTTATACATTGATTTTGAGCTAACATCTCAGAAAACGTGTGGAAAACTTTTTACTTTTTAGAGAAAGCGTGTTCACCGTAAAGGGGGCAGCAAAAGTGGGAAGAACCAAGCACAACTGGGAAGCGTATGACTAATATGGCACCAGTGAGCTGTGGGCATGTTGGGTTCTCTGAACACACATGGGTATTTCAAAACCAAAAACCCAAAATCTAAAAATCTAAGGGAGTTTCAGTTCTATGCTATTTCTTTTCTATTGTAGTTGCTGACTTTTCCCCCCCATAAAACAGATTTTTATACATGGTGGCCAGAATTTTTGCACAGGAAGGGATCAGATTATGAGATCCAGGGAGAAGATATACTCTTAGGTTCTGGGCTTGAGCCAATTAAATTATGTCATCTTGAAAGCTAACCAAGGCTATTCTTGGCCTCCAGGTTACATAAGCAGTCAGCTTGTGGGTGAACAGGTAGCTGGACTGTTTCCTGAACCAATCAGTATAATAGCAATTGCTATCATTTATTCAATTCTAACTATGAAATGTGATTAAAATTATTTATATTGTTTCATTTTCAAGATAACTTGATAAGTTAGGAACTTTCATTGACATTTTATAGTTAAGGAAACTGTAGTTTAGAGCTGCAGTCCCCAACTCCCAGGCTTGGACCAGTACCAGTCAGTGGCCTGTTAGGAACCGGGCCACACAGCAGGAGGTGAGCATTGGGTAAGTAAGGGAAACATCATCTGTATTTACAGCCCCTCCCCATCGCTCACATCACCACGTAATCTCTGCCTCCTCTCAGATCAGCAGTGGCACTAGATTCTCATAGGAGTGCAAACCTTACTGTAAACTGCACATGCGAGGGATCTAAGTTGCATGGTCCTTACGAGAATCTAATGCCTGATGATCTGAGGTGGAGCTGAGGTGATGATGCTAACACTGGGGAGTGGCTGCAAATACAGATTATCATTAACAGAAAGGTTTGACTGCACAATAAATGTAATGCATTTGAATCATTCCCATACCATCCTCCCCAGACCCACCAAGTCTATGGAAAAATTGTCTTCCATGAAACTGGTCCCTGGTGCCAAAAAGGTTGGGAGGTGCTGACTTAGGGAATTCAAGCAACTCACCCAATGCCACACAGACCAAGTTAAGTAAAGCTAAGATTTGAATCATAGTTTAGGTCTGTCTCTGAGCCCCTGTTCTTTATACTGCACCATCAAAGCGGATCTATAAAGTTTGTCTTTCCAAAAAGGAGAGGATGGAACCCACACAGACAAAAGCAGAATTCTCCCCATTTTCTTCCAACATAGCTGAAACCCAGAGGTACACATCCACGGGACCAGTGCATACTTGATTTTCTTTTCTGTTCAGCCTCCTCACCTGTTCTGTAGCATCTCATATCCTCCACGAGAGCAGCTTAATGGGCTACCATGTAACCCTCAAGAAACTAGACCTTGTAAAGAATTGTGGGAGGTACACAAGCTGTTCTGTTTTCTCTGTGGGAAGGAATACACTGAGCCCTGTGAAGATTAAAAGGATAAATGGAAGATTGATAGAGGAGTCCCAGGAGGTAAGGAGAAGACACTTGTAAATAAGCAGGAACACACATGTGGTCCCAGAATGCAATTAAACATGAACAGCTCCTTTGGAGCTGACACGTGGACCAAGACTCTGAATAGAATACCTGGTTCCTGTGATATTTCTGGAGACGAAGTACAGCACTGAATCAGTATCTTGATAAAATGACTCCAAATAAATATTCTGACTATTTAAACTATTTGAAGTAATGATTCTGTGTAATCATTCATAGTTTATTGCACTGTTCTCTTTCCTTCAGCCAAACCAAATCCTCAAAATAAAATAAATAAAAAAAAATTAAAAAGCCTGAAAATGTTTGTTAATGAATTGCTCTACTACATAATGCATGAAGTCTGTAAAGTTTTCAAGTTGTCTAATAAAATTATATGACTCTAGGAAGTTTAACATGTGCCATACACAACCAACAGAGTTAATGCAGGATGCTAGATAGGAAACATTTACTCTTTGTAAATCCTTTACAATGAGCTAAAACTTCAGAAGCAATTAGGTGTGCTTGACATTTGGATTTTAAGGATTTTTCAAGGGTTAGAGACATTAAGGCTCACAAGTATATCAAAATGACAGCCTTACCCCAACTTAAACCATCTTGCCCATCTGCAATAAAATCTCCATCATCCGAGGCCTAGAAAACGTGTCGAGCTCATAGACTAAACATTGAACAGTTGTATGCACTCAGCAGCTTTATGACTTTTTTGGTGCCTTTGTGGAATCATCCTGGAATCGATTTATCTTCATGCTTCAAAGAATCCTAATTCAGAAGTGCTCCAAATGTTTGAGACTATTTTAAGATTATTTTTCTTCTGGTAGTTTAAACGTAAACTCAAACGAATGCCTTCTCTACAATTTTATACTGTTTTAACTAACTGTTAAAGTTCACCTTATGTTCAAACTATTGCTTTCATGCCTACATGCATTTTTACTTCTATGATTATTCTATTTTTGAGAAACTACCTTCTTAATAATACTTATTTTCCAGCTCTCTCTCCCACATTGTATAATAGACATGGTCGAAGAAAGTCAGACTTGAAGTAAATTAAATTTTCCATTGGTTCCCATTATAAAAATAGAGATCTGTTTTTGACTTGCTCTATAGAGAAAAGAAATAACAAGTGCACTAATTGGAAAACTTAGGTACAGTATAAATACGTTCAGTCATGATGGTGATTTCTAGCACTAGAACTATCATCCTGCTTATGTTTGCAGACATGTCCAGCAAATCACTCTTCATTTGTCCTTTGTAGCATTTTGCCTCTCCAGAATATTTCTCTCTACTGATACTGACAGACTCACTGCTGTCTCTGGACCTTAAGAATGTTTCCTGTGACTTTCTTCACAAGTTACTAGGAGCATTTTGCTCTTTCTTATTTTTTGCAAGGCATTCTTTATCACAGTGTCTAAGAGAGCTTAGCTACTCTGGTCAGTAGTAGAGTAATTCATTTAATTGATCCAGCTTGAAAATTTTATTTAAGATTTTAAATTATTTAGAATAAATTAGTTTCCCTCTGCCACATCAGTATTTGAAACTCCTAAAGCCACATGTACTCAACTGAGAGATAACTATATCCTTCCTTTTTCTCCTCTCCCTTCTCTCCTTTCTCCCCCTTCCCATGAAATGTGTATTTTCAGGGAATGTTGATTTTTATATAACCACAAAGCATCTTGTCTTGCAGGATGACTTAAAGTTGTTTTTCCCCATGATTAAAATATTTTCTAAAAGCTGTGTTATAAGAATCACATTGTAGCTAGATAAAAGGACTGGTGTTCATTGTAGATGAAAATTGTGGATTGTGAAGGAACATTTTCTTTTCTTGCACATGACTATCTGGAACATGTGTGGGGGGGTCAGAGTAGAGAAGGTGCCAGTAAAATCCTGTAGAGGCTCTAGAAGAGGATGTGCTCTATTTGTTGCTTAGAGATCCAAAGGGAGTGGCAGCCTGTCTGCAAAACCAAGCTGAGCTAAATATCAAACTTATTCTATTCCTTTTTCCCAACCCCACCACAGCCTCCTGTTGGTGTATGGAGCACTGAGTAGGGTCAGGGAATTTAGAACGGGTGAGTGAGAGAGATGGAGGAGAAAGATTTATTTATTTAATAACATTTTTTATTTAACTATGAAAGTAAACAATATTTTTATGCATTTATGACACCCAGAATTAACTATTAATAATTAAGTATTGCTGGATACTATATATATGCTTCTATATACACGCACCTATACATATGCACACACAACGTTTAGAAAGAATTGTATTAAGTAATGTATATTTCCATTTTTAACAAACAAAATAGTTTATTTAAATTGTATATATGAAGTCTTTTTTCACTTACATTTAGGGATACCTTATTATTTATTAGCACACAATATTTAATATATTCTATCATGCAAATACTCTGTTGTGTCTCTAATACTCTTTTGTTGGAAATTTAGTAAATTTCCATTATTTTCAATATTGCAAAATCTGTGATGAGCATTTTTGTACAATAGTGTCATGAACTTAACCCCATTTCCATAGCATAAATTTCTAGAAGCAGAATTACTAAATTATGTCAAATTTTAAATTGCCAAATCACCTTCCAAAAGTGTGTAAAGAAATTTACTTCCCATAAGCACTTTAGAGTTTCTTATCCTTCATTTTTAACAATATCTTTAAAAATATAATCCAGTCTTACTTGAAATTTGAAAAGGTATATACATATTTCAATTTGCAGGAATTTGATTTCTATTGAAATTAAGCATTCATATTTTTACCATTTGTATTTAATTTTAATTATCTATATCAATATTTTCTTAAAATATGTAAGAATATTTTATATAATTAAGATCATTAACCTTTTCTGATCATGTATGCTACATTTTTTTTCAGTTTTTATATACCTCTTTAACTGTATTTCATGGAATACATCTCTGTAAAATGTTTTACATCTCAATATTACTATATCGATATTATTAAATATATCAATATTTTATTTTAAGCCTTTCATTTTTAGTATTTCAAAGGGTTTCTTAGATAGATTATTTACAGCCTAATTTTCATCATATTTTAAACAGTTATATATACTGAAATTAGATGAATTATTGTCAGTGGTTGAGCACTTTATTTCCCAAGAAAAAGCGCATTCTGTCTTCTATGTTTATTTTTGTTCACTAATAAGAGTATCTGTGGGTCAGGCACAGTGGCTCACACCTATAATCCTAGCACCCTGGGAGGCCGAGGCGGGTGGATCGCTCGAGGTCAGGAGTTTGAGATCAGCCTGAGCAAGAGCAAGATCCCGTCTCTACTAAAAAAATAGAAAGAAATTATCTGGTCAACTAAAAATATATATAGAAAAAATTAGCTAGGCATGGTGGTGCATGCCTATAGTCCCAGCTACTCGGGAGGCTGAGGCAGGAGGATCGCTTGAGCCCAGGAGTTTGAGGTTGCTGTGAGCTAGGCTGACGCCACGGCACTCACTCTAGCCCAGGCAACAAAGCAAGACTCTGTCTCAAAAAAAAAAAAAAAAAAAAAAATCTGTGAAAATCCAAAAAGAAAACTATCCCTTTGCCTACAAAAAGGCAACATTCTAGTTTAGGTAAAAACATTCCAATTCATTTACCTAAACAAGAGTATAGGTTTGTGAAAATGACATGATGCACCACCTTAGTGAATCTTTTAGGAAGTGTTCGTTTTAAGAAGCCTGCTTACTCAGAGCAGGAGGGTTGTGGGGGGCCATGATGAACTGCTGTCATATAGACCACACAGTTCCCCCAGAGCTACCCTGAACACTTTTTACCTTTGACTGAATGCTCCATGTGTGGTGACTGAGCCACATCTGATGCTGTGTGTGTGATGACTGAGCCAATATTCCACAGAAGGGCTGGAGAATTAAACAACATGATTAAGAATCATACTGCAAATAGTTAATGCTAAAGCATCCCAGGGCAGAAAGAGAAGAAAGGAGAACATAGGAGAACTTGGTGACACTTTGGGAAGGTGCCACCATAAGAACAGAGGTGTTGCTCTGTCTTGCAGCTCTGAATACTCCCCCTTTATCTTCATTCCCTGGCTCCCCCTCCCTGCCTGCTTCTCTTCTCACCCCCTCTACTCTCCACTGTCTTTTTAAATATCAAAACCAGACAGATTGTTTAGAATCTTATGATTGTTTAGAATTCTTTTTCTCTAATTCAGGATATAAGGCAAGACATTTCTTCAAAACCTGCTGCTTCCCAGTACAGATGGAACAATAAGAAATTCACAAAGTGGCCAGATTTTCACAGGACAGAAAGTGTTGACTGCAATCCCAGAGGAAAGCATCTCTCCCTGTGTCATGCTGCCCTAATTCTGAAAGCCAGCTACGACTCCTCAACATGCTCGACCTTGACAAATCACCAGCCTTTAGGCAACCAAAGACCTAAATAATATCAGAGGCCTTCACCCTTTGTGTGCCATGCAACCCCAGGCACATTTATCTGGAAAGAAAAGAATAAATCACGTGATCACCTTGAGTTTCTTTCAGCTTATAAAATATATGGCCCTGTACCATCGACATTAAAATACTAAGGGAAAAGTATAATCTATTATAGAAGGATTGTCTACTCATTCTTAGAATGATGCTGGCTTTATATAACTTACATGGATAAATTCTAAATATACCACATCTGAGCAGATGAATGTCTGATGAATTGGACCTAAGTCTCTCCAGAGTCACACTAGCAGCGGCAATAGCATATGGCTCCATAAGACCCTCTGCACGTTGGGTAGGATCAGTTGACTGCAACCTACCAGAATCCACGCATGGTACATTTGTCACTTGGCTCTCAGGGCCAAGCCACTTCCCCAGACAGTATGTCCACAGAGGATGTGTGGCATTTTGACCAGATATTTCAGTAGGAGGAACATTTGACTGTCACACCTGGTTCATATTAAGGCTTAAAACAACAACCATTGCCCTTTCAATGTTGTTATTGTTTTTTCTTTGTCAAGTAAAATGTTCCATGTGCCCTGTCTCATAAGCTGACCCTCTTCCGAATAGCTGCTTCTCCCAACTATGGGATGAAGCTCAGAAAAGGAGTGTATATTTGAGAGATTAAGAATAAAGGAGAAGGTCAAAATGAAAGAGAGCAAAGAAGAGGTAGGAGTGAGGTTTGTGGTTAGTGTGAGGGGTGAGGTCAGGAGTGAGGTCACTCTCAGGGATGTGGTTGGTTGAGGGGATGGGTACAATGAGATCTGGAAGGAAGGATTCCCAGAATACCTACAGTACCAGATGAGTCATGTCACAAAGTCCTGCTCTGTCACGAGTCACATGACTTTTGTGATTTTTGAATTTTTGATGCAGGTGCTGGCATCACTAATTTTGAGTGTCGGTTCTGTAGACATGTGCAGGTCCTTTCACTCTGGGGTAGAAAATTGAATATCTCCACGTGTCCTCCAAAATCTCACAAAGCACAGAGAATGTAAGAATGTCCAGCATGTCTTAGTTTTCTTTGGAATTTTATATTTTTCCTCTGAGCTGAGCACAAATGAAGTACTAAATCCCACATTCTCTGTATCCCTCCACTGATGGCCTTCCCCAAAGTTCAATTAAATTCTCTGATTATTACAATAACCTAAGCTATGCGATCATTCGCACTGTGGAGACCTTCTTTCTAAGGACCTTTGTAAATGCCCTTTGCCCATCAGGAAGTGATGGAATGTTCCATACCTTTACTCAGGTTTATCACACAATGTGGCTGCCGGGCAACTTCCGCTTCTGCAGCACTGAAGGGATATACATCATTCTGAAGTCATCAGTGGCATTTGACTAACGACTAAAACTCATATTGCTTAACAGACTATTTAAACTGTTGTCTTGGAAGTTTCTTATGGCCTAGTAGCCCAGGTTTGAGATCATAGCGTAATTTATTTTTTAACACAAAGTCAAAATCTGTGAAAAATAAGAGATGTGACAGACTGGGCACAATTCACACTTGCAAAGATGTGGAAACAACCCAAATGCCCATCAATTCATGAGTGGATTAGTAAATTGTGGTATATGTATACCATGGAGTATTACTCAGCTATAAGAAATAACGGTGATATAGAATCCCTTTTGTTCTCCTGGAGAGAGTTGGAACCCATTCTATTAAGTGAAGTATCCCAAGAATGGAAAAATAAGCACCACATGTA
>CM052439.1:13087403-13140479 GCA_028533085.1 Varecia variegata
TAATTAATGGAAAATTACAATGGTTTAAAAAATGACATACTCCAGAATTAAAAGTGATCATCCTAATTATTGTGATAAGTTCTTAAATGAAGGCCTAAGCAGCCAGTAATGACAATTTCCTTCTTATAAGTCATATAAACATATGTATGTTAAAAATAAATGTTTAAAATTTGGTCCAGTTTACATTAGTTTAATTTTTTTGAAAGGCTTAATCCTCAAAAAGTACATTTTTATTTATTCAGGACATGATTCCAGTCTTGATGGGATTTATTATAAAAAACTAATAGAATATTTCATCAGTCCTGAAGGCCTGAACTAAATGTCAGATTTTTATTGCTTTGAATATTGACAGCATGTCCTATGAATTGTTTATCATGAGGATCAAGAATACTTTGATTATTTATGGTAATTTTAATTTTATTTTTCAAGGGACCTTTACACACCCATTATGTAATAACTTTATGATCTAAATAGGAAAACTATAAAAATATCAATCATATTTATGAAGAAATTGAGATGCAAAGGTTACTTGAGCTATCTAAAGTTATAGACATGCTTAATAACAAAAAGCAGGAATAGGGTATGAATCTTCATGTGCCCCATTGAGGGCTTTTCTTCTACCAGCTCATAATGCTTCTGGGGTAACACAACTCAATGCCAAAACTGATTTCCGCATTATCGGTGACTCTATAACTGAGAATAAGGTAATTTTGATTGAACATGTTCTTTGTTTCAATTTGAGGTGACTTTAATGATCACCTCATTCTCAAAACATTTTTGTTGAGAGTTATTGCACTTAATTTTGATTCTTCATCATAACCATCTCAGGAATAAGAAAGATATAAAAGCTACATCACCGCTCAGCCCCTGTCTAATTCTCCAGCCCTGTTTCTCACAATTCCTTACCCAATACTGTTGCCCAACAAGCAAGAATCTATTGTTTGTAATTCTCAGCACAAGGTCCATGTTGTTTCCAACGTGTTTAACGTCCATGTTTAAAATGTTTGAGTGCAGGTTTCCACTCGTCATCTCCAGGCATTTGGCAGGTCACAGAGAGGGGTGCTGAGAGCTGCATTTATCATTTCTTTTGGGTTCTGTATTATCCCTCAGACATTTGCCCTTCACCATTGCGTGTACACTGGCTTCTGCTGTTAGATAACTGGACTCCACAATTTGTGTGTACAAAAATTACCTGAGTCATTCATGAAAAATTCCCTGGCTGCCTCCTAGGAGATTTCATTTGTGGGTTTGAGGTGAATCCTGGTAATCAACAATTTAACCAACAGCACCTTCTTTCCCAGGGAGATGCTGAGATAGGTGATCTGAAAATACCTCATTTGAAAAATTCTGGGTTAGAGAATTGGGTTTATTGTTTTACATATAAACTATTTTCACTATGCTTTATCATAGAGCTCCCAGAGGAAATATATAGGCATGAAGTGAACACATGTGTTCTCAATGACTTTAATTAAAAAAGTGGCATGCATATTTTGGTGCTATTAATAAAAACAAAATTGATTTGCTTTTCTGGATAATTGAATATATTAAAACTGCAGTACTTTCCCTCTATAACTTAACTCTATGAATTCTGCATAATTTTCATTTTATAGATACTGAAATGTGTTGTGAATTCCTTTACAGCAAGAAGAATGACTTAATGTTTTAATGTTACTTTTGTTTTTTTTTGTTTAATTTTAGCATGAAGCATTAAAAAATGGCATAAATTGAATGTCAGATAAAAATATGACACATTAAACTAAATTGACATCAATCTTTTCCATAAAGTATTTTGTTTTATGATGGTGAATACCACTATATGATAGAAACATTCCCAAGTATGCCATATTTCAAGGACGGGGGAATTTCTCTTAAAGGCACATATTTTTTGAATGATACATATGAAATATATTAAGGTGAAATAAAATACCAAAGGTAGTTTGCTTTGTTTTTGTAGTTACAGTAGTTTCCAGACAGTCACTTCTGCTCCTGTTCCAAGAACTATGACTAAGCTGTGTCTGCCTGCATGATACCATTAAATGGGAGTACTAGCAGTTTTTGTGATGCCCACCTGAATTTCTTACCATCTGTTTATTTGCTCTTACATGAGACATGGATCAGGTATTTACCACATGCTGATTATGTAAAAGATAAAAAGATGAAAAGGAAAACCCCAAAATGAATTTTCCCTCTAAGACTGATATGATAATAGACAAAAATAATCCTAATGCAAAACAATAAGTGCAGTGGTCAGCTTCCAAGATGACACTCACCAATCACCTCCTGGTTTTCACATTTTGTTTAGCCCCCTTCCATACCGAATTGTGGCTGCTTGTATTATTAATATGATACCCAGGAAGTGGCTGTGAGTGACTCCTGAGTCGTAAGAATTATTGTAGGTTCTGCCTTGCTCTTTCTTGGATCACTTGCTCTGGAGGAAGCCAGTTGCATGTTGTGAAGATATTTAAGCAGCCTATGGAAGGGTCATGTAGAGAAAAAATGAGGCCTGCTCTCACCACCTAACCAGCACCAGCTAACCATATGAGTCAAAGTGGAAGCCAACACTCTAGATCCAGGCAAGCCTACTTCCTGACTACAGCTACCTGACAGAACCTGAGATAGAACCACCTATGCCACTCCTGAAGTCCTGATCCATAGAAACTGTGAGATGATAACTGTTTTAATCATTTTAAGCCAGTAAGTTTGGAGTAATGTTTTGCAGCAATAATTAACTAATAATAAGCAAAAGCTATTCTAAGAAAAATCCAAAGTATTATAGAGGTTAGGAGGAAACATTTCATGGAAGAAATAGCATTTGAGTGAAACTTAAAAAAAATGGTATAATTTAGAAATGCAGAGATGAGAAAGAAGGCCATTGTAAGTAGAAACAGTGCATTCAAAGCTATAGAGATGATGATTTGCAAAGGATTAGGCAAACATCGAATCGTTTTGTTTGATTGCAATATTAGTTCCTCCATTTGCTTCAAGGTGGTGAGTTTTGTGGTGTTGAGACTAAATTAGGGCTATCTCTTATTTGAAGCCAAGAGAGAGCTAAACACATAAAGCTGAGCATAAAATTATAATTACATAAGGAATATGAGGGTAGTTTAACAATGGAAAGTCTGTGAATGCAATTTAGTACATTATTGAGTAAAAGGAAAAACTAAATTTATATTAATTGCTACAAAGAAAAATCTTTTGATAAAATTCAACATGCATTTATGTTAAGAATTCTTAGAAAACCTAGAAATAGAAAGAAACTTCTTTAACCTGAAGAGGGGGTAGCTATGCAAACTCTCAAAAGCATAATTTGGTGACATATTAGAATTGTTTATGGAATAAGACAGTGTATTAGCTAGGACAGTGCACACTGCTGTTAACAGATAAATCCCAGGTTATCAGAAGTTTAGCACAATAAAAGCTTATTCCTTACTTATATCATAGATGAGTGAAATTGTTCCTGGCCGAGTGGACCCTCACATGGCCATTAAGGGCTCTTTTCATTTTAAGACTCTGCTATTTTTTAGGCCTTTGGAATTTTCTCCTGCAGAAGTGGAAAGAGAATAGAAGATCATGTGTGAGAAGTTTCTGTAGAGGTTCCTGGAAGTGGCATATGCCCACACTGCTTTCGTTAATAGGTCATATTGCCACAACTATTAATAAGTATTAATAAAAGAGGTTGGGAAATCTAGATTACTTGGAAGAAGACTCCATAAAGAAGAGGAGTTTGCTGATCATCTAGCAGTTGCTCACTGAGTTTTTCTTTTGCAGTTACCAAATACCTTTTTCATTAAAACATACTGAATTAAATTAAAGCATTAACTTAAACCCTTAAATTAAACTGTCTCATTAGAGCATCACACATAAAACATACCCACCCTTGCCCCAAGGGATTAAAAGCAAAGTCCTGTCTTGTGGGAAATTCAGCTCAAAGTTGGGATTCCAGGTGATACGCATTGCTCTGCATCAGGTCTGGATGTGGCTCTTTGTCCTCCAGGGATTTATGAATGAAAAGACAAAGCATATATTCCCTCCCGCCCTCACTTTCACTGTGACCATGAAGGAACATGGGTAGAGTAATTGCAATAAATAACAGTTCAAGAAAGTCAAAATGAAAGACACATACCAAGCACTTCAAAGCAATGATCAAATCCTGCTGCATGAGTATTACGAGGGTCTCTCTACCTGATGGTAGAATAATTCCTTGGTTAGACCCCAGTTCTGCTCCTTGGGATGAACTATCTTGTCCTTGGTACTCTTAGAGATTCCTTTTTGTCCATAATTCTCCATCCTGTATCTGAAATGAGTTAGGAAGTGTATAATCCTTGGGGGCTGTATAGAAATTGGATCTTGGTTACTGCTATGTAACTTCAGGGGCTCAAGATTTGTGTTAGAGCACAAATGGTCAAAGGCATTTTTATTCCAGTCTTGCAGTATCTTTCAATTTGATTATCTCAATAAAACATTAGGGGAAAACTATGGCAGTGCCCTGCATAGTTAAACATGTGCTTACCATATGACCTAGCTATTGTGCTCTAGATTACTGATCCCATTGAAGTGAAAACATATGTTCCCTCAAAGATCTTCAGAAAAGTGTGCATAGCAGGTTTATTTGTAACAGCCAAAAACTGGAAATGATCACCTGTCCTTCAATAGGTGAATGATTAAAGAAACTGTGTGTTACCTCTATACCATGGACTACTACTCGGCAATTAAAAGGGACAAACTACAGATACATGCACAAAATAGACTGATTTTATACTCATTTCCTAATGCTTCTGTAATAAATAACCACAAATATAGTAGCTCAAAACAACAAAAATTTATGTTCTTACATAAAGTTTGGAGGTTAGAAGTATAAAATCAAGGTGGTAGCTAGCCTGACTTCCTTCCGCAGGCTTCAGGGAAGAATCTGTTTTCTTCCCTTTTTAGCTTCTAGAAGCTGCCTGAAC
Organism: Varecia variegata; assembly: GCA_028533085.1. Lineage (NCBI taxonomy): Eukaryota > Metazoa > Chordata > Mammalia > Primates > Lemuridae > Varecia > Varecia variegata. Next base: position 13,092,353 of record CM052439.1, read on the forward strand.
TTGTCGGCTGTGACCCCTTCCTTGAATCTCTCCAATCTCCTGCCTCCATTGTCACATCTCTTACTTCTCTTTGATCTCACCCGCCTTTATAAGGACCCTTGTGGGTACATGGAGTCTACCCAGACAGTCCAGGATAATCTTCTCATTGCAAGAGCCTCAGCTGAATCACACCAGCAAAGTCTCTTTTGCTATATCTGCCATATTCATAGGTTCAGAGATAAGAACATGGACATCTTTTGAGGTAGTGGAGCATTATTCTGTCTACCATAGATCAAAGGAATTATGCTGGGTGAAAAGAAAAAGCCCTACTCAAATGTTATATACTCATGACTCCATTTATATAACAAAATATCTCTTTATTATCAATGAAGGTAAAAGTCAAAAATGTAGCTCACATATGCTGAAATGACTCCAGAATTAAGCAAATTCAACTACCTTCCAAAAGTAATACTAGCACAAAGTCGCAGATACAAACTTGTGCTTACTGCAGTCAGACCCACTCCCAAGAGGAAGGTAGGAGAAACTCAACTCAACATTCCAACATTTTCCAAACTGCTAATTACTCCATCTCCCAAGGTGTGTTAGGCCAATTGAGTACCTCTTGCATGAAAAGAAACAAAAGATATAGGGAAGAATTGTTCCACCTAGCATTCACAATGTTTAATTCACAATGTTTAAATAGTGAGTTTGCTTAGTAGTGAATTTATGAGGACCCAGCACTTTTTGAAAGTTTTAAGTCTTTCACAATAAAATTAAAATTTAAAAGAACCAGGAGAAAGCAATAGGACTATAAGAAGAACATTACAGAGAGCTTTAATGACAATTCTAGATTTGAGAGTTTTGAGGGTAGGAAATAGGGAGCGACTGAGACTTTGTAATCAGGGTAGTAACAGGTTCAGAAATGCATTAGGAGATGACTGTAATGACTTTACAAGAAGGATGAAGGGTGAGAGTGTGGCAAATCAGCAAGAAGAGGATTGCCATCGTTCAGCCTGGACTAGGTCAGTGACCATAGGGAGAGAAAATGTGGACACTTAGGAGAACACTGTGGTGAAAGTATTAGGGAATGTCAGCTTCATAATTTTTTATCAAGCAGCCCCTGGCACAATGTAAATGTTCAATAAAACATGGAAACAGATTAGTTATGTGAGAGAGAAGGAAGCATTCAAGATGAGATTAAAATTTAATGATGTGGGCTACATAGAGAACATTAATCTGAAGAAATTGTGAGAAGGGGTATTAGTGGGTAGGAGAATTGACTGTGAGTTTTAAACAGTCTTTGCCGGCTTAAGTCCTCATCCAGCTACATAGAGGGATGAGGCATTCACTTATAATATATTAAAAGCATCAAAAAGTCCCCATGTTCCCCAAAAACCTCCTCTTATAGTCTTGCTATTTAAGACTTTCAATAAAATTTCTTATTTTCCCTTCATATAGATCTCATATTTTTCAAGGTCAACTTTATTCTTATGTATGGTAATAGTTTCTACTGAGATGATAAATGATATCTTTTTATCCATTATAAAATGATAATTAGCTATTGCCAGTCTTTAGGAAAGCTCTTGGTTTTTGTGTTTTATGTTAAACAGTGTTCTCCTCTATTGCTATGAGTGTGGCTGGCATGGAAAGAGTTAAGTGGGGAAGGAACGCTCTTGGTTTCTGTGTTTTATGTAAAATGGTACTCTGTTCTATTGCTACGAGAGTGTGGTGGAGAACGAGAGTGTGGTGGAGAAGAACAAGGTAAGCAGGGCAGGATGTAAACAGAGGCTGGATGGGTAGAGAGGAGCAGGTGAGAAACATCTCACTGGCCAAGGTAAGACATTTGCATTGTTTGTTTTCTTAACTTTCACTACTCTTCCCTAATACTGTATTAGCAATGAGCAAGCACTAATATATTGCCATAAATGTACCTGAAGATATGAAGGATGGAAAGGGATTGTCTATGACTATGAGTCTCTGGAACAAGTGTGGATGCTCTTGTGCACGACCCTTGAAGTCTGTGGTGATGCCAGTGGTCCCCTTCTCGAGGGGTCCTCGGCAAACTCGGCACCCTACAAAGACAGTATAATGTGCTTTGGCTGGGAAGATCTCTGAGTCCCTTTGGCTTGGGTCTCCTAAGGAGTGATCACGGTGTGGAAGTAAATGTGTATTTTTGTCTCTCCAACTGGACGGTGGAGAAACAGTTCCTAATGTCACAATAATATTACTAGTAATGGCAGCAGCAACAACAGTAGCAGGTGCTTAATAGAGGTTCTGCGTGCATTGCTTTCACGGAGTACCTTCTTTAATTCTCACAAGAAGCCTTTGTTCAGGGATGGTTGTTTCTACTTTACAGATGAACAAATTGAGATGTTAAGTAGCTTGCCTAAGATCTTACAGAAGAGTTGGGGCTCGTATTTGAACCTGGTCTGTCTGAATTCATCACCCAGGTGCTAAAATGTTGTTAGAGGTAAAGGTAGTTTATTTCCTAAATAATAAAACCACTTAAATGTTTCCAGTATCATGCGTAGAAATTCTCTCTTTCTCTCTCTCTCTCTCTCTGTCTCTCGGAAACAATTAAAACAAAAACTTGCCACAGTTCCATGTACCAGGCATATGTGAAATTCAAAGGCATGGTAAAGTAACAGATTTCAGAATTTTGGAGCTCCAGATGGCAGCCAAGGAGTCTGGAGGTGAGGACCCTGCAGAGTATCCCAGAAGGAGAGCTATGAAAGACATATCTGAAGCCAGGAGAAAGAGGGGCCCTGCAGGAAGCAGGGATTGCTAGGAGGAAAATGGCAGGGAGAAGACCCAGATGACCAGAATAACCAAGGAACATGTTAGGAGAGCTAAGGTCTAGTATTCACAACTAAGTTGTCTCCAATTCTGAAGTTATCAGTTTCCTCCCTGTACCCTGATACCATTGTTAACACCCCCATCTTTAGAAAAATTAGCCACATGCAAAGGCTCTGGGCAATTAGAGTTTTCCCCAAAGCACGAAGGAGGAGGGATGCCCCACCCCATGTAATAAAAGGTGTTGAGGAAGAGTAATGTCCCAAAGCTAAGAGTGAAAATCAAGGACCAGGTGTCAGCAAAGAAGCAGCTGCTCTCTGGGCCATTCTGCACTGGACACAAATGAGCCTTCTTTCCCCATCAAACTGAAGGAGACACTTTATGTTGGAGTTAAAGGGCCTCATCCTGCTGGCTCTCTGAAAGGAGACTTCTAGGAAGCAGGTCTACACGATCGTCCTCATACTGTCCCCTTACCATGTTACCCCTAACTAGGGGCCCCCAGATGGGGCAGGCACCATCAATGCTTGGAAAACTTCCAGGCCTTGGTCTCTAGCAGCCCTGAAGGAGGTTGGAAAAGATGTTCTGTCGAGATTAATCCCCCTGGAATCATGAACCCAATTCCACAGTCTCTAAATGGCTGTTTCCCGCATGTAGTGGCAGGTTTTTCTTTTCTCTTTTCCCCTAATCCTCTGGAGCTGTCTGTAAGTGGAGGAGTGTAGCAAGGTTTAGGGGAACATAACCATGAATATCAATAAGACCCTTGATCCTCCCCAGCACGGGCCAGTGTGCGGGGCCGTCTCCCAGCTCTTTGGGAGACAAGGGGCTATTATGCCCTTGCACTTTTTAACCTCCTGTTCTGTAGAGATAGCAATCACACACTGCCGTAATTCCATTAGTAAATGAACACTTCGGGGAACTTGTCCATCATAAAAATACACTTAAAAATGAGTCAATCAATGATCTCTTCTGTTAATGTTTTCTCCTACTTTTTTTAATGCCTTCTCATTTTACTGAGACCATATAGGAAAGGTACAATTAATTCTTAGATTCAAAATTTTCATGTAATTTTACAGATAGGTTGAGAAAGGAAAGAACTATTCTTGATTCTTGATTCTTGATTTTTCCCCCTGTTTGCACTCCATTTCCGTTTCAAGTTCTTGGACAGTGTGGTCTAGTGCAGAAATTGCAAATGTGAGGTAAGCAGCTCATTCTGCCCACTTTTGTCCACTGCAGACTTGTGCTCTTGTGTGCTGACCCTAGACTCAGCTTCAAAATCCTTCTCAATACAGGAAACCAGACAAACATTAGCAATCGATCAGTTCCTAGAGGTAGAAGTAATTAGCCAACTTCCATCTAATAGAAAGAGACTCTAATTTAGGATCAGAGACCTGAGTTACAAACTCATTTGTTTTAGCATTTAGCTGTGACTTTAGGCAAATTACTTAACCTCATTTGGCCTGTATTTCTCCTCATCTTTTAATGGAGGAACATCTGGTAGTATCACGTTATATGAAGTACATATATTATTTGACTTTTGCAAAGTTAACTATATATATTCAGCAAATAACAAAACCAAGAGCAATAATAGTTTTCCTACCACAAGACCGTAAACACATATGAACTGCTATTTCCTTTGGTACTCAACCAAAAACATAGTGACCTTTTTCAATGCAGTAGGAAAACTGGTTGGATTGGTCACACAAGGAAGAAGAAGTAAACAAAAATATCATTTATGCTATATTTCATGAGATTTTAAAAAGGTTTTTGAAGGGCAGTTTTGACTCTACACAATTTTTGCCTGATGTGCTGATTTTAGATTTAATCTTATTTAAGGAATGACTGCACTTAGTAAATGCCAGAGCTAATGAGTGGTTGGTGAGGTTAAGTGAACAAGAGGGGTAATAGCACTTTTTAAAGTAAAAGAAGTACTGCTCAAATATATCGCCACAGTGTGATGATGGAGGTGGCGGTAATCAGAAACTCTGGGCACACTGTGTGTCAAAAGAACATTAGCATTTTGCTAATGAGAAATCGTCATTTGTGGTTACCACCTAAAAACTGCTGTGTTTGGTTTTCTTTTGTATTAAGAAGTAATCTCCCCATGGATTCTCTCACATTCTCTTCATAAATCCATGAACTCCTAGAGAATCCTTGAAGTAGGGTCTCCCCTGCATACAGTCAGTTCAGATCCTGCCAAAGTAACTTAAAGGAAAGGTGGGAAGAGGTTGGATGTGCACGTATGGACTTCCAAAGACTTTCCTGTAATGCTCAAAAATAATCTGGAGATCCTGGATATATTGTGCAACACATGCAATGAGAAGAGAAGAATGGTTTACTTTATCCATTCCAAGTCTGGGGGTTGACTGGGGATTGGCAACAGGAGTCATACTGTATAAAAACCAGCCAAGGGCAGAGCTTAGGAGAAATGGAGGTCCTCATTCAAACACTGAGGATGAAACATCCACCAGACCATCATATTTCCAAGATGATGGAAAAGATCTTAGGGTTGATTACAAGAAGCAGAGAAGATCAGAAGTTCCCAGAACAGATTCTGGGATAAAATTAGGTGATGCATTAGATTGATAAAAGGCCCTGTCTCAGAAACTTTAGGGGAATTTCCAGAAAGCCATAATGGATTAAAAAAAAAGTTTATTCTCACTGGGTTTCACAACTGAACTCAATCCAAAATAGATATTAATTCAACATGCCAAAGATTGGGGGAAGGGAATCAGAAAAATGGTAATCAGTGGCGACTATTTCTTTGTTGCTGCACATAAAACAAAGATCTTAAATTGGTATCTTTGAATTTGTTAGGAAACCAGTTCTAGGACTTACAGAACAAATTCCTCAAGAATCAAGGGTGAAGTGGACAATGAAGGCCCAATTACATACTTCTACTGTGCTGGAAGTATGGAGTAACTTTGTGATTTCCGGTAATTTTCAAACTCCCCTATTTATAAAGTGCTGATTGGCTGCCACCCAAATGCCTGACCACAGATCAGAAAGCATTAAGAAAGAGAGAAATAAAAGAAGGTTAGGCAATGAAACTTTTAACATTTAAAGAAGCATAACAAGAGATTTCTCTTTTCTTTAAAGATATTTTTTAGGAGTAAGGGGTGGGTGGGTAGATGTGAGAGAGAGAGAGAGAGAGAGAGAAAATAGGGTTTTTGTTTCTTTTGCTATGCTATTGATTTAAAAAATAGTATTCTGAATCCTTTTTTTAAATAGCAGAACTCAAAAATATTGACAGGCATGAATTTACCTCATTTCCTAGGTAATCTTTTAATTTCCAAGCCTTCTTTCTGTTCTTTTTAAAAATTATCATATTAGGTCAGTGCAGCGGCTCATGCCTATAATCCTATTACTCTGGGAGGCTGAGGTGGGAGGATTGCTTGAGGTCAGGAGTTTGAGACCAGCCTGAGTAAAAAATTCAAATTAAAAAAAAATTATCATATTAGAGAATTTCAAGCAGACTTCAGTTACCTCAAAGGAGAATTTATAACATTTGACTGTTTTACACACACACACACACACCCCTCTGCTTTTATAATTTCCGTTGCAAAGAAATTAAAGAGATTTGGCAGAAACCCCAACTACACCTAGGTGGTGATCTATTAAATTTATGCCCAGATGAAAATGTGTGAAATTATATTTTAAAAATTTAAATTTTATTAAGCCATTTTAATGTGTATTTTTTCTTTCATCTTCCTGAAATCTAGTATCTCTCTCTTTCAATGACTCTTCCAACACCACATGTGAAAAATGTTACTCACGGATTTAGCAGAATACAGCTTCCAATTTACATGAATAGGTCTACTGCAAAAAAGATACAGCCTATGGGGAGTATGTAAAAAATTCTACCTTTTGAAGGCTGGTTTTAATGTTTCCTTTAATAATTCATTTAAAATTTTTTGCATAGAGAAAGCTAATGTTCTCCTGGTCTCATTCTGGCTGTTATATGAGATTCTCTTATATATGCATATAATGTTGCTTTTTATGTATTATATAGACTGAATTAAATAGACCCATTTCAATTAAGTAGAATTGTCCTGGATCTATAATGAATGCACAAATGAACAGGCAACCGACCATATAGACACTGCCTAAAAAACCTGCCCCTGCACAGTTCATTGCACTCAATCATTAAGGCTGTGATGACCCATTTCTAAGGCTTGGGTGTTGCCAGAAATGAAAATCATATTCACCATTGTGGTGAAAGCCAAAAATTAATAATAATAATAAAAATCCTTGATCATGAGTATCTTTCATTTCAAATAAATACTAGCAAAAGAAATGTTTTCCGCTAAAATACTCAAAGAAGACATTTATTCTTCCAATGTTTACCAGAATGATTTTTAAACAATATAAATAGACTTTTAAAAATGGACATTATTGGGACAATATTCTGATTTAGTATGGCCTTACTGGGGCTTAGTAATCTGCTTTTTAAATAAATACCTCCAGGTCATTCTTATACAGATAATCCTTAAATACCGACTTGAGAAACCCCATCTCACTTAAATGCTTGATACGAGAAAGTTATGTTAGCTTTCAGGTTTAGTTTTCTAGAATATTTTCTTGCTTCTTAGATATCGGCATAGTCCAATTACCCCACAAGGATAGAACTCCATGGAAACTTACCCAAAAATAAATGAAAATGAAGGGCAGAGTATAAAATATTTTTCTGAAAACTACGCCCAGTTTTCTTTTGGTCTGCCATCTGATATCTTTTAGATCTCATTCTTTTTTAAGATATCCAAATTAGCATTTCTTTAAATAAAATATTTCAAAGCATTTTGATTTAATGGAGTTCTCCAAGATAAAAATTTTTTTAAATGTTCTCATTGTTTCTAACTGTTAGAGAAACTGAAAATAATCTCAATTCCACATGAATCTTTTTCATTTCTACATTTCCACATTCATTAGCAGGTGATCTCTAAGCAAAGGTCATGAAAAAGGAACTATTTATGCTAATTTTTTTATATTCTGCTGCATATAAGAAAGCTTTCACGCTTACAGATCCACTATATTTTTGAGCAGACATATAAAAAAATAACATTGTAATAATAGTAGGGTGATGGTGGCAATAATTAATATTTTTGGAGCAATTACTACGTTCGGCAAGGCATTGATCACTTTATAGACATCATCTAAAGTATTCGTTGCACCAACCTCATGAGGAAGGCAGAGCTTTATTTCAACTTATGTACAAGAAAACTGAGGCTTAGAGAGGTTAAGTACCTTGTCTGTGATCATAGAAATTATAAATGACACAGCAGGGACATGAACCCTTGGGCCATTTGCCTCCAGCATCCACACTTTTAACCACACTGTGGTCCACGGGTCAACACTAAAATAATTGTTGATGTGGTTAAACTGTGTTTTGTATTGCATCTCTCGACATTAAACCAAGTGTCTTCAGCTGATAATATCTGCTAGAAACAGTTCTGAATGTTCATTCCACCCAACTTTGATCACTCCTGCAACCAAGTGACATTTTAGAAATTGCTGTACCTTGTCATCTTTAGTAAATATCTTTCTAAAACTTTTTCTAAGCAACTTATTTAATCAGTGGGAATGAGACAAATCTCTCTCTTGCTTGTCATGCCCCTCCCCGCCCCCCGCCCCCAGGCTCAGGTGCCTCCTAGTTGACATCACTGAGCTCCTTACTTTGGGATAGAAAGACAATTTGAGGAAGAGGCGGCCACCGGGAAGGCTTCTCATGCCCACCCCAAAGGAATCTCTTCCTCTTTCTCCAAGACTGAATAACACAGGCAAAATTGTCTCATTTCATTATGAGAGGCAAATCTTAAACTCAAATACTACAGAATCCTAAAATACGGACTTAATTAAGTAACTATAAAATCCTCCCCAGGAATAGGTTTCAATGTGTAGAAGCGAGGAAAATGTGACTGGATGGCAGAGGAAATTACATGAGAGAATGTGGAAATAGAACAATTTCGCCTCGTTCACTTGGTAACTGGGTACCCTTTGGTTGACCTCTCAGAGCAGATTCAGACCTGTTACCTCCATAAAGGTACCCGAGACTTGCACGCTGTCGGCTCAGCCCCCTAGTCTTCCTCAGACGCTATAAATGAAATAGACACGTCTCTATACAGTTTGCATTTAGATGTTTTCCTCAGGGTAATAGGAGTCTTTTTTATCACAGTATCAATGTCTTTTACTTAAGATACAACTCAATGAATTCCTGTTTCAATTAAGGATCAAGACGAGTTCGTCTTTTATTTCTTTTTTTATCAAACGAGAAAATGAGAACTACATAATGATGAATACATTTTCCTTACTGCCTAGACTGCTGGAACTATCAGAACACTTAAATGTTGTTATCCAATTTTCCTGGTACAATTATCTTTCCCCTTGTAATAATCACAATCAAATATTTCAACTTCTCTGTGTTAACTGTAACCTTTTTTCCTAAATTATTTGAAATTCTTTTTGGAAATTTGGGTGTGTATGTGTGTGTATGTGTGTGTGTGAGCGTATATAATTGCCATATAAATGCAGTCACATGACAAGGCAAGTCCATGTATAAAATGAAACATGTGAAACAAAACAAATAGAAAATAGTTACATAGATAGATATGTGTCTAGAAGTTACCATGGAGATACTCTAGATTCATTACAACATAATGGGCAAGCAGAGATTTAGGCTGGCATATGGTTAGAGGCACTTACCAGCTAGTAGAATTCCTTCATGTTATTTCATTGTATCTAAGAACATGTACTATTTGGAACAATTTAGAATTTATAAATGATTGCCAAGTGATTGTTATTTCATATTTGTATATCAAAATGCAGTGGTGGTAGTAATAATTTGAGGCAAATCTTTTAACTTTGTCCTTAACCATTACGTTCTTATCACTGGTTGTAATATGGATGATCAGAATTTGTGATGATGGTAATTTTTCTTGATAGATTATAGCTTTATCAGGGTAACAATAAAGAAAAGCCTCACTCTGTATGTCTGAAGATTTTCTTCTTTTCTCCCTGCAGCTCATTTGTAACTTTCCTATTAAGCTGTGGCATTTTATGCCTCAGAGAAGAATGAGAGTACTGATATTTGGATGGTTTCATTTTCTATCATTTCATAGAAATTGAACTCATTTTCGCAATCTCTGAAGAATATCCTTTTAATGTGTGTGTTATCCTTTTACTTGTATCATACTTCAAGAGAGATGCCTTTGAACCTACCGAGTAAATCTAAAGTAAAGCCTTGTTTTCATTCATATGATTACTCTGTTTGCAGGTGATTGTGTAGCTGCAACTTAAATAAATTTTACCTGCTACAATCTAACTAATTAAGGTTTAATCTTTCCAGTAATGTGACACATGTTGCTCAGAATGATGCCAGTCTTATCCTTGAAGATCACCGCACCGTAATCTCTGGAACCCTTGTTCCACTTTGAGACCCATTCTGATCCATAGTGAGATCCAAGTCCTAGCTAAGAAGAGGTATCTGAAGCTGCTGACACAGAGGTCCCCACGTTATTGCAGGAGCCCATCTGTTGCTCATGACCTTGGCTGAATTTTATGTTGAACTGGGCATTGTTCACTGTTTTCGGGGGCTACTTCTCTCCTACAATGAGTAACACGATAATTGAGGCTGAGGCTCTATTCTGTCCTATCGTTGATTCCAGCTACTTGTTCAAACGTATCAAATGTGTGAAGATAGAAGGTTTCTTAGTTTATGCTACTATAACAAAATTCCTGAGACCGGGTGATTTGTAAGGGAGAGAAATTTACTTTCTCACAATTCTGGAGACTGGGAAGTCCAAGATCAAGGTGCCTGCAGGTTTGGTTGTCTGGTGAGGGCTACTCTCTGCTTTCAGGATGGTGCCTTGTTGCTGCATCCTTCTAGGGGAGGAACACTGTGTCTTCACATGTGGAAGGTGGAAGGGCAAGCCAGCCAAGCACTGCACAAAGCCCCGTTTAGAAGAGCCTTAATCCCATTCCTGAGGGAGAAGCCCCCATGACCTAATTAATCACTTCTTAAAGGCCCCACCTTTTAATACTATCACATGGTCATTAAATTTCAACACATGAAGTTTGGAGAGGACACATTCAAGCTATAGCAGAAGGTATAGAGGTGACGATGAGGAGTAGGCAAAAAGAGCACAAAACTCTTCTGCAAGCAGAATTCAAGTGATTTCATTCAGACTACTGACACTAAAACTCTTTCTTCTCTTGTCCTCTTGCATTAGGGAATGCATTTTCTTTTTCTCTATCATTATCACAACACTCACTTGTGCACTCAAATATCCACATGTTACCATAATCAATGGTAGAGTTTCTTGTTTATAGAAGGCAATTTGAGATGCAACAAAAGAATAGGTGCCCTTCTTAAAGGTTTGTGAAATAAGCTAAGAGACAAAAGGATTAATGTATGTTGACTAATGACATAAAATTCCAAGCATGGCTATTCCATAAGTATTAAATAAATAATGTTCAAGATGAAATCATTTGTTCAAAATGAAAGCTTAAATTCACTCGAAAAACCTAGTCTATTCTTTTAGAAGTCATCATTTTAGAAAAACCTACTAGACTTGAGTAGGAATGTCACTGAGTTTTATAAAAGGTCTATTAAAAATACATGTACAAAAATATGGAACAATATTTACCTGCAACAAAAGGTATGAAGGCTCCATTCTGCTACAACTATGTATACGCAAATGTGTATGCGTATCTGTGTCAGATGTGATGTAGGTAAGAGAAGGCACCGGGGAAGATCTATGGTTTCCTCCCATAAACTCTGGTATAAACTTCTATACTTCTGTAGGAGAGAGCTTCTTGCCTACACAATTATTTGAAAACAAGAGCAGTATTATAAAGGAGAAAGAACATTAGACTTAGCATCAGAAGACTTGGGTTCAAATCCTACCTCTACCACTTCATAGCTGTCTTGTTCTGGCAGCTACCACAAATTATTTGAGTCTTTGTGAAAATAACAATAAAACCTGTGTCACAGGGTTATAGGGAGGATCAGATGAGATGATATGCATAATCTCCTATAAATGGTATTGTGTTTTTTTATTGCTATTGTGAATATTGTGCTGTATTGTTTTTATCATGAATATCACTTGGATTTTCTCAGATTTGGAAGGGTTGTGTTGTTTTGTGAAGTCATAAATATACATGTTGTTATTTTGATGTTGGGATATAAATATGCTTACCATTAAAATTAGTTCTGACTCTAAAAAATAGATTATCATCTCCTTAATAATGGGAGGGAGAAAAGGCTTGTAGGGAAAGAAGGAGAGAAAGAGGGAATGAAGAAGACAAACAGGAAGGAAGAGTTCAACTGGTTAACCACATGCCAGGACAATGTGCAGAACACTTTTAAATATCTTCTCAACAATCCAAAAGGTCATAATTTTCTCTCTTGTACTTGAAGAAACTGAACGCAAAAAACGTCATCTGCCCATGTCAAAGCCTAGATTTAGCTCCATCTGGTTCACTTCAGAATGACCTGTGTGTCTTCAGCTCCCTGCAGAAGCCAGCATGCTGGGGAATATTAAGCACATACACAATGGAATGAAGAGCTTTTTGAAGGGGAGGAGGAAGTCAAGCTTTCCTCTCTGGTCTTAGGAGATTATTCAAAATGTTGAAGCACCCCAGCAAGTCCTCTCCTTAGTCCACTTCAAACATTTACAGATAAGAGATGCCCAGCATATTATTTTAAGATAATAAGATAGAAGGGTTTCATCCCTGGGATTTTCAATGGTTGCTTTTCCACTTCACCTTCCTCTCTACCTACCCTCATCTCCTCACTGAGCAATCAACATCTAACTTAGGTTGTTTCAAGCAACAAGTGGCAGTTGCTGGGTTACTGTTACCAGCTTCAGAAGTCCCAAATATGAACAGCTAGTTTATTTTATAGCACTAATTTTTAGCCATTTTATCATATTGCATTATATTAACCCAGGAAACAGCAGTCTATATTACTTAATTCAAATTGAGGTGCCTTGCATACATTTCAGGTACAAAGATAATGAAGTTCCAAAAAATGGTCTTGTTCTGTGTGTGTCCGTAGGCACTCCTGGTTAGAGTCTATGAGTGAGGCAGCAAACAGATGTGATGCACTGATACTTTTGAAAATGAGTCTGAGAGGAAGTGCAGGCAACAGTCCTAACCTCTCAATAAGTATGTTAGATGAGGAAAGATTTCCCTTGGTAGGGGAGAAAGTATATTACTACGCCCTGGGGATATGGACTGGCTATTGGTAGTGTGGATATAGTCACTTTCAGAGAAGTTTCCTATGTTCAGGGAGGGTGGAAGTAGTGGGGGAATACTAAGGTGAGAAAGCAGGTAAGAAAACACACACACACACACACACATGCACACACACACACACACACAACCCAAACAACTGCTAATGTGAAGTAATAGAAGACAATTGCAAGACTGTAACCTTCATGAAGGAGAGAATCTGCCTGCACACCCGCTGTTATATCCTCCAGTGGGACCAAGGCCATAGAAGGTGCCCACTGCTGCTTGGTGAACAGATGAGTGCATGGAGAAAAGCCTGTCCTAGGCTGAGAACCAACAACATAATTTCATCAATGGTGGAAAGAGATTGGTTCCCCCAGTCTTCCCCCACTTCAGGACAACTTCCTGAGGGTTAGTGCAGCTAGGACCATGCCAAGGAAAGAAACATTAACATTCAGAAAAAGCTGGTAAGGCACTAACGGGGCAGTGGAAAGATACGAACTGTGCTCAATATGTAGCAGACGGAGAGCCATATGGGGGCAAAGAGGAAAATGATAACGGCTTTCTAAGAACATGCATGAACCCTCAAAAGAATTCTGCCATCATGAGAAAGGGACTTGAGGTGCGGTCGGGAATTACGCTGGTGGGGCCCAGAGCCAATGGCTCTTCTCAGTGAGACATGTAAACACTGTGTCTTGCAACTTCCAGGCTTGTGTGTCCTGGGAAACAAGTACATACATATTTAATTCAGTTAAAAATTACTTCCAATTGGCAGATGTTAGGATATTAGCTTCAGAACAGAGAAGAAGTATTAAAATATTCACTAAATACATCAATATGTTGAACCGTCTGTGGGCTTTAAAATCGTATTGTGTATTCCATTATGGAAATATGGGTGCGATATGTTAGGTGAGGAAAGCAAAAACACAAAACCATATGTACACACTGTGTTTACAACTATGTTCAAATGTACAGTGATAGGATTTTAAAAAGAGAAAGACCATATGATCATTGATAAAGATGTAAATATTTGGGATTTTAAAGTTCACAGAATATCTTCCCTGTAAATTTCTATGCAGTAAACTTCACTGGGAAGAGAGTGGTTGTTTCACCTAATCAGTCATACCATGCATCACATGATGTTTCCAGATGGGGATGTACTGTGTGTCACTCCCACAGTGACACAGAAGGGCCATAATGTAGGTTATACGGCCTATAATGGGGTTCTGTAGGACTCTATCACTGAAAATAAAATGATTTGCCAGCAGGCGTACAGACTGAGGAAAACAGCATTAATAAACTTTAAAATGAGTTTCCCTAGATGAGCTTTATTGTCTTCATATTTAGGTTATATTAAGTCAGCTGTCAACCAGACACTGAAGTTCAATTTAGCAAAATTATTGATTAGGTAGACTATTTCACAATAATAATTTCTTGCATTTTCATTCAGGGCTCAGTGAATTTCACGTCTTTCTCCTGCTGGTCATTTTCTTCTTAATAAAAGAATGAGAAAAGCTCCTGAGCTTCCAGTCTGGAAAGAAAATGAAAGGGGTATAATAGAAATAACAATTAGCAGCGGTACTTTGCATATTTCATCACTTTTCTGCAAACAGATGTTTCGGTAGCTGGCCAGACTACAAGTGCATGAGTCATATGAGAAACATAATTACTGAAAGCCTTTATGGCAAACAAATTCCAGCTCCTGTCTTGCAAAGACTCCTCCAGAAGGCTCACACATGCATGGCCTGCACCTTTTTGTTTAATGCCTCCCTCAACTCTCGGCCCCATAACCCTGCACACTTCTCTATCTTTCTCCCCCTCTCAGGAGCAGAATTTTAGCAGTAAAGGGGTAAGGGGAATTGGGTCAATGGAGTTTTAGTCCTGGAGACTCCTCCAAGTTCTATCTTGAAACTTTTTATTTTGACATACTGATGGGACCTGTACTTTGGACAGATATTTTCTGCTTGAGATTTAGTGGACAAGAGAGCACAGTAATTTATAGACACCTGACCCTGTTAGATTCAGCTTCACTCATGACTGGTCTGTCCAGCCATGTTGCACAGGAGAGGGTTAGAAACAGAAGGACAAGATAGAGAGGAGAGGTCCTTTCTCCTTACTTTATTCTCATGCTCGAAGCTGTGCATAGGGGGTGGGCCGGTGGGGAATGGAGAGAAAGGTGTCAAAGAAAGAGTGGAGGTACATAGGGATGTCGGTAAATCTCTGCTCAGGGTGATCAGTGTCACTTGCTCCCTGAATCCCTGTCTTTCCCTTGGGCATAGGTTGGGGAGATGCAAGTTCAGTCACAGTTGTCCTAGGTGCCAAGCCCCCTGTGACTCTAGGGTAACAGGAAGTCCTCACTACAAGAGGAACCTCACCCAGCTTGATGCTTTAAGACCCTTCCTGTTATGGCAGGAATCAGAAAGTTTCAGAAATTCATTTAAAACTATTAATAATAGCCCTACAATTTTTACTTCTTCCAAGCCTTTTGGGGGAAACTTTACCAAGAATAACTCTACCTGTTTAGTTTTTTTCACCACACATGCAGTTCCACAAACTTTTGCTTGGTATTTCCAAGTTTATGTCAGTAAATGACTGCCCTGCTGATGTCTGAACCACCTGCCACTGCAGATCAGACCCAGTTTTACTGCCTCTTCCCAAATGTGGGTATCAAAGGAATTCACCAGCCCTCTCCACAGACTGATCAAATCGTGATAAATTGCAAGTCTCCAGGCTGGCCTCCTTTATGGCAGTGTGGAGGGAGAGGTTATTTGAGAATTGCCCGAGGAGTTCAAGCTGTTCCCAAGCCATTACCAAGGGATGAGGACCCCATAAAGAATGCAAGGAAGAACTCCCATTGCTATTCCAGAAAGCCAGTGTTGCATCTTACTGGTTAAGCCAGATGCAACATAACCGGCTAGCAAAGAGGCCTTGGCTAGAAGCTATGATGCCTTGGGGTGGATTTCACAATAAAACAACCTTGGCAGTTAGTCAGCTGCATGTGCCCGATGATTTAGGCTCAGTTCAAGTGAAATTACCAAAAACCATGAGCAATAATCTATATTCGATTTATATTGGACCATTGAGGAGAAAATAGGTTTCAATTTTGACAGATTTCCTCAAAATAGCTTGTAACATTCACAGTTTTTCCTCAAACCTTCTTCCACCTGCAGCCATCATAGCTCTGTGGCAAAGACTACATTCACCTCCATTGAGCTTATGGAGTTAGTGTCTGAGATTCTTATCCAATCTGTCCATTATCATGTCTCACTCACAGAGGGTGGACAGGGGTAGCTAAATTCATGGGGCATCCCACCAGGTAACCCATCTAATTATACAAACAGCTTTTTCCCCACTCTACTCCCAAGGTCTCTACCTTTTATAGCTCTGAACTCCGGTGTTACCTTAACCAGACGCTTCCTAGTGAGTCTTTATGTCTAGTGAGTCTAGTCCTAGTGAGTCTAGTCCTAGTGAGTCTTTATGTCTCCTGTGGTATTCTCAATCCAAGTGTCACAGTTTCAAAAGCAAACATGTACACGTTAAAAGCAAATACTTTGACACAATATAGCTTTCAGAAATTTGTACAAATTCATGTGTTTTTTAATTATTATTCTACTATAGTTACCTTCCATTTGTTGTCAGAACAATTTCACTTAATGCACAATCACTTTTTAAAGTTGTGTTATTTTTCTAAGACTGATAAAAGAGAAGCCTTTGAATTGAAGTTTAAAAAGTATTTTTTTATTATTTTCCTTTATGTAGCTTACAAGCAATGATAGATTTATAATGACAGCTTGATTTGCTGAGATGTGAAGAATTCGGAGGACGTTTCCAAACCAGAAGAAAGAATTCCTGGGTAGATTTGTGATGTCTACTGTAGGCTCAAGAGGGAAAACTTTGGGCATACATGTCACATTATTTGCCATCTTTACCTTAAATTTTTCACAAAGAATTCGTTTGAAATATTTTATTCAATAATACGATATGATTACAAGGATCTAGATCAGAAGTAAGCAAACTGTAGCCTGTAGGCCAATTACAGCCACTGCATATTTTTGTAAATGAAGTTTTATTGAAACACAGTTGCACTCATTTGTTTGCATGTTGTCTACGTTTGTTTTTGTGTTACAACAGACATGTTGAATAGTTGTGACAGAGATTGTAGAGCCCAGAAAGCCTAAAAGATTTGCTATCTGGCCCTTTTCTGGAAAAAAATATAGTGCCACCTCCTGATTTACATTAAAGCTAAAACTACCTGCTTGCCTCCTTCCTCTGTAGATCTATGGCCAAGGTCACTTAATGCCCTCCTGCTGGTTCAGCTCCACCTGGGCTATATACAAATGAATTTCATTCAAAAGCTCAAGTGTCTGAGCATCAGGTTAACTTCACTTCATGACCTAAGGGGACCTTATCTCCTAAACTCTAATAACGGGTATCTATCCATTTCCCATATAACGAGTTGACACTTTGCATTCTAATTTCTACAAGTTTGGGGTATTAACATATACCCACTTCTCCACTGCCCCTCTCTTCAAATCTTCCACTTCCCAGACACCTGTCTGAAATCCAATAGATTATCTCTCACAATTACAATGGGTGCCAACTACTACTGCATATAAAACCACCTCAAAACTCAATGGCATCCAACAGCACTTATTACTGGAACTCATGTGTCTGTGGGGCACCACTGCTCTGGACGGGGCTTACTAGGTCTCTTGGGGACTCTGCTTCAAGCCGGGCTTTTGCTGGAGGAGTTTAAGAGGCCACCTTTGCTCTACATTTCTCTCATCCTCCTGCTAGGATAAGTGGGCTAGTCTGGGCACATTCTTGTCCTGGTGATGGCCTAACGGTGAGAGAGCAAGCTCAGCCACACAAATGATTTCCAAGTCTCTGCTTGTTCATGTCTCCTAACTACACACTGCCCAAAGCAAGCCCCAAGGCCAGACCCAGAGTCAAGGGGTAGGAACGCAGCCCCATTCACAGACGGAGGTCTACAAAGTTACAGGACAAAGGGCATGAGTAAAAACCATTAATGAAATCCATCACAAGGATACTCTCAGAAGAGTCCAATGACCCACCTGTCAGGTTACCACCTTCAATATCTCCATCAACCTGATCCAGAGCTAAACAAAACCACCAGCCTCTTACACCATAGTGCAGTCATAGATAATAAAGGAAGGGTGTTATTCCAGCTCTCTTGATCCCAAATTCTGAGCCATGCACAAGAACAAGAAAATAGAATTACGTCCTAACCCAAATTCTACCATCTGCAGTAACATTCTGAAACACACAAGCCTTTTAGAAGTTGCTCTTTCACATGAAGCCCACCTGCCCCGAAGTCAGAGCCACAGGCTTATCTTACAGTACATGTAAGTGAAATGATAACAATAAGACATCAAGTAGAGCTGGTGATATTCACCAAATCAATAGATGCAGTCAACAGCTGCTAGTTTGTATCTTGAGATAATTGTAGATTAACATACAATGTAAGACACAATAGAGAGAGATATTGTATGCCCTTCACTCATTTTCTCTAATGGTAAAATATTTTAATATTTTAATATACTATCACAACCAGAATATTGACATTGACACAATCCACCAGCCTCACTCAGATTTTACCAGTTTCACACATACTCTCGTGTATGTGTGTGTGGTTAGTTGAATGCATTTTTATCACCTGTGTAGATTTGTGTAACCTCTACCGCAGTCAAGATGTCAAGATACAGAGCCATTCTACCAAGCATCTACTATTTTCAAATAGTCTAAGAGTAGTGAATTCTGTATAGGAACTCCGAATCGACCTCGGGGTAGGATTTTTCCGTAGTCTCAAACATTTGGTTCATGTCAAACAGGCACAGCCTCTATCAGGCACAGGATATTTGTCTGTTTTTTAAACAGATAATTGCCTGTTAAATGAGTCACATAACTGCTCTCCTCTCAAGTGACCATGGAGTGCTTATACAGTGTGTATCCTCTTACAAATCTAATAAGAGCTGTGTAAAATGAATTAAAAAGTGTTTCATTGAAACGCTATCTCAAGGAAACCCAGCTCTGCCCATTACATTTGAAGCTGTGAAAGAATCTGAAACACATTGATGCATGAGCCTCATTTAGATGTTTTCTAAAAGGAGATTCCTTCAGTTTTGCTATTGCTGATCGATCGTATAAGAGATGATTCTTTGGCCATGCTTGTTGTCTTGGCTCTGAAACGCCAATTAACAAATTACTATAACCAATGACGTAGGTCCTCAATTCCAACAGATGTTTCATAAATGTTAGGTTTGACAACAGACTTAAAGACCATGGAATTTCATAGAACTCATTACTTGTGAGGGTGCCATGTTTCTTTCCTTGGACTCTACTTCTAACTTTTGTGAGTAAATATGCCAGAAAAATGTGGTTTTGACAAGAAGCTTTTATGAATCTGCAGCTGTGTGCTCACCTAACATGTTGGTTAGGACTTGGAGGAATGTATGATACCCACAGCTCTATACAATATAGTCTATTGTCTATCATATATTCATAGACTTGAAGCACCAGAAGGACTTTCTATTCAAGGGGTTTACAATATTTTTTTAGCATTAGAACTTTCTGTTCAAATGTATCCTTTTAAAATACATTTTAAAGGTTATACATAGACATAGTCCAAAGAGTCACAGAGTCCTACAAGACTTGATGTGGTGTAAAAATAGCAGGCTGACTTAGAATTAAACATTCTCGAGCTTGCTAAGTCCCCAGTTTCTAATTTCTTTTTTCTCTTGTATTGTTCTTCATTCTCTTGGTCTGTGAATTTTAATGCCTTATTAAAAAACTCAAACAAACAAGCAAACAAAAACACATCTTTTGTCATTTCTTCAGGGTTCTTGGACGAAGCAGATGAATAATTCTGTTTAGGCTGAAAGCCAATGTAATCTTATTCTGAATCCTGACATCCTAAAGACCCTCTCCTTATCAGGCACCTGTCTCATCCCTTCAGAAGCCACTTGAATCATCTCCTACCAAAATCCTAAAAGCTCCTTGAAACATCATTTGAGAATAAAACACTGTAATCCATCTCAGCATTTCATGCATGATGAAACTAAGACTCAAGTAAAGTGAATTGTCTAAAACCTCATAGATGGCAGTAGACAGATTTAGACTAGGATCTATACCTTCATCCTCTGAACAGGTGCTCTTTCTATTACACCACATTGCCTTTCTTTAGTTCAGGAAACAATGAAATTGTTGGAAACATTACAATAGTGGTCTATTTAATTTATCCATTCATCATTTATTCTTTCATTCAGCAGATTTGGACACCTGCCCTGTACCAAGGATTGTGCTTGGCACTGAAGATAAAGTAATAACTAGAACAAGCATGACCTTTTCCTTCCTCAGCCCTGCATTCAAGGATGCAGAGGTCATTATCTGGCAGTTTACAGGCCAGAATAGACCAGCAGATGTGCTTTATTTAGCCTGTCATTGTTTTGTAAAGAATATATAAATTTATTGCTAACATTCAAAAGTTGAGAGGATTATATTAAAGGCAATCTGGAAGTCTGGCTTCTCTTGAAGGATTATATGATCTAGAAAGACTGGGCCTTTAGTTTTTACCTGACATCAGTGGACGAGCTTGAGATGTAACAGTTCCTTTAGACTGAGCACATACCGCTTGTACAGTCCCGTTCCCACTAGCACATTTCCTTCCTTTATGTCGCCTGTCTAACCCCTAGAAAAATGAGGGCCTGCAACTTTTTCCCTATTGGTTTCCAAATTATGCTTTGGGGAATCTTAGAAATTCTGATGAGGTTTTCTGCTGGTCAGGGACAGAGGGGTTCTGTTTTAGAGCCTACAGCTAAATTGGGGTGGCTAGCAACCCTGCCCTAATGGGAAATGAAGGGGAACTGGACAGGAGTGTCCACAGTGTGCCTTTCATGGGATACTTCTTTTACCTGGTGGATGGCCGAATGCCTAGTTGTCTGACCCATGACCAGGAGGTCCCTTACACGGGAAACTTTATTCTGGCAGACACCCTGTGGCTCTTGTGTGACGTGTGTCCAGTCTATGCCTGCTTGACCACCACTCTGGCACTAGGAGCCTGACCTAGTGTTCTCCCTGGCCTGGGGAAGCCCTTGGTTCTTCAGATGGAAGGGGCAAATTCAATATACTACAGTAATAGGAAAAAAGATCAAAGATTTTTTTACTTACAGATCCTGGGCAAGAAGGACATAATGAGTCAGAAGAGTACTCCTCTGTCCCTGTCCCAGTGTCATGTGGGGCAGGGATAAAAAGGCAGAGAGAAAGAGTGAAGGCAACTAGCAATATAGATAAGGGAATAGGGGGTGGGTCACTTGAAGTTTGTGGTCAAATACCTGAACGGTCCCTTTAAAGAAAGTGAGGAAACCAGGCAGGAGAGATGATGCCTCTACGCTCTTATCTCTGGCCATGGGCTGGAGCCATCTGGGTGCGATGCAGAACTGAACACTGTGTCAAGGGTGACTAAGCCCTGCTTCTCATATGCAGTAGTTACGTGTATTCAAAATGCATGTGGAGGCAACATAAACTTGTAAGAATTCACTGCAAGTTCCTAAGCCAGGCCTAATGGATTCTAACAGAAAGGCTCTGCTGGGTTCTTTCCTATTTTACATATTAGGCATCCATTTAAAGATTCTCTTTCACTACTGTATTTTGCTGAGGGGAAAAAACAATCAAGTTCCACTGTCTTACAAGTAGCGTTTTAGTAGGTAATATAGACAATAATTGCTGTAGAAATAGAAAAGGAACCAAATACCAGTATTTGATTCAGGCTTCAAGGAGGGAATAGGGCCAGACCTAACCCGAAGATAGGCTTGAAAGGAAATAAAAAACAAAAACGAACAAAAATTTAAGATGTAGAAAAATAATCTTAATAAAAAGGTGCAGCCAAAGGAATAAGCAGCACAGCTCATAAGGAAGTGTGGGATAAACACATCAGGCTACTTTTAGGTAGCTTCAAATATGTCAATATGTAAATAAATCGTTTCTAATTGTGAAGATATTTTTCAGAAAATAAGAACAAGAGGATTAAGAAAAACCCCACAAGTTGTATTTATCATTGTTAGCTAGATATGTGGACTCTCAAATACTGTGAATGACTGTTCTGTTTATATGTAAATACAATAAAACAGGAGCTCATTTTCTATGGAGCTCAATGAAAGGATATGTGTATCTGGAAAAGAGATTATGACTTTGTTTAAATGAAACACACACACTTGGTGAAGACTGGGGAAGAGGTGGTTGATTTTAATTAGGATGAATTTGGCCCAGTGTATTTTCTCTGCTAGCACATAACCCCTTCTATTCGAAGAAATACGATATAATTTGTACTTCCATATTTTTAAAAAAATCAGTCTTCTCAAATATTTTAAAGATGAGGAGCTATTGGGCTGACTGTTGCATTAAAATGTAAATATTATTATTTTTCAGCTTTTATATTTTTAGCATCAAAATTGCCAGGACTCACATAGAGACAATTGCTTATCCCATTATAGGCTTGATTTTTAAATACTGAAATCTGCCTGCATAGTAGTTTGTCCTTTTAATCCTTTTCCTCATTATTTCCAGGGCAGAGTATAGAATTATAAAAGATTTTAAATCACTCTCAACTCAAAAATCCCATAATCACAAAACACCTTCTTCTCCCTCTTCTACCCATGTAGCTAGAGAAAAAGATATTGAGGGTCTATTTCATGGATTCACATATTTTTTAATAGTAACATCTGCATTTTAAAATTTACAGAGACGTTCATACAGAGGTGTTCATTTGAAACAACAAACTTCTAAGCTAAAAATAGTATCTTCATTTTACATATGCCAAAACTAATTTTCAGAAGGACTAAATGACTTGCGCAAGGTTGCCTGGGTCTCAGAGAGACCTGGGTTCATTTGCTACCTCTGATTTGAGGCTTTAATTTCCCTCAAGTGTTAAATTGGTATTGAAAGTGTAGCAACCCCAAAGGAGTATTAAAAGGACAAAATGAGATAACATAAGGAAAGGCTTAGTATAGAAATTGGTACCTACTAGGGACTTAAATGCTCAGTATTAGAAGCAGTAAAAGGATTTCAACTTGGTTATTCAAGCCTTACATCTGATTATCTCTCCTGCTTACTGTCCTTTCATCCTGCAATTATGTCATAGAACCTGGGAGTGTGTTCAGATTAAACATACCCAAAATAGCGGTCACTCGCGCCTTGTGGCTTACTGAATCTTCCAGGAAAATGATGGCTACAAATCAGACCCCCAGGACCCCCAAGGCACATACTTTCATTTACTTCACAAAAGTTTTCCAGAACTTTGTTCATTTTCAAGAAGATATAGGATAATACAAACACATATTTTGAGGCCTGTAAATGGTCATCTTACAAAAATCCTCTGCATGTTCGGGTCCCTTCGACATCGCTCTGTCCAGCGGTTGTGCATTTTGTGCAGGGTCCCTTCTGAGGAGGGGAAGCTCACTGCTACTGGGGAAGTCCACTCCACCGCAGACGGTTCTGACTATGGAAAGACGTTTATTAAACTGGGGAAAAAGTCACCACAAAGCCCACTTGTGCTAGTTGGAATAAATTAATTCCTCTTCCCAATGACATTCTTTCAAAATTTGAGATCAGTTACACTGACTGAATAGTCACTCCCTCAAGCAAATTACCCCCAAGTCATTCAACCATTTCTCTTTAGACTTGGGAAAAGAAGAACCTCATATTCCTGGTCAGTCTTCTCTGAATGCCCTCTAGTGTATCCTTATCAGTTTTTATATTCAATGCCCCACACTGAGCACAGCCCCGTAAGTATGATCTCAACTAGGACCTCGCTCGTGCTAAGTTCCATGCTTTGATCAGGCAGTCTGTTCATGACCACTGCCGATTCCCACCAACTCACATGTGTAAGGTCAACCTTCCTTACCCATTTTTTTAAAACACTGGACAATACTTCTGGATGACTTCTCACTATTGCTTTACTCACACCACAAATTTAGAGATACAAATGATCATAAATACTAAGTAGTACAGAGGTAACAAACTCGCCCATAAACCCAGCTGATTTGGCATACACAGATTTGACATGTGTGATGTCAAAAACAAACTGAAGCCCATTTGCATGGGCTACTTCCACTGGCATTTTCAGCAGGGCAGTGAGAAGACTTGTGATCCTGAATGACCACAGTCACCTGGAACTGAATCTCTGCAACCTATTTAGACAGAGCATGCCTGTTCCAGGTCCTCGCACCTGACCCTCCTCACTGATTGCCATTACCTGCCTGCTCTCTGAATGAGTGAGTAGATCTGTAGTGGTTTCAAGAGCTTGCATCTGATTTCTTTCTACCTCCTCAACTATTCACTCATTTTCAGCACAAGTCTTCACTTCTAGCTTCACCTACCTAAACTCTCTGTACAAGACCAAATTCAGTCCTGTTGCTGAAACCCCATCTATGGGTGCTGATAACTCTAGGTCTGGCTTCCAGTTGCCCCTCTTTCCCCAGCCACCTCTGTGTCTGTCCTTCCCCATCCATGTCTTCCCCTCCTCCTCCGTAACAGTCCTCTGGGTTGTGCATTTGTCCTGCCATCTGTGCCCGGACTTCGCTTTGCACATCTCTTTTGTCGTCCAGAACGATCCTCTCAGTTTCGCCTCTGCCCTTGTCATTTCTGTGTTTGCGGCTGCGCTCTACGTTTTCAGGACAGAAGTTCCAACTTCCTTTTATTTTCCTTCACTTCACTCCCCTCCTCTTTCAGTACTGGCTCCTGTTTCTGTTCTCTAGCCCAGTGTGTGGTTCCCAGAGCAGCAGCAGCAGCATTAGCAGGAAACTTGTTAGAAATGCAAATTCTTGGGCCCCAGCCCAGATACACTGAACCAGAGACTCTGGGGGTGGGGGGTGTTTAGCCATCTGGTTGTAACAAGCCCCCTGGGGGTTCTGAGGCATGAGTTTGGGAATCACAGGGCTCCACCCGGGCAGTTCTCAGCTTTGCTGACATTTGAATCTCCTGAGAAGGTTTTAAAAAATACCCATGTCTGTGTACCACTCCAAACCAATTAAATCAAGTTCTCTAGGGGTGGGGCCCAATTATAGATATATTTTTAAATGCTCTGCAAGTATTTCTAATGTGCAACCAGGGTTGACTGTAGCCTGCCAAAATATTTCCTGTTTTGACCCTTACTTGCTCCCTTCGTCTGGGAAGCTCTGCCCTGGCTTTTCACATGTCTTGTTTTTCCTTCATTCTTCAGGTTACAATAAAAATTGCCACCAACTCAGAAAGACCTTCCCTGGCCATCTTAACTCCAAGAGCTCCACCCCAGACACTTTCCATCACTTTATTCTCTATTAATCTCTTACTTGTACTAATCTCTAATTGAAACTATTTTTAAATAATTCATTTACTTATTGGCTCCACTGGAAAATAAACTCTAGAAGACAAATGACTGTTCTTTTCAAGAAGAACCACGCAGGTTCCTAGAATAATGCCAGCTCAAGATATATTTATTGTATGAAAGAACAAACACTGCACACACACAGACACCACATGCTGTTTATTCC
The DNA here is from genome assembly GCA_028533085.1 of Varecia variegata. NCBI lineage: Eukaryota > Metazoa > Chordata > Mammalia > Primates > Lemuridae > Varecia > Varecia variegata. The sequence goes on from CM052439.1 coordinate 13,117,897, forward strand.
AAACTCTGTGCTTTTGATGCTCTGGTTTCCCTTGCCTAAAATTTTGTTCTTTTATTTTCATTATCTTTTATTTTATATTAATAATTAGCCACTTTTCTACAAAGGGCTAGAATATCTGCCTCAATTCTTCATTATCCACAATGAGCTCTTTGTTTCCTGAAGTCATACATGATGTTGTAACATCATCTAATTTTTTTAAAATTTTTCTTGAAAAAGTGTGTGTTGGATACTTGCCTCTGACACGAGTGGCTGAAGACACAGACCAAGCTTCCTGTCTCTTCCCGTTCGCTCTACGGTGGGAATCGAGTATGCTGCAGACGACACAAGAGTAGATACTTTTTGAAGTGAATTGACTGGAGGAAGGAAAAAGCTCTCGGTCAATAGTTTTAAAAGCCAAGGGACCACTGAAAAGAGAGAGAGAGAGAGAGAGAATACATGCAGATGCAAGAACGAACATCTGGTTCAACATAGAGATCGAATCTTTTTTAATAACCTGGGCCGGGGTGTCTAATGCATGTCCATGTGTTGGGCATACCCTGGCTGCTGCAGTTTCCACTTGGCCCCTCTTTCTACTCTGACACTTTTGAAGACCTAGGTTTGGACAGAAATTCCCCCATACCCCTCAGCCATCCTTTCCCTTTCTCTTTTAAACTGTATAGACACTGAAACTAGCATTCACATCAGGGAACGCCGGGTCGCCACAGGCAGCCATTGATTGCAAGTAAGCTGCTACAGAAACTCCCCTTTTATGATGCTACATTATCTCTATGAGAGCAATCAGAGCGATCAGCTGGAAATCCCTCAACACTGAGAAGGAATGAACTGGCTCCAGCGCTGCTTCTCCTTGCAATGCCTTGCTGGGAGACCAGTAGGGCTCTTCGGAGCAAATCAACATCCCCATCCTAAGAGATTGATCTGTGCCTCGCTAGGAGGGATGGCCTGCTGGCTTCAGCTGGACAGAGCCAGAGAGAGGATAAAACCCTCCTATGATGATCTAATACATTTAGATTAGGGCTTATTCATTCTGCATCATTCCAGGCACAGTGTCTTCCTTTCTGTACTGTAGGCTTCCTAATGAAGCAGAGGTAAAATTACTTGGACATATTTATTCTTAGGCATATATTTTTTGTGTGCTTGAAGATCTAGACTGGCCCTGACAAAGTTGTGATGGGGCATAAAACCATTTTACCTTTCTTGACTCCAGCTTCTTTTTATAACCTGAACATTCAGAGAGTTGCTTGGATAATTCCTCTTAGCCCTCAAATATCAAGAATCAAGAATGCATATTTGCCCTTATTTCCCTTCGTTTTCTTTCTTGCACTAGCTCTGCCCTCCCCCTTTAATTCACGCCTCCATCCCAAGAACCGGCAGTGCTGCCTACCAGATGTCTGTAGCCTTTTCCCGTCCCGGATCTGCCCTCTCCTGTAACATCCAAGCTGCAGAACTTTTTCTGGCCATCCTCCTGGGCCAGTTTTCTCAAAGCAAGGATTTTTGCCAGAGCTAACGTGATAACCTAATTTGCACTATGTTGATGACCTAATGTGTGTGTTACCTTTCCCAAGTAGGTAACAGATTTGCACTGAAAGAGTTGTCTTAAACTCTGTAATTCAAAGACTAAGAATAGGAATTTCTAGCAGTTTTGGAGATGAGAGAAATGGGGGAAGATTTGGGCAGTGGGCAAGGGCAAGCCAAGTGGTGGTGGTGTCACTCACAACAGTGGGGACCAGCTTCACTGTGTCCTCTGGGAGAGACCTAATTAGCATAATCTGATTTACACACTCCCTGCACAGCACTGATGCATAATTCTTCACGGGCTCTCAGAGCTAGTGTCTCTGCCCCAGCCAGACCTGTGCAATGTCTGAGCACTGGCAACAATGGGGAAGGGAGAGAGGGAGGCTTTTCAGGTTCACAGAGAGGAAATTTAGAGGAAGTAGAGAGAGGGAGAAAACCACCAGTTTGGAGACCTAGAAGATACACTTAATCTATCTCCTGGATAACTTTAAATTTATTGAATTATTTCAATAAATTTTAAAAATTCATTGAAATAATTTATAGGAAGTGACTTCAGGCACGGTTCAGTTCAATTTAACATATATATTGCCTGCTTATGCATAATTAATAGTAATAACAATAAATTTCTAATTAGTAACACTGAATTAGCACTTACCTTGCATCATGCACTTCACTGAGCATTGTACAAGGATTATTTCAATAGTAATTTCATCAGTTTTGGTGTGTGGTAGGCAGGGGAATGCTAGTTAACAGGCTCTCTGGAAAGAAAAACATGCCCTGATTTGTGGTACATGCTCATTACCATGGTGCAAACATTCGCATCATAGATCTTTTCAAGCTACCTAGGGTTCACTACACTTCTAAATATATTACCATTGGCCCACAAAATTCTGACTTTTTAACAATTGGTGCTTATAACTCATACGAGCTGGTTTCAGCACACGACTGGTGCTGGGTACCTTTATTTCCCCCTTTGTTAGGGTGACCACTTCCTCCCAGTTTTTCCTGGGACTTTCTTGGTTTTATTATTGCAAGACTGTTGTCCAGGAAACCCCCTCAGTTCTGGAGAAACTAGGATTGTTTTTCACCTACTCTTTTGCTGTGGTCTGAACATTTGTCTCCCACAAAAATTTGTATATTGAAATCCTACCCCCCAACGTGATGGCATTAAAAGGTGGGGCTCTGGGGAGGAGATTAGATGGGATTAGTGACCTCATAGAATAAAAGACGCCCCAGGGACCGGCCTTGCCCTTTCCACCACGTGAGGACACATCAAGGAGGTGCCGTCTATGAACAGCAAAGAGGGGTTTCCACCAGACTCTGAATGTGCTGGTGCCTGGATCTTGGACTTCCCAACCTCTAAACCTGTGGGTCATAAAGCTACCCAGTTTGTGGTATTTTTGTGCTATTTTGTTATAATAGGTTGAATTGAGTAAGCCACCTTTATACACACAAGAAAACAATTTAGAGATACTTGTCTGAGATCACACAGGTAATAATCAGCAGAGCTGCTTTCAGCACTTAGAAGTTTGATGACTCAGCTCGTGAGCTTCGCTGCAGCAGACACCAAGCCTTCAGTAGGGACCTTCTTCAGTGGAGAAGGTCAGCCATGAGTGCAAAACTATCACCAAAAAGAGGACACAATGCAATGTAGATGACTTGTCCAGACGCTCCACTGCTGGGCATTGTATCACCCACACAGGAAGAGAGGCGATTAGATGACTAGCTTCTTCCTCTACCTTGTTTATGCACCAGTTTTGCTTCTTCTTTTTTAATGTTGGGCTAAACAAAAATCAGGTGATAATTGATAAGATGTGCCAAATCAAATCAAACTGTTCTTTCATGTATGCTTCGAATGGGCTGTTTGATTCTGAAATGTGTATATTTATATTTATATGCATATAAACCTGTTTATATGCATATAAACATATGAATATTCATACGTAATAAAATATATATTTAAAGTGTAAAAAAAAAAAAAGAGGACACACATGTGTGCACCACACACATATGTGCACATTTCATAAAAAATGCAAAAGCTAAAATGTTTCATGACAACATTGAGATATATTATACATACATAAATGAATGAACTACGGCCTGGCCCAACTGGTTACTTTACCTCCTTCAAAGGTTGAGCTTAGTCCCAATTTGTTGAGATCCCCTGAAAGGAACTACCCACAGCCTTCTAGAATCTGCACTAGCATAATGTGTGTAAATCCTCCACATTTCGTCAAACTCAAGGCCAGGCTCTGCTTCTCAGCACACGTGCACAGCAGTGTGATCAATGCTACATCTTTTAACAACCTGGGAAATGTTTTAAGTGAGGAAATTTGCCTTTTCTTAATATGCACTATTGAATACAAGCTTCATTAACTATAACATAATCCTTCAATTTAGAAAATCATTTCAATGATTATGCCTAATGAGTACCAAGATATTTATAAGAAGAGTAGAGCTTCTTTTCTTCTAAATTGAAACTCATGAACTCTAGTATATCCTTTAATTAGAATATCCTTCAAGAATAAGTCTCATGAATAATCATGTTAATGTTCCATTATTTGTCAAGTAAAATAAAGTTCTGTTTGGAAGCTTCACATTTTGTTTTTCATGTCTGATAGAAGTTTAAATAAATGTTATTTTTAAAAAGCCAAATGATTTGTTTAGATGATCGTAAACATCATTTTTGACCTAACAGACCCCTTTTAATGGATAAAATAAATTATCTGCCACATAGAGATGAGTTATTCTGATTTTGTAAAAATGCCATAATATTCTGAAAGCATTAAAAGAGTGCAAAATGACTTTAATTTACCCAAGCCATGTTTCAGAAGAGTTGGCTTAATATGAATATATACATATGAAAAATAGTGATTCTTAGCACCCATAAGCTATCTTAATTATCTTAAAAGCATTCAAGAAAGTCTTCTCAAATACTTTTTTATTAAAAAAATGTCTAATACACACCTCACCCAATTAACTTTGAAAAATAAGTGTATGCCAAATATGGCTTTTGTGTGTGTGAGAGACAGAAAGGGAAGGAGCAGGATACGTTTAAGTTGGAAGCCACAAAACAGTAACCAGAAATAGATTTAAATTTTATTTCTCAGAGGACTTTATGTCCTTGAGGTCTATTTCACTCTAAAATTGCATAAATCTAATAGTGCAAAAGGGATTTAAAAATCTTATAGAATATTGGATCTAGCCCTTGGGAGTGCATGTCATCTAACTCAAGTGAGCAGCAAAGGAGTGTGTGTGAGGACATAAGGGCGAGGAAATCTGTACAGAAAAGAGAATCTTTTTAATATAAATCATTAATTTTGTATTTTGCATCAGGAAAGCATCTGCTATTTTTATTCATTTTGCTTAGAGGTCCAGAATTAAAACTGATATCACTAACCTCACACATCTGATTTCAGCAAATGTGAAAAGAACAAAATACTATCACCATAAAACAAAAGTTAACAATTTTATTTCTGAGATGGTTCATGATTAATTTTATCTGTATCCTACAAAAAAATCAGATGGTCTAAAATCAGAGAATATAACCTGAGTTCTGATCTGAGATTTAGGATCACTGTACCTCCAAATTTATGAAGATTTTTTTTCAGAGGAAATTGTTAAAATCTCTTATCATTTTCTCAAAGCAGTAAGAAAGTCAACAAACTTAAAGAATCCCCGGTAAGAATTTCTGGCATATGATTGCATCATATAGGTTAGTATTTATATATGCCTATTACATACTTTATTACTTAGAAGATATACAATGAAGTTATAATAAGCATTCATCATAATTAGCTATACTGTAAGTTTTTGACATAAAACAAATGAAAGCAGATAGAATGAGTGTAAATATAAGAAATTTCCAAATAATTGATTATTTTAATGAATTTATTATACATTTTAATAATAGTTTCACACTATACCAGCAAAATGTTCTCAGAGACAAGTTACTAAGTTTTATTTTTATTAGTGGCAGGGCTGGCCTTTGGTCAGAGGCAATCATCTGTATAATATGATTTTAGGGAAGTTATCACGATATGCCCGAGCCCACAAATGCCTCACTATCTTGCTGGGTTGGAAATTCTACCACTACTGATCCCTTCTTCTAACACATCTAACACATCTAAATTGATATTTAGTTTCATCTAAATTGTAAATATCCCTAGGAAAAAACTTATTTATTTAATACCCACAATATCATGGAATTCTGCTATGCATTCTCATATTTGGAAATGGGCTAAAGAAGAGATTCTTAAACACAAAGAGAGGAAAAGAAATTTCCACTGAAAAGAGAAACAGTTATGAAAATGGAACCCAAGAATCTAAAGAAGAGCCTCAGTCGCATGTCATTTATCAATATATCATTTATAATTAACGGAAAAATGCATCAAAAATAAGTGCTGAAATATCTTTAACTATACACTATGTACTTAAGTAATTTAAAGTCTATCACATTGAGTTTTTCCTAATAATTGTAATTCCTTCAAAAGTATTAAAAAGGTAATTCTAAGCTCTTATCTCAAGTTTTTATATGTAAGTTTAACTTGAGATATTACTGTATTTTCCTATTTTTAATCCCTTCTTAATTATTAATAGTATAGTGCTCTGATTTTAGATCAATATGGCAGCTCTCGCTGAAGTGGAAATTTCTCTAAACCCTCTTTCTGACTCTTCTACTTTTTGCCTCTTGCTTCCAAAAATAGGAATATTCTTAAACTTAAGAACTATAAAGCCATACTAACCAGAAAGATAAGTTTCCTCTACATGCTAGAAACAAAATGGTAACCAAAACATCAGAGTGGGGACCAGAAGCTAAAGCCAAAATGTTCATGGTGATGGTAACACCAGCCAAAGGCCTTAACAGACGGAGTTCTGATTCAAGTTTAGGAAGGAGAATATGGTCCTCAGATCCCCAGTACAAAGGGAGGTGGAATTTAGATTCCTTCAAGAAGTTAGAAGGCACAGGAAGCAATAAACAAGAGAAAAGATGGAAAAACACATGAAAGAAAAGACACAGTAGGGAAATTTAAACTTTGATAAATTCAAACCACAGAAGGGTCTGAAAGAGACTTAAAAATAATTTGTATTTAAAAAGTTAAAAGCAATAAAGAAAAAAGGAGAAATGATGCCTCAAGAAGAGAACCCTATATACAACAGACAGGGAGATTTGTACATTAACCAAATAGAGATTCTGAAAACTAAAATATATTCATTCAAATAAAAATTAAGGGGATGAGTAAACAGCAGACTAGATACTGCTGAAAAAAACAAAAGAATTGTTAATTGAAAACTAGAAATGAAAAAATTACCCCGGATACAGCTCACAGAAAAAGGCAGGGGTGAGACCAGGGTGCAAAGTACAGGGGTACAAGTATAAAACTTGCCAGGGGAAAAAATATGAGTCCCTAACTAAATGAGCCGAAAACACACTACCATCCCAAATGTAATAGTGAAACAACAGAAAGCTACGGCAAAGACTCTTAAAAGTATATAAAGAGAAAAGACAATTAATTACAAAGAAACTACAATTTGTTAGACTTCTTATAAGCAGCAGAAAATGCTAAAAGAAAAAAAAAAACATAGAATGATATCTCTAAAATTCTGGGGGAATATAACTGTCAACCTAGAAATCTATATGCAGATTAATTACCATTCAAGATAAGAGAAAGTAAAAAGATTTTGAGATCCACCAAGGTTAACAAAAGTTACTATTGATGGCCTAACACTATAAGATAAACTAAAATATAAATGTCAGCAAGGAAAAAAAAAATAAATCCAAAAGAAGTACATAGGATGCTAACAAATAAGAGATCTTCCAAAGATGACAAACTTCCCCACTAATAGACACTCTTTTTTAAAAGAACCAAATTCATTAAAAAAAAAATTAAACTTACAAGAAAAAAATGCAATAAATAATGATGGGTGAAGAAACAGATTACCATGTAAAATTAACTCAATACATTTTGACTGTAAAAATCATTATAATAATAATGACACAAACAACAATACTGGTGGTAATATTTAACAATAAGGTGGAACTAAAATACAGGCAAATAACACACAAGATGGAAAGGGAATTGACAAAATTTTCTAGGCTTCTTAATTCATTTGACAGAAGCATAAATACATAAATTAACTGTAGAGTTTGTTAAATATGTATGTTATAAATTTAAGTGTATTCTCCTTCCTATTTTTTCCTTCCTTTTTCTTCCTTTGGTGAGCAATATAAGCCTAAAGCCATTAAATTGAATAGAACAAAATAAGTGTCTGTGCTGGAGGGCAGTTGAGCCCCAGTAACCCAGAGTGGGATCTGGAGCCCAAAGAGGGTGATGAGGACATTCACAGATGACGACTGCCTGGCAAGGGTAGGATAAGGAGGAATGTCCAAGCAGGACATGGCTTAGTGTAAGGTGTTAAAGAACAAGCGGAGGGTGGGGATCAGGAGAGTGTCCACCTGGGGGGTGGGGCTTGGGAGATGACCTGGCAATGTGTGTTGGATCTGAGCAAGGTGCCAGAGCCCAGGTGTGTTAAAAAGAGGATGTTCTTGCAGAAGAGATGTTCAATCCGTGTGCTTTGAGAGGTGTCTCTGCATTTGAGCAACTTAGTGTGGAGTAGGATAAAGCCCAGGTAAATGAAGAGGGCCTTCACATTGGAGGGAGCATCACAGACTGGGGATGTGAGCCCAAACAGGGAAAATAGGACGTCCCTGCAAAGGGACACTTCCAAGTGGAGTTTCAGAACCTGGCCATGAGGAGGAGGACACCTGACTGATGAGGTATTCAGCACTAAGGGCTGGAACCCAACCGGGGGAAGAAAGTGCACCCACATGGTGGGGGCAGAGGTGGCCAGCCAGAGGATGTCAGAGCCAGGAGGAGAGGGAAGGGTTTCTGCTCAGTGGACAGTGCAGCAGCAATAATGGGAGATTGGTTACAAACAGGGACTGATTAAATAAGTATGTATATTAAGGATAATAGGAGCCGAATTTCTCATGGTTGGAGAAAGGAGTTACAAATACAGAAAGAGAGAAAACTAGAATAAACCAGTGCTGCTGTATTGAAATTGGAAGAGGTTTTGGTTTGAGTGCATGGTTTTCAAGCTATAGAGATAAATATAAGTATAAATGCTTATTATGTCTATGTGTATATATGTATCATACTATATTGTGATATATATGGGTATCACATATATATACACCTTAGCTCTGCCTCAGAGTACCAACACTCCAATAGCAATGAACACAACTAGCAACCTGATTTGAGCTTCTAAATGCCATTGTCCACTAACAGGAACCAGGGATTCTTAAAGAAGTATCTCATTCCAGAACTGGGGCAGAAAACAACTTGTTGTTCCAGAAAAGATATGCCTCAAGAATGATAGGGATATGTCAGAAAAGACAAGAGTACTAGCTTGAAAGAGATCTCACTTGCCAAATCTGATGCAATTTGTGTGCCAAAATAATGTTAGTAAAACACCAATTTGTAGCTGTAATAGAGAAATGGTATATAGATAGTAGAAATTACAAAAAATCAACAGAAATAAAAAAGTGATTCTTACAAGCCAACCAACCAAACAAAATAAGCCCTTTATAGATAAACATCCAGGAAAAATAAGACAGGAAAGAAGAGAGAAGGCATAGAAAAGTAGTATCTATATTATAGAAAGTTACATAATTTCAAATGCAGCAGAGTTTTAAAGACTGTTAAGAGAATCCTACAGAAAATTTATAACAATAAATTTGCAAACTTAAATAATTGCCAAATTTTACAGAAAATCATAATTAACTATATTATTATAGAATATATGTATGAATTGATTAGACAAATAATACCATTGGAAAAATTGAATCAATAAGAAATGGTTCCTCCCACATAGCACATACTTTTTCTACACACATACTGCAAAAAACACCAGTTTCAGACTGTGTTACTGGCATCTCACCGAACTTTCGAGGAATACAGTATGTCTATCTTATTGGAATTGTTTGAGAGAAGAGAAAAAAAGAGTGATTCATCCTTCCCAAAGTATGACTCTAGTATATCTTTGGTGTTTAAAACTGGTATAAACAGTTCCAGAGTATAATTATGGCCTAATCTCATTATGAGATTTCTAAAATATTAGAAAACCAAGTTCAACAATGTGTTATGATCAAGTATTCAAGTATATGTGATGCATATGATCAGCTATTCAAAAAATACAACCAAGGTCTTACATGGCAATATAGTAATGTAATTCACCACATTAATAGATCAAGAAGTAGAAAACATACAATCATCTCAACAGTCATAGCAAAAGCAATTGTTCAGTTTAATACTTATTCCTGATAAAGTCCTTTGCAAGTCATTAATAGGGAGATACTTCATTTTCCTAGTAAATTTTATCTATAATACATAGAACAGAGCTTAATGGTAGAGTTCAGAAGCAGGTCTAATAAAGTCAGGAATAAGATAAGGATGCCTAGTGACATCTCTACTGGTCAACATTTTCCTGGCAGTCCTTTCTAAGCTAATGATAGAAAAAAAGAAATGAACACTAGAGAGAAAATTCTTTATAAAGAAAATCTAAAAGAAACTAAAATAAAGGATTAAAATTTAATAAGATTTTTCATCAGAGTTGCTGGAATTAATATAAGCATAGAAAAAAATAGTAATCACTTAAAATATTTTTTAAAAGATGCAGTTAAACAATATCAAGAAAAATTATAAGCAAGCTAAGAACAAATCAAATCAAAGATGAGCAAGAATAGAAATACATAAAATATAATCAAAAATTCCTAAAGAGCCCTTGATTAAATAAGTGTATACCCCATATTTGTGGATAGATATTTAACATCATAAGATGTTTATTCTCTCCCATATTAGTTATATATTTACATATTCCATAAGAATCTCAAACACATTTTTGATAGAACTAGGAAAACTATTCTTGAAATTCATATTAAAGAATAAAGATACAACAGCAGCCAAGACAATTTAAAAGAATAAACAAGGATGTGAGACTTACTCTGCCAGAGAGCAAGAACTGTTAAAAATCTACAGTAATTAAATCAGAATGTGTTAACATAGGAATAGAGGACTCAATGCAACAGAATTAAGAGCCCATAGAAGGACCAAGCATGTAGGGGAATTTGGTATGTGACCGATAGCAAAGGATAGTGTGAGTCCAATTAGTTTTCTTTATGGAAAAAGTTAAATTAAATTCTTACTGCATATTATACCCCCAAATTAAATACAAGAAATTAAAAACCAAAATATGAACAACTTTACAATTATTCGAGAAATACTTAATAGAATTTCTTCATAAATTCTGAGAGGAATATATTGCTTAGGTAAAACTATAAGTCAGAGAAAAATAGATAATTAGGACTAACTACATTAAAATGAAAACATGCTTCCCAGAAAAGCCAAATGAACAAAGTTGAATAAGCAAAAACCAGAAGATAATACTCACAGATTAAAATAATGGATTAGTACCTAAATGTAAAAATAGTCCTACTTACGTATGAGGAAAACATAAGCTACCATGTAGGAAAATGGACAAAAGACCTAGACAAACCATTCATAGAAAAGCAAGTCCAAACGGTGTCTTTTCTCAAAAATAATTCATGAAAGGGTGCTCAGTCTCACAAGGTATTAGGTAAACGCAAATTCATGACTTTTAAAAAAAATTTCCATCATATAACTATTTATTTGGCAAAATTTGTTTAAAGTACAAAAATCCTGTAAGTTGATGAATTTATGGAAGAACAGTCACTGATGCAAGAGCAAATGGTTCTTGAAAAGGTGAGGAACTTTGGAGAACAATTTGGTAATATCTAGTAAGTTAAATACGTGTTTGCTCTAGGATCCACAGCTGTACTTTTGATTATATTTTACAGGGAAATTCTTGCACACATGCATCGGGAGACTTACCAAGAATGTCTGTCCCTTGAAGCCTTCCTTATAATGGCTACAAGAATGGAAACAACTTAAATATCCAACAGTTAGAAAATCTATACATACGTTATGGAAAATAATAAGATACTACACAGTAATTAAGAACAAGTTGGAGCTACTGATTTCCATATATAGATCCAAAAGCACTTTTAGTGTAAAGAAGCATGAGGAAGACTGTTGAATACAGTCCGATATCATCTGTATAAAACACATCCATTTTGTAGACATGCACATACAGGATACTGAACTGGAAATATACTCAGTAATTTGATAGTGGTAGTTTCTGAATAAGGAAAAGGGTGAAAAAGTTTGGGAAAGAAGCTTAGTGGTATAATTTTTTTCTTTAATGTTTCATTTCCTTTAAAAATATACATCATAAGCAACAATGAAAAAATATTTCATAATTTTTAACACTGGTTTCTGGGTACATGAGAATTTTAATATTATTCTCATAATTTTTTGTATTTTACTATATTTACCAAATTTAAAAAATATGAATATGATATCTTTTCCTCCCATCCTTTATGTTGGTAAATATAATATTAAAATGATGCATATGGATGAAGAGTCATATGGCAAACAATGACATAATGATATATTTCTTATGGAGATTCCTTATTAATTCACAACTAAACTGTCAGCTTTTGAAGACATGGTATGAAATCGATAAATGGCAAGTATCCAGAGACTACATGAAGTAGTCAAGAAATTAGTGTTCCAAGAAAAGCCCCTTGTGAAAAGAAATCAATTTGAATCTCCAGTCTGTAACACCTTCGAATGATCTAAATATTGTCTTTTATAATGAAAGTCCCAAAAGAAAATTATATACTACCGACGTCAGGAAAGCCTGACATAGTGTAGGCAATATATGATTGGAAATTGTAACAAGGTTAAATAATAAAATAAATTTTGCTGATTCATAGCTCATTATTTTATTAAATTATAAGATATTAAAAGTTATGAAGCAAATGGCAAACATTTTCTTTGGAGGCAATGCATATCATTTCTCATTTCTTCGATTCTGTAGGTAGACAGTTCCAATTGCTGAGCTTGGCACTGGTAATTTCGTTCCCTCTAAGCCAAGTAAAACAGAGGATAGTTAAATCGACAAATAATAATAATAATTTACTATGGTATGTTCACAAAATTTTACACTTTCCAAGAGTGATAATAGCTATATTGTTCATTGGAAAAGATTCATATGAACCTAGGGCAGAGAGAAACAGGGCACTTTTCACTTGAAGCAAGACACTGGAAATACATTAACATGAAAACCAGCGCAGAAGATGCTCCCGAAAAAAATATGTTAATGCAGCTGGTGGGTACGATGAATTTTTATGTTGACACTCCTTACTGCTTAGTGATTCCAAATACTGAGGATTAGAAAAAGCTTAAAGGTTTGAGATTCCCAGTCTTGGCAGATTTGATGGGAAGAGAGCTTTTTTAATTAAAAAAAGAAAATGGGGGGAGGGAGGAAAGGAACATTAAAGTAATTGGGCGAGAGATACAAAGGACACCTAGAATTAATTTATAGGTTATTAATTCATATTGTAGGGCTGTGAAAGCATCTGTATATTTCCGTATCTGATGAATATATTGTGAAAAAAGATGTGTTTCTGCTTAAATTACCACAGCTCAATTTGCTGAGAAATCGTTAGCAGTGAGTCCTCACAAGAACTAATTCAATCTTTAAGGGGCTCTCTTAATGTGTTGCTCCCTCTTCCAGCCATGGGTAATTTTACAACATTTCAGTGGCTATTGCTGGAGTCAGGGCCAATGGAATATTTGCTAGAAGTCCTAGGGAAAAACACAGTAATTAAGGAAACATAGCAATTAACCTCACTTAAGGGGAACCTTCAGGACAAAGTTGGTTTTCTGATTTGCAGCAGCCAATTTCTTCTGTCCTTTTGGAGAGTGTCAAATGTGCAGCTCCACTGTCACCAGCAGTACCCTTCATGCAGCTTAGCATTTGTTTCTGAGCCTTCTTGTCACTAGCCAGTTATATAAGCCTCTCTGTGCACCTCATTCTAGACTATGAAAATCTCCATCTGGAAAGTAAGTTTATTTTTGGTTAATTTGATTTTTTTTCCTTTTTTATTTTTTAAATTATTCTATTATAGTCTCTTGGCTATATGTATTTTCAACTCTCCAAATTACTTTCTGGAGAATTTCAGGAAAAAGAGAAACAAAGAACCATGTTGACATGTCCATGTCATTACTGACAAAGGATCCGCAAAGAATAGGAATAATCACTTGCAAAATACCGTTAAGCCTAAATTCCCCAGTAAAAAGCAAGAGACCTCTGTACTATCACATCAGGTAAGACGAGCAAGCAAGAAGTCACCACATTGCTGCCACATTCACCAAGCCTTCGGCCTTCCAAATCCCAGAATTCTCCATCCCCTATTCACCCCTAGGCATCTCCACCGGGCAAGAAAATCCCTGGCGGGTTGCTGGTGGTGGTTAGGTGCAGTGACTGTACATTGGGACTACTAGCTGATAGCTTGCATTAGCAAGTGAATTACCACTTGATTGATCCAATGACATCATTAAGTCAACCCAAATAACTGGACCATACATAGGGCAAAGTTAATTTGCCATTTGAATGATAAAACCTGGTTAGTTATGCAGTGATTTGGGATTTATTTGTGCTGTACAGACTTATTTGCCCCCCAACCATCATCAAAGGGGCTTAGCAGTTCCCACTGAACACCCCTTTCCCTTCTCACCCCAACCCCAATCAACAAGTTTTATTTTAAACCATTTATCTGTAGAGGGAGAAGGTGAATTTCTCTCCGATACTAATGAACAATTCTTTCTGGCAAGAAAGACCAACACAAACAACCCTTAGGTAAAGTTCCTGCTTCCTAATGAACAGTGCCCTTGGATTCCAGGAGGCAGAGCCAAATAAATGACTCCATAAGCCCAAAAGCTCATTATTGGCCTGAAATAGGCCCAGCCTCAGGCATCTGTGGCCATATTCAGATCATTAAGAATCTTCTGTTGCTTATTGCTTTCTCCTTTTCCCAGTTAAGAAGCCAGCAAGGCACTTTCCATCTTCCCCACACACCTGTAAGCAAGCTGATTTCTTATTCCATATTTTGCCATCTCCCTACTCTCTAACTTGTGCTCTTTTCTATTTTTTAACGTATATAAAATTAAGTCTTTGTCTCTTCTCAATGACCCTATTTTTGAGGTTCACTAGTTGACATGTACACAGCTGGGAACTTACCCTTTTTATTGTCTTGCAAAGCCCACCACAGAGGGTCACAACCTTGTCAGGAATTTGCAGCTTTCATGTCCAAGAACCCGCAAGTCCAACACGAGAGTTTAATAAGGAAACGTAGACCTGAGCCGACTTTGTTTCGGAGAACCTGGAGGGTTTCATTTAAAACACTTCCCATTTCTAGCTCACACATATGTTACCGAAAAAGTTCCTGGGAGAGTAGCACAGAATCCAACTCTTGGACACCGTCTCATACATTAGCAAAATTAACTTCACTTGTAAAGTATTTTATTTTTCTGGTATAATGAGCGTAGAAGCTTTCAGAACCCAAGGCTTTGTGGTTTTCTTTCCCCCACTTGGTGCTAAGGAAATAATATTTTATTTTAAGCAAGATATTAACCCATATGTTGTTTTACCTATTTTTTTTTTTTTACATCTACAGACATCACGATAAACAAGTCTATGTTTTCACTTGCCATAAATTCTTGTTTCTGAAATTGCAATGACTGAAAGATATTTCAGGCTTAAGTTTTCTCATCAAGTCATCTCTTCCCCTAAATTTACTCTAGATATCATGACATTGAACTAAACATCTGCTCAACAGCTCTGTATAAGTTTTGTTTAAAATACTTTGTTTTGGTAAGAAAAAGTGGTCCTTTGAGAACGTTATTTTGAAGGAATATTTGGCTGTGGAAAGCCAAATGGAGGAGACAATTAGAGAAGAAAACAAGGGTTAAATGCAAGCATTTTGCACCCAGCCAAGTTAGAACAATATTAGGTATAGTGAAGTCAATTGAGGACCAGAAAGAGAAAGGTTGAAGAATTCTTCTCTTTTGTAAACAGTCCCTGTCAAAGAGTGAGGAAATGGAGGTAAGACACTTTATGCAGTTTTTTCTCTGTCATTCTGTTTTAGTTTGACATCTGTGGATACTTGTGATAACCTGGCCAGGGGCTTTCTTTGTTCACTCATTAAGTGAGGCTTTATTGAACAGTGAGGGTAAGACATGCAGTGAATTTGAACAGGAATAACACATGGTCCCTCCACCCCCAAAGAGTCTGCCTTTGATCTTTCTAAAGAAGAAAATAGACTTTATTAGGATGATACAATTAGAAAGGCCAATTCCGAAGAGGTAGGTAACTTTTACTAGAATGCAGAGAGCCCAGCTATTGAGAGAAAAGCTTTGACTGAGTTAGGTTTCATGCTGGCCATCAGGGAGGGATTTGGGGTAAACTGGCAAAGGAAATGGAGGAATTCTATTGGTAAGGATATAAAATCCAACTGTCATTAGGATTTTCTCAACTGTCTTTGAGAAGTTTTTCTAAAGCTGCCTTTAAGAACACTTGTTATATGGTTATTTCATCTATTTTTCTAAATAGGTCTGTTTTCACTTTGAAATTTTGTTAAAAGAGTACAATGTTCACGATTAAGTAAGGGTAGCAGGAAAGTAGGATTGAACCCTTCCGTACTGCTCCCATTTGGGGAACAGTAGCCAAGATGGCAGGGGGTGGGGCGTTGAAATTACAAAACTAAATAATGAAGTGATAACAAATGTCAAATGGTGCCTAATGATGTGTTACTAAATAAAATCAATATTTAGGGATGTTGCCTCACTGAAAAAGTACTGACTGACATATGCTCTTCTTTCTATGTTGGTTAAAAGCACTGTTTGCAGAGCTGCCTGGATTTTTGTCCCGGCTCTACTATTTACCAACTTTATGAAATTGGGATAGTTACTCTACTTCTTTGTGCCTCAATTTTCACATCTGGTATATAATAAAGATTTGTTCTGAAAATTAAAAAACTAAGTGCACGTGAAGAGTTTAGAACAGTGCATGACACACAATGTTTCATAACATTTATTAGTGCTGCTGCTGATGAAGATGGTGGCATCACTCATTTCTTCAATCAATATCTATTGGATGCCTGTGTATAAATCACAGTTCAGATTTTCCAGGATGAATTGTATTATGTATAATGTTATTCATTTAAATAAAAGTAATTTGATATATAGAAAACCAAAGATGACACTTTATTGTAATTTTACATTAATAAATTTACAAAAACAATTTTTTGGCTGGATTATGAGACATCATTTCATAGAGTTAGGACTGTAGACTTTGGGGTTAGAATGGTCAATTTATAAGCTTTGGAGTCAGCCTTGGCCAATTTACTTGCTTTGCAACCTTGGACAGATTAATATCTCTAATCTCTTAACAGTTCTTTCATCTAGAAAATGAAGCTAAAAATTATGCACAGTTCAGAGTATTATTTGTTGATTAAATGAAATGATTTTTATAATATGCCTGGGAGAAACGCACTGAAAGATTTTTGCAGTTAGTAAGAGTCATGGCCATATAAATGTGATGACCTTTCCATGGCAAATCTTGAGTATACAATGCCTTAGTTTAAAGGACTGAATATCTAAGTCTAATTGTGAGAAAAAGAATTGGACTAGACCAGTAGAATTGATCAGGATATCTGTGTTAAAGTATGAGTTCTGTCATTAATCAGCTCTAGGCTTTTGAAAATGTCACTATATTTTTATTGTCTCCAGCCCTTCACTTACACAATAATGAGAGCAAACTGAGTGACTTACAAGGACTCTCCCAATTTTAACATCTGATAATGACACGGCTTAATGGGAGAATTAAGACATCATGCACAATCAGATAAGCGTATTACACAATTGATTTTCTTTGTTTTTATTTTAAGCATTTAAAAACCTTATTCTCAAGTCTTATGCAGACTTTGAATGACTTTTATTTTTCTAGTTTTGGACTTCATTTTATAAAGACAGCAAAAGGAACAGCAATAACATTCAAAAATGGGAATTATAAACATATTATCATATAGCTAATTGAAGCCTACTTATATACAACAAAACCACAAAAAGGTACAAAGGCATTCTAATTATATTTAAAATGTCTTCTCACTAGAGACTAGATAAAATCCCTTAAGCCCAAATGGATAATAAATATACCCATTTAGGTTTGAAAAAACAAATCCTTAGCTGGAAGTTTCAGTTTTACCATGGTGGTTCTGACAGCACATTTATCCCATTGACTATGGAAAGAAACTCTGGATAAAAACCAAAAAAATGACTACACAGGTGAGTCATTGAGGGAAGTCAAATCTTGGGGAAGTTAACCATGTGGGGAGGAATTTCACATTTTTTTTCTTGTATGTCGGTTGGCCTGAGGGAGGCCCCAGTCACACAATGGTACAGTCTGGGTGGTACAGGCAACTAAACTCCAAGAGATACCGTTTTTTTTTCTTTTCTGCCAGGGGAGCCAGGAAAAGAGGTACCTGTGGGCTGGAGAATATGAGAGCAAGGCCTGGAGGGGAGAGATCCAGAAGAAATTCCTTATTTCTGTGCCTGAGCCCATAAAAGCCTCAGGCTCTATATATGCGTGTGACATAACTGAACTACAGCAAAGATTTTGGAAATCGAGCTGAAGTTTGAACACAGCCCACAGAAGATAAGAAAGAGTTTATGATCTGACCCTAATCGAGTTGATGTTTTATTAAAATACACACCTCCACATTCTCTAGAGGACCCAGAGTCTAAACAACAAAATGTGCACAAGGTCCAAAATATGCTTCAAAATTCCCAACACAGGAGAACCAGGAAAATGGGACCCATTTTCAAGGGACTGGGCAGTCAACAAATACCAATCCTGAGATGACCAAGGTACTAGAATTATCAGACCAAAATTTCAAAGCAGCTATTACAATGTCTTCCAAGTTAAAGAAAATATACTTGAAATGAATGGGAAGATAGGAGTTCTCATCAGAGAAACAGAAAATATTAAAAATATATATGTCTTTAAAGTAGCTAGAGAAAAAGATACCTTATGTACAAGGCAGCGATAAACGGTCATGGATTTCTTATCAGCCAATGTGGAGGTCAAAAGACAGTCAAATGACATTTTTTAAGTGCTGACAGAAAAATAAAGTCAAATCAGGGTACCATATACAGTGAAAATGTCCTTCAGAAATGAAGGTGAAATAAAGACACTCTCAGATGTAGGGAAACTAAGAGAATTTGCCACCAGCAGACCTGCTCTACAAATATGCTAAGGGAAGTTCTACAGGCTGATAAGAAATAATATCAGAGGTAAAGTTGTTTCTTCAGGAATAAAGGAATAACATCAATGGTGAATATATGGGTAAATACAATAGGGCATATTATTCTCTTAAGTTTTTTAATATATGTATGATTATAAAAGTAAAAATATTAAATTATTGAATGGGATAATAGGTGTGTATATGTATTCATACACATATGTGCATATGGATATGTATGTATGTAATGTATATAAATATACAAACTGAGCAAACTGTGGGGCTTCAGAGCCCTGTACTTGCAACTGGTGTCTATGAGGGGACAGTCTTGGGGACTGAGTCCTCACCCTGTGGGATCTGATGCTATCTCTGGGTAGATAGTGTTGGAATTGAATGAGAGGACACCCAGTTGGTGTCCCCTGCTCGGTGCATGTGAGAAAAACCCACATTTGGTCACAGAAGTCCTCTTCTGTGTTGATTGTTGTGGAGTTTAAAGGAAAGCATGGTTTGGGGAGCGTATTTCTCCAAGCACCTGGAGATGGGGTGGAGGGAGGAATAGATAGCAAATAGGCATGAAGAATCTTTTGGAAGTGATCAAATGTTTTTACCTTGATTGTGGTGTTTACATATGTGAAAACTGATTGTATTGTACATTGTATTATAAATATACAAAGTTTATTCTACTTCAATTATGTCTCAATAAATTTGTTAAAAAAGAATAAACACCCGTCTAAGTAGATGTCCATGGCCTTCATCAGACTGTCAAAGTCCATGGCACAAAAAAAGAGGTTAAGAAATCTTGGATTGGGTAATAAATTTCTCATCACTAGCAATGTTCAGGTTTTAGACAGATGAAATTTATGGCTCACATCAGAAGCTAGGCCATGTTTTCATTCATCCATTCATTTATTAGACATTTATTGAGCAACTACTACATGCCAAGCAATGTGAATAATGCCCACGAGAGTAATGTACATTTAGTATCCTTTCAAAGTTCACATTATTTCATTTTTAAATTCTGTTTCTGCTGACAAGTCAGCCCCTGGTCATGTCAAGTCATATCATACAGGCAACTTTGTACACAGTTTGGTCTTAATAATTGTCCTTAGTGAGCATTTCTTTCACTTACATACCCAAGAACCCACCATCAGAGAAACTTAATATTCTAGGATTGCTCCAGGGATGACAGGACCCTCCTAAAACTTGTAGTTCTGGGGATAGCCCAGAAAAAACTGGAATGGCCTGTAAGTTTTGCCCTACCCTGGGTTCACACTGGCAGGGCAGGACTAACTGAGATGCCGTAGCCGTGGACAGATGCACCTGGAGGCCCAAGTTGCTCCCCTAGGATAGCACGTTGCTTTCTATCTCAAGTCAATTGCTGGAAGTTGCCATTCTCACATTTCTCAGAATACTTTTGCTTGGTTGTAAAAACACAAACATATCTACTTGCCAGAGGATATGATATTTAGAACTATGGAGTTTTGGTGGAACTTCAGAGAAATCAGTTTATCTTTGATACTCTCTCTTTTTCGTCAGAATTCCTCTACCCACCAGACTTCCTACAGACACATTATGGTTACTAGTTTCTGATTTTAGGTCAGTGTTTTCTATCTCCAAAAAACGCTCAATGGCACAAACTATGTGGTAGGCACTGTTCTAAATACTTTGTGAATATTTACATATTTAATCCTACAGCAATGATCAGGTGCTATTATTTTCTTCATTATAGAAATGAGGAAATTGATGCTCAGAGGGCTTGGGTAGATGACCAACGTCACACAGCTGGTGGGTACTGGAACTGAACTTTGAACTCACTAATCCGGGTCCAGAGTTTATGCTTTTAACCACCAGGCTGCACTGCCTTACCCCAGAGGCTGGTACTGTGTTAGTGCTGTTTTCAGTAGAATAAGAAGCAAAGCGAGGAGAAAATGTTGGTGAAGCGTTTTTATGGAGCTGATCACATTACACCTGGTAGTCAACTATCTTTACCCATGAGTAAAGCCAGCGAGAGTAGGATGCTCCATGAATGCACACACTCCTCTCTTTATTCGAAACGCTTCAGAATAACAACAGAAGCCCCTCAGCCTATTAACTGGTAAGAAGCGTGCTGATCCACTTCTTAAAACATAGCTACAAAGGCCAGAGAATGTGCACACCATGCCCACATTCCTTGCCTCAATTCACCGAACAGCCCAGTGATCTCAACTTTATGAAATAATGGCTTCGAAGCCGTCTGTTTTAAACAGGAATATGAAAATATTATAACAGATGATGAAGTCTACATGTTAAGAGATGGTATATGTATATACGTACATATACATACACACACACCATCGTTCATATATATATGAACAAATAATATTTACTTCCTTATAAGTTAATTTTGACAATGATATGTTTTTGCCCTTAATTATGATGAATTTCACTATGAAAAACATGTATTTCAAACTTCCTAGTGTTCACTATTTACTAAGTGGGGCATGAAGTGGGAATGTAACATGGAGATTGAACTAGGAATTAAAACAACGCTAACCCCTGCTCCATCATGTCAAAATGTATTTGTCTACAGGGAAAATATCTTCTAAAACAAAACAAAACCATTCAATATTTTTACGGAGGTTAGTGAATGAGTCAGCTAAGAGCAGGAATTTTCAGTTCTAAAATAAAAAACACAGTACCAGGCTCAGGGTCATTATCCGTTTCCATGGAGTTTTACGTTCATATGGCTTCCATTTAAATCTTAGTTAAGATGTTATAGAGAAATGCATATCAATTTTATATCCAACTGTGAATAAATTTCTATCCAGAATAATAATACACACACACACACATATTTATCCAAACTGCATGCTTTTGTTTAATATAAAAGCATAAAAGTTTAAACCAGAAAAAAAAAGAGAGATAGGTCTTGCCTCCTTAATAACATAACAGTTGGTGTGTACAGAAGAACAGAGGCAATTGTTGAGGAAAAGGGAAAAATCTCAACTCTGATAAGGAATCGAGTTGGAAAGGCCGGTAGTTACAGAGAGGACTTGAAGTTTTGAACTTGGTAGGTCAGGCAGGAAGGAATGAGTTAAATTTCATGGCGCAGGAAGTGCTGTTTATGGCAGTGAGTACCCAGAGGAAGGGGCACTTCCAGGGACAGGAGTGAGCACAGCTAGAGCCTTTGTAGCCAGGAAGTGGAAATGACTAGGGCAGGGTTATAAATGATCCCTAACACTCCCGAAAATGTGCAGGTATAATAGGATAGTGAAAGAGAACAAAGGTTGATTCAGTTAAATATATGGTTGTATAGGAACAAACATCCACATATATTTGTTATACATTTGTGTGCACATTAACATGTAAATAATAACATGATAGAGGCTTTTCATTTGTGCAATATTTGCTTCATGTTAATGGGATACTCCACTGAGGCAAGTGTTACAAATGTCAGAAGTGTTGAATGGTGATTCTACCAGAAGACAAACACCAATTTTCAAAGTAGGTAAAGCACATTTTTGTTACCAACACTGGGTGTGCTCTTTTCCTCTCCCCAAACCCGAATTCCGGGCCCTCATAGCTGACCAGCTGAGGAGAGAAATGTCATTTTCTCTCTGGCTTCTGGGAGACGGAGGGCTAATACCACAGCAGCAATTCTCCATTTTATCTTCTGCCCGGTTCTTATCTTCCTTGTTTCGTATCTTCCACATATATCGCTTCCGTAATTTGTAAATCTAGATTGTATTATGTTAATATTCTCCTGTAATGATAACATTTTTACACATACAGTTGTACAGAAATAGGGTTTTAGAAAGCTTAGGTTAAAATACCCATCTTTTAAAGACTCAAAAATGCCAGCCAC